>CM008257.1:345000-1545000 GCA_002287475.2 Pyrrhoderma noxium | reverse complement strand
TGAGTTCACGCGTCGCCTCACATGTCACTGTCACGTCGTAAAAGTTACTCTACTCTACATTACGTCATTAATTGAGTTACAGTAGAAGTAGCCACTCACTATAAAACATGCGAACATGTTTTACTATAAGATATTCAAACATTTTATTAAAAATACGATACTGGGCGCTACTATTTATAAGCTAATATACATCTGTGATTTTTCAGGAAAAATAAGTAACTGATAATATACATACTGCATGATTTAATCCCAAGATGCACATTCCTTTTTATAAGCCAACGGACAGTCTTTCTTGCAAGATATAACAAACAAGATCTCAGAATAGGTCATAGCAAGAGAACCATAGATTATCCAAGTGTCTGCTCTTGAAATACATCTCCCCTTCTAATCATCATACCACTCGGGGTCATCTAATCAGATAAATAAGTAACAAACATATCAACTCAACAAAAGTAAATAAAACTTGCCTTCGGGTCTAGGAGCCAAGCGATATCGAATATCGTCCACATGACTAGGATACTGCGTCTGCTTCCCCGTGAACCCAAGCTGTCTCGCATCCTCACACTCAAGCCAGAGATTATTCCGGCTTCTATAGTCGATGCACGCCATATCGATAGCCTCAAGTCCGTGGATCCTAGCTATCAAGCTGATCTCCATGCGCGCATATAACAGCTCTAATGCTTCCGGGGTACGTATCATCGAGTTATTGTAGCAGTCTGTCGAACATCTTTCTCTATATAAAGCAGTTAAGAAAGTATGATTGAAATATACTCACAAGCCTCTGCCTCGAACTTGAATACATGGTTTATAAGGGGCAAGGAAAAGCCATCAATGTATATAACATGCAGTAAGGTGAGCAGAGCTTACCAAAAGGCCAGATAACCTACAATGAAGACTCTTTTTACCACAAAACGACACAATATTTCTCATATTCAGCAATCCAAAAGCATCCTCAATGCTCGCAACAAGCCGGAACTTCTTGGAGCGTGCCCTCTTCCCCAAATCTGCATATTTCGCAATCGCTTTTTCGACTGTTCTAATATCTTTATGAGAAGTAGCCTTAGATATAACTACAGTAGAAATATTCGCCATATTAGCCTTGTGTACCCAAGTATTAACATTTTGGTTAACATTTCTATTAGTCTCTCTGAAGTCGAGCAACACACTATGGATACCCACAAAAATCTTTACATCCTCCTCGAAGTGTGGAGAGTCCACGGAACTGATTTTCACTGCAACGCGGTTAGGTTCCGGCAGCGGTTCTTCGTCGGGTGATCTAGGCTAGTATACGTGCCCATAAGGATGCGCAGCCCTCTTCTCTATGTGAGAACACTAATAAGTACGTACCACAGATAAGAGATTGCATAGATTTTCTCGAGCACGTTTTCCATTGGGGTTGATCTCACTCTCTTGGAGATGATAGACAATCATGTCCGACTTGCTACCCAGAGAAGCTTGTAATTTGCGTTTATCAGCGCTAGGCACTTTGTTTTATATAAAAATGATCACAACAATAAAGGTTTAGATGGCGAATCCACTATGAAGGCAACAATAAACAGCACCATTAAGATACGAATACCTATGCCTCTGAAGCGGTCTGGAGATAGTATTTTTCATGCGTATGGTACCGTGACGAGGGGTCATCGATTGACGTAGCAAGCGAACACTATTCGATGAGGCTCGAATCATATTGATATTGTAGGAGGGGGAAATGGTCGTTATTCAACTTGAGGAGGAACTCCGATCCCCCACATCTTCTCTTTATATGCATCAAAGATAGACGCAGGCACGAGGTTGTCAAGAAGACGCTTCTATTCAATATAAGAAACATCAGAGCGCCGCATTGAGAAGTCAAGTTTTACTCGATACAGTTTAAGTAGAGCTTCAAGATCAATTCATGTTCGCCTCCCTCAGTGTAACGTTCGAATTTGGTGGTTATTGTGTTCTCGGAGGATAATATAGTTAAGTTGCCGCTCAATCCAAAAATAAAAATCCCATCATTGTGACTTTTCTTTGTATTCAAATTGTTGATGATTTGTTTCATTGTTGTCCTCTAGATACTAATTTCGCTACCTTTAAGTCTTAAGAAGCTCACTTTTCCACACAAGTATTTATATTATACATTCCCTGTTTTTTTCAATACACAACATTATCAAGTTTTGACGAACGCACAGTGTAAACAATATCCGTTGGCCATAAAACTTGCTTACTCCAAAGTGTGTCGAGTTTTTATAATTATAAATTGGATATAGTACACCCCGATAACTCATATTACTTATAAATTGTACACATGATTTTCCAAGAAAACTATAATCCAACAATAGTAGACATGGTAGATATATGCATACATAGTCGAGTTCCATCATGGACTAGAGTACAGATAAAACACTATTTAAATGGATAGTAGCAAAAATATCTTAACGGATAACCTGCCCTATCAGTTCTTTTAACGTTTCCATGACTTCTCGTTCTCGTAATCAATGTCAGCCAAAGTTCCCATTATTTCTTGTCTACACCCGAGTCTACTCATCCGATTAGAAACAAGTAATAAAATTGTTCACCCAATGAAATACGTGATACTTGCCCTTTTCGGAGGAAGTCTGTCTTTTCTTGTATACTTCGGCTGAGGTGCTTACTTGACTAACTACCTCTGCCTGAAAAGAGAGTCTAAACTCCCAAGTTCGCAAATATTCAGGTGGAAGCTGCCCTTGTGAGGCATTGACAGAAGCCACAACCTCCGTCCCAAACTGCTTGGCCACCAAGACACCTTTTGGATGTGGGTATTCCAGCTCCGGTACACTCGGAGCGTGTAGGTTTTCCCGGGCACGTTTCCCGTTGGAGTTGGATACAGCCTCTTGGAGACTGCAGAAAATAATACCTGATTTACTACTAAGAAACTCTTTCAATCTGCGTCTACGAGAACCAAGTGCTATTTTAAAAATATATAGTAATTATGAACGCAAATTCTAATAGAGACGATAAAAGATCCTACCACTAAGGTAAGACCGTCTAGCTCTTTGAGGTTCTCTAGAGATAGTACCTTTCATGCGCGAGACGCCATGACGAGGTGTCATCGCTTGGCGCAGTAAGCGGACGTTACTCTGTGAAGTTCGAATCATAATAAGACTGGGGGTAATAGTTACTGTTCAACTTGAGGGGATTGTCGAACTCCCTCCCTTTTCTTCCTCTTCTTATATGTGCCGTTGTAAAACGTTGCGGGCACGAGGAGTTTGTCAGGAAGAACCTTCTATTTAATATAAGAAGGATCAGAGCGCTGCACTGAAAAGTCAAGTTTTCCTTAATTTGGTCTAGGTTACACCTTCAATATCAATTCTTGTTCACACTCTTGATAATGATTTAGTTGTTTTAAGTCTAAAAAAGTTCACTTTTCCACACAAATACTGGATGTCTTACAATTTATATTTTATCTACAGTTCTGACGAACCCAAACCTACAAATCCTTAGACATCAGCTCCGACGTTATCATATACCAGTATGATAGACCCGAAGATGCCCATCTGTCAAAAAAACTTGGTCGCATATTTTGTTTCAATGTCTGCCGAGCCTTTATATATAGTATAGTAAGCTATTTACTCTTATAGCTATATTATACACATATAAGCTCCCAAGAAAATGGCAACTTTGTGATAGTAGTTATACGTAGATATGGTCTCAGTTTCATTATTTATCAACAATCAAGGTATATTTACGCCCTTTAAACTTCATATGATCTTTGGTGTCTAGTAAGAAGAATTAATTATCTTTAAAACGAATAATAACAAGGGTACTATAACAGCTAACCTATCCTGATCACGGTTCAAGTACTCCTCTAAGCTCCATACTGCAAAAACACATCCTCAAATGATAAGTTTAATCCTTCAGTATTTAGGGGTTCAGAGGGGAAACTAATTAAATTATCTTTGTCTACACCTGAGTCTACCTAACTGGTTAGAGACAAATAACGAGCTTGCCTGCCTTATAGAATATATGAGACTTGCCTTTCGAGTGGTCATGCTCACTGGGGCATTTCTGCTTTTCGTTATTTGCCCCGGAGTTATATCCCCTTGAGTAGCGCATGTACGTTCTATCGATTACATCTGCTTGAATAAGGTTTCTGGCCTGTTTCCCGGAGAATCCAAGAATCTGAGCTTGCAAGCATTCAAGCCAAAGTTGTCTTTGCGATATATTGACGGAGGATGCCATATCTATAGCTTCAACCCCATACTTCCTTGCCAACAAGACAATTTTTGTACGTGCATAATCCAGCTCTAATTTGCACGGGGCTCGTATTTTCGAGCCATTATATCGATCTATAGACGGTACTTCATCAGAAAGCGATGCTAAGAGACTAGCACAAAGAATATACTTACAATTATCTGCCTCAAACTTAGGTATGGATAAATAAGTACAATATTTTTCATAAGGATCAGAAGATGAGGACTTTGTCGCAACATATTAAATGATATTTATATAATTGAAACTTACTAAAATGCTAGAAAAATCGAAATAGTCCCTGTTTTTATGACAGAATGCCAAAATCTCTCTAATATTCTTCACCCCGTAGGCACATTCAATGCTCGCAATAAGCCGGATCTGACCCGTTCGAACGTGCTCCCAAATCGCTCTTACAGCCATTTCGAAGTCGTTCACTGAAGTGATATTAGATAATACCACACAGGAGATTCTCCCTTCATGCTCCTTGTAGATAGTATTCGTCTCATAAGTATTTTTACTAGATAGTTTACTAAAACACTCACAAGTATTTTAACATCCTCTATGAAGTCTGGAGAACGTGCGGGACTGATCTTCACCGCAACTCGGCCAGGCTTCGGTAGTGAGATTTGACCAGGTGATCTAGGCTAGTAAATGTACTCTTGAGGGGTACACTTCTTGACTCTTTTGAGAACGAACACACTATAGATAGAAATTTATGAAGGTTTTCTCGGGCGCGTTTCCCGTTGGGGTTGGTAACACCCTCTTGGAGATTATAGACAATCACGTCCGAATAGCTTCTGAGAGACTCTTCCAATTTGCGTTTATCAGTGCTAGGTACTATTTGAAAAATATATTATGATTATAAAAAAGAACACTAATAGAGACAGTAAAAGTTTCTACCATTAAGGTAAGACCGTCTAGCTCTCTGAGATTCTCTAGAGATAGTACCTTTCATGCGCAAGACGCCATGGCGAGGTGTCATCGCTTGGCGTAGTAAGCGAACGTTACTCGGTGAGGTTCGAATCATAATAGGACTGAGGGTAATGTTAACCGTTCAACTTGAGGGAATAGTTGTAATCTCTGCCTCTTCTTATATATATATACCGTTGTAAAACGTGCAGGCACGAGGTTGTCAGGTAGAAACTTCCATTTGATATGAGAATCAATAGTGCGCCGCACTGAGAAGACTAAGAAGTAAATTATTACTCAAATGACCTAGTCCAAACCTCCAAGATCAATTCATGTTCATCTTTCGCATAATCCCCGTCCCGATATAGTGATCATTGTGTCATCGGAGGGCTGACGCGGCCATGCCGCTGCTAATTTCAAAAATCTTAACACCATTGAGGTTCTTCTTGATAATTGTCGTTATCTACCCCTAATGTTATCTTAGATACGACGTGTTATTCTTGCCCGAGAGCCCACCTTTTACTTATTATGATTTTTATGTCTGCACTGGCCCCACGTATTCAAAATGAGATATGAGCATTTATGTGCCTTTTCAAGAGTCATAAATAATCCAATAGCGGAGTTAATAGAACAATGTTGTTGAGAAACGGCTTCCCCACAATAAATGTCACACCATTCGCATGTCACTCCTATGACTTGAATTTAGCAGTCAATCAGAATTAAGAAGTTTCAACCTCACAACGAGTTTCACATACCGATAAACAAAGGAGGAGAAGAAAATAGAAGTTGGATCTGATATAAAAGTAGTCTCTCAAAAATTGGAATGACATTCATCCCCAGCTCGACTATGCTCCGGTTATCCGCATCTGGTTCTCGCTGTCTTCTTCGACATCAACCAAGACATCCCGCGCAAGTCTTATTTGTACGCTTACAACATGTATCCGCACCTGCATCCATAGAAGAAACCCCCAGACTCAGGCGCTCATATTTATATGGTAAAGCGCAATCAAACTCTTATTATTCTTTATTACTTACCATATAGTCAACATAATACATTTCCTAATTTGAATTTGTTAATTATTATATCCGACAGTACCGAGCTCTGATGAACGCAAGCTTAACAAATCCTTACAAACGAACTCCGATGTCATCATATACGACCTCGAAGATAGCGTCGATGAAAGAAGTAAAGACTTAGCCCGAGAGAAACTTCACAAATTTTTGACTGTACGTCTGATACAGTCTTTATAGCTTTATACTCTTATTACATTATTAATATAATATCATGGTTAGGATCCTGAAATTGTTCTACCATTCCGTGAACGAATCGCAGTAAGAGTAAATGCAGTCTCAACACGGCACTTCAAGAAAGATGTTGAAACACTCGTAAGGATCATCTCATCTCATCCTTCACAAAATACTCACACATACTTTTTAAAAATTTCTCTCATTCCTTCTATCCTTAAAAATATTGATATCAACTCCATTTCTAACGGTAACCCTCTTATCCTCCAAACAAAGATCGGCATTAATGGAATCTCCACCATCGTCCTCCCAAAAATACATGGCAAAAACGATCTCGACAACTGCTATAAACCCATATGCAAGAAACTCGAAAAGACCCGTAATTTTAAAGGACCATTAAACATCGTTGCAAGCATAGAAAGTGCTCAAGCCTTGGTGCTTATTGACAGAATAACAAACTGGGAATATAAAGGCAAAAGAAAGCATGCGGTACTTAGTGGTCTCTTAGTAAGTAATTTTTCTGTTGTATAAGCATAAAAGGAATTCGTCTATAATAACTGAATAATCATACATCGCTCTCATACTTCAGTTCGCTGCAGAAGATTGTAAGTAAGCTCATCCAAACCATTTAATACATCGCCCAACCCAAATCCCTCTCTTTCCGCCCCTCAGACTGTGCAGACACCTCAATAACCCGCACCAAAAACTTCCAAGAACTCCTCTACGCCCGCTCAAAAATCGCTACATATGCCAGGGCTTACAAGCTCGAAGCAATCGACATGGTCTGTACAGCCCTCCATGACCCCTCTCAACTCCAACTCGAATGCCAATCCGCCCGCGAACTCGGATTCTCAGGCAAACAAGCCATACATCCCGACCAAGTCGAAACAATCTTAAACACTTTCGTCCCCTCTGACAAAGGTCAGTTTCTTTTGCAATCAATACGTTGATATCAATATCACTATTGGTGGTAGTAATATTTATAAGAATTACGGCCACATTCATTTACACAACCTTTCCCCCCCTTTCAAACCAGAGATCGAACGAGCACAAAAAATTCTTTCCCAAATGGCTGAATCTAACAAAGAAGGCAAAGGTGCATTTGGACTAGTAAGCGAATCAGGTGCTAGCGAGATGATCGATGAGCCTATGGTCAAACAAGTAAGCCTTAAGACATTTATCTAATCTCCCCATGACCCAATAATCTCTCTTTTATCTAGGCAACAAATACTCTACGACTAGCAAAAGCAGCCGGGAAAATACCCACAGATTAGCCTTCCTCCCATCTAAGTTCCTTATCATCTTAGGTTGAAAAAGCATACGGGACCCAGGGTTCATCATCAATCAATAGTCAAAAGCCAACCTAAACACTATCTATTTTTATTTTGTTCTGCACTCCGAAGCTAACCCCCTGGACCATCTCGAATTAGTAAACAATCGGAGGTCGGAAAGGACCAGAAGAGAACCATGAGCCAGAAATTCATATATTCATCATCTTTATCTCATACATGCAACGCACATACCTACCCATCTTCTACAGCTACCTCCTTCACTTCTCCTCCCTTGTCTCCTTTTTTGATTTCTTTCTTTCTTTAAATACATGTACGTACTTAGGTCCATCAATAATAAAAAGGAATAAAGAATAAGAGAGCAGCCTATTTCATCCAAATTCACATATATGAATTATTCATTTACCATGATATCAGAACCTTCTAATACCGTGAACCTGACTTTTGTGTTACGCAACGTAATCATGAATCGTGTATCAATAAAAGAAAAAGGGCGAGATTAGATTAGGACCTCAGTTACGACCAACCAACCAATAGGCCAGCCACTCAGCGAATCAGCCGGATAACAAGTAACAACAGAACGCGGCACCATAACCACAATATCTGCATCACAAGCAACAAAACGAATAAAAAAACCGATATAGATATAAATTGACACTAAATTATACATTGCTGAACAAGTAATAAGAAAAGAAAAGGAAAAAAATGACTAACGGCGAAAAACGGTGAAAAAAAAAAGCAAGAACAAAAAAGTGATAAAAAAAGAGTTATACACCTATTTAAAGACTCTGATTCTCTTCGGTAGTAAACATTGAAAAGTCGGGTGGGGTGGGGTGGGAGGGGAAGATGCTTGGAACTCCGTCCCGGGTCTATAAAAAACACAAAATGGCTAGAAGGAGGGGAAGAGAGTAAATTTGGAGGGGCGGGTAGGCGGGGAGGTCGGATAGGTGGATAGGTAGGACGGATAGGTGGAATGGATGGGTGGGGTAGACGAATCGGATCGTTGGTCGGTCGGGATATTCGGGATATTTGGATATTCTAGACGCGACTTAGGACCGCAAAACGGGAATAAAAGGCGAGGGCGAATAGAAGATAGGAGGGTCGTAAGTGGGAGGCAAGAGGAAGGTAGGAAGAAAGAGGTTGGGAAAGGAAAGGAAGGGGGCAGGCGGAAACAAAAAAACCCAAGTAGTATGCCAAAGCAACAAAGGAATCGTGTGTATGTTCCACAAGAATTGAAAAAATTGTTGGGAAAGAAAAGAAGTCATAATAATCAAACACACAGAAAAAAGAATGAAGAAAAAAGACTGAAAGAAAATGTGAATGCGGACGCAGTGCAAATGCAATATACTCTCTCCCTTCTACTCCTCCTAATTCCTCTAATAATCCTACCCTCTCCCCTACCTTTCTATCCTTCTACGCATCCCCCCTCCTCCTTGACGCACCTCCCCCAAGATGTTTTATATAACATAACATAAAATAACAGTCGACGGTTAATAGTCAGTTTAAGCCATCAGCACCACAATCAACCAATCTATTCCTCTCTAGCAGAAAGCTGTCTCATCAAAAGCTCATACCTAAAACCGTACAAAACGATACAAAACGTTAACTCTCCTCCAAAGAGTTCAGAAGCCACAAAAAAGGGAGAAATAAGACTTACGTGAGCATAGTCACCGCACTATTCGGTACAGTCCTAATCAAATTCACTGACAAACCCTTATACAACCCCCTCCACCCTTCCTTCCTAAGGATCTTTTTCGTAGTATACACAAGCCCACTCCCCCTCCACTTCTGCGGCTGCTTCTCCTGTGCCTGTACTCTCTCCACTTCCCCAAAATTCCCACCACCATTCCCATTCCCACCAACACCACCATCAACAATTCCATTAACATGTATTCTCCCCGCCACCCCGGACTGAATCGGAGAACCAGAAGTAGGTTCAGCAGCCGCTAATAATCGCCTAGTGGTCTGTAGCCTTGTCCTTACAACTTCATGAGGATACGTAGCTAACGAAGCACACATCTTCGCAACTCCCGAACATGCTAATATTTGTCCGCTCGTCAACGGTTCTGGAGACTTCCCCTCTATTAGACCATATACAATATGCATCAAATCCAGTGCGCCGTATCGCCATATTGAATATACCGTTTAGGCATATTCCACACAGCATATGGCATATAGCATATAGCATACGCCGAATCGACCCATACCCAAAGTCACATCCAAACCCAAGCGTCCAATCATAACATGATCCACCACAAATACAAACAAGATCATAAATCAACAAATAAAAAAAAAACAAGAAGAAAATCCAACTCACGAGCCCAAATCTTCAACTTCTCATAAAGCGGGAATTGAACCGCAACATGCGCAATCCCCAACAAACTTGGGAACAACCCTCTATAAAACGCAGACACTCCTTCCGTCCGATAAATAGTCAGAAACGCATCCAACGTATGTCGATACCGTCCTTCGTTCGGTGGTTGAGTCTTGATTCCAACAGAAACGACAACATAATATAACATGTCAGATAAGATAAGAAAACACGAGGATCCACATTTCATATTTCAATCAGCAAAACACATCACACGCATCATATTAAAAAACAAGAATAAAAATAAAAATAAAACAAGACTCACCATAAACCTAGTCTTAATAACCCAAAGCGGGTTCGTCACCATCGTGCTCGCCGCTCCAGCCGTCATCGCAGAAAGTATATGTAACCCCAAGGATGTTCCCTCACAAGCGGTTGATATCCCTTCACCTGCGCAGCAGGATACAAATGCAATTTCTCCTTCCCATGTCCGGGACTTTGATTCAAGTTATTTTGCTGTTGCTGTTGTGCCCCTTGCTCCTCTCTTCCACTCCCCTCCCTTCGAGAAGGGTACCGATATTTTGTTGTTGTTGTTGCGGCCGTACTAGAAGAAGTCGAAGTCGATCCTAAAGGTTCTTCCCCAAAGTACGTCTTTATCCCATCATACACCGCAAAATATATCGCCCACGTCGGTAAATACCCAAGCATAGTCGGTCCAAGACCCCGATAAAGCCCACGCAACCCATCAGTGTATATAATTTGCCTAAGAGTTCCTGTAATAAAAAAAAGAAAGAAGAGAGAGATTATCAGAGTCATAACACACGCATGATTCCACAATCGATCCATTATGGCATATCCAATGTATACAGACACACCACTAACAGACCGATAGACAAGCAAACAGAAAGAGACATACCTAAAACCCCCAAATAAGCTTTATCACTATGATGTACCCTCTGAGCCTGAAGCTTCGTTTTGACAACATCCAAAGGACAGGTAGCCACACTCGCCACTAATCCTCCTCCCGCACCCGCTATATTCCCATATCCACACCCATACCCGTATTCGTATCCACATAATCATAAACAGATAATCATGTCGATGTTCATAGTTATAGTAATAGTAGCAGTAGCATCCACAATGACAGGTACAAGCACGGTTAACGGTTAGCGGTTAACGAGGGCGGTAACGATTAACGGAGTTCATGTATACGATTGACGAGGTAACGAGTCCCGACGTTACCAATCCGCCAAATCCACATACATCCCCATTCCCCCCAAGCAAGTCGTCAAAAATTATCGAGCATCGAGCAGTACCAAGACCAGCCCCAAACAAAACAGTCCAAGCCCCCGACGAGCATAACACAACATAACACAAAGGATAAGAACCAATCACACGAGCAAAAATACCAATATAAATCAAGCAAGTCAGCCATCCATAATTCACAATCCACAGAGAATAACAAGACCACAGAGGCATAATCTCCCCCTCCTTCCCCTCTCTTCTCTCTTTCCTAATCCTTCTCCTCTCCCATCCCTCCCCAACCCCAAAAACTTAGAGCAAGTACTCACCAATCATACTATTATTCGCCGTCCATTTCGACGATTCTCCCCGCATGTCTCTTCCCCAACAACGGGGGGCCTATCTTCCTAATCTCTCAATCTCTATCTCTCCACGCACGTCGTTGGGGAAACCCTCCCTAAGAGTCGCCCTTACACAGCCTACAATTGGAGCTTCCTGAACCCTATTATTATTAAGATAACGTTAAATTTACTTTAGTTAGACAGCTAGGTCGTTGAGAGGAAGAGATAGAGCCAGAAACCGAGATACAGACGGACAAACGGGCGGAGAGGCGGGCGGGCGGGAGAGAAAGAAAAGAAGTGAGGGAGTAAGATAGTAAGAAGCTGGCTTGAATTCGATTTCGCCGATTTCGATTTCATAACACAATTGTGTTGCAAAAATAAGCTTTGCTCCTGACTTACGTGATACACATGACACAGTTCAGTTACCCAGTTCACTAGTTATAGTTACAAGGCATAATATTATGAATATCAGTTCTTTTTTTGTTACCTAGTCTACAGACAACACAATCCAAAAACGACAAAAAGAAAAGAGGCATAATGATAACGATACAAATGTGAGGAAGTGAGTAGGCTATGCAAAGGAAAGAAAAAGAAAAGAAACACAAGAACAGTATTAAAAACCTTCAATCTAGGACACTTCCATACCCAACTTCTCAGCCAGAGTTTCCATATATACATCTTCAAAGAAATCCAGATCAGCAAACAAACCCAGCCACATATAGTAAGGAAAAAAGATGCTACTAACCCGTCTGATGCCTCAATCTCCAATACTCATTCAACAACTCCCCTAACTCCGCCTCATTACTCTTCAAATGCTCTTGCATCTATAAATAATTCGCTTTAGTCCCCCACACCACCAAACAAAAACATCATAACAAAAAGAGAGCCCACCTTCTTTTCAAGCTCATCAGCCTCCTTCTTCGTCTCCTCCACAATCCTATCATTCTCCCTTCTCTCCTCCGCCATCTCGAGATAATCCCTCTTTAACCTCACAATCTCCTCATCAGCCCTTATTCTCCTCTCATTAGCATGCTGCTGAGCCCTCGCAAGCCTCTCTTCCGCGTTCTTCTCTTGTCGGGCTCCGCGCTTTATAGTAAGTAGTACAAGTACAAATAAAACAAAATCGTCAATTAGTTGGTCACACGACCTCCAAGAAAAGGAAAACACATACCTCAGCACGCCCCATAAGCTGCTCCCTCAAAATCAACTTCCTATCCAACTCCTCTCTAAACGTAGTCAATTTATGCTTTATTGACTCGACCTGTAAATGCTCCGAATGTATCATCCTCAAATCATCAATTAATTTCTTCATGTCCTATAAATCCAAAACAACCCAGTCAGCAGTCAGTACCACATTTACAATAAAAGCTCTTTGCATGCGTTCGTTTCCCCCATTCCCATAAAATACACATCGTGTCATTGCGTAAAAGCGCATGAAAAAACCCACCTGCTCGAAGACATTAAGCGCATCCAATTTTGTCTTCAACTCTCTACACTTCATCTCCGCATTCGCAATCGTCATCCTCTCATCCTGCACCAACAAACTCATCTCACTAATATGTTTCTTTATCCGATCTGGGGACTGAACAATTCGCCCTCGGGTGTTGTTTATAGCAGTTGTAGCAAGTTCAATTTCTCGGTTTAGGTTTTCCTAATAATGGTATTGATGTTTGAATCAGTTTTAGTATCAATATAAGTTTTGGTGGCAGTAATGGAGACTGGCTTCTGTGTGTACAAGAAATGGTGTACAACACCAAAAATAAAAACAGAGGCGGAGGATCTCACCCTTTGACGACTAAGTGCACTTTTATCCTTCTTCCGAGCATCAACCTCCTTCGACACCTCCGCTCGAGCATTCTGAAGCCCAAACACCTTTTCCATAATCTTATTATTCTCTTCAGTAAGTTGCTGACAGCGTGGTCCATCGGATTCACGTTGGGTCCTATGCAAAAGGATGAAGTCTCAGTACTCGACTCAAATACAGGAAACCACGCAAAAAAGGAAAGAAAAATCACAAGAAGTAAAAGAAATCGGTCTCCTTACTTTATTTCTTCAATTTTCCTCTTGATCTCTTCAATCTCATGTGTCAACCGTTCCTTCTCCTCCAGAGCAGAAGTCGATTGATCCCGAAGTTTCTTAAGGAATGTCCCCCTCTCCTCTGCAAACTTTATAAAGTTGATAATCGCCGAGAGAATATTCCGTGTCCTTTCAGGTTCCGGGAAAATAAGGTCGCGCATACATATATTCTCCACTCTCGCAGCATGTCCCAATCGTTGCCTACAGAGAGAGTAAACAGTATCAGTCAATATCTCCATCCATTCTTTCATTCCATATCACTACTATACAGATACAGGTCTAGTCGCACTCACACATGATACAACACTAGGTTCAAATTCAAACTCTGGTTATACATCTCCGGAAACTCATCAATTGTCGCTAATGCCCTCCCAACAGGCTCTTCCAGCGCCTCAGGCGTGAGCCCGGTAACAAGCTGTAAAAAAAGGACATAAACAGCCTGAACGATCTCCCCTGTTGGCCTCTGTATTTGGTCCTCTGAAACGCGTAGACCCCATTCGTCGAGTGGACGAGTTATTTCACCAATTTTCATGGATGGGAACCAGAACCCATTTTGTGAGTTCATCATAGTTGCCGAACAGTTGAAAATGTGTCAGTCAGCCAGTCAGTCAGTTAATCGGTCGGTCGATACACTGTTTGGAAACTTTGAGTCCAGGCAGTGGAAACGCGGGTGTTACTTGAAGATGATTGTGACGAGACGCGTTGAAATCAAAGAGAATCACGGATAACACCCCACATCAAATCACATGCTCTCCATTTCTCCAAAGCCAGCTCTGAATTGACCGTCTGACGGAATTACAAAAGAAACCACTCTGATTCCCAACACCACCACCAACGTCCATGTCCGTCGACAAGGGATACCTAAACCTTCTTGCTCACCTCCGCCAACCAAAATCAACGCTCTCCGAGGAAACACTTCACTCCGCAATATGTCATTACCTAATTCAATCCTCTCCAACTCCATTAGTAGAATCAATACTCGCTTCTCCTCGATGGCAGTCAACTCCCGTATCTCTCAAATCAACTCTCGGCCTAGGTAACTCGTTCAAAAGTGCTGCTTACCTCAAATGGCAAGACCTCAAGAAATCAGAAAGAGGTTTCTTTGATGTGTCCATTTCATCAGAGTTTACGACGTGGACTCGTGATATTCTCAATGGTTCTAAAGATGGCCCTGCCTTACTTCGAGTATCTATTCTCGGGGTCTACTTAGTGGCTTGGCTCTCTTATCCTCTAATGCAAAGATCTCGATTCGTCAAGTAGAAGAGGAACTAGTAATAGCTTTTGCTGAAATAATGGATCTCATATTTCGCTCCAACTCTGATCCTTGGGCGAATGAATTCGAGAAAGAAAAGGTCAATAACAATGGTAAGAGAGAAAGAAAGATCTTCCGAGGACTGAATTGAAATAACTCTATATTAGATAAAGCAAATATCTCTGTACTCCTTGCTGCGAACTACTTCGTAAACATCTCCGATTCTGCTCTTTCTGCCCTTAAACTACAAGTACGTTATAATAATAACAAACATCTAAATATACTAAATATATGCTATAACAGCCCCTAGCAACTCTCTGTCTCTCAACTATAGATCATGCATTCTTATCCGGGAAATATCTCCAAAAAGCTTCACTCCTACCCAACGGACAAGAGTCATCATCTACTGTGCGTATACTCCCAAATTTGCTAAGCCCTTACGTATATGTACTTATGACCGTTTCTTTACTGTTAACTCAACACACCACATAACAGCCCTACTCGGAACTAAAGAAAGACATAGACACCATCACCCAATCCGCTGAATTCACCCACGTCGCCTCCGTCTGCAAGCTCTTAACTCGTATAGTAGACTTACTCACAAACCACGCTTACCGATCAAAGTCCAAAAAGGAACTATGGGACCTCTGTTCAAACATAACGACTCTGACCAGGGCGCTCTGTCAACAAGTAGACACAGATTGGCGGACAAGTCGTTTAGCTGAAGTGGATTCTGAGGACCAACTAGGTATGTAAGAGTTTCGGCTGGTGATCAAATATCCCTCTATCTAACCGTCGTTGTAGATGAAAATCTCCGAAGCATCTCGAAATCCATCTGGACAATCCTTAAAACCCAACTATTCGCAACTCTAATGCTCCAACAATCAACTCTGACCTGTATCCTCTTCTTACCACCTCCCTCTACTTCCACCGGTACTAGTGTGAATACCACTCAAACACACGCAGCAGCCACACTAGCCAGAACAATACTCCAAACCCTATGTTATTTCTCTTTCGTCCTCTCCGCGTTTGGCGGTGTCTCTTCTGGAGCAGGGGGAGCAGGAAGTAAAGACTCAGCATTCCCGGAGTTAAAGCGGGTTTTCTACATGACCTTGGATATACTATCCTCGCCGTCTCCACCCTTGCCATTTTCTTCAACATCGACTTCACTCGATAAGGAGGTGGAGCACAGATGCGAGAAGGTTATTAAGGAGTTGGTAGAATGGGAGTTTGATAAAATTAGTAAGTACATGATATTAATCCTCCTCCTACTTTGAGTTCTTATTTTTCTTGTATGCCGACTATTAATTCACGTCTCACTTCCTTACAGTATTAAACCCTTCCTCAAACAGCACACGAACGAAACTGAAAGTAGGACGCTCTTATATCGAAGCTCGAAAATCATTCATCCTATGCTGTATGGAACAACTCATCCCTCTCCTCAGGGACGAGTTCATCGAAACGACTGTTTTACCCTTTTGTCAGCCGTACGTAACACTCCGTTTTAATCCCTACATAACCTGTCCGACATTAAAACCGTCTTATTTTATTACTCGTCTACTAACTCTCTTCTTGTCATACCCTCCAGACACCTATCCGACCCAACAAACCGCGAAACGTACGAATCCGCTCACTCAGTCATGCTCGCTATCTTCGCTGCCCACGCTGAGAAGTCTCAGTCCCCAGGTGTGATTTCAAACTCAACAGAGAAAGAAGCTGAGATCAAGACCGGTGTTGGGATTGACGCCACTGAGAAAGGAAAAGGTGTAGATCGTACACCGTCTACTACAAACCTGGCTACTCGTCTCGTCCCCGGATACGCACGTCTATTACTTGAGGTTCGTTTCCAATAACATAACGGGGTATAATCCGACCCGATCTCAAACTAACACTAATATAATACCCTCTATTTACAGAATGCGAAAGAAGGCGGACTAACAGTCTCACAACTCCGACTAGCTTACGCCGCTCTCGTACGGAGTACCTACATGACACATACAAATCCAGTCCTTAATCAACAACGAAATCGATCCACCACGACCAAGAACACGTTCCAGGATGTTCTATCAAAAGTGGGTCTAGGTCCAGCAAGGACAGGAACAACAAGTGATGGATCACTATCCCTAACCTGGCTCTGCGTCGAGCAGCTCCTTCAAGCCATACACGACCAACGTAATCAACAGGAAGGGCGAGACCAGAGACTAGTGAAAAGAGCAGAAAGAAAAGAAGAACTAACACCCCTCGCTCTCCACCTAACACTCATCTCCCTCCTCCCGTCCCTTATACACACCCACACTCACACCATCTCCCTCCCCACCACTTTCTCTTCCACAAACACCGACACCACCACCAAAGTTAACACTAATACCTCAAACTCAACACAACTCAACCTCCTAACGCACTACCTAACAACCCTATCGGACCTAATCACCGCCCACCCGTCCCATCCCGAGCGGTGCGTATTGGTCGAAAACGTCTTCGAGGAGATCCAGGAGCGCGTTCTCAGTTCGGGAGGGCCGGGGGGAGAAGAGGAGGTTTTGAGGTGGTGGTTTGGGTGTTGTGAGAGGTGGGGTGTTGAGGGTCGGGGTGAGAGGGCTGAGAGGGCTGATAGTGAAGAGGCTGAGGGGGAAGAGGGGGATGAAAGGGAGGAGGGTAGATTGTAGTTAACATGATATTCTTTGGGTATCCATTGGGTAAATATCTAGTGTTTGGATTTTGTTTTGTAATTAATGCATTATCCTTATACCAAGCCAAATCAAATCAACTCAAACCAAATCAAAGGCAGATAAATAGTTAATCAAACAATTAATTATTACTACCCCTACTTCTGTGTCCACTTCTACTTACACCTCTATTAACCTCTAAGTCTATTCTACACAACCTCTATCACTCAACTCTCAGTATACACATAACAAATAACGAAAACAAAAACGAAGAAAAAACCCAAGAAAAATAATTAAAAAATATCAAGAAATAATAAATAATAAACATACACGCACACTCGTATCCCCCTTAAGAACACAACTCCCCAGCAACCTCCTCGATCAGAACCCTCACCTCCCTCTTCTCCACCCCCTTCTCTCCGAATCCTCCCTCCTCATTTCCAGCGACAGCACCCTTCAACTTCGCTCTAAGAATATCCTTCACCTGAAGGACTTCCAAAAGCGGCTCTAAATGCGATTCATACACCGGTGATAGATGTAGGAAGAACGCGAGTGAGGCTACGAGTCTGTGAACTGCATACATATATCCAAAAGAAAATTTAAGGGAAGGAATCAGAATCAAATATCTGGACTCAAAAAAGAGAAAGAAAATTTCAAGAATCACTCACCAACATCCTCACTAGCTTTCTCATTCCTCAAAGCCTCAACAACAGCACTAACCATCTCCACCTCCCAGTCCCCTTCCTCCTCTCCCTCAGCAACATCACCACCCCCTCCTACTCCCCCACCGTCACTGTTACCGCTCCCACCCCTAACGCCCTCAACCCTCCCCCTCTGATAAAACGCCGAGACGTTAAACGCAAGACTAGCAGCCGCACTCCTCACACCCGAATCCTCACTCAACAACCCTCCAACAACCAACCTCGTAATCATCTCTCTTGTCCCCCGCCCCTGCACACCCCCACCCGAACCAAGAAGGAGTGCCCTAGCGAGCACGACATTCCCAAATGCATTCGTCACTAACCTCAACGTAGTAAGTAACACATTCTTCGGAACCAGAGCCGGAGTCGAGGCCGTCCCTTCCCCATTCCCTCTCTCCTTCGTAGCGTTCTCCAAGAACATCAAAATCGGGTTTATCATCCCCCCTTTCCCTTGCCCCCGTCCTTGTCCGTCAACCCACAAAGAAGCACACCACCCCGAA
The DNA here is from genome assembly GCA_002287475.2 of Pyrrhoderma noxium. NCBI lineage: Eukaryota > Fungi > Basidiomycota > Agaricomycetes > Hymenochaetales > Hymenochaetaceae > Pyrrhoderma > Pyrrhoderma noxium. Next base: position 1,526,256 of record CM008257.1, on the reverse strand, counting down.
ACGGACCTATCCAACAACCCAACCCTCCACAAATCAATCAACGGAAATACACCTTCCTCCTTCCCTCCCGCTCCCACTCCTGCTCGTGACTCTCCCGCTACCAACACCTTCCCCACCCACTCCGTCACCCCAACCCACTCTTCACATACCCTCCTAATCGTCGCAGCCGCAAGAGGTTTTAAAGTATTAATTCTACTACTACTACTACCACCGCCACCACCACCACCAGCAGCCCCCCTAACTTTCTCGTGCATCTGAGACTTTAGGAAGGGTATGATAATCGTCGAGAGTGCTTTTTTCACTTTCTCCGCATCGAGACCAGAGTTAGAGTTAGAGTTAGAGTTGACAGACTGACCGGACTCGATGAACGAAAACAATTTGGCTTGGACTTGGTCTAGCGGTGGGACTTTCTCGAATAGTATAGGATCAAGAGACAAGGACCGGATTGCCTTGAGGTTCTTTTTCGTGTGCGGATGGGCTACAAAGTATGTGAGTAAGAAGTTTTTTTTTTTAAAAAAAACACAAACACAAAAAAATCAGTATTAAAGTAACCAAACAAAGAAGAAATTAAAATCAATAAAACGTTCAAAAAAAAACTCACGAGGGAAAATCTGATACACCAACAAATCAATCTGGGTCCTCAACTCACCCACATCCGCCCCCTTCAACTCATACACCTTCCTCCCATCCACAAAGAACAAAAAAGTAGGCGTAACACGCACACCATACGTACTAGCCACGACCTGTCCTCCCCCTCCCAAAATCCCCCCTCCCCCAAGATCAACCTTCACAAACGCAATGCCCCCCTTTCCCGCTGCTGCTGCTCCTACTCCCCCATTTCCACCACCCGCCCTCGAACCAATGGAACTCGCTTTATTCAAAGCGATCTCCTCAAAAACGGGTTCTACAACTCTACACGGCGGACAAGTCCTAGACGTAAAGAACGCAACAACACCCCTATGCGAACCAAGTATAGAATTAAAATGCTGTTGGTTCGAGCACACTTGTAGCGGTGCAGCTACCGTATTTGTTTCTGGTTGGGGTGTGACCGGGGTTGGGGTTGGGTATCCATTTAGTCTTGATCCTGAGTTTGAGTTTAAATTCGAGGCCTGTCCTGACCCAGCTCCGGATCCTCCTGCTTGAGAGGCAACAGACTGGAGTAGAGAAGATGCTAGAGGTGTGTTGAATGTTTGAGGAGGTGGGGCTGTATTGGCGCCGGCGGCAGCAGCTCCTGGCGTAGGTCTTCGATACATGTTGTCTATCGTAGGTCGTAAAGCGGCGCCGAATGGGGTGGATAGGAAGTCTGACGGGAGGTCTGCATACATATAGTAGCAAAAGCAAACGCGGGTGTGGTAGTAGATATAAAAGCAAAAGTAGAGATATGTTAGTTACTAATTCTGTGTAGGAGACCTACTACGGTAGTATGGTATGGAAGATTCAAGGTACAGACCTTTTATCCATGAAGGGATGGATCCACCTGTTAGGAAACCAATACAATCGTCCGTGAAGGAGTTACAGTTGAAGTCTAGGTAGGATTATCATTGAAGTTTACTATAGTCCTAAGGTCCTTGGTTTGATTTATGAACATACCTAAGAGATGATACTGAACAAACAGTAAATTAGTCATCCAATAGTATATACATCAGAGAATTGAAGAAGAAAAGACAGTAACACACCTTGTCAGCAGTATAAACATCGTTCATCTCATTAATATAGTCATTAAATGTCTCTTCGTCTATAGCAGTCTCCCCCATATCAATCACTTGCAGAGGTTGACCATGCTGAATTAACGCATAGAAACAGATATAGACACAGTTTGAATTAGAGTTAAAAGAAGAATAGTTATCAGTATAACCTCCCGTCTTCAAGCAACCATAATTTCATAATACATTACACACTCACATGAGACTGTCCGGGATACGTCGTACTTATACCCTGTCCATAAAACACTTCCTTCCCAAAGACAACGATAGAGGTATGCCTATGTATATGTTATATAGCCCAGGACGTATCGTAAGTGGATATTCACATATCGATCCGTGGACCACACTTAGCACATACCAAATACCATCTATCTGCCTTCCTGTAAGCTGGAGAGAAAGCTGTCTGGCAAGACCGTTACTTAGATCATAAACATATAATTTTACAGGAGAAGACATTGTCAGAGCAAAGCAAAATAAGTGAGTGAGTGATTAAGCAAGTCAAAAGCCTAAAGAGGAGTTTAGGCCTGTTTATAAGAGTGGGTATTAGAGTAGAAAGATCTAGAGGGATGTGAGCAAGTATTATACACTACTTTAGTAATTGACTAACTAGCATTTATGCCGTGCCTACGCGTCAATTCCTCGATTACGTAGTCCTACTTGATCGTAAGTCCCCAAATGGTAATTTCTATTTTCAGTGATTTTCGTCGTGAACGGACTCTCGAGAGCTTTATTCCACTCAAGTCCCAAACGAGTCCATCCACCAAGAGGGACTTCGACAACAACAACAGCAGCGGTGACAACGACAAGATGTTCTCCCTCCTCCGGCCCTTCGTCCGCTCCAACCCACTCCCCCACCTCTTCCATCCCCGCCTTACCCCATCCACCCTCACCCCATCCACCTTCACCTCCTCACCCACCCTCTCCCTCCTCCTCCAAACCCGCCAAATGACCCTCAACCAAGCAACCCGCCGTTCCCCAAAGCGTACCACAAAACGTCCAACCTCACCCGCCATCTCCGGCTCCTTCCAAAAAAAGGGCGTCTGCACCCAAATATTCACAATGAAACCCAAAAAACCAAACTCCGCAAACCGTAAAGTCGCACGTGTAAAACTCTCTACAGGAAAGACTATCATGGCGTATATCCAGGGTGAAGGTCATAACTTACAGGAACATAGTGTTGTGCTCGTCAAGGGAGGCAGAGCTCAGGATTTACCGGGTGTTAGGTGAGGTGTTCTTCCTCGTTTTGTTTCTCTGGGTTTTTTGATACTTGATACTTGGTCTACTTGGTTTTCGTTCCTGCTTGCCATTACTCTACGGCTTGTTGAATGATAGACTAACCAACCGCTTCTTTGTGCAGGTACAAGATCGTCCGAGGAGCTCTCGATCTTGGTGCAGTCGTAAACAGAATGACAGCCCGAAGTAAATACGGAGGTAAGCACTTTTATATTTTCCATCATAAAGGAAATCCACTCATATCCTGACTACTACCTTATCTTATTGACAACAGCCAAGAAGCCCAAATCAAAATAAACTAGAAGTCCTCCTATCCACCTCTCTAGTTTCTTCCATTTGAGTGTATTCGAGTATCTCCGAACACCCCCCACTACTATCACTTACCATGGCGAAATAACGAACGGACGCATACAAGCCAAAGGTGTTCTGTTTCTGTTATTGTTCTGGTGTGAAGTAGTACCCGCTATTACTTTTTCATATTAGAGTGGAACAAAGTCATGGTATAATATTAAAATGACGATAATGCAAACATTAATTATTTTTTCTTGAAAAGAAAAGAGAAAAGAGAACGATTATCGCTGGAAATAAAAAAATAAATGCTAAGTGCCATGATGATGAAGGAAAGTAGATGGATGCTAGGGGTATAAGTAAGAAAAAGGTAAACATGAACTTAAATATGAACATCGAAAACGAAATTAGAGAAAAAAGAAAGAAAAAAGAAAAAGAGAGATAGCTTCCCCGAGTAAAAAAGAAAGAAACCATAAATCACACGAACTCCAATCCAACTCATAATAGGGGAACCAGCCTTAAAAACCTCAAACCCTCAACTTCTCCTCCCTCCCCTTTGTCTCCCTCCCCAATCTTTCAATCTCACAGTTCAACGCCCAACACCACGCATCCCTCTCCAACCGATTCCTGGCCCTAAATATCCTCATCTGATGCTTCGCACTCAACGGCAAAACAGGTGTACTCTCCATCCCAGCTCCAGCTCCAGTCCCTCCACCTGTCCCTACCCCATCCCTCACACTCTTATTATCATTATTATTGTTACCACCACCCCTCCTGCCTGGCCCATTCGACCCATGTGTCCCATGCACCCCATGTCCCCTAAACCAAACCAAAAAAATCGTATCCTCCTCCACATCCCTCGTCTCCAACCCATCCTCAAACCTCTTTACCACCTCCGCCGCATTCGGATCATACTCCCCATCCATCAACGCCAAAGCCGCATAGTACCCCGAACAAACATATGCATCAATCAGGTTCATACATCCAATCTGTTGGTGATGCAAGTTCCCACTTCGGCCGGCTTTGTATGAGATGAGGTATCCTCTCACTAGGATATTATACGTATGCCTAAGTTTACAAACGTTTGAGAATGTAGAGAGTAGAGAGTAGAGAGTAATTAGTGGTTAGTAAAGGCAGGAAGAAGGAATAAAAGACTAGAAAACACGACACACCTATACTGGCCCCTCGACTTATTCTTCACATAAAGTTTCCCGCTCCTAAGTATCTGTCGACACCCCTCAACAACACACCAATTCCAAAACTCGTCCAAATACATAGTAGCATTCTCTGGATCGGTCCTAGCCTGAGGTATCACCTTCCCATCCTTAAAATACCTCTTACTACTCGTAATCCCCTTCCCAGTCTCCCTCAATATATTCATCTGATTCAATGTATCGTCCTTCACTCGCTTCTTCCAATAGTCAACCAACGCTCGTAGGTGCATGACCCATTCAACAGCGTTTTTTGTTCTTCGGACCTAGAATAGCATAGGAGTTAGATAGTCAACGTCATATATTAACAACCCAAGCCTATATATCCAATCACTCACCTCAAACCGAAGTATCCTTCCATTTTTCAAAACAAGCTCAAACGACCGATACATCCTCAGCCTCCCTTTATTCTTCGCCTTAGCCAACCCCACATCCCCACCCTCATCCTCAATATCACTCTCAGTTCTCTCCATCTCCCCTTCCCCCTCCAGCAACTGCGCTACATCCTCACCCTCCAAATCCGGCGGACCCTCCCCAGCCTCCCCACTCCCAGTCCCATTACCGCCCCCCATCCTTTCCTCCTCAGCCCTCCTAACCACCCCCTCATCATAATTCTGCACAATAACACTCCCCGCCCTCCTCACAACCACCACCTGCCTCAAATCCCACACCCTCTGCGCATCCACAACTTGATCCCTCAACCTCCCATTCTCCTCCTCTAAAAACTCCCTCTCATCCCTCGTAAACCTCCTCAAATCCGTCGGCGTCGGAGGATGCACAACCTTATTCACCGCAACAGCACATAAATAATAATCATGCGTCGATAGATAGTATTGTTTCCGCCCCTGCGTCTTGCGTTTATGGAAATACGCGTACCCTTCTACGGATGGTGGTTCTTCGAGGTGTTTATGGTCTTTGGTCGTTATTTGAGTAGGGTAATGAGATGCGAGGTGGAGTTGGAGTTGTGTGGGACACCCGAGCTAATAAATAAAATAACAGTCAGTACAACGCAACGTTCTTTAAACCAGAAACCAAATAAAGTAGTGATAGTAATAACAATAATTAAAAATAAAAAAAGGGCACCCACTTTCTGAATCACCAACCCAAACAAAACCTCCCAGTCCCTCCTAACCCCATCAACATCATCCCTCAACCACACCCAATCCAACTTCGTATCCATCTTCCAACAAAGCTCCAGCCTCTTCCCCCTCGTAATCGGTAACTCAATAACCGTCTTCCACGCAAACGAATTCTCCAAAACGTTCGTACACTGCCGGATAACATAATCCCTCGTCACGTCTTTCCACCCCGCCCCCGTTTCTTGGATGGGTATGCTCACTCTCGCGTGAACGAGTGGACAGTTGACTTCGATAGAGGTTGGGAGTGTCCCACCGAGCTTTTCCCTAATAACAGAAAGAAAGAAAAAGAGTATAAAAGGAATTATTAGAAACTTGGAATCCAAAGTATTGCTATATAATAATGAAAAAAATAAAATAATATTCACCATATCTTCCAAATCCAATCCACAGACCTAGACCTACTCTTCGGTCTAAGAATAAACACATTCAACCCCCTCGAAGACCGATGGAAAATAGACCGATGTGACCGAGTCTTCTTATCCTTCACAGGCGTAGGCCGACAAATCAAACAAAATGATAAATCCACTGCCGAAAACACAGATATCCTTGTCGGTGCAAGAAGAGGTATAACGAACGCAAGGTGTTTGTGTCCCAGAATCCGTTCTTTACATGGAGTCCACTAAATAAAACAGATCAAATAATCATCAGATTCGAGTTTCGTTGTTTAAGAGAATAGAGCCAAGTAGGATAGAACTTACATAGTTTTCATACAACTCGAGCCTTTGGTTCTTCCATACCACCAAGAACTCGTCCCATTCCTTATTCTCTAGCCCACGCATCACCCTACACTCTCTCTCACCAAAAGGATATTTTATATTCTCGTGCTCACACCGAAAAACGCGTACCAGCATTCTATCTGATCCCAAAATAAAAAAGAATAGTAAAATATTATTATCTATTCCTCTTAATAAACATATGAAATAATTTAAATTACCTCTCATAACAGCATCGGCATCAGTATCAATATCAGCACCAGCAGCAATCTCCATCTCCCTAGTAGTAGATTGAATAGCTTCCGCCGCGGCCGCCGCACTTGAAGCTTCCATCTGAGAAGGCCTCCGTTGCAGAACATCACTCGGAGAAGCGGGTTCATCAAATCCACCCAAGGTGGCATCAAACCTACTCGGAGTCTCTGCATACCTCACAGATACATTCTTGCCTTTATCCTTCCCAGGTCTATTAAGGATAGACTTTATCCCGGACCTAGCTCTAGCGGACGTAGCATCGTTATTCTCCGATCCTCGATGTTGCAGCGAAGCAGGGGAGCTCGCAACATTAGCGAACAAATGTGTCTTGGAAGACGTGCTTTCATCATGATTAGTCCCTTCCTCCGAGCTCGTTCTACCACCTTGTGCAGCAGGCGCACTCAATAGAGTATCGGGTCTATTAGAATACTCAACCGGGGTTGTTTCACCACTCGCAGCGGTAGGATTATCCCAATGTACCACCGAAGCACTAGACCTCATCTCTCCCTGTCCATCCCCCAAATAATCCTCCTGTCCTCCGTCCTCCATTTCCCCCATAGGCGTCGAAAGCATATTAACACTCACCCCAGCAACCATCCCCACCTCAAACGTCTCCCCACTCCACTCAACACCCCCCATCCTCCCCTTCTTCTTCTTTCTTCTCCTTCCTCCCCTCTCCTTCCCATCCTCCCCATACCACCCCACATTCTCCACAATCCTCCTCTTCAACCTCTCCTTATACTCCTTCGCCTTCGCCTCCGTCCACTCATCCAACCTCCCCCCCTGCCTCAAAAAAATCCTCAATCCATGTTCACGCACAAACTCCGCCGCCGCCTCCCTTTCATCAGCATCATCCTCCACACCAGGCGTTTCGTCCGGCATACTCCCGATAAAAAACCTTCGGCGACTTTGTGTGTGGACGTGCATATCCGTGTGTCCATGTGTTTGCGAATGTATTTGAGTTTGAGTTTGAGAATGCGAGTGAGAATCCGAATGTGAATGGGTGCGTTCTAAATTGTTATTACTATTATTTCCATTATTACTACTAGTAGCAGCAGTTCCACTAGCAGTCATGGTACTCGGTCCTCCTATTCCAGTCCCGGATCGAATTTCTCCACCATCAGTTCGGGTTTCAGTTCCAGTTCCAGATCTACCACCACCACCATCATCACCACCTCCACTAGTCCCGCTATCACTTCCGGATGCAGTCTTCGTCCCAAACAAAATTCGATTTCGTTCTACTTCATCCCGTCCATCACCATCCACATCATACGACATGACCCGAACTCGAATCCTCTTCCTAATTCAATTCCAAACCAGACTAACCAAAACCCAAAAAACAAGCAAACCAAAAAAAACGAATAGCCAGTATCTTCTCGTCGCGTCCTCACCTCGAAAACGCACGTACACACATTCCACCCCTACCCAAAAAAAGAAAGGAACTTGATTGATGATGATGACGCTCCTCAATCGGCTATCCACAAATTATCAATGATTCCAATTAGAACCGAATATAACATCACGTGCGTCCCCGAGTCCTGGCAGTGTAGTAATGTAAATTGGAGCGGGCGGGCGTAGGTTACTAGGTAGGTTAATTTACACACGGCAATAATGAGTTTGTATTGGTATTGGCATAATACGCGTCTGCTATTTATCACCGTCACCCCGTCGCCGCTCTCTTTTTTCTCTCTTATACCCGTCCGTCCTTCTTACCCGATCGCTTAATGGAGTATTAGCCCTCGGAAGCCACACACAAAAATTCAAATTTAAAAATAGATTAGTACGCAAATTCACACACATCTAAATAAATCTCTATTTCTATATATAAAAGGGAGAAAAAATGGTACACAAATTCTCGGTGATTATTGATGCTTGCAATGGTGGATAGGTAGTCTACATGAGTTGGGGGATACTAAAGCGTGTCCGCGGAATAATTTAAGTAAAAAGAAAAAGAAAGAAAAGAAAAAATACCCGAAAAGAATGATCGAAAAAGTCTAATATTAATACACAATTCAAACAGCACCACTGGTTTTCCCAGACGTAAGAAGTTTATGCGACTCCTCAACATACTGAGCCGCCTCATCTCTCTCAAATCTATTTTCAAAAAAAATCATCAAAATCATCAATAACCAACTCACACACAAATTAAAAAAAAAAAAAACCAAGAGAGCGCTCACCCATATTTCATTCCTTTTACGGTCATGTCCGGCTCACGAATCGCAAAGGGGTTAACATCGCCCTTTTTCAAGTTTGCCAACGAATGATTCACAAACCGATGAGTTGCCTCATCCGAGCGCACAGCGTAGATCATATCAAGATAACTTGCATCTTTCGAAAGACGCCAATAATCCTTCGCAATTTCAGGTGCTTGTTTGTCTGCCCATTCAGGGAACTTGCCCGTCTCGATCTCATGAATAAGTTTAGAACTAGCGTAGTGAAAAAATAAATAGTTAGTGATTTAGTCCCCATAGTCCCCTTAGGAACTGATCCAATCGTGCGCTCACTAAGTATGTACAGCCTCCTCTTCGAGATATCCTACGAATCGGTGGCAAATTCGGGGAGAAACGAGATAAGAAAGGACTGAAAGCACATCATTAGCCAAAATAAGTAAAGCGATACAGCCTAGCCACTCACAGAAAACGTTATAGAAGACTCCCTGGGCTCCAAGGATAATAGCTCGCATAAGTAAACCGGGTTTCTTAATAGCTAAAAACGTCATCAAATGCATCCGCTCATTCTCGGCCTCTTCTAAGAGCGTATGAATCCATCCCGCGTCTCGCCTCTGAACAAATAGAAAAATTAGTAATTCACATCACCTCTGTTCGCAAAAAGGAGAGAACGGGACATACCAAGAGTCGGAGACTGTGTAAGTGCCGAATAGTCGCTGCCACCATGCCCGGAATACCCGCTATAGTTTCTAGGAATATGATTCGCTGTATAAAATTAAAATACAAACTTCGAATTAGAAACCCCGTTGTCCGCTTGTGGTATAACGTCTTCCACTTACATGTAACCATCCTTTTTCAGTCATAAGATAGCCCTCCTTTCGGAGTTCCGCCACAGACATAGTGGATCCCACTGGGATCTGTTTATTTTTATATCCCGATACTAGATCGAAACAACGTCTTTGTAGATAAGGATCAGATTTGTGTAACCTGAAACAAAATAGTCGTGATGATAACTACCTAGCTATCCGGACGAGCCCGTGAGCCCATCTATCAGCAAAGGTCTTCCCCTCGTAATGTACGGAAGGCTATGTCGGGGGCGTCAGTACACTCGATATATTTTAGAGTATGACATAGATTTGTGGATTTACCTCAATTGCCTTCAGTTCATTGGATGAATACACTGGATGGAAGAGAACCCAGTCGCCCCTGATTTCACCCGTGGTATGTAGGTCATGTTCATGTTTCACGACCGTGGTGGCATCAGCATAGTGAGGTCCCTCAACACCCTTCGCAGCGGACTCATCTACCTTTCCACTTCGAAGAGTAGATTGGTTATACGACTTAGTCGAGGTAGATAGGCAACGGCAGGAGTTGAAGGTAGCAAGGACAAGAGGGCGAGACGAGCGTAGATAAGACGCCTTCACCGAGTTAGCAAAGGTGTGTGAGACTGAGGGTACAGCTCGATACATGTTGAGAGTAGGAATGGAAAAGATGATACAAAATGCTCTGTGGCTTCAATACCAGCAAGAACCGCATTGATATATACATCGCAGAATTCCGAGCGCTCCCGAGGTAAAATTGTCAAAAAAACTTGGTGCTTCAGTTTCAAAAACTCGATTGGTGCCCCGCCATAGCCTTGACTTAGGTCATCGAATAGGAGCTACCAGTTTTGATTTGGAATATCGGAACGATTCGCTAGCTACGAAAACAGCCGCACGTGACTTCCAGCCAATGAAATCCGCACAGTTTGGTGTCAAGTACGAGTCAAAATTATAATTTCGGTCTTCATACGCCCTTTTCTGCTACATTACTGAGAATATAAGATTAAAAGCATCGAAATTGAAGGAAATACAGCCTGAAATTCATTACAAATTGTACACGGATGAGTCAAAGCATTATTCTTACCTGGAGAGAACCGGATCGGCTACATCATGATATAGCACACAAAACTATCACATCTTGAACCAATCACAACAGACTCAAAGGACATAGGACCAAACATCCTTGTGATTAAACATAGACACGTAGGAATTTATTGAAGATGTCCCTAGGGTATCTCTGTACAACGCGTCCAAAAGTGGAAATATAGAGTAAACTTCGGGTAGTACAGAAACTATTACCCTTGGGTGTGGAGTTTTCGGACATATGCTTCCCTACATTTGAAATCCAGTCGGGGAATGTATCGTATACTATGGTAATAGGACGAATGTTAGATTCTGTACCTCACGATCTCCGAGCAACTCCTAAGATCGGAAAAGGGATCATGTGTGTAGTCTGAGGAAAGGCTCGCAGTTAAGACAAATTTGAGTTGGAATTAGACACTTTTGCATATATCATCTTCTTTGTATCTCTAGAATTTATAACAAGTTTCAGTTCTCTGATGGTCCAGAAATGAGGATATACGTGTACTACTACTGGAACTACAGCATAAAATAAAAAGGGTTGGTTTGCTTACGTATGTATAGGACCCATGGCAAGTTGCGAAGTAACAAGCGAAGTAACAAGCATTTCTCAATTACATTCATACTCGACTCGATAAATACGGATACCTTTTACGATGAAAACGCCAAAATAGGAGTTTTAAGAAGGGGCTTTATTGAAATTCGGCTACATGCGTACTATACAATAAGAAAAATGTTATTATTACTACCATTCCTATTCTCATCAAGCCGTTGAAGGGGGTGCGGATGTCGCAGCTGAAGAATCGGTTGGGGGTGCCTGTGTAGTCTTTTGGCTATCGGCTATGCGTCGGGCTTCCTCATGAATATCGGTGACTTGCTTCAGGGTAGTCATGTAGAAGGATTTGACCTTCTGGCCCAAGGGAGAAGTGACTGCCTTGCTATAGTACTGTTTGGACGAAGTTATGTGGCTGGAAACCTAAATGATAAAGCTGTGTAATACGTACCTCATGAGCCGTCTTCGAGTATCCTTTCTGCTCATCGACGGTACGAGCTCTATCTGCAGCAGACGTAAAGGTAGTATGAACCTTCGCAGAAACTGTCTGATCGGGACCTAAAGCCTTTGCCCCAACAGTACTGTCGAGATTATGGAAGTAATCCAAAAAGCGTTTTGAAATACCCTTTTGTTCTATAATTCGTACATATCAAGTCTTATACATCCGCTATACAATCCAAACAACTGGGGGACTCACGATCGAGTTCGATCGCGCGTTGCAGGATCGAATCAGATAAAGTATAGCCCTTCGCTAAATATTCGGCGGCAACTAAACACAGAGTTAATCTTCAAGGCGAACGTTAACAATCCGCAGCATATACTTACTCCCCGCCCTAGGCTTATCTGACTGGACGAATGGCTCCCCGCTGGGATGGGGGACACTATTGTCTTCATCCGTATCTGCGTGCTCTTTATCAGACTTTACAGACAACTTGGCTCCATCAAGAGTCCCTTCATTCAACTATGGGATGTATCAAAATATCATGATTAATTAAGGTATTATGTTCCTCCTCACCATGAGCGCGGTAGTTACTGCCGAGGGCTTCTCAAAATAAACTACGGACGTATCATTTGAGCCCTTGAAATCAACACTTTCGATTCTTCAATAATTATATATTAGTACACGTCTGTTATTATCGTTTTCGTTGGGCGTAAGATACACATACTTTCCGCAAAATCTGCAAGTAAACGAATTAGATGAAAGATAAAGATCGATAAGTGTCTGCGAGTACGAACGTAAAGAAATCATGTAGTTTTGCTTCTGTGGTCTCCGGAGATAAATTAGATACTTTAACGAAATAGTCGCTGACCATTTTAGCGATAGTTGTTTGAGTCAAGGAAGAAGGAAAGTGGCGCTGGCTCTAGAAGTCTGCTTGTGATTATATGTGACGGATAGTTTGCTTCCTTCTGACGTCATCATGAGGTTGGGCGTGATAGATAAACTTTTGATCTGCGCGCCGGTAAAAATGCAAATTTAGAAATCAAGGAATAGTATTGCTACAACAAGCAAGTAGAGAACAAGACAAGTAGATTTCTAGAACTACACAACACGAACAGTACAGGTCTCTGAAACAATCCCTATAGTTACAGCAGACACTCCCCGGGCATATTTTTCTCTTGTGAACACCTATTCCAATTCGGATGAGAAGGGTTGAAGAGTGGAATTAAATAATTTCTACTTACGAGTTCGTCGTAGATAATGGCCTCAACTTTACGGTGTGCTAATACTGAGCCAGGATGTATTTTAATCATCTGGTAGTTGAGAGATTGATAAATAAGTGTTTTATTGAGAGATTCAAATAACTAACCGAATTGCCCAAGACCTGTTTGTATACCCCACCATCGGCCCTATATAAAGCACAATGCATTATTAATCCTCTAGATAGGGCTTTTAACACCAAATCCGTATTGTCGCCAGCATTTACACGCCAGTCAATGTTTTGTCGCTGGCATATACCACGAAGCTGGTCTTGGATATCGACTGCCTCGACCAAAGCTCGCTCATTTACAAAGTGGACTTTGCACCACTCTTTCCGTTCACCTTTGGAGGCTCCGCCTTGTATTAAATCCTCGTATGCACGAAGCGCATTGAGAGCCGTAAGGTGATCACCAGTGACATGCCTGAACCGTAAGCGAGCATCCGTCGCAACTTCACGATTTTCTGCCGTGTCAAAGAATAGCTTTGACGACGCCGAAAGAACCGAGACTATGCCAATAATTTCGAACATACATCCCAGCTCCTGGGCGGCCACAAGCGCACGAGAATGGGAGGGTTCAAGGGGGAAACAGTTCATTTTCCTCCCGATATTTGTAAGTGTGAGATTAGTTTGCAGAGCCCCAAGGACAACCAGATTCATGAGAGCTGATTCGACTTCAAAATAGTAAGCAACGACTCAATAACATAATCCTAAAGAAGCACTTACTGGCATCTCTATTAGGCATATCCATAAAGCTTACATTTTCGATATTAATCCCCAGACATTTAAGTTGTAACGAACTCGATGTTAAGTTACAGCGTAAAACCTCGGGCTCAAGGGCATCAGGCATGTGTTTAAAATCGTCTTCCGTATACAGACGGAAGCAGTAACCTGGACCCTATAGCCTGTCAGCCATTGTCTTGAACCGAGAATATGTATCTAACCTCTCTTCCTGCACGTCCGGCTCTCTGCATTGCAGATGATTTCGACGTGTTTTCAGTCAACAAAGTATCCATACCTGTTATTCTCCTTCAGACACTACTAACAATGAATTGTAATATTTCTTACCACCTGAATGTTTAGCCAGATGGCGCTTTTCTTTCTGTTTCCCGGTATCAATCACATACCTAATCCCGGGTATAGTAATTGATGTTTCAGCGATGTTTGTGGCAAGTATGCATTTTCGTACACCAGTAGGCGTTGGTTTGAATGCATTTGATTGTAAATTCTGTGGTAATGAAGCATACATAGGGCATGTAAGAACCTGTCAATTTGATAAAATGGTTGTACAACTCAGTAGTTGTATACATTGTAGGTATTCTGAGAAAAACTATCCCACTTACCTTCATTTTCCCCGTAGGTAGTTGCTTAGAGTATGTTGCGATTGATTGCTGAAGACTCTCTATATCCTCCTGGCCTAAGTTATATTCAGTCAGGTTAGTGGATGAAATATATTCATGAAGGCGATCCACCTGGTAAAAATATTAATACATCCCCTGGAGGGTGGTCTATATGTATCTGAAAGAATGTCCGCAGGGCAGAATCCACATAATCTTGTTGGCTCGTTAGGGTATAAAATATTTTTACGGGATGCTGTCGCCCCTTAACATACAGGATTTTCGCACTTAATGGGAGTAAATACGCGCCGATGATGCTCGAAATCCCATTGAAATTGACCTACCTGTTGAAGAATCTACTGAACTTTTCGGCATCAAGTGTAGCACTCATGACAATCACTTTCAGTGGGCCGGGTCCATCAGACTCTCTTTCCTTTCCCTTTGCATTTTTCTTCATGAAAGCAGAACCCCCGTTCCTGTCCCTTTGTATCTCTTTTAATCTTGTAATTAACAGATCGGTATTCAGAGTCCTTTCATGAGCTTCATCGATCACGATTACACTATATCGAGATAGTAACGGATCCGAAAGAAGTTCACGAACGAGCATACCATCCGTGACATATTTTATTTTTGTGCTAGCGTCATGTCGTTCATTGAAACGCACAGCATATCCAACCCGTGTACCCAGAGCAACACTCTGTTCTTCTGCCACACGAGTTGCGAGAGATGTTGCAGCAACCCTACGAGGTTGGGTCACAGCAATTTGACCATCACCGCAAATATTAGCTTCAAGAAGATATTGTGGTATTTCTAAGAAAGGAGTATAAGCATATCTCCTATATCCCCGTGGTCTTATGTACTAAGAACTTACGAGTAGTCTTCCCAGATCCGGTTTCACCAACTAGCACTATCGAGTCGTTCTCTTTCAATTCTCGAATAAGTGCGTCCCTCCCTGCTTAGCCTAATTCAGCCCACTATTCCAACCTATATATAGGAGTTACGTACCCCTAGCAATAGGCAACTTTCGTCTCTGATCCTGAATTTCTTGTTTCTTTTTTTGCGACTTGTTTTGTTGAGACTTATCCAACCCATTTGGCCTTTTAGTACCGCTTATAAGGAGACTCTGACCTTGATCATCCTCGTCCTCGTCCATATACACCACCTTCCTCTTTTTTAACGGACTTCCAACAGTCCCGGCACCGTTATCATTCCTTCTTGGTACTGATGCTCGATTCTTCGACCCAGGAGAACCAAAACTACTGTTCGAAGCGCCATTAGCGGTTCCCTTTCTCGGGGTAGAGCTCGCAAGGGGTGGGGGTATGCTTCTCCCTTTTGCCGAATTTCCAAATGAGTTGTTATAGCCCGTTGAATGGGACGATCCAACACCGTACCCGACCATACATACACGAGAATTGTAAGGGAGGACGGCGTAGAAGGGGAGCGAATGCACACCAAGATAACCGTGTCAACGTTCAATTTTTGTAGATTTACAAACAGCACCGATCTGCGTTACGTAAAAGATATTGATATGGTGGCTTCATTGAGAATAATCTAGGCCTAGTAATTTGCCTTATTCTTTCAGTCATACATATATAAAACTGAGTTTTTTCATGGGAGTATTCACATCAGGCTCTAAGTGACTTAGCTATGACGACGGCGTTTGACACAGCAGTCTATAGTGCAATAGTCATATGCATAATTTAGAAAAAAAAATAGATATACACGTTCGGTTAGAGAAAAAAAGGTGGATAAGCATTAACGTCTACAAAGTACGACAGCTATACCTTGAATAAAAGATACTTTGTACTTGAAATTAGTTTTTATTTGCAACATTTGCAACCAATATAGTGAACCTGCTGATCATCATCTGTCTAAATCCTTTTCCCAATCAACGAATCACTTGACTTCATGCGTGATCAAAGTGTTCCCACACCCATTCTGGTCAGGGTTATAAAAATGAAATTATTCACGAGACTTGCTTGCATAGTCTCACCTTTGGGTTTGACAGACGGACAGGAAGGGAGATGGACTGGCTCTTTTTTAAAAAATCAGCGACACATTATCATAATAAATTTCGGGATGAACAAACCTGATAACAGATAATACTAGAGATATGCCCATTTTGTCTGATTGGATTACTGATATAGTAAGTTAGTTATGGGGAAATCATGGTATCTTATCTTCTAAATATCACAGTACAGTAGTGGCCCGTGATTATCAACTTTACTATAAAATCATGGTTGGGTAAATTACCCGCCGAAAATTAGCTGCTTGCAATGCCAGAAAATCACTCTATCCCAGTGTCCCAACGAGCCTTTCTTCTCCCAGAATGCGGTGGCCCGGCTCACCTCACCAATAGTTACCCCGTAGTCCAGCCATCAGAATTACAATCAGGTCAATGTTTGGTTAAGCTCACTTTTTCTGGGGTATGCCATTCAGATTTGGGCATAAAAAACGGAAACTTCCCGAATAAACCAAAAATGGATCTAATTGGTGGGCACGAAGGGATAGGAACCGTCGTAGCTATTGCGGCAAATACCCCCTCTAATAAGTTGATTAAAGTTGGAAGTCGTGTTGGACTGAAATTCCTTGCAACTGCTTGCTTTAATTGTGATTTATGTTTGAAAGGCTTTGAAGGCCGTAAGCAATGTCCGTAGGATTATTCTTATACAAGCTAATTCTTTGATATAGACTGCTCGAAATTTGAATCTCACGGAAATAGTCTTGATGGAACATTTTGTGAATATGCTGTAGGATATGTCGATGCAGTAACTCCCATACCTGATGAGATATCCGATGCAGAGGCGGCTGCAATTATGTGTGCTGTAAGTACATGTTGAAACACAAAACTGGATAAATCTTGAACTATACTTCTTAAAGGGAGTAACTGTGTACAGTGCTTTGGCTCAGAGTGGATTACATATCGGAGAATGGGTGGTAATTCCTGGAGCCGGAGGAGGCCTGGGACATCTTGGTATGCTCGTTACTTCTAAGCAAATTAAGCTTCTTCGTAATAAATTACGGGATAGCTCTTCAGTATGCTCTTGCAATGGGTCTTCGTGTAGTTGCAATCGACACAGGTGCAAGTAAGCGGGATCTGTGTCTCTCACTGGGAGCGTCAACCTTTCTTGATTTCCAAACCTCTTCGAACCTCGTGCAAGACGTTCAATCAATCACTAAAGGAGGTGCACAAGCCGTCCTCGTTGCTGCAGGTGGTAGTGCGGCATATAATACCGCCATCTCCTATCTTCGTCCAACGGGGACATTGCTTGTTGTAGGCCTCCCGCCAGGGGCTATGCTGCAAGCTCCGGTAATCCTAATCGGGGGAAAGGTCTGAATATCAAAGGCATTTTCTTAGGAAACAGAAAACATGCTATTGAGGCAGTGCAAATAGCTGCAACCGGAAAAGTCAAAGTAACTCATACGATTCGCGGTTTATCTGAGCTTAACGAGTAAGATCATTAATTTCCTTGGGCCTTGTCTCTACATTCTGATAGACCCACTCTGTAGGGTATACGATGAAATGAGCAAAGGACAAATAGTGGGACGTGTGGTGCTTGATATCAGCAAATAGCTTCGATGAGATACTTAAGCCCATAGTATGTGTATTATTAACAGTCTTGTCTAGTAAATAAGTAGCATAATCGTCAATCACAGAGCTACTTCTTAAATCTTTCGGTATAATGCATATCAGTCAGCATCCTCATTGAAATAATGAATTTTGAGTGGGGTTAGAACTTATGTTATTAATACTACATTCAAACGAACTTGGATATTTCAAAATTTAAGCTTCTGTATGGCCTATATTCATTATTGGATTGTAAGGGGCTTGATTGGCTGTGGACGCGGCCATCTTGCTTCGTTTCCAGATGCTACCATCATCTTATTCGGGTAGGTACCGTCACCCTATAAACATTTATCCTTGTCAAATTCAAATATAGCTTTCTAATTATGTTTACTCACAATCATCGTGCTTGGAAAGCCCGGATCAAAGGGTAGTACATCCTCAACACGGCTGATCTGCCCATCCGTGAGAGCGATTTCCAAGGCTTCAATGTTTGCCACAAGTTGTTCAGGTTTTCGACCACCAACGATAGGGAAGACGTGTGTTGTCTTCTGCATCACATACGCTATAGCTACTGCAGTAAGACTCACTTCCTTCCCGATGCTACTTCCTATGTCTTTTGCAATTGACTCCAAAACCAAGCTCATTTTCCTTTCATCTTCTGTTCGTTCCCACCGATCGTTGGATATCATTCTACCCTTCTCTCCGGTTTGCCTCCTCCTTTCTTCTTCGTCATCACTTCGCAGTCTTCCGCCGGCCAGAACGTTCCATGGAGCAAGTGCCATACCATGGTTCCTAGCCATTGGGATGATATCTCGCTCAAAGCTTCTAGCCATCACATTCCATGCCCCCTGATAAATAACAAACCTACTTTTCCCATGGTCTCTTGCGTACTGATTTGCTTGGCTAACTACCCAGGCGGGCATGTCTGAGGCACCGAGGTACAGCACTTTTCCCGATAGAACGAGTTTGTGTAAATGATCCATTACTTCTTCTATGGACGTGACAAAGTCCCACCAGTGCACGTACAGGATGTCAACGTAGGAAGTACGTAGCTTCTTTAAGCTCGATTCGACACTTATTGCTAGTGACTTTGCGTTGTTTCCTGTATAGTTAGTTTGGATAGATACTCCAGCATCCCCTCTTTTGCAATTTGTGGTGTACTATATATTGATGCTGAAATGAATAAAAAGGCCTATATGCAGTATACACAATCGACTATAGCTTACTTTCGTGGCGATCACGATTTGATCCCTAATCCCTCTGCTCTCCATCCATTCTCCAATGAACTCTTCCGATGATCCATCCTGGCTACATTCATCGACTAATTCGGCTCATAGTTACTAGTGATAGAGGCAATTAATACTGCTAACTAGTTATTTGCCGTGTCAATAAAATTCCCTCCAGCCTCATAATATGTATCCAGTAGTTTGAACGAGCTTTCTTTGTTCATTGCACCCATCCCTAGCTTTTCCCATTTATCACCTATGCTCATTGCTCCGAGCTGGAGCGGAGAGACACGAATACCAGCATTTGGGGATAGTACTCTATACACTCCAAGAGGGGTAGCAGGGGGAGGGAACGGAATCCATAATTTGGAGGTCATCGAAAGCTCTGAGCAGATGCGGTCAGATAACAAGAGAAGGTTTACATAGTCAGAATTCTATCAAATTATCCGGAGGTGTCATACGTTATCTCGTGATCATAAGACAACAAGTGTTGTTCATGGAATTCCTGATTAATGAAGCATTTTGAAAGTTCTTGCTATATAAAATTACTCGTTTTTGTTACGAAGAAGCAGAAAAGCACAGCCTTAATGGCAGATCCAAATCACCTATTAGATGGTACCCTCCTCTACTAGTGATAAAAAAGGACAGCAGGTTGCGAGGAATTAGAGAATTAATGTTAATATACGCTTAACTAATGAAGCCTTTACGGCTTTTACTAGTCGAAGTAGCTAATCCGCTATTATTTGGGAAAGTTTCGAGATTATCTAAAGTAGCAAGTACGTATATTATTAATAAATCATGATTAAATCTGAGCATGCGTATCTATTACTTGAGGGCATTAGCTTATTTGAATATGTCTTCAACTCTAGTACATCCTACGCTAAAGCTGTATGAGAGGTGTACATGTACATGTACACTACGGTACGCGTCAACAAAGCATTAAAGGAGTCCTCACGGCTTCATTTGATAACGAACCTGGTTCCATCACGATCCTCATCGTAAAACAAAATAGGTATAAACATCGTACTACACGTAAAGTAATTTTGCTTTCCATTTGATCTTGCACCAAACCCCTTGTCACCGCATCTCATTTCGATCCTCAGCCTTTTCTTTCGAAAACAGGAAAGAAAACGACTTATATTCAATATATAACTGACTTAACTGACTAAGTTAAAAGGTCAAGGTCACAGTTCCCTAACACCTATTTTGTCCAAGGTCTGGTCTCTCTTTGTAGCAAGTCAACAATCTAAGGGTAAAGTGTGAGTCGCTCCAATGTATTGATTATTTTGGGGTCTAGCAGATCCACATCCAGTAGCGTGGGACTTTGTAATAATACCAAAAGAAATTGGCAACAACATCAGCTGGCAACTTGGATAGATCTCTCATATACGAGACTTATATCCATGCGTTCATCTCGAGCATGACTCAATACACACACAAATTAATCTCATTTACTAGTAGATTACAATAGGAAGCTATATTCACAAGAAGTTTTTCAGCTCCCTGATTTGAACCCCGCGGGATCACATTGTGGTTCTTCTCAGTACCTGCAAGAATGTCCAGTTTCTAATTTGATGTGTACCTTTCGACATAATCGCAGCTTTGAAAGTAAGGCACTGAGTCCTTTGAATCAAATCAGAAGGTCTAACGTGAATACTACGGCAAGTTCACCTTCAGGAGATACGTTGGGCACAGTAGCTGAATTTTTATCATCCTTTCATTTCCCACAACTTATAAAACAATTAGAACCGTAAGCGGATGTCTATTTACGCACATACTCACATGAAATGGTTCTTTTATTTCCAGTAGGCACTTCCCATCTCTATATTTCAGGAACCAAATGGTACCAAAAATATTCAAGTATGTCCAGGTGACTAAATCTGCATGGACGGGTGATTCGAGAGTGATTTGCAATAACGTATTGACAGCTCTACATCAAGGGCCAGGCTTCATCTTTGAAAATTCCGAAAGGTCGCTGTATAGTGAGTCTTTTCGCTTCATCAGTACTTCTCACCACATGAGACATAGACCTGCTTCACTTAGGCCTATCTATCGTTCACGCGAGGTACACGGATGATAAATGTAAGCCCACGTTTACAAGGAGTATCTTCGCCAATGATGCTACTTTTCCACGTCAAGATTAGCTCATAAAAAGAAATACCTAAGTTTTATATTCTTACAAGCTTTGTGTATAGCGTACTCTGGAGGCACTACTTCATAGGATTTGAACAAAATTCCCTAAGTAATAAAACACGGACTTCGTGATTTCTTGGAGTGCTTTCGACTCGATTTTATAATGATGTAAGATGGAAGTATAATTCGTGACCTCTTCAATTGGTTCCTGCCGTCAATCCACCTGTATTGACTTTCATCCGCTCTTGTACTCAATGGATCAGCTAGCTTAAGGGACGTCACTGAAAGTCTGGGTGCTAACGAAGTAAATTTTCTTTAGTCCATCCGGAGAAGTAATTATGGGACGTAAGAGCTTCTGATCCTTACAGAAGTATGTTTCATATCATCATTATAGTATCTTTTTTTTTTCAACCTGAGCAATTATATGATGTTTTCAAGGTATAAAAGGGTCATGGTTTTCGTCCTAATACCCCAGCTCCAGAGCAATTGACCCAGGGCTACATTCATATCCTCCTCATCTATACATAATGGTTGCCATCTCTAATCTTGCTAGCCTCAACTTCACGCAGCTTGCTGCTAACGCTGTCGAGCCTGCAGCAGGAAGCAATTACCATATTCAGAACCTTGCTTTCGCTCACTTCCTCGACAATTCCAACGGTGTTACTAGCGATGGAAATCCAGTCGTCTCTGGAGCAAGCTCATCTGCATCCAGCCAATTGGTAAAGTGGAGTTATCTATTGTAAAAAAAATCGGGACCCTAAAGAACTATTCTTATCTAGTGGACCTATCTAGACTATCCCTCAACCGCAGGCGACAGGGTCTTCACATTACAGGTACTTTCTACCGAACAGAGCCCCGCATCTTTCAACACACGAGGAGGTTTCCTTCGTATTGATTCGTCGGTGAGATTTATTGATTATTGATAACTTCACAATATCATGGGTCGAACTCGAATTTTGCTGGAATTATAGACTGGAAAGCTCGTTCAGGGTGGTGCTCCCATGGCATGGAAACTTATCGAGGTTGCCCCAACTATTTTCAAGTAAGCTTAACAATTCGTAGGGAAATGCATCGATATCAATGAATTCTCCTTAGGTTAACACCTTTCGATGACGTGATGTCCGAGAGTGGATCACTTGTGGCTACGGATATGAATTCTGTGAGCAATAACCACAAAAATCTTATGAATACCCTTTCCTGAAAAGTGACACCCGTATACAGAACATCGTTAGTATTAGCGCCAATCAAGCTCAGCTTACGCAGGATGAGACCCAGCTCCAGCAGCTCTGGACCTTCAACTGAGATCGTATAAATCGATGGACGATGTCAATTTGGTAAATTATTTGGATACTATCACGTTTTGGTATCCAAGTTTTTGTCTTTGGGCTCTTTGAATGTTTCGTATTATCCGGGCTTTGATAGTATCAGAAAACCCTATATAAGATGTACCGTTGTCTTTTATGTGCTGTGTTGAATATATATACTTTGTGTTTGAAACTCCGGGTTCGGGACTAAGATCATGTGAGACCCGAGACTGAATGAATGCATACAGTGATACACACATTTACTTTCCTGCTCATACTTGAATGATAGGATTTTTGCACTGAACTCTTTTATCTGTATCTGCGGCATAAATTTGTCCTATATAACTACCATCTTCACTCCATGTCAATATCTGCATAAATATTTAATAAAAACTCAAAGTAACGACTTATCACGATCTTACGACTCCTAGCCCCTATCTCAAGACTTAGAATGTCTATTCAATGTGAGTCTAAGTCGTCATTCTACCCTGCTTACAATTGTTAATATCATTGTAATGATGTAAAGTAACATCCCTCCTCTCTGATCAAAGATCATTTCTACTCGCTTATTCAATTCCTTTACTCCTATCCTCTCTACTCGTCACGTTTGCTGGCACATACCTGACTTTCTACCGTACTCGTACATTTGCACCTCCTGCTGACTATACAGCTTCTCTACCCGGATCTTACAATGAAAAGCCAAGGGATGTCAGAAACCGCTTGTTGCAACTCGACGGTGGACTTGGTGGAATTGCCATAGGACATATTTTTGGCTGTTAGTTTTTTATTATCATTAGTCCCCACTAACTATCTGATAACCATCCCTTATTAGTACATCTTTCGACTATATTAGCCTTGTCTATATCTAACAAAGCACGTTCGCCTTTAGATGGCACGCTGTTTCTTGTGATATGGCTTCTAGTTGCATTATCATCTTCTGTTATCGGCGGCAGGTGGCGGATTGCGGCCATTTCGTTTATAGGGATAACTGCAGGGTATGCTCCTTTTGTACTTCAACCTAATATGTAACTTAAAACTGTCTAAGGATATCATTCTCTCTCTTTCTCTGCATCTTGACGCATCCGCCTCTTGCCTCCCGAATTATCATCACTTCTGTTATAACTCCTTTGATAGCTCTGACCGTCTTGATCCCGTCAATATTTGCCTCAACGCGCCAATCTATCTTCTCTCAGACAATAGCCCGTATTGCCATCTCGTGTTCTGGTTCATTCTCTATGACGGTAGCTATCGCTCTTTTGACCAGATCAGTGAAATTTCATTCCTGGGCAAATGTATGGGATAGGCTTTGGTTGTTTGATAGCTCGGAGTGGAAAACAAGTACCGAAAAAGGGATGACCGCCCTTTTCGTTATCCTTTGGATACTTGGCTCAGCCTCTGATTGGAGTTTAAAGAAGTACTTTGGAGAAAATTCCGATGAGGTATGGTTAAACTTCATTAATCCACACATGTGATTCACACTTAAATGTCTACGTTAAGCATTGGGATGCATATCTCGCCGAATATTCTGCGGCTTTTCCAAACTCACAGGATCGCGCTGGGAAGTTCCACCCTTTACAGTCCCGTCTGTCTCGATTTTTGCAAAAATTCCATCTTACCCCGACATCAACATCTTATCCTCGTGATATGATGCTTTCGACTGACTCGGACAAAAAAGATTATATACCTATCTCAAAAGACCTGATTTCGAACGGCGATCAAAAAGAGAAATATGAGACACGGTCGCAGAAGCCCTTTTCATGGGAACCGGGTGTCGACTCAAGGGTGGGTGGATTACTCAGAAAGAATAAGACTTCGCGTAGTGTTGGAGGGTTTAGAAGTCTCTCCCGAGGAACCAACACAAGCGAGGATCTTAGAATCCAATCAACGTGTCTACAAAAAACTAGAAAAGCTAAGACAAGAACGAGGCGTGAGAAAACTCTTTGTAGAAATCGCACGCGTATTGAATTCAGACCAAAGAATGGATTCTCATCCGCGTCTGATAGTAGTGATGCGGATGACGATATCACAAAGGGCAATACGATAGATTCACGGGATTCCGTCCCAAAACTTCCGGCACGTACGCATTCTAGCTCTGTGAGTCTCTCTGGGACGACAATTTACGATTCTTCCAACTCCGGTCATCCCACCGTCCGACCCAAAGCAGAGGATATAGATATCGAGTACGATAGAGCACGTATTGTGGCTATAAAGGCCACATTCGGGTCTATCGTGTCTCCTAATACTCGTGCCAGGACTTTATTGGACTATTCCGACGTAGAAGAAGATGTTACGGCAGGATATACTCGTGCATCGTCTCCAGTAAGGGATGTTCCGGGTTGGAAGCCACAATTTCTTAGGCACCTCGAATCTTCCAACTCTGTGCCTGGAGCAATAAAGCAGAAGGATTCTTTGGTCCCTCCACCAAATGATGCAGTTCCATTGACACCCTCACTTATCACTGCAATAGGAAGAATAGCAAAGACACGAATAGGCATAATACCCTATGAAGGAGACGAGACTGAGTCAAGTCCACACTGAATCTTCTAACATACTGTTCATCTAGGGACGGTCTGGATGAAATAAATAATTAACTGGCTCACCTCATCAAGCATCTAATCCAACTTTTTGAAACGTTACAAGTAGGGAAAAAGGCCCGAATCACTCTGAATCATTCCTTTAAAAATACTGGAATCGGATTGTAGATATGATTTTTACGATGGATCACTAACGATTAATGACTTAATGTCCTTACGAGCTTCATTTTTGTTTTGTTGTGTTTTTATTGCTGTCTTGTTATATTATCAGTATTTTTGGATGTCACTACTTTAAGTGGCATGCACTCTTGTGTTTTCGATCGGTTTGTAAATTCTCTAATTATACATGTTCATACCCATAAACTTACATCGCACGGAATGAGCCCAAACTTCTTTCTAATACCTTACTGGTAATGCTGATTTAATTCGATTCGAGCCTAACGCACTGCCTAATTTGGTATTGGTGCTCAGGTTGTAAATATAAATACCCTATGACTCGAATTATTGATTGAATGTCACTGAATTTAATTCCATATGATTGACTCAACAGTTGGGAGCCATAACCCCAGCCCTCAGATCATGATTTTATCAGTGGCATTTCCGGACATGCTGTCTTCAGGAAAAAACCATTCTATCTCAACAACTCACTTATAGGACCATGGACTACCAAGGAAATTCCAAAACTATGGAGCAATATGCACTTGCTGGATAAAACGGCAACATTCTCCTTCACTCGGAGGCCCTTAGCTACCGATACACTAACTTTCCATCTGACTCAAAGGATCATACAAATCTCGTGGTCTATATTGTTCTAGCCCCCATGTTACCTACATCAGTGATTGTCAATTCTTCACTTGATTATGAATCTCTAAACGTTGCAACATACAGTACATCTTTTCAGGATTATGCTCTATATCAGGAGCGAAATACCGATCTATACTGCAGAGTTGCTCTAGCCACACTCCTAGTATATTACACAGGTTAAGTTCTTTAATTACTTTAGATTCATTAACGGCAACTTATTAGAAATTCTACACAGTTTTGACATTCGGTGACGAAGTAGGATCGCTTTTTAATCTAACCTTTGTAGTTGTTGACGGCTTCCTTTGGCCCAGATAAACCTCTTCTGGGTATGTACTAAGTAAAAAGAATTGCCTGTATAATAACACTTATCGGACCAGACTCATTTCAAATACTTCAACTGTGTTTTTATCTTGGTATGTTGACTGATTACTATTATCTACTCTCATACTAAGAATCTGAACAATACACAGAATCGTTACATTGGACTTCTATCAGTTGTGATTGAAATGCAGCGTACGTTGAATTTTAGCTTTTCCTTTCTGCCACTAGATCTACTTACTAGCGACTACCTCCATCCAGTTCTTATCTTTACGGCCCCAGAAGAGTTGTAAGTAGCTATTTCATATAGTAATAATCTACTAATGGATATCCAACATTATCTTATATATCAAGATGTGAGTACTCAGTATATAACTAGTCCGTATTGTCCTTATACTATTTGATTAGGCAATAATTTAACATGGACTCACAAAATCAGTAGTACGCATTCATAGCCTATGTTTCTACTAAACGGAACTACACCTGAATTATTCACACAGTGTGGCTTATAGTGCTCTTCATTGATCGTGAGTTTATTCCTTTGGGGTTATGACTTCACAATGTCTTTTAAGGTCTAATGCTCCTTGTAAAGATATCCTCCTTATGCGGACACTGGCACTCTGTGGGAACAGTAAGGAGCCAGCTTTAAATGTTCTGAATATTTGTTTTACCTGAAGCTCTACAGATAGGTTTTGTAGCATCACGTTATATTTTCTGCTGCTTTTGGAGTCTTGCTCAAGGCTAGCTGTACTTATCAAAACAGTAGTCGCGGACTTAAATTTTCCTAGTGAGTACTACTTATCAACAAAAGGAGCTTTGTTCAATTTAAAGTTGCTTCTTTGTATTAACTATAATTTGACAGCTGAGGATGAGTCGTGTGTTGATTTCAAACATTGCTTACAACCATCATCAGTAACAATATACTGGTCTGTACTTTGTCATAATTAACTCTCTCGCTTCAGACTCTCATTAATAACAGGGTTTTCCCTATGGCATACCAGCTCATTCTCTGCGCAATCACTTGCTACCGAAGCTCCAAATATCACCGAATTGGTCAATTTAGGTTCCTCTCCTTGATTGGAGTCATAGTAGTCGACCATGCTTATTATTTTCTCATGTAAGCTTTACTAGCACCTATATCTTACTACATCTCGACTAACCAAACGTTCTCTATGCTATGGGATTACCAAGTATAATTTCCTGCAGCATTGCCAATATTACATACTGCTACAAAGCGTCCGAAATTAATATCGCTGCTCGTACTTTTCTTACTCTTTTCGGAAGCACAAGTTTTCAATGCCTATTTGGATCTCATATGTGTATCCGCTTAAGATGTGCAGGAAATAGGGACTTCGAGCCTTCTGTGAAAACTACATTTAAGACTCCTATACCAGTATCTGCTGCACAATTTGCAGATAGGTGCGTACCCCTCCTATCAAATCGCTTGTACTTACGACTAATTTCTCTTCCGACTTACTGGACACTAAATGACAGACACACAATCAAGTCTCTTTGTAACGTCCCCACAGTACCAAGTCGTGTTCATTCCAGCAGAACACGGTCTAATACCTCGGATTCCTTTGGGACATCCCATGAAAGCTCTCCTTCGGGAATAATGGACTCTTTTGACCAGAAGTCGTCTAGATATAGTTACGTATGATTGAAATGGTTCTAATATCCAAAATCCTTTTCTCGCACTTTCGTCTGGACAGAATTCCCCCTTTAATTCTGCAGATAAGATTATATAAGCTATGTCTTGATTTTTTATCTCAAGAAATAAAAATAAAAATTTATGCGAGACAAGATAAAATAAACGAACAAGTCGGAAATAGAACGAAACTCACTTTCGGTAACTCACCAAATTCAGTAAATATCCCAATTCTCCTCTCTTCCCTAATTAGTCCTTCTCTACGAATTAGGACGCGGGCCTAAATAAGGCAAGTACGTTCGATCCTCAGCTCAACTAGGAACTGCCTACTGGAGACACGTAACTAATTTAGTTCTTCCCCCTCCTCCTAAAGAACGAGTTCTCAACTCAAGCGTCGAGCGTCAAGCGCCGAGAGTCGGGAGACGCCAAGAACCGATACGCCCGAGTCTCAACTTAATTCGCGAGTCCCTTTTCCGCCCTAAAGCCAAGCAAAGTAACACTAGCAGCAATAATAAATATATCAGTGGCTTTATTTTAGTACTCGATTCGTTTCGATTCCTAGTTCAAAAACTAAGAAAATGTTGCGCCACATTAATGATAGACGAATTATCTAATGAATTTGTAATATTTTGTTATATAATTTGAGATCTGGTTTTTCCGGTGGCTCAGGCTTTATATTTTTCATCTTCCTTTTTTTTCCTCTTATTTTTTTCTAATTGCAATAAACAATCTCTATTATCCATAATTTATCTACAACTTTCGATTAACTCCCCTCCTCCCTCTACCCCCCTTTCATCTCATTTTCCCCTCCCGACTCTCTCCTCCCTTTTTCCATCGTTCGCCGTACCTTACTCAGTACCTGAACCATCTTCCCCAACTCCCCAATTTTTTTCTCCCTATCTTCCTATCTTCCTATCTTCCTATCAAAACACACACCCCGTTCTGGGTCGATATACACATTGGGACCACATGCGCATGCGCAATATTAGAAGAACACAATAAGTACAATAGCAATACATAACGTACTAGAAATTTCATATATACGTAAATTAACATATCCATCTCCTTCGACCCCATGTGCGTCAATTATTATTCTTTTTTCTAAACTCGTTCCGTGCACATGACACAACATAAGACATCGTAATAATAATAATAATAATGGAATAATGATTCTAATGATAGTATTCCCCAATAATAGTAATAGCAATAAAAATAATCCCCCACCCATCTCCGAATCTATCGAATCACCAAAAAAATGAGAGAATAAAATAAAAATAAAAAATAATAATCAAAAAATCCATCACCTACCTACGAAACGCCCATCCATCCCAAACATTTCCCAACCCCCTGCCCACCCACCATCTCCCATCATCCATCTCCCATCACATCCCATCATCTGTCATCACCCCCCGCCCGGCATCATCCCTTTCCCATCCTTTTTTCCCTAATTTTTTTTTACCGTTCTTGTTCTTATTCTCGTTCTCGTTCTGTCCTTGTTTCATCCTACCCTTTCCCATCCTATTTTGTCCATTTCCTGCCCTATCCTGATATACCCTATCCTGATACACCCTGACTCATCCCGTCCCGCCCTTGTCTTGTCTTGTCCTGTAACTTTTAATAAATTAAAATAATAAAATATATAAAATATAATTTACCCATCCATAAAACATACGACTAATTGTTTCGTATCACGCAATTTCAGTCACGTCACGTCACAAAATACTACATTACATTCCACACTACTACACACTACACAAAAAATAACAATCATCGCATCATTACTCCCAACGCCTTACATACAAAACCAAAACAACCAAAACAAATCAAAATCAAAGCGGTTCTGTTTCAACCCGCCCATACCCCCCGCCCTGGATCACCGATTGATTTCAAACCCACAAACCAACTTCGAACCTTGATCACAGCATTCACTCAAAATCTTCCATTTCTTCATTATTATCTAAACTTTTAATTCGTTCTTTTTTTTTTAACAATTACTATTTAATTATATTTAAACATTTTATTCCTTCAACTTCTCCAACACTAATAATGTATAAGTATCGATAGGGGAGGATGACAAAAAAAAAGGAAAAAGAAATAATAAAAGGCAAGTTAGGTAAGACCGACGGTAATGGAGATTATGAATAAAAGGTGCGGAGTTGGGATACGGCGGGAGGGTCAATGAAGATGAAACAAAAAAAATATCGGAGTTATGGATATGTAAAGTGGGTGTAAAACAGAGTATAGGGTAATATGAAACGGTCTTTGCTTTTTTAAATCCAGAAGATGTATTTTTGATTATTTGCTGTTTGCAATGGTAAAAAAAAAAGAGGATAGTAACCACAGCTAGGGGGTAAATGAAGAAGAAAAAGGAAATAGTGCGATTGTGATGCCGAGTAATGCGATTCGTATGCTATTCGTAAAGACAGGGGGGATAAGAAGGAAAGAAAAAAAAGTGCTTCGAAGTATTTTGAACAAACCATTGCTTTTCCGGGAAAAAAATTGCTGATGAAATAAACCGAAAGAAATGTGAAACGAAAAAAAAGGTGTTTCGAACAAGAGCGCGCGTGATAGCACCTCTGAACCCGATGACCAATCAATATTGAGGTCACACGTGCGTACCCCAAACAATGACAAATTTTGATTTTGATGAGACGAACGGAAACGGTAGATGTGTCGGTCAGACTGTTCTACTCGGTCGAATGGGGATTGGGAAAGTTCCGAGTCGATTGGAGAAATGGAGGTGGCTGAGTCGGCAGTGCACATTTCAAGTTGCGCAAGAATACGCACACATGACATGATCACACACCACCAGAAACCGCTAGATGATCCTTCCAACGCGAGACATGAAAACCACGTAAGAGTTATTTCAAAGGAATGCTTTGTCAAAAAAAGGAATTGAGGAAAATAAAACCCAGTAAAAAGGTGAATCTACAGTTTTGGAGAAAATGGAAAGGGGGAATTCATATGTAGAGAGAAAAATGCCCAAGTATCGAAAAACAGATGAAATGCGTTGGAGGTATGATAGCGATGACTGCGTGAAAATAGTGTTATACACAGAAGAAACCGGAAGAGAAAAAAAAAGTAAGACAGGCATTCACGCCGTTGGTCGACCAAGCAACCATTTTGTCCTTGCATCAAGCTTTTAAAGGAGTATACTGCCAGAACGCCTTCCAGGAGGAGGGGTTCTTCCCCGCCCTCGGCGATCACCACCAGCATATGCAGTCATGTGTAAAGATATTTCAGCACTCCGACGGCGAGAGCGACCTCGCTCCAAGAGTGCATGCGCATTTTCTTCAGTTTGGGCCAAATTAGTAACTCGTCGGCGAGAACCAGAACGAGAACGCTCTTCGCGCGAGTTTGAAGAGGATTGAGTCTCGGAACGTGTAGAAGCACGGCCAGAGAAAGAGGTGTGGAAGGAGTCCGAAGGGACACTGCTTTGGACATAGCTATCATCGTCAGTGGACTCTGACGAGATAGAGGACGACCTTTGGGAAGAGTAATAATCGTCCTCTACACATAGATCAACTTGTTCATCCAACATATCTTCCTTCTCGGGTTCAAGAGACACGCCTTGGAAGGCTCGCGAAATGTAGTCCGAATCGTCACCCTCGTTGCACATAGGCTCTTCACCTTGTATGCGTGGTTTTCGCGATTGGATGTGTCGTGGAGGCATCTCCCTAACACCATTACCCAATGTGGACTCCACTCTTTTTCCAGAAATATCCACGTTTTGAACAAGACCTAGACCAGGTGCACGCAAGACTGATTTGCTAGCCTCGCGGAGAGCGCGCGCTTGCCTTGCCCTAGAGAGGGAGCTAGATTCAAATACAGGAAAGTTGTACATGAACGGTTCTGGAGTTTGTAATGAAGGTGGAGCGCGATTACAAGAGGAAAGGTCGAGCACGGTTCTAGAACCGGGCTTTATGCGATGATCATAACGTTTTTCAGTTTGCACTACCTTGCTTGCAATGCTGTCCGAGAATCCACGATGATGCTGTGTTATAGTATTCGTACGAGTACGTTGATGGGAAGCATGTGGCGGATAGGAAGGGTGAGAAGTGTGGTTTTCCCACAAGGTCGAAAGTCTCTGCCCAGTCATTTCCGCAGTATTGTATGTGTCCATGTGCCCCTCTTCTTCCTCAAAAGAGCTCAGGAAAACCGATTGAGGAGACTGAGATGTAAGGGGAGACATTTGGAAGATGAGGTCATCATCGACATTTGGGGTTCGGGGAACTGCATGAGAACCCATTTTTATTCCATGCGACGGTAAAGCAAGAGAAACATCAGGACGAAGGTAAATCTTTGTATTCATCGCAAGATGGCTACGAGCAACGCGGGAACGAGTGCGGTCGCGTACTGGTGAAGGGCCAAGGCTACCTTGAGCCCGATTTTCATTACTTGACGGGAAGGGAACCACCGTGGCTTCGTCCGAGGCGTCGTCCTGTAGTTGTGACTGTTCTCGGAACGCAGAAAGCGTAGGTCGGGGCGACAATTGGAGTTCCATGAAATCGATATATGCGCAAAGAACGCGGTTTTTATAGAGTCACCCCTGTAGAGTGGTAAGAGATCAGCTCAACTGAGGCAAAGGGAAAATTGATTGTAGGAACACTGCACTGCACAGCAGTGCTATGGTAGAGACGAGATGGTGAGAAGGGAAACTGGAGGAAAAAACTTACTTGAATTGAAAGTGTAGATTCAGCACTGGTGGAAGGCCAACAACAGCGCTGGGAGTGACTAACAAAGGCAAGAGCCAAGTGCCACTAGATGTGTGCGGAGGAAAAGTTGCGACTGGCTGGAACCAAAGTTAAGATTGCAGCTGGCTTCAGGTGTGGCGAGAGAGGATGATGGGGGGAATATTGAGAAGAGTTGAGGGAAGAGAGACGGTATTTGTAGTGTGCACCAAGGGGGTACCAGTACAATAGCAGACTGAAAACGGCAGTGCTTCCCAAAAGAGCAAGATGTCAATGGGAGAAGTGTGTTCTCGGGATGGCCAGGGCAAACGTTGATAGCTGACAGACTGGGAAAATGGAAACTGGTTCTGTTCTCTGGAATGTTTCGAAGGCTGTCGGCGGGGACGACAAGAGATGGGCAGTCGTCAACGGACAAGTGGGGAGCTGAAGGGACGGGAACGTGTGTGGCAGACTTTTCGACTCGACTTCTAAATAAATACTCTCAAAATTATATTCGATTTCAAAAATGGGCGAGTCACATTCACACTTCTTGCCCTGCCAAAACAGGGTTTCTGACGTCACGTCCCCTCCTTCCGGCTCTTTTCCCTCTTTCGGCTATCTCTCTTTTGTGCATCGTTTCTGTCCAATATTGTGTGCTACCCGCTATTTTTAAATTGACAAATTAAATATACTCACATATATATTACAAAAATAAAATAAACACAAATCATAAAATAAAATAATATATCATGACGGGGGTTCTATTGTCGCTCTGTCGCCAGCTGGCTAGCGGCCACTGCGTCCACGAAGAAGAAAAACGCTTGTCACCCTCATTACAAGCCGACCGAGCCACTCTTGCGACAACACGGTGACTCATGACCTGGAGGGTACATTGCCACTCGTCCTTCTTTCTTCCCGAATGGGTCAATGATGGCGTATGCGATGGCGACTGTTCACATCTTTTTCGCAATTCGTTTCTGAACTAGTACTCGATCACAGTTAGCTTAACAAGGGTCCCCCCACACTCTCATTCGCCCAGCAGCACCACATCAGTCCTAGTCTTAGCTCATTTAAACATTTCTTTTTTATTTTATTTCCTCCTTGTTCTTACATGTCAGAGTGCTATGCTAGCCAGCCACTCGGGGTCGTCGGACGACACCGGTACCCTCTCTTTTTTTCAATATGACCAGAAATGCGCAGTTATGACCAGAGTTATGATTCATCACAAAACCTTCTTTACTTCCGATGCCTGCCTAGCTTGGCAAACGATGGCCATGAAAAGTGAATGTGTAGATGTAAGGTTCGCTGATCACGTCCCCTTAAACCGAAGCGAGAGAAAAAAAAAAGAGCAAGTCGAGACGCGTATGAAGGACCCAACCCTCCTTCACATGAGCGATTCTATTCTTCCGGCTTCTCCTGCCTTCCTTTTTTTTCTTTTTCATCTCTTTGTACCCCCTACAGAGTTCACCTCTTCACTTTTGCTTCAGACGCACGTACACAGACGCATGTGCGTGCACATCAGTTACCCGCTCCGTTAAATTTCTATCAAATAAGATGGCCGCACTGGTCGCCGATAGGGTCCATACCATTCCGGTCATGATACCTTTTTTAATTTTTAATTGCAAATTTAGAGTTTTCTTATATTTAGATTTGGGAGTACCTTCCCAATTCTCTGATGGAGAGTTTAGAACGGAGTATTGAGAAACTTGGAAGTTTTTGTTGATTGAATAGTCTGAGATCCTTTTCAAGTCTGAAAGAACCATATATCCCTATATTGTTACCCTTCCTGGTCTGTCCACCTCCCCTATATTCTCCACCATCCGCAAACGGACGCGAACTCGGATTCAGATTCGGGTTAACTCGCATCTCATCTCGTTTGATTTCTCCTTCGGATGGCGGTGTCACCATGTCAGTCAGGTTACCTGTACTTGGGCCACATCGGCCGAACTGACGGACGATGAAATCCACCAGTAAGGACCTAGCCTCTACGTCCGATATTTTTTTTCCTCCTGAATTACAACTTCATTACATGCCACTTAGTGTGTATCCGCGTCACACGTATGATTATGATTCAACACTTGCCGTTTGACATCTCACACGCATCTCACGGCCTCTCTACATCTTCGGACGAAAAATACTTCGAATGCTCCCAGTAGAGTATAATTCTTCTCTTCTGTTCTTCTTATTTTCTTCCTAGATCATCTGTTTTACCAGCTCATTGTTCCTTTTCGGTCGCCAATTCACACAGATCGTGTACAAATTTACAACTATGATCCATTGTTCATCGATGGCGTTGACTCTTCAAATGCTTAAAAGCCATATCAAATTTTTTTAGAGTGCTTATGTAATGAGTGGTGCTTCCATATGTCTTCACAACACAATGACGACTAGTGAGGGATCTGAGAAAAAAATATGACGCCTGCTTCACCAACCCTGCAAAAATATGTCATCATCCAAAAAAACGTTCTGAAAAAAACAAGATGCTCCTTCGATCATCGACCTACTTCTCTACTGCCTACACAATTTCATTTTATCAGCTGTCGTTGATGAACCCAACTTCCCATTTTCTTCCCCGCCTTCCCCAGTCCATGATCTGCAGTCTTGCAACACGTCCTTTGATGGCGTCATTCTAACGTTTTCAGCGATATGCCTTGAGTTCTTGGACTGCGAATATCAAAATTAATATTCATGACCTCCTGACCAGATGAAGATGGACCCTTTTGTGAACAGTAAAAGGAATAATCACGCATTAATGTATCATTTTTGATAAATGCACTCTTTTCCATGCCGCCGCACAACTTGCTCTTAGTGTGGATCACGCAGAATAGAATAGTAGAATGGGCTTCATTTAGACTCCTTGATTCCTTGGTTTATTTAATTTAATTGCTACCTAGACGCGCTTGTCTACATGTCGGTGGTGACGAAGCCACGTCAGGGTGATGGATCAGCCTACACCAAAAAACATTTCGTACCCACCGCTAAACGTCGTTCAGTGTCAGCACATGAGCCTAGACCCGACACCCGCTTATTACCATACTAAGCTCAGGCCTTTTTTCTTCCGTCTACTCTTTAACCCTAATAACCTAGAAACAAGGGTCGAAATGGCCCTATTAACTCTTTATGGAATCTCGCAGTCCTGTGGCCACTTCAGTGACGCCGGCTTACTTAACTACTAGTACCATCGCAACCCGATGCTTATTTTCCTTTCTCTTAAATTTAGGGGACCTTCTACGTATTGTGGCTATATGAACAATCATTAGCGCCTCTTTATTAGGTTCCTCTCATTATTATCACACCTCCGTCAGGTGACAACACTAATATCTATCTATCCATCTTTAAGGAGATCGGGAAAGCTAGATCAAAACTCCGCTGCATTGTTTAGGATACTTACTCAACAATTTACTTTCTTCTTTAGTGTTCCATTGAACACTTTTGAGCTCTTCTCCTTTGGGGATATCAATATAAGAACGTAAGTGATATCAGGACAAATAACTTCTCCCGCCCCGTACAAACCCGACCATTGAAGATGCCATTTCTTTGCGTATATGAGCTAACCCGATGGAAGTGATGAGGTCCGGGGCATGTCGAACTATTATCGTCAACTAAATTGATAGTTAGACGCGGCGAGCGGAATCGGGCACGGACCTCTGAATGTAGGAGGGGATGATAGAACGCGATAAAACCGGGGGTATTCAGAAAAAACCCAAGAAGAACACTCTCTGATTCGGGTTTTATGGGGTTCCGAATTTTCTCTCTTACTCCCTGGAGTCATAGTGACTGCGGAGCACCCAGGTTGAAATGTGAGAGAGTTCGGTTGTCAATATCGTCGGGATCTGATTAGATCTACATACATACATAATCTACCCGTGTTATGTCACCCTTGGGCAAAGATTCGAGGCAGGTAATTTTCGTTTTTTAACTGGGAAAGACATTTTTAATGCAGATAATAATGGAAATGTGAGCTAAATAATTTCGAATACTGAGTAGGAAATAAACTAGCTTCGCAGACGAATTCACTTAAGTACATGCACTAAGTTAGACGAAGCTCGAAGTTCACCTTACTTAACTATAGCTTTGGTCAAAACGGTAAATGCACTTCGGCATTCTTTGATTTGGGGGTTCAAGGTCTGCGTTCCTCTGGAGCATACTATAATGCAAAATTTGACGTAAGACGCCTCTAAAATAACCCTTGTTATAACTCCTACTTACGACCATAGACGAAGTCACCTGGAAATTGGCCTTCAGGTTTTTAGGAATTTCAGTTCCTTTCTTAAGATCCTCTTAGGGTAACTTTAATCTAAGGAGATACCCGTATAAATAAGAAAGGGAAGGGAAGAGCCATGAGCTTTTTTAGCTGCCTTCAACATGTCTGAATAAAATCAAGAAAAAAGACACATTCTTTTGCGCCGCACTTTGAGTGGCGTCGAGAAACTCGGGTTTGTTCTGATTTCTGGTTCTGCTTCCACATGCTCCACCCCGACCCCCGACGTATTCGTATGACACCGACCGACTCTCGACCATTGATAAAGGCTGGGAATTTGCGGTGTTATTAGATGGAATTTATGTGGTGATTTTGATCGTCTTTGAATCTTGGTGTGCGGTTGTATACAATGAGGGATATCAACCTTTGGGGTTTTTATTTGATAAATGCGGCCGGCATGGGTGCGGCGTTGTAAGATGAGTTTCAAGTATCTCCACTATCAATTCAGTTTCTTCCTCACCTCATCCAATATCATTCCTTATCGTTTTTTTTTCGAAGCTGCTATCCTCCTTTTGAGGGGAGAGAAGTCGATTGATACTTCTCCCGTTGATAGTACCCTAGACATAGGAAGTTCTTGGCAACTCAGTTCTCGATGTGATAACAAGAGTATCAGGAAATGGAGGGGTTTTAGACAGTAGTTAAAAAATAATAGATAACAGAAATATTTTTTTCAAATGAAGCTAGGGTAGTGCTGCGCAAGTATCTCTGGCTCAGTATTACTACGCCGTAGTATTTTCTTGTTTTTACTTGAGAAGAAGGTGTTCTTGTTCATTTGTGTGACATTATTAGCATTCTGTGATAATGCGTATCAGAAAGTCGGAATACTGAACAAAATATACCCGTTGTCTCACACTGTGTTATTGGTTCCATCCGAAAGTATGATTTCCCTGGAGGAACGGAATAAAAATATTGGGATTTACCTTGCGATCAGACAATGCATTACGTATGATAGTGGATCATTGTCTTTGAAGTTTACTGCCATTGATGCATATCCTCTTCACAAAGTTCAAAAAACAGGTGTATGTAAGTTTATGGTACTTAAAGTCAAGTATTGGTGCCATAATTTAATTTCATTAAATGCGATTAGGATGTCTCACCTTGAGTTATGCGGTGCCGTTGACACCTTGAAATCTTCAAGAGATCTCAGGGACTTCTATGATTTACTTGGGCACGCTATCAAAAATGTGAATACATTTTTACAAAAAAGTGTCAGCGTAGCCTCACATACACTCAATATCTGACCTCGAGCTCAGTATACGGCACACTTTCAAGCATATTATCAAAAATAATGCAATCTTTAATCCTTCCAAGGTAGAAAAACGCGATCACGTGGATTACTT
Organism: Pyrrhoderma noxium; assembly: GCA_002287475.2. Classification (NCBI taxonomy): domain Eukaryota; kingdom Fungi; phylum Basidiomycota; class Agaricomycetes; order Hymenochaetales; family Hymenochaetaceae; genus Pyrrhoderma; species Pyrrhoderma noxium. The sequence goes on along the minus strand of CM008257.1, from coordinate 1,488,255 downwards.
GTTTTGCCATGTTTGTACCGTTGAATTAGAGGTCGCGAGTTGTCTAATTGTGAAGAACTTATAGAAGCATTACCGGCACGCCGGTGTCAAACACTTGCAAACTCGCTCGTGTAAGTCTGCAATATGACAAACATAGCGTCTGGCCGACCTGCATGGCAAACGGACGATCTCGCGGACGAATGGATCGATGAGGAGGAAGAAGTTGAGCCACCTGTGCAAGGAAGCACCTCGGGTACGCAAGGGCAAGGGACCGTTAACTTTAGGTCATCTATAGCTGGGACAGCTAATTTGAGAGGCTCAATCATTGATAAGGCCGAAATAGTGGATAACGCTAATGCTAATGAAGACACTCAGGCAGGGGGTACATTTGTTATACGGGAAGAACTTCCAGCGGCATGTTTGCCACAAAATTCGGGTGGAAAGAAGGGCATGAAGGGTATTTTTACTCCATTACAGCTTGAAGTTATGTTTGAACCCCCTTCACCACCTAAAGCTTCCTCCACTCCTATACTTCATTCACCCCCGAAGGCACCCTTACATAGGGCTAATATACCTGCTCCGCCGACTACGCCCTTTCTCCGCAATGCGTCTCGACCATTTAATCCCTCAAAACTGTCACAAGTTATCGGTCCTAATTTCACAGAAGATGAGGATGAAGATACTGGAAAGGGCAAGAGGGGAGTTAAGAACCCAGGCCGTGGTGCTACCGAGCAACGTCCAGATGAAATCGTCGAGACAGACATGCCAAACATGGGTGCATTTGGGAATTACAAGCCTAGCCCAGACTGTCGTTTTACTTTCTCGGTTCCTCGTCCCGCTCTCCGCTCTCTTCCTCCCCTGGTGATTGGCGCTACAGAAACCCCAGCCCCAAATTTCTTCAATCATGGACCCCAGGACCAACTGAATGCTAGTGACCCGCGTTTGCGGCTGTTTCAGTTTCGATACGATACATATACACATGATCATCTATCTGCTATAGTTGACTCATTTGGATTAAGCCCACCATCGCATAATGGAAGCACAAGTAGGAGTATCGGGACGGTGGTGGTGACTTCCCCAGCCCCTTGCAATTCGAGACACGATGAGGGTATTGAATCTTTTTCTCGGATGCGAGCGGCTAAGAGGCTGAAGCTTACTCCACCTTCGGAATTGGAATCTGAGAAATCTGTTCAGTTTCAAAGTGATGAAGGTTCACTAGCGCGGAGAAGGGACTATGTTGGGGAATCTAAAGCCTTCATGCAACAAATACGGAATGCTCGTGACTTTTCTATGGTCTCTTTTTCTAGTCCGGCCGACCCAGAACCAGAAGGCTCATCTAGAAGTGAGTCGTGTTACCTTAATATTTCTTCCTTTAACTAAAAATTTCCCTTAGTCTTGGAAGGTTCACAAACAGGTTCGAACCCCATATCAAGCATACCGTCATCGTCTACTGCCGCCTCTCTATCTTCTACTGCTCACTCTAACGATGCGGCGGGGAGTAAATATTCATCATTGGCTTACCGCAAGCAGGCTGCAGATCTAATGGCGAAAATAAAAAGTGATAAGAGAGTATTCTCTAAAGCTTCTAGCAAAGGAGATAACTCAGTATCCAGTCAGAAGAGCGAGGAGGGAACAGCAGCTAAATTGGAGCGCTCATCGGCGCCTTCCCCAGAAGCAAGACCTCAGTCACCGTTAAAGAGGCGTCTAGTCACGAGGGGGGAGAATGGTCCGGACACTGACCCAGATCCAGATCCACCTTCGTATGCTGCTAGTGTGGCCCGCTCTAACGTTTTAAGTAAAAGAAATGAAGTTCAGAATGGTGCTCAGAATATTTTCGCTCCGCAAAGAAATGGTGTGGTTGTGATGCCACTTGCTATTCCTGACAACGCGATTTCGCCCATGGCGGATCGGGTACGTTCACCCAACCCGGCCTTTTTCGCTCCACCGTCCGCAATTGGTGCCAACAACCGATTTGTGCAAATACGTAGTGAAAGTACGAATGAGGATCTCAACCGTTTGGTCTCACTAGGAAGTACTGTTACGACTACTACTACTTTAACGGTTGGGAGTACAGGTTCAAACGTTAAACACGCTGGGCCCGCTCAGATGGTCAGGATCGCGCCTACGGATTTACCTACTTTGCCCGAACGGGTAGGGGGGATGGTTTTTGATCACACTAATGGGAGATGGATTAAGGAGAGAGGGTTTTCAGTTGCTCGTAGTACTTCGAGACGTCCCTCGAATATGACCACTGTCATAACAGAGGGCAGTAACGAGAGTGAAGATCCGTTTAGAGACATCGAGAGTCTTAGGGATGAGGAATCAGGTAGATCCATGCGGGCTCAAGGCGTTACTACGAATCCAAGTCCCTTAGTCAATGTTCAAGAGGAAACCAATCCGAATCAAAGCCTTGGCTCAGAAGATATGAATATTGTTGATTCGGATTCAGAATTAGATTTTGGAATCTTAGAAGAACCAAATCTAGCTTCTTTTAGCTTTGATAACCCCATAGATGGAATTGTCGAAGTGATGACCGGAGAACCAGGCGATCTTAGTGACAGCGATGTCGATGAAACATCGGATTCAGATGACGATGCTAATTTAGTAAATGGGAATGCCGGATTTGAAGAGACTGAAGATGACTTCTCTGCCAATTTCGCGTCAATGTCAATTAGAGATGAGCCTCAAAATATTGATGAGCTTCTCGCGGTAACCGATGCACGTCAGGATGCTCAAGGGCAGAATAATATGCTTAATGCGGAAATGAGCATATATGACTTTAATGGATCTCCGGCCGCTGAGGCCACACCCTGCCCGCCAGGGAAGCGGCGACCAATCATACCGCCTCGTTCTGCGTTGAAGAGCAATAGTGTGACTCCTATTAGCCGTGTTGGACGCTCGGTCAGCTTCTCAGATGGACGAAAAGATGGAAAAATTATTGGGCTTGTTCCAGAAATCCGGCCAGAAGTGCTTAGGAGTGTTTCTGTTATGGTCCCTTCGAATTCTCAGATTTCAGCACAATCTCTCCGTACGAAACGGATATCAGATTTACTTGGGGATCTTGAAGAGTCTTGTGAGTTCCTATCTCGTTGTATTCTTGGTTTCAATAAGAAAAAATTTACGACTTATAAAAAACTAAACTTTCTTTCTCTAGTACTAGAAGATGATGATGATGCAGAGATACCATCAAGAGAACCTGGTCCTCTGGCGCCTGAACAAGGACATCCTAATGACCCTAACGACTACTTAGAAGTCGATGATAAGGGTGTCGTTTCTAGGCGTACTTTTGTTCGTACCCAAACTGTTCGTCCGACGACGTCGAGTCCGAAACGAGGAGATACCTCCTCACATGCAAATGCTACGTTCCTCACGGAGTGTTCGTTTGGTGTGGCGCACGACCGGCTGGTAGAAGTTATTACTGATGTTCAGCCGTTTGAGCCGTATTGGGAGTCTTTGAGCTCGATAGACCTGTCTGGAAGAAAACTTGATAGTGTTGCCCGCTTGAAGGAATTCCTCCCTCGACTGGACTCACTTAACTTGTAAGTCTCCTTCCCTTTTTTTGCGTATCTACATTTCTCTGATGGGTGCCTTTTAATGTAGGAATAACAATATTTTATCTTGGTTGAGTGGTGTGCCTGGTTCTGTTCGTACATTGTCGGTTTCTTCAAATGTGTAAGTGACTTGTGTTCTCATTTAAGGAAGGGCACCACTCATAGTAGGACTCTAGCTTAACGAGCTTGACATCGTTTGGACATCTTTTGAATCTCGAAAACTTGGACATAAGCTACAATGATATTGATTCTCTTCAACGTTGGTCTTCGTATCTCCTATTTTACTAATTTACGGTCAACTAACATTAACCGTACGCGTTCAGAATTGACTTGTCTACGTCACCTTCGAGAACTTCGAGCAGACGGAAATAAAATCAGTCAATTGGATGGTCTCATGAAGTTTGATGGATTATTGAAACTCAGTCTTCAGGGTAATGAACTACGAGAAATCGACTTTTCGGTTCTGAAATGGTCTGTTTTCTTCATTATCTCATTTTCACTTGTCAGGAATACTAACTTTAAGATTACAGGTCTCGATTAGAATTACTTAGCTTGAGTAATAATCGTCTTGAGAGTGTTCGTGGGCTTAGCTCACTACCTGCACTTGTCTCTATCAATCTTGGTACGGATTTTATATGTATATAAGCTAACTAATAAACTAATGTTTCTCGTAGATAACAATTATCTGCGAACTTTGGACCAACCGACTGACGCTTCGGACGAAAGGGCTAGTCAGTCAAGTACAACAGCGTTACAAAAACTTCGAATCCTTCGATTGAGTGGAAATCGCCTCAAGCACCTTGATGTGTCTCGCTTCCCCAATCTTCGAACGCTCTATGTTGATAACAACTGCTTGGTAGATGGGAAGGCTACTCAGAAAAACCAGTCTCACAAGAAAATTAAACAAAAATTGGTTGGTTTGAATCGACTTGGTAAACTTGAAAATCTCAGTGCTCGGAATCAAGTCGGAACTGGCTCTCGAGATGTAGGGTTGTGAGTACTTATCAGAACTTCATCATTTTCTTTATCTATTGTTCCCTTTTTCTGATATGGTGTCCTCCTTGTAGACAACTGGAGTGTGATGACATAAGGGATATCAAGAGAATTTATCTTTCTGGTGAGTTATTACGAATATTACGCAGTCGGCGTTTTTAACGAACCAAATTTCAGGAAATCCATTTCCTCTTCCACTTGGACCAACTACTCAAGCTTGCTATAACCTTGTGTATCTGGAATTGGCCGCATGTCGTCTCACAAATCTACCTGCTAACTTTTCGTCACTTATACCGAATGTTCGAGCTCTGAATTTGAATTACAACTTCCTTGAGACCGAAGAAGTAGCCCAAGGCCTTGTTGGACTTAGTCGGCTTCGAAAGTTAACGTTAGTCGGCAATAGAATGAGTGGTACCAAGGCACTTGTTAAGATGTTGAGTAGCATGGGAAAGAATATCGAAATGATTGACTTCAGGTACGTTAAAACATTTTCCCTCAATACCTTCCTCACCCTCGAGGAAGGGAATCATAAGCGGGTACAATGCCCTTGACATAACGTGTCGGTCGTCAACAAGAAACATTCGTGTTATGATGTATTTGCATACGCGATGGCTTGAATTGGCATTATTTGATCTCGCATTTATTACCTTACGTTGACCAGGCACAATAACTGATTTTCTTCATCTATCTAGAATGAACCCTTGTACTCTTGGGTGGTATCTCCCGTTGCTCGTACAAGAGAAGGACGATAACGCACTACTACAACCATCCGAGCCTGTCAAGGGCAAGAGCGTGTCACCGTTCTCATTGCCTTCCTCGAGTACTTCAGATAGTCAAAAGAGGAGGATCGACGCGGCCCCCACTGTAGTGGGATCCGATGGTGCCTTGAATGGCTCGACCTCGTCTACTGCCTCGGCCTCGCCGAAGAAAGAAAAACAAACTCCTTCTCACTGGGAAACACTGGACTCACAATTTCGAAGAGGGCTTCCTGATAAGGCTTACGCGGGTCGTCTAGCCTACCGAGGGCTGATCATGAGAGCATGCCCACAGATAAAGATACTCGATGGAGTACGTACACTGGAGAAAGAGAAGAGGAAGGCAGAGGCTTTACTTAGACGTGTGCTGAAGGAAGCAGAGGCAGAGAATGCGACGATCCGTCCCGTGGAACAGCGATAGCCCGGAAACTTACTTAGGGCTGCTTAGCGGAAGTAGCCCTGTGGTTGAAGCAGGATCGAACCAGCACAGAGGCACGAGAGTCTCGCTCTGCTGAGAAGTATGCAATCTCACAAAAGGTATATTGAATCACTACTTCGGGAGTGGTTCATTTGTTGTTGCAAAACTTGATTTTAAAATCCGTAAAGACAACAGATCTGTATGTAATGATCTCTTTTCGGCACTTCACGAAAGGCCTTGGGACCCGTATTGCACTTGGCTTGTGATATGGTCCATCATTCTCAAATATGCCGTCGGCCGTCCCGTTCATATTCTTCACTCTACCCACTATTCTCGTCCGTTCTCATCGGTTGTTTGTATACATCCCATATTTATTTGAAGTATCATAATAATTCATATAGCCTTTGCATCACCACATGTTCCAGTTATTATCATTAATTTCGTTCTTCATGCACATGTACATGTACACTTCCTTTTGATGCTCATACTTTCTTCCCCAGTAATCATATACCTTGCACGTCTGCATTTCGTTATCGACACTCATTCCTTTTCCTCTTTTTTATTCCACTCCTACAGTTGTGTTTTCTAGGTTTTCTTTCTTCGTCCTTTGGTACTAGATTGACTTAGTCTTTGTATATCTCGCTACTGTGTTGTATCACTAGGTAATGCACATGCCTTTAATGACCTTAATAATGACTTTCTTAATCAAACGAGCAAGGTGCTTGGTTTTGCGAAACGTTTGGGTTTGGGATCAATTCAGTAGGAAGGGCTGGCGGTGTGCATCCAACGAACATGCATACTGTGAATTAGTCTTATCGATCTCATTAGCACGAAATATGATTGCGGGAGAGGTGTGCTTCCATTCATCTAGATTAAGAAGAGTCTCTTTTCTGTTTTTTGTTCGCTACAACTCAATTTCTGCGCATGTAATGTATGTTTCCCCTCCCTCTAAGTGATCGAAAGCTAGTAGACTAGTGATGAAGTCTAACGCCTCGTCTCGAAGGGAGGGGGTTCTTCTAGTCAGGTATTTGCCGTATGGCTACTAAATAATTATTTTGATTAAAATCATTCCCACCACCTTGTTTTAATGAAAGACTCCCGAGTATGCCCTATGGTCTTTAATGTTGATAAATAAATGGTATAATTCATATACATGCATTGTTGAGTTGTTTAGTCGGCTTTACTAGTTAATTCAGTCGGTCAGTGAGTATTAAAGATGAATTAGTTTTCACTTTATTTATATGGGTGTGGCTAGTGGGAGGTATGCATGTGTAGAGGTTGGACCTCAACAAAAACGAAGCCGCCGTATCTTTACCCACCCCACTCATGGTAGGGTCGTCCAAAAACGGGATTCAAACTCCGATAAACATTCCGAAACTAGAATTAGCTCATAACAAAGGAAGTCCCTTACTTTTTTTCTCGGAATACAGAAAAGAAAAGAAAGAAGAAGAAAAGGGATGGAGAAATACGTATTCCGAATGGTTTATTTATTCGTTTGTCCGTCTTCTACTACGTTAAGCGTTTTGCCTATTTGGTATTAGTATCAGACTACGGCCCTCCCGCCCATATTTCTTCTCATTTTATTTTTTTCGATTCCAAGGCATGATTATTATTGGGGAATTGGGGGTGATAGGAAGAAGGGGACTGGAGAAAGCCAGTGATGCACGCCGACTCAATATGCAGAGTAACTTTAATGCTATCTCCTAAAGGCGTCAGTCTCTTCCGAGTAGCTCATGGTCCAATACACAGTCAAGAGATCTGGTAATCTGGGAGCTTGAGACTGGGAGCATAGAGGAATTGAGGCAGTTTTGCCTCCGTGATTATAATTATTCGGGTATTTTGGATGAAGGACTATCAGTGTAGTCATTAGCCTTCTTCCTTCTCCTCTAGTCCATATTTAGCATTACGGTATGGTATAATTTTCTCTTTCTTTTTAATCGTGCCGATGCATGTTAAGTTATGTGATCTGCATTAATACTGACTACTATATTAAGATAAGTTCCATACCATAGAGTTTTGTTTGTGATGGAATATCGCTAGCAGGTTCGGATACGTAGATATGGACTACTTGAAAAAACAAATCCCACACGAATCGAGTCATGATTGCAGAATCAGATGCGCATCACTTCCTATTATATACTCTCAATGAGAAGCGGCCAAAGTGATACACTCAGAAGCCAAAGCATCAGTGGCTAGAGGCTTTACTTAGAAACAGGATGATACCAACTAGGTTTATCACAGAGTCTTCTCATGTTCCAACTCTCGATAGATAGAATCCTCCAGCTCTCCAGCATCATTCAGTAATGCATCACTACGTGTATAAGACCCTCCCTCTCGGAGTTTTCCAAGTACATATATATATAGTATCTCTCCCTTCCAAATTCAAAAAAGCCTTTTGATTTCCGAAATAAGATACAGTTTACAGTTCATCAAGGATCACACAATCCCCTTCTCAAATGCACAATCTCACCTCATCATATCAATGAGAATCCAATCCCTAAAAAAGCTGTTTATCAATATATTGGTCATTGTCCTATCTTAGCTTCCGAAGATACATATATACACAATATGTTTTATCTAGTAAATTTCATATATTCCCATTACCTACATTCCGCAGATTATTACACGATACTATATCACTTGAGTTAAAAATTTCGGGGAACGATTATTTTTACGTTTACTATCTTCACTTTGTTCTTTGTATTTGATTTAAGTAATTGAAATCGAGGCTATGCCTTCTCCAGGCGACCAAAAAAACCTAGGTCGAGGGGGATAATAATGGTTTTAGGCTGTTGCGAGGGACGCTTGTCGAGTCAGCCGGTAAGTTCCCTTTTAATTTGTTTTGTGAGTTTTACGCTATACGTTGGCGCCTCATCATTTGCTGCGCCATAACTGGGAAAAAAGAGTGATACAATTCTAATCAAGGACTTAGATATCTTGTTTCCGTTCTCGATGATTAATAAAGCCACTTAAGATGAGGACAATACTATAATACCCCGTCAGCCTCTAAACGGAGCCGAGTCTGGAGCAATAAGCTTATGTGGCGATCTTAAGAACTGGTGGAGAAAGTAAGTTCGGAGGAAGAAGGAGAGGGGAACTTATGGAAACAGAACTTTGTTCATCATTCCGCACTAGCAATGTGAGAAACCTATCTAAAATAAGTTAAATTGTGGCCTATGCTAAACTTAAAGCCACCTAAATCAATAAATAAACGATCTGTGACAAAACTTTATGTCACAGTATATGATGATGAAAGAGATTAAACAGCTATTTCCGTGAGTATGAACAAATTTGAGAACGGCGGTGATGGGATTTCTTCCGCTTTTCCCCTCTTTTTAGGATTAAGTGGAAAGGGAAAAAATGGATTTACCGAGTAGCATTTGATTCTCATTTAGTTAGAATTTGCTTGTGTGAGCGGGGTCCGGAGCGGGGATAATAATCCTGCTTAGAATCTGGATGAGGGGTCGGTGGTGAGCTCGGGCTGATGCGCCGGGGTTGTTTAAGTGGAATTATTGAAGGGTCCAAGGAAAAAATCATGAACTCAATAGATTCCGATATTTTCGTAACTTGCGTATTTTTAAGGAATCAAAGGCAACAAAATAGCCAAGGATATTATATCATACTATATACTATTATATGAATACGGTATTTTGTTTTCTTACTACGGAATCCTTAGTGAAAATAGCTCGTCCCGATCCCGTGGGACTGATTTCCACTCAATTCCATCTTGACGAGTTATTCCCCTTTGATATGCCATCATGAATAACTTCTCACCGTACTGTTACTACTGGACGTAGCTACTGAGCTCACAGCTACATCAACCCATGGCACATCATCCCTTAATTCTCTCGTCCCGACCCCTATCAAAGTCGCGAACCCTGAAAAGAAGCCTCGAAGCATCGCCTCCCTCAGGATCGACCAAACTTATCCTGATTTGGCCGCCGAGGAACGGAGTATTTTCACTGCGATCAGCATCATCAACCCAAGAAAAATTGCTCTCCCATGCGGTGAACAAGTGCTCAGGATGGCAAAGGATTACGGATGTCCATTTCTATATAAGAAAAAAAATCTCGAATGGAGAGTCCATGCTAATGTTTGATAATTTCATAAATCAAATTTTCTTTAGAGTTTGAAGCACGTACAAGGATGGTGTTCCTGACAATAGCAAACGCCGAAAGGCAAGTGGGTAGAAGAGAAGTGGGCACTCATCATACAAATTTGGAGAAAAAACTGGAAGGACGAGGGGCTAGATCACAGAGCTACACCGCAATGTTGCCAGTAGCAAGTTCGCTGATAGATGGGCTAATCAATCTGCGGGAATTTTGACCGAAGAAACAGAGAGACGGATAGAAATAAAGGGGAGTTCCCCTTGATCCATTGATTTTTCGACGTAGATTAGCCACCTCTTTAATTTTAGTTTTGAGGAACTGGTTGGTATTTTTCCCAAGACCTTTTTCGGATTGAGTATGTAAAGATGTTATTGAATCAAGTGAGTTACTTCAGACAATCGTAAAATTTCTTGATAGTGTCATGCTCTTCATCAGTTTCAGGTTTTGTGTTGAAAAGCCAAGATGTGTAAAAAAGTAAACTTGATTTAAGACGGGGAAGGGGGTAAAGGGATAGGCTTTATTCTGATCATGGACTATTTGACTGTCCAATACAAAGTAAACCAGTTCGTTACTTTCGCGCAGCGGTGTTGGGCTAACTAGTTAATGTCGGTGATGACGGCTTAGCGAGACAATATTTCATCCCTCCCAGGATTGAGCTGTCAGAAGGTCGAGACGGGGAGGATATGAGCGCATCCTATAATAGTAGAGCCATGGATACCTTGGATCTCAAACGCCTCAACGATAGTGGAGATTAGAAGATTCCATTTGTTCACGATCAAGTACATATTAAACCATGCCACAGAAGGTAGAAGTCTAAGGCTTAATATGAGAAGTATTTAGAAACTTGAAGTTCCGCTCAGAACGGATTAATAGTTGCTATTTTTTAGGGAGTTTTGTGTAATGGTCAGAAAGCAGGGGATAATGTGATTTGCTACTGTAGCTTGGTGAAAACTCAACATTAATGAGATCCATTGAGAAATATTTTGTGGTCACGAACTAGAAAGACCTATCATATCAAAGACAGGGCCAAAGTGAATTTTCCTGGACCTGAGTTTAAACTAGAAACCGACTATCAAGAACTTCTTTCACTATAAGCCTAGGGTTAGTAGACCGTAAAGGTTAAGTATAGCACTCTAAAAGGAATAAAGTTAATCATTATGTTAAGTCAGATGAGAAAGAGACAGAAGGCAAGGGGACACTTTATCGCCGAGGAGAAAAATTTGATCGTATCCTGCACTCTGGTGACTTTTATCGCGGATCATTTGGTAGGCACAAACACCTATACACGCATGGTCGAGTAACTCCAGTTAGTGCGAAAGACCTCGGAAAAGAAAGGAGCTGAATTATGAACTTGTGATTATCTTTACATTATTGGCGTTAATCCTGCTCGCTCTTAGTCAATAAAGATGTTCTTCAAACCAAAGAGCTGATGTTAAATTGTTTGTTTGGAGACATTACGAGCTTCTATCTTTCCTTATGCTTTTTTTTTTCTCCGTAGTTTGTCTGATTAAAAGGTCCATATGAACTATTAAAACCAAGTATAGAGATTCATTCTCGGATGGAAATATAAACTGAGCATTTCCAAGGTACAGGAAGTTGGTTAAGAAGCGTTCTCCTGAATCTCAGTACAAATCAGTGCCGCATTTTCTCAACTATGACCATTGAATAGGACAGCTAATTTGCCCGCGAGTCATCTGACGATCTGTGTGACTTTCAACAGGTCCAAATTGAATGAGTACAGTAGCCGAAGCATGGTAAATCAGAGTTAAACCCAGTAATACATAGGTTTCCAGGTCAATGGGTAATATAATCTTAAAAGTAATGTTCTGTTGGAGAGTGAGACAACAAGCCTTTGAACCAGGGTATTGCTTAATCTACTTTACACTAAACATTACATCTCGTAAAATATCTGATGTCTCAAAATTCGCTTGAAGTACGCCACGCCGCGAAACCCAACTATGTCATGAATTCGGTATTTACCGGTTATTAAACGTAATTAGGTGGTAAAGTAGATGCACTCGACATAGAGTATACCACCAAATATAATGACAGTGTTCAGATTAAAACATTCCTCTCAAGAGACTTGAATAAAACTATGAGTAATGCATTGAAGGACAACTTATCAGGTTATACGTTATGTAATAAATTCAGCAGAAATGTTTTCCTCTTATGGAGCTAACGTAATGTTATTCGCTAATAACCGTTTCGGTTTTGTCCCTTTCCTACACGAATGATCTGCTGTACTTCATTCTTCTACACTGCCCTATTTTATTGAGGTTTCCATCGGGTCTCCGGTCCAGTTTGCCAAAATCTACTCGGTTGCTTACCCACGCGCACAGATCTTTAATATAACTATACAAGTCAAGGTTAAAGATGGTACGAAGTACGGATCATTGCTGAGTGGAAAATATACGAAACAAAGCCAGGGCAGAAGTGCCAGCACCGATCTGGGCTCCTCCCAGTTCTGAAGAAGAGATAATGTGGTGTTAGGAAGAGTAGAAATTGCCACCTAGGTAAGTCAACAATCAGAATATTCTTCGTATTCAGTCTATTGGGTTCGCGGGAGCTAGCCCGAAATTGCTCACAAGTCAGTCACAAACAAAGTCGGTCACATGTATACACATACCCATGATTTGTGACCTCATGGGCGAAACTTTCCAGGCCTCTAATTAAATAGACTTAAGTTAATGATAAGAAGTGGTGCCAGATGTGTTTTAGTTAGCATTGAACATTGATTCGATACGACACAGATGGATACAATCTATCCAATCTGTCTAATCTGTCTCGATCGAAGCATCCACCTTATCTTGTTCCAGATTCTGCTGACTTGTACCCCAGGTCCAGGCAGTTGGTATTAACTTAATCATGAACTTACAGATTCGATTCGCGCCTCTTTGGTCGGCCTTCTCAGCTTGTCAGCGTGTCAAATCTATACGGAGTTTATCTGTTTCATGGACAAGTCGGTCGAGCTTTATCAACTCCCGTGTCTCTTCCTTTTCCTTGATTTCCTTTTTTTCATCCGAACAGCAAAACTAGGGCATGTTCCTTGATGGGCCACTTGTTGCATCGCCCCCATTATACATGTTCGTCGTTGCCAAGTACTTACACTTGCCAGCGTGAATTATGTCGTCGGGGGATCAATGAGCCAGCGCCGCAATGACTCTGATACCTCCGCCTCATTAATGAATCCGTGAGCTCATCAGGTTATAAAAACAAGGCTGCGCTCAAAGCACTATTACCAATTCGTTAGTCAAAGTATTGACTATGACTGTTTTGAACGGAACCTGGTTTTGATTCAACGACTGAGGATAACCAAAGGATGTCAGGATAGTCCCATCGTTTCATGATTCAATTTTTAGGATACCCTACGATGGTAATGGGGACATCTTACTTTTTTAATCATCTGCCGCTCGCTACCAAACTAATTTTGACTCAAATTGAGGCGTCGTCTCTTTATTATTTTTTCGATATCACATATCGTACAAGACCCCTATGAAACGGATTTTGTGACTTCTTAGAACCTATGAATGCTAACATATATTGAAACGCTGCTTATTTTGGATGCATTCTTCTAAAATTATATATTTTCTGCATTGTCGGAATTTCGACATATCCATCCCTGTTTTCTGTTTTCCCGTTCCGAGGCATGATGCTTCTCCCGAAATTATACCCGATGCCGTGATTTAGAAAAAATTCTCACCTGCGTTTCTGTACCTCGCTAGAACTAGAGGGACTGTAAGGTTTTCCCTCAAAGTTTCCAGATGTGCTTCCTGAGATACAAAGATTCACAACGAAGGTGCAGAAGATAGGGGGATACACTTCTTTTCCGTTAATTTATGATCTTTTGTTATTTTTTTAAATTTAGTCCTTTGGTTATGCGTCTTTGCTCCTCTCTTCCTTGCTTCCTTGACTCTCGGAATAGCCCACCAATCGCACCCCGACAGGAAGACCCTTTGCAGCTACCCTTAATACATACACAACTCTTGTTCAGGGATGTGATTTTGATGTATGATAGTAAATGATGCATTATACCCATAACGGGAGCACGATCGACCCGACCGGGGGCAGGAGTTAATTAAAGATATCCTTGCCATCATCACTATCATATAGGTCTGGGCATACAGTCGAGGTGTTTACCCTCGGATGCGCGGAGCCATGATAATCTCTCGCCTCTGGGAAAACTAAAGTTCTTAGCAAAGTGGGAAAATTGTACAGCTTGGACAGAGTTTCTCTGGAGGTAAAAGGCGCCCATCTTTTTCGTATATCTGCTTCTTCGAATACTTACAATTACTTATAGTTTCCACTTCCAGACGGGATTCCTCTTTCAGTGCTTCTCTTTCGTCAAGAGTATATATTCGGAGAGACCAAGGAATATATCTATCCTCTTATCACCCTACTCCCCCTTCTTGTCTCCGAACCCTATCTGTATCTTGAACCACTTTGACGATTGAGTTTATTTGGCTCTAGACCCTCGGCAGGTTAATCCCTCCTGTTATCGACTACTTACCTCCGCTTGCCCCAACTAGTGACAGGTGGATAGACAGAATCTGCTGAACAGTGACGTTATCGATATCGAGAGAAGACCTATTAACTATCAAGACCCCTTAGTTTTTCTGTGGAAGACAAACGTGAGTATAGTCTGGAACTGGTCTCGACGCTGTGTTAGAAAAGCATGTTACATCCATCTCGGCGTCTCTCCTTGCTCCAATATATTTTGTTAACAACTTTGGGATATATAGGCAGCGAGCTGATACGCGAAAGTCTGATTGAATTTAAGCAAGTAAATCGAGAAAATAGTGCACTTTTGCTTCCGCACAACCCCACTCGAGACGTACCCGGAGGGCGAGCACTAAAATATTCAAGTACTACATCCTATCGTCATCTGCTTCCGTGAATATCTTATCCGGACTACCGATATCGCAACTACTTTTCAGAGAAGTCATTTGTAGATTCTGGTGATATTTTGCCTGAGAGGGATCTTCGGTATGTTATTCCGATTCTTGCATTAATATACCCTGGGAGTTGTCTGAGGATTTGTGGCTAATATTCATCTCTTTCCCTTGATTACAATCGTTCTTTGGTTGAAATATCCCCCTCCCCGAACGCTTCCATCAATACTCAACGAAATTTTCATATGAAACAAAATCGAACATTTTAATCCAAAGACGTATCGCCTTTGACTCGCCCTAACCTACGCTAACAGACCGCTCTTGCCTAACATCACATATTTCAAATCTGCGAAATCTTGGCCCCTGGTTGACGCATCGAGATCTCGAAACCAATTTCCGTTCAACGAACTAGTTTCCTTGATAAGTGCGATACGAGTGATAGCCTGAAGTAGCCGTACGGTTTTGAAAGAAAGCCGGGTCTCAGATACTTTTTCCTTCCCCTCACTCCCGTGTCACGTATTATACAATTTCTCAGAACCTCGGTCTCTCATTTCGAAATTGCGGCCGACAAGGGACGCAGATCCTGGTTTCTAACACAACGACGACCCGGTTAACGACAACAACACTGCTTTACCTCGGTCTAGTCTTTCTATAAGAGGCACTTTACGACAAACATATTTCCTTTCTTCCCGTAGCCCAAAGTTTGAGAAGTCAGAGAACATAGGAGAACGTCAGAAGAAGATAAGTGAAAAAGTTTATTAGCAGCTCTTGAAAGCAAGGGAAAACGAACGACGATCTCTGCGGACTGTAATTATATATTAAATTGACAATAGAATTAGAAGGTGAGCTTATACTACAGCATGATACTAAATTTAATTTGTACCAGGGTTGGCTACCAATTTTTTCCCTCTTCCTTATATTTAATATCAATTTTTCCCACGTACAGTCGTGATTTCAATGATGGAGCAATGTATTGACTTCTATACATCTAGATACGTAAAACATCACGACAACAATAATACGAAAGACAAAGGGACTAGGAATTTGAAGGCAAAAGAACAAAAGGTGTGCTGTTTGCAAACGTGTATAGTCACGTAACACTTACAAAAAAACCGATACGTTGGATAAACACTGTTTCTGTATCTCAAGGTTCAGAAGAGAAAGAAAGAAAAAGAACAAGGAAGTAAAATTCTCAAGGGCTCGAGGGACCTAGGAACAGAGGAGCATATACTCAACTTGGTGTAAATTAACTTTAATCCCCGTGATATCTTTTGATTTCGATCAAAAAAAAAAACCTTTTTTTATCACTTTGTGCGGGCCCCCTAGTTCTACTCATTTCTCAATTCGTGGACTGGTTCCGCGCCTCGCATTGGAACTGAAGAAAGCGAATACGAAAATAAATATAAGGAGGCGACTCCTTCGCATTTAGCCTTTTCCTTCCCTCTCTTAAAACCATAGCCTTACTTCAATCCTATCTTACTATAAACCTCCCTAGCTTTCACTCCGTCTCCGACTCCCGCCGTCCAAGGATAATCTCTAAGATCATCCCGCCCTTTCATTTATCGACTCAAAAGACTTCTCTCTGCCGAACATTCAAGCCCCGGAGCTCCGGAGGCTTTTTCGTCACTTTTCTTGTTGTTCGGTTCCGCCGAGACGAGAATATCTTCTATTGCTAGTGCTGGTTGTTTGTTTAGCACTACTAGCCGAACGTGCTTTGAACGGAACTGAAGTGTACTGGATTGCCACTGAGCTTCCAAGCAAGTAGGGTATGTAGTTCCTCTAGAACAGAGTTTTTAGATCACTTATTTGTTCTGGTGTGGGCGACGCGCAGTATTTGGGATTGCCCGTCACTGGGAATGCTTTCAATTGAGGTACCATTCTCTGCTACAACTATGGCCTCCGACTTCAACTTCCAACAGGAGCAAGGAAATTCCATTGGGTTTAGTATGCCCTTTACGAGGCATAACGACTACGACATTACACAACTCCAACTACGATATCAACATCAGAAGATTGATATGTAAGTTTTTTTATCTATGTGGTTCAGATATATCTGCTTCTTTCCCCCTTCTGTTCTTATCCTTTCGTTCCGTCTCTTCTTCTTTCTTCTCGGGGGAAGTTGCTGCATGTGGTCGCATGTGGACATGTCTCCTTGAACTGATGTCACTCGTAACGGTCTATCCGGTGGAGCGTCTATTTTGTCGGGATCCAGAGCCATGAGACCAGGGCAATCGAGCGGGAACCGGTGTTGGAAATGAGAGTTCTGGAGCAACAGGATATGAATAGCAGTCCCTGTGTTCTCGCCGCGAATTGGCAATTTGGGTGCAAATCGAGACGAGCGTCGATTTATTGGGTCATTGTGATCTCAATGATATGATGGATGGCTCTCGGTGAGAGAGATGGAAGACCGCGGGTCCACATTGTCCTTTTTTCTTTTTTTCCCTACTCTCATATGTATACTTCTGGTGAACAGCCAGTCGGCAGTTGGCTGCTTCATTCTCCCTTCCTTTATCTCAATCATCATCATCATCATCACTACCACCACTACTCGTGGTGACCGAGCACTCTATTCCCCGGTCACCCCCTTCCCCGTCCTTCATCTCTGATCTCGGTTGAAACGGCGTTCTTTACTTATCCCTGGGTGAGCACACGCCTCGACGCATACTCTCGGGCTCTTGCTATTCTCCTCCCCTCCCCCGTACACACCTTTCGTTGTGTATCGGCGTTGACTCAGCCAGAGCTGCAATCGGAAACATTTTTCTTTCCTTTTTCGAATAATCGGGCTGGAATGTCTTCCTTCCGCCTCTATTCCGGATTCTGCAATACGGATGCCTGTTTGAGTTGATGACTATTTCGATCCAAATATATTCTCTCTCGATTTTTTTTTCTTTTTTTAATTTGCGAATCTGGCATGGACGCGTAGGGGGATTTCCTCCTGTCGAGCTGTCCATCAACACCCTACTGAGCTTACAGAAAGTTATTTATTCTCTTTTTTTCTCGTTTATTTCCTTATATTCTTTCCATCTATCACTCTCCGCTCGACATATACTGACTTATCCCCTTTCTATTTTTTCTTCGTGCATATTTAACATCCGTTTCTCATCACCCCATCGCTATCATTCTCCTTCTGACGCCGATCTTGACCACAATGCCAATGGCGATGTCTAACGATGACAGTCCCGCGAGCGGATCTGTAAACGACGTCGACAACGACGGCATGAACCACGCGCATACCCTCTCCAGCACGCATACAATCCCTCAATCCCATCACACACACGCACATTCACATCTTCCCCTGCACCCTCACCCCCAAGAGCAACAACAGAACCGGGGCCTACCCAGCCTCGAAACAGATCTTGACCTGCGCTACTCAGAAAACTTGCGTCCCAATTTAGTTGACAGACTGTCTGGGAGTGTGCCCGAGGGTCGGGAAAACAACACCGTAGACGGAGACGAGAACGACTTGGGCATGTCTATGGATGAGTTGAGCAACCCAGAGTATACAGCTCGAAGAGCCTCCACGACGTCTACTATGTCTGCTTCAGGTGCGTCCTCGGTCTCCACACAGTCAATGCACTCCACAATTTCCACCGCGACTACCTCTACAGCATTGAGTGGACTGAGTAGCATCACAGCAGCTACGTCACATTCAGCACTGTCAAGCGGCCTATCGGTCCCTTCATCAAGTTTAAAGAGGGGAGTTTCTCCGGAGGACTACGACTACGATTACGACTACCCTGCTTCGGAATACTCTTCAAACTCGGTCATTAGAGCTGAAAGTCCGAGAAGCGCTAAACGTGCGAGGCCGACACTCAACTTGGGTTCGTCTGGTTCCCAGATACCCGTTTCCAGTCGCCCTGTCAGCGCGGGAGGACCAGGATGTCCATCAATTGGATCAGAGGCTAACAGAGTCCATCATGCCCCTCTCTTTTCTTACACTCCTGACGAACTTGAGTTAGGACGTGATGACATTAATTTAGGCGAGAGCGCGAGCGCCCCGCCTACCTCGCATGGCCCTGGGTCTTCCTCTGGTTCGACTTCATCTTCCAATTCTGCCCTTAGCACAGGTCCATATTTTGGCCAGACTCAAAGTGCCGATTATTCCGGTAGTGGTTTCTCATTTAGTCCCGCAGAACACCTTTCTTCACCTCTTAATTTGAACGACGTCCGGAGGGGAAGCCTGCCATCTCTCTACAGTACTTCACTCGCTACACGCGGTATGAATACAAGTACCCTGGGTCTTGCTCCCGGACTTCTTAGTCAGAGGAGTACTTCGTCATCCGGAAGCGTAGGTAGTTCAAATTATGCCTATGGAAACGGAAGTGGGTATGAAGGAAGTCCACAAAGCGATGGAGGCCTCTCAGCATATCAGTTTCCTCCTATTCGTTCTTCCGAAAATAATCCTAGTAACGCGGGAAGTGGCCACGGCAGTACACCGTCAAGCGGTGCCACGCCTACTGGAGCAATGGGCTCACCATTTCCTATGAATAGCTTGAGCCAGACAACCCCGACGAGTGGATTGAGTAGTACACCAAGTAGTTCATTCCCTCAGACACCTTTGGATATCACTCAACGCCCAACAGGTGATCAGCAGAAAGGTTACCGGGACTCGTGCTCGAATAAAGGACAGCAAGAGGAAATGAAAGAAATAGATCGATTTGAAAGAGATTATTTGAACTTGGACGTAAACGTAACGGACCGTAGCGGAAATTCGAACGGAAGCAACGGGGCTTGGGGCAACAATGTGTCAATATCTGAGATCAATAGATCTTCATCAACAGTTTCTAATGCAAGTGCGAGTAGTGGGAGTACATATAACTTTGATAGAGGAAACAACAGTGCAATGGGTGGATTACCCCGAATCTCGGGTCACTCACAACCAGCAGTGGCTTCAAGTGCATCACCCTCATCATCTCATGACCAACCTCAGCCAGCTGCCCCGACCCCACAGACACGTCAGCAACAACAACAACGACGTCAACAAACGTCACCTCGGTCCCCCAGTCGTTCTTCTACTCTGTCACCCAACGCGGCAGCTGCAGCTGCAGCCGCAGCCGCATCCTTGAATGTCTCACCCGCTGCTGCAGTCAGTGCCGCTCAAGTAGCAGCCCAGGTTGCCGCCCGCCCAGCAAGGAGAAGGGGAAAGCTACCTAAACCAACAACTGACTTCCTCAAGGATTGGTTGCACAGGCACAGTGACCATCCTTACCCAAGTGAAGAGGAAAAGAAGCAGTTGTGTCTGGCTACTGGCTTGTCGATGAGTCAAGTGAGCAACTGGATGATCAATGTGAGCACTCTATCCCTCTTGTTTATTGTATTGCAACTAACATAAGATCCCGGTGACTACAGGCTCGACGTAGAATTCTTGCTCCAGCTCAACGAGTGCAGTCCAATTTGACTACAACAGAGCCCTCCGCATATTCTTCTAACTCACATTCTCTCTCATTGTCTCATACGTCTATGTCGTATCACTCATCTCATGCATCGTCTCCTTATTCCCACCCTCACGCCGCTCACTCTAGCCTTAATCAGCATAGCCATGGACATTCAATTGGCCCGACGAGAACACCGTCGTTATCCTACCCATCCTCACACCCTTACGGCGGTGGTAGTGGGAACCTATCTGGCGTCGGTTCTGGATTTTCCCCTTCTGGTAGTATAGGAGGATTGAGCGGGGTGGCTGGAATGTCTGGGCTTCAGGCACCGTCTACTGGTGCGAATGGGCTTGGAATGAATGGTATGGGATACCCAACACAAGTTCGAAGTGTTCAATCCTCTACGGCACTGTATCAACAGCAATATAGGCAATCCATGGGTATCGGGGCGAGCTCTCTTAGCCCTAATGGAGGTATGAATCTCGGGGAAATGGGGATAGGAGGGGGGATGGGCTACAACGTCAATTCCAGGAGAGCGAGTATGCCCACTCTACACCACTCTCATCATACGTCGAGCTCTATGATTCCTACGACCTTTTCCGTTTCACCCACTAATAACTATTCGCACCACCCCACCTCTGCTGTAGTCCCTTCCTCATCAATCCCGCCCGGGGGTATGGGGAGTGGATTGCAACTTTATCAACCCCATTCCTCAGGGGGACGTGGATTGGGACAGTACACTCCTCCCCAGCCTTCTAGAGGATATGTCTTCCCCGATCCCCCTTCCGATAATGGGAATGGGCCTTCAATTGGTGGTGCATGATGTGCATGTACATAGACAAACAGTTGTGTATATATCTCATTCCACGATCGTGTTTTTTGTGTCTGTTGTTTCTTTATCTATCATTCTTCGTTTTCTTTCTTTTCACGGCAATCAGTTTACTGTCTTCATCTCTGTCAACAACTCTCTATTTCTCGGTTTGCTTTTCTCGATTCATTGAATGCATTTGTAGTATTTGTGCTCAGTATATTATTATCCTCACGCAAACTTTTCAGTGGACACTGCGTCTTTTCTTGTTCCTGTCTCCTACGTGTTTCCCGTCTATCGCACTCGCTCTTGCCCTTGTTCCCGCTCTTGCCTTATTCCCATGCCTTTTTTATTTATCTTACCCGTCTCGTTTTTGTTCTGCATTTTTCATCTCTTTCATTGTTTCTTTCTTGGAATCTGAAGCATTTCTATGCTCCCATATTTTTCTTCGTTTCTTCTCTATTCGCTTTGCTATTTGCATCTATCACTTCTTTGTTCTCATTTAACTTTCCTCTTGATCTGGCTTTGAAAAGTGTGTTTGTTTGTTGGTTTTGACGCTCTTCTTTCTTCGAAAGTATAATATTTTCAAATTCTAAGAAGCACGATATAATATATCATATTCTTCTGTGTACATAATTCCCCAACTTCCTTTTTTTGATCGGCTCCAATTTTACTGACTGATTGTTATATCGCTTAACTAAATTGTTTCACTCCGTTAATGTAAGAATTACCGTATTATTATCGATTCAAATATATGCATATATTTATACATGTTTATGTGATTATCAAAGATCGAATCATATCAATTCACAAAACGTGTAGGATGAACTCTGATGCTAAGGTGAGAAGTTCAGGAATAGTGGCCCAATGTCAGAATGGGTTTTAGATACCTAAATAGCGAGCTCAGACCGCCCGTCGGGGTGCGAATAAGATTACTCCAACAAATAGCAAGAAACTAGCATCTTCTTCTCCCGCGCAAAAAAACGCATTATTTTTCTCTAGTCTTCCGAACCTTGTGGCCGTTTCTTTGTTTCAGTTCAATTTGAATTCTGCAACTTCGGAATAGGATATCATACGTGTTTCTCTGCTCTTTTATTTTACTCCTCACTTCTCCTCCTCTACCTTTTTTTGAACCGTCAGTTCGGTCCGCATATGTGTGGTCCTATAAGAGAGTGGCTTGATGAACTGTGTACATGTTCCGGCTGTGATCCATGTTCGTTCTGTTGCAATGGTTGAAACACGGCAGATGTTCTTATGGCTTTTGCATTTACGCTCCTTTATCCGGCAAGACAAGCTTTGTACTTTCTCACCTCACCCCTTTTCGTTTTTTGTATTCCTAGGGTCTTTTTTTTACGTTTAGTATCGCACATAACACTCTCGCTAACCTGAACCCAAATTCACTTTTCATAGATGTACCAGATCACAAGTTCCAATCGTATCATCACCACACAATCAGATTGGAGTGATGAAAAGAAAATTACATTAGGATCATATGTAATTCACCTCCAAAGTAACAACGTTATTGTCTTTGTACTTTTTTTTATGCATTCTCTCTTCTTCAAACACTTCCCCCCGGCAAGTGAGCGTCGGAGTTGGCGGAGTTTTGCGGAGCTTAATTTGTTATTTCGTTTTCTTTGTTAAAAAAAAAAAGGAAAGACTAAATTAACAGTCATGATGTTACTGAGAGTATATTCTTGATTACCCGAATTGTGGCGTTTTCTTTTTCACCGGCTTCTTCCGGCTTAGGAAGTCTGCTCAGGGAAACACAAGTCGAGAAAAAGGAAGGATCTAACCACATGTTTTTGATTTGTCAGTGTTTTGGACAAATATAAATAACAAGGTGTGTTTAACGCCAAAGATATCCATATTATTTCTGCTTCAAGAGAGGCAGGGAATGGAAAATTTTCAGAAAATTTTCTTCTTTCGAAGAAGCATAGATTTTCGCGCTCTCTAATTGTTATTGAAAATTGTTTCTGGGAGGGAATTTGCGTCTTGTGATTGTACTTGCGTCACATTGGATCCTCGTTTATCTGGATATACCGAGCTAACTTAGTGAAAAAGCATGTTATGTTATGGAACGCTATATTACCTCAAAAATAACGCGACTAAAGTTTTATCAGTTGATTAAAAAAATGGGGCTTGGCTAAAGAAAGGCCCAGAGGAATTGAACGGAGGATACGACCGTTCCGTACTACCGTTCCTCCAGTCTAGTTTCAGAAGAAATACAATTACTTGCAGTCGTGCATGCCCTAAAATATCTGTAAAAGAGTCCGGCTTATTGGACTTGTGAAAAGGAAAATTATCTAGGCAATACATGTGGAATATACATTTACGGCCCGGAGATCGTATTGCTCTTTCATCCCCTTGCTCATAGCTGAGAGGAACGAAATCATCTACAAATGAATCCTTCTTCAAAACTTTACGATCAATTCGGTTTTTTCTTCGTTCCTCTTCATAATTACTGACTGCTAGAAAAATAGACGCCGGCCTGTTCTCAATGGATCTCACCTCAATGAGGAGAACATGTGAAATTCATAGGATATTAATCATTTATTCTATCTCTATAATAACAAGTCCCGTAAGCTACAGGGGGAGGGGGGCGTATGAGAAACTTGCAGTTAACCCATGAACTTGGCCTGTCCCTACCAAGACTCGCACACTCAGGTTGCTTTTGCGCGAAGCTGATGGGATGGACTACCTTCATTCGCCCAACCATGCGGATCGTACAAAATCGTGTTTCTGGGTAGCCTTTTCGAGTTACTTTTACTGGAACCCAAAATCAAGATCATGTTTTTTTGTCACAGGCATTACCTCCAATCCGATCCTATCATCTGTTCTCCCTCTCCATGCCTCTTACTTGTACGCTCTTACTCTCCCATATCTTATGCTTTGATGGTTGGATCCAAGCATCTCGATACCCGAACCAACGAATATCTGAAACACCGAGATAGCCCTCAGCGTGTCTACCCCGCGTTATAATCCCTAGCGGTGCATGATAACCATGAGGATGCCATGTTGGATTTGACGATCGGGAGCCAGGAGATTCTGTAACAGAGCATTTTTTTCGACGGGCCGTGATGCTCTGGGCCGGTTTGAAATGCAAATAGTTTTTATGAGCAGATCCAAATGGATATTCAGGAGTTATGAACCACCTCCCTATAACCAGCGTGCGTGCCTTATTGTAACGGCGAAGGGGTGAAATCCATAGAAGGTTCAGGGGGGTAAGGAAAAGTAGATTATCTTAATTCAGAGGTTCATCAATTGCTTATTCCATTCCTCTGTACCGCTCACTTTTTTGGTCCTGAGTATCACGTCACTAATAACGTTCTAGTCTTTTGTCCTGTCTGAAAAGTACTACTCACGTCCTTATTATTACCCAAGATCCTCGGGATGAATTATTTTGCTTTAAATTGTCTCAGGTGATATTTAGGAAAGTGTTTATCGTGTTGTTCGTTGAGAAACTTCAAGGCACAGCCAGAACACGGGTCTGTGTGGCCCCGAAGTCCGACTTATCTCTATACCGTGACAGCTCAACGCCGAATGTTCCGCACATCGCTAATGTTGTAGACGTTTACAAGGATCTGACGGTCAAGTCGGCTGTCCCTTTTGTCCAATAGTCTTTCGATCCCAATCCCAGAGTCCCGGATGTGTATCAGATTTTGTGCGGGAAAATGTCCGTGAGTTTACTTCTTCCGTCTCTCGTAGCAAACAGGTGACAAACTATTTGCGATTTTTTTCAGCCTATTGGACGATAATCATAACATACATTCATATCAAGTGATTTCAAAGTCCTAACTGCCATTAAATCAATCAACTTTGAAATGCTGGTTACCTGATTTGGATGGAATTCAGACAAAGAAGAGACGTTGGCCTGCCTTATAGGTTTAATGACATGCACATGTTTATGATAAGGCAGGAGACTTTGGAATCTGTCTTCAAAGCTGTATCTTTTTACAGACCAAAGAATGACCTTTAAAACGTCCGACACATACTAAAAAATATATCGAGAATAGAGACTTTAGGCCGTGTCATAGATACGAGTGTGACATTGTACAGGTCTCATGGCGTCAAGCTCTAAAGTTCATCAATATCACAATCATGAACGCGACTCTGACAAGTAAATCGAGCATATAATACCTTTCATGAGTGGGGAAAACACTATATACATCTAGCGCCAATCTTCAAAGTTCATTAATCCCTACAACCCAAAAATTCAATACTTCTCAATCAAGTTTTAGGTGTAATAGATCTATATCAAATACATTACCAATAACTCGGAGTCCGAGCCGGCTATTATCAAAATTCAAAAAAATACAGGAAATCCTATGCCACTCTTCGTCCATTGACCACCGATTGATTAGTATTTTCCTTCTTTTTAATCATCCCCTCAAAACACCTTCTCCGGTGTGGCCTATCGGTACATCCGTCTCCGACTCCAGCTATCATATAGATTCGTGAATAAGGAAACTCAAAAGTGTTCTTTCTTACTCCGAATATCTCTGGTTCAATTTTGGCTCCGTTCCTCATGTAATATTTACTATAATGGCGATAAACAAATTTTGATCCCCGAACTCCGAGTAACAAAATTAAATTTAATTAACACAGAAAATAAAGTATTCCCCTTCACTGAGAATCCCTCTGGGATGGTCTAGAACCACTATTAAGATCACTAAATCGAAAATAGATAATTTTATCATAACCGTGAAAGGCTTACGTGTTCCTTTCCTCTCTTCACAATATTGAGTAAGCATTTCAAGCGCGAACCTAAATCAATGTGCTGACATAATTTACTGTAGTATATCGCCCACTCTGGGCAAAAGGCCGATGTCATGTCGTGAACATTGGCGCACATTCCTAGCAGGGATTAAAATACAAGCCCCTATCCGTCAATCAGCACTAAGACATATGATATCTCACTTAAAGTTCTAGATAAGAAAGACGAATGCTATATTTTGTTGATTATGTTCTGATCCGCGAAGAGACATAGAATAACCAATTCACTTATTCTCCGAAAACTCCATTTACCCTTCTTAACTTTCTTAGTATTAAGTTAGTCTAGAAGATTTGACAGAATATACGAGCCGCACAACAGCTTCTAGCGAGCCTAATAGCTTTAATAAGCAATATAATCTGATTCTCTGTCTTTGTGGCTTCCCCGCTGTTGAACGCATGCACGTCCGAGTCTTAATTAGACGGCTTTTATTCGCCTTAAAAGAGATTAGTGTATCATTCTACTTTAATCCAATAATACTACTCGCTCATACATGGGGTTCCAAACTTCTTTCCCTTTTTCTGCACCAGATAAAAAAAGAAGACTTGAAAAAAGGAGAGGAGAGCCTTGCGTAATCAACGCCCATTTACCTCTGGCTTTATTGTGATCATTAGAATATAACCAATGACACAATCCCGAAGATCCAGGGTAAGCGAAGAATATGTAAGTCTCAACAGCAATAGTAGCAGTGGGAATCTGAAGGGTCACAATCAAACCAAGAATGGATAAAATATTGCACTCATATAGAAATCACTACATATGAGATCTCTTTGCTATTGGGCTTGGGTAAACAAGAAAGAAGAAATTTAATTGAGCTCCGAGTTGACCGAGCTAATTTTGAAAGGCAAGATCACTACAATATCGCTATCACTATCATTATCATTGTTGCACTTATGATAAGCGCATGTCCATACATGTGCATGATTCAATTTCGGTCCCCTTACTTGGTGTGGGGAACAAAATCAAATGAACTTGAGTTTAATCAATCAGCTTGGGGTATATGGACTTATCTTACCCTACTGTACGCTTTTACTTTCATCAAGACGTAGTCTCACCATCTTACCCTTTTAGAACTTATTGTGGCACACGAGCGATTTATCCAGTCCATGTGAGAGAGATTGCACTTGAGTTTAAACATGGAATGGAAGCAATGTCTCTCTATTTTGAGAATACGTACTCGTTTTGTCTCCCTCTATAATTTAACGCTCGACTCAAAAAAATTCACTCAATACACATTTAATTTATTATTACAGAAAATAGTGTATTAAAGGAGAACAAAACGGGTACGAGGATCCAAACAGGCACATAAACAAGAGATGGAACAAGATCATGTTTCAGTGAGTCGTAAGTCGGCGGTGGTTGTGTATGTATACAAAGATATGAATAGTTGAAGATATGAAATTAGAAAATAAATCAGAATGTTGTAAGGAGAATCTAAACCAATAGTGAAAAGATGTTGCTAAAACTCGGAATGAAAATAAAACAAAATAATTAAGTATACGATCAACGTTAATCACACAATAAGTAGGTAGGTTGCATTCCCAAACAATAGATTATCTAGTGGAGTACAGACTTCTTTGTTTATTCGGGAAGGGATGATGTAATTATCTTGTCAGATGGAAGTTGAGCGCGGCGAACGTTCAGAGGCATCTGATTCCCACGTTCGGGCTCAGACTTCAGGGTAGGCCGAGTAACAACACTAAGAGGTGTGATGAACACGACAAAATGCGATTTAGAATAGCATTAATTTGGAAATTTGAATAATAATGTGGTTAGATCTTAAGCACCAACACCGAACACCGGAAGGAAAAAAACCTACTTGACTGAACGTTCTATGACAAAAGAAGGGTCGATGCTGAACTCGAGATCTCGCAGAAGTACATACAAAAATACTTTGATCCTGAAAGTAAAAGTTAAATTAGAACGTCAGTTTAAGTTTCAGGCGATACCAAAAAGAGTAAATCAGTAGTTTATGAGTCCCACATGACTCGATAGCGAGAAACTAGGTCTCGTTAAGAAGTACTACTAACAAATGTAGATAGAACTAAGGAATCAGAGACACCTATGTTAGTGGTGTTCTCAAGAAGATGGTGGCGTTTGTGATTTAAGCCTTATTATATACATTTTAGCACCATTCGCAATGCAAATTGCAAGTGCTTATGAACCGAACTACGGCAATATCAAACTAGCTTTAGACAAGCTCGTAGCAAAATCCGGAAAACAGAAAGATCAAGGTAAAAAGAGAAACATAAGGGGAGATAGTACTCACTCGGCCAGTGCGAACTTATAGCCGATACAGGAACGATTTCCATCGATCGGATTCCCATTCAAGAATGTTAAAATATTTGCCCATAGTCCAGGAATGGTTCTGGTCGCTTCGGGTAGCTTTCCCCACCTTTCCGGTCTAATCAATAAGAGTAAGAATCAAGCGTTTCAAGTTGGACAAAAGGTAATAACATCATTAATCCTAGCACATTAAAGAACTTGGAGCAGAGACCATACTTACCTGAACTCAAGTGCATCTTCCCCCCAGATCTCCTTCCTTCTGTTTACAGCCGCAATGGGGACACTAATGATATCCCCCTTCCTAATTTTCACAGAATCCAGTCTTCTACCCCACTTATCCACAGCAGTACTAACTCCGCCGGCCCCAATACTGAGCGGTATTTCATCCCATCCCTTCTGTGAAGCGCAAACTCGCATGGTATTCGTAACCGGTGCATAAACTCTTAACGACTCGCGAACCACCCATTCAAGGTACTCACAACGTTGTAGCTCTTCATCTAAAGCTTTGTCTTGTGGACTAAGATTAAGAAGCATATTACGAAGCTTGGATTGGACATGAGGATTTTTAGAGAGTGCGTAAAGGGTCCAAACTAGTGCGGAGGCCGTGGTCTCATGTCCAGCCGCCATGAAGGTTGATATCTGGCAGAGTATTTCCTCCGTGTTCATTTGCTGAGGGCCTGGAGTAGAGGAAAGATTTGATCGAACTTGTAACAAGTCAATAACCGTAAATTTGTGATAGTGCTTGGCTCAAACATACTTAAGAGGCTAAGAAGATCCTTCCCTAGTACCTTAGTTTCCCCCTTCTCGAGTTCGGCTTCAGCTAGTACTGACTCTTTGCGCTCTGCGATGAGTTGAAGCCCGATATTCCTAATTGTCTCTCTTGTTCGTAGCTCTGTTGAGTTTTCTTTGCGCTACGACACCGAATGATAGGTTCAATTCACCCATTATGCTAGATGCTAATGATTCAAGAAACTTACAAGTGTCCGTAGTATTGGAAACCAAGCTTGAAGAACGGTTATCATACGGAATTTTCGCGCATTGTTAAACACAGATGCAAAGGCCAATGCGAGCTCGTTCGATTCATCCGTTAATGAATTGAACGTATAGCCGAATCCTTGAAGTAGCAATAGTTAAGGAATTGTTTGAGTAATTTTTCTCAAAACTGAGGCGGACAAATGAAAATAAAGCTGACCTGCTAGGCCAATAACATCGAGTGTAGCACGGCCAAGCCATGCCAACACGTCAATACGTGTACCACCAAATTTCTCCGTAGACCTCTGGTCCTCCCCACACAAAAACGGGGAACCCGGTGTATTCACGGTTGTCTCCAAAGTCCCAGTTCCATCATGACCTCCATTGACAATGGCAGTGTGATCACCATCCTTGTTTAGAACAGTTTGGTTGTCGTCAACGATACGCAACCATATGTCGCGAAGCTGTGTATACGGTCCAATAAGATATAGCACATGGAAGAAGAACGTTAGCCGAAGCTGCGGAATAAAGAAGAGATGCGCGAATACGAATACGGACCTCACTAGCTTTATCCCAGAAAATTGGCATGACTTCTTTGATACTATTCGGTGAGAATGCGGGAGAGATGATTTTACGTTGTCGTCTGTGTTGTTCTCCTTCCGAGGTCAATAAGCCTTTAGCATACTTTTATTGAGTGAAAGACTGGGAAACATTGAACAGATGACAGCGCACCATCATGCCCAGCAGCCATGCTCGCTAAGCTGTCTCTTACAAAATCAGGCTTTGGATACTCATATGCATTACCAAGTACATATGCAACTGCTCTTGGATCGGTGATCATGAGCCTACACCCTCCAAAGAAACCATGATAAATAAAAACAGAGCCAAATTCTGCTTCCCAAGTAGCTACAAGGTTGTTATTTTCTTGGTCATGCAAAGCAGCTAGATTCCCCCAGAAAAGTGAAGGTGATTTAGGACCCCGTAATCGACGTAATGGGGATATTGATTGGCGAAATATGATTCCAACAAGACCAGATGCGGAGCATGAGAATAGGATTATTGCGGCTAAGGTAAACAAGGAGCAATTCCAAGTCGGAACATAGTCTAGAAGTGAAATTCCGCCCCAAGAAAAGAGCGATACATGATCGATCATAGCAAAATCAATACACAGTTAGGGCTGTCCTGCAGCAGCATACACGTCGGAAGACGGAGGTGAAACAGAGGCGACGAGGGGACGAGGATTACTAAGAGATCCCGGGGATGAAAGAGAGGAAGAAGAGGGGAAAAACCAGCCCCTTTGACATAAATACCTTTGAACGGGATGAGAGAACAACTGACAGTGCGTTGTATGGAACTTTGTGAGAGTGAGAGTCGGAGTGGCTATACACTCGGCTTTCCCGGTCTTGCCTTAATCAGTTACTTAACAAGCAGTTCCCTCGTTACACATCAGATCCTTCTTCGTGTCAACAACACTCCGAATACACTTTATGTGATCAAGATAATAATAATAAAACAGTACAAAAACACTGACGATACAATGCATCATAAGGCATGTATAAGCTCACTCAAGCTCAGAAAAAATATCGCCGTCAACGTGGCTTTTCGTATCTAGACACGTCGAGAGCCACCAGCGGTTACTTGCCTAATTTAGTCACCGAAATCTCCGTCGGCCATCACCGCTTTCCTTCCGTTCTTCTGCAGCCGGGCATGTCGGCAAACCTTTTCTTCCTTTCCCAACCACTCAATTCATACATCTGATGCACATTGAAATCCATCATACTGGGATCCGAATTCGTTCGCGGGAACGTGTGGGTAGTTTTTTTAAAAAATATTTTTCTTACGTTCTACACTCTTTCTTTTGCTTTTGCTCATTGGTACTGTTTTGAATGAGATGCATATACTAGGCCAAGAAAGAAAGAAAAACTAGGAACAGAAAACTGGTTTCAATCTAGGGTCAAAAGGCCTTTACTCTTGGCCAAGGGAGAAGAGAGTAGTCCATATTCATTTCCTCTATCTATTCGTCCCAAAGCAGTAAAGCCATGGTCAACAAACCTCGCTTATTGTCACAGGATCCGAAGCTAGGCTGTTTTCCCCCAAACTCGTGTGGACCAGGACTTTGAAAACCAAGCAAAAGGTTTATATATTTGATATTCAAAGTAAAGGAAACGGTGTATCTATTCTGGCGGGTACCCTCGTTTCTCACAGATGAACCCTTCTTCTCTTGAGAATCTTAGTCGCGGCATAGTAGGCCTTTGTATGAGGGCTTCCTTAATATTATTGTCCCTGTTTTGCTCCGAGTCTCTTGCTTCTACCATAAAACTCGTGAGTTAAAGAACTCTGAACAAATGTACTGATTCACATGCTTGGCACTATTAAACACGAAAGAGTATCCTTTTTAAGTTATAATGCATTCTTCCCCCCCTTTTAATCATCCATTAAGTCTGTGATCGTGATACTGGATACAAACTTACAAGGCATGTATCATGGGCGGTAAGTGGCATGTAAGTTATCACGGAGTACACGAGAGACCGATGGTCAATAAATAGAGGTATGGATTTGATTGCCAGGTTAAGGACTCAAGTTTGAAAAAAAAAAAGATGTGTGTCCAAGTCGGGGATAGGTCGACCTTTCGGTCTAGGTGTCACACTGCATCAATCAAAGTGATTGTTGAGTGCTACTGACCGCATATTCATAATAAGTGTTGTTATGATCGAATTCATAAAAGTCCACGTGACTATATCACGAAATAGCCTGCCCTAAACTGGCGCGTTCCGCCTTAATTCATTAAATACTTACTAGTCCGACAAGTGTACACATAAAGAGCCTTTGTGACGGTGACAACTAAAATCAATGGCACGAGGTAGGACAAGTCGTATAAGACGGAGACAGGACTCCGAAGATCAAATTGAAGAAGAGGAGAATAATAATAACACTCAACGTTCAAGAACAGAAGACGTAGAAGAGGAAGAAGAAGAAGAAACTCAATCCTCATCAAAACGTACACAAAGAAGAACAATAGCTTCAAACGGGGTGAGCCAGAAGAAGAAAGGCTCTAAAATGGGTCAAAGAAAGAGTGATGACGAGGAGAATAGTGATAGTAGTGATGATGATGATAGTGATGAAAAGCCTCTCATAATTGACGTTCAGAATTTCGGGGACCAGCCGCTGGCGGAATCGGATAGTAGGAGACTTGCTAGCCTTTCAGAGGACTGGAAACAAATCATACGATACAACCAAGAAATAGCACTTGATGCCGTCAGAGAGATCGCAGTTGCCATGGCCGAGGCAAGTGAAGACAGGGATGGTGATGTTGTGAGTTGACTCCTACTCTACGTGATAGCTCCCAGGTGATGACATTTTCACTTGACTGCTGTTGTTAGGCGAAGAAAGAGCTCGATAAATCAGATGCTATAATGCGTGAACTTCTTGATCTTCAACATGAACTAAAATCACACAATGAATGCATTGTCGAACTCTCAAACGAGATCGCTAGAGGAGAAGAAATTGTATGCCATTTAAAATCACATGAACTCTATTATACTCGCTTCTGACTTTTAATTATCTTGATACGTTGAAGAATAATGTAGTTGAAAGATACAAATCTGGTGTTGAAGATCGAATTTCTACGTGGAATTCAAAAACCGCACGACAAAAATATGCGAAGGACGAATTTTACATCAAGTTCAGACAGGACATCTACGTATGCCTCACAACTAGTATCAAGACCTATCACTCTCTAACGACGTTTTCTATTGATAGGAAGTTCATCATCCCGATGAAGGGATGCCTCCGTTGACTGAATTGATGTCCAGAGGTTCGTAACTAAAACTCACATAGCATTAAACTTAAATTTTTGAATTAACAATTATCTTTTGACGACATGAAGAAGAGGGAGATGATGATGATGAAGATGAAGATATCGAAATAGGAGGAGTAACCCAGTCCTATACCTGTCCGCTTACCCTCACCATCCTAACAAATCCTCTAACGTCGTATGTTTTCGTTGTTTCACCTCAAATGCCTATTGGCTATCATCATGTGCTACTCATTCAACGTGTTACATCATAGATCACTATGCCAACATAGTTTCTCTGCAGAGGCTATCAGGGAATACTTAGGTCAAAATCCCTCAGTCAAGAAAAAATGCCCTGCAGCTGGGTGTAATCAGAAATTAAACTTAAATGATTTCAAGGTACTTTCTTTAACATTCTGAAACCATCAAAATTGAACATAATTTTTAATTCGTCTTTCCTTCAGCCGGATAAAGAGCTTGAGAAAAGGATCAAATTACACATCCGTCGAGAACAGCGTCGGCAGGCTGAAGCTGAAAGTGGCGCCGAAGATGTGGATGAGATTATTGACTAACTTCTCACAAACAAATATACCTCTAGTGAATACAATAGTAATGTTCATTTAGTTTATGTAGCAATAATAAACAAGACTGTAACGAAAACATTAATTTATGAGAGCATGACAAACAAAATGTAAAGAAGATTATGAGGAAGCATTAAAAATACAACAAAAAAACAAAAAAACATAAAATCAAGATAGTATATCTCTCTATCTGTCTATCCCATGACAGCGACGCCAGCATTCACCGGCCTTACTTGCTCCCTGTCCTCCGATTGAACAGCCGGAACAGAAGCTGTCCCCCGCTGTGACACGAGCTGATCTTGATCTGGGACAGTAGCAACCGTAACAGAGTTATCCTTAACATGCATCAAATCGACGCCTCGATACTCCTTCGGTCTCATCACTTTCCCGTCTTGAAAGATCCAAGGACCCTTAGGCATTTCACCAATTACATTTCGCGCTTCATCATCCAAATCCGGTTCGTCGAAGAAGTCCCAATCGAAATCTCCCCCGTACGATTTCGGTAAATTTTCTCGCGAAATCAAAGTTGCTAGCTCTTTATTACTTTCTCCATCCGCATTGGTAAGATTGCCCAAAACATGGATCTTCTGTCTTGTGTTTTCGTCAAACCAACCCTATTTGAAATTCATAAAAATTCTATTTTAGAATATCACTGATCTGAATTAAATAAACTTAAATCGCACCTTGATCCATCCCCAAACAGTCGAGAAGAATGGTGGAGCGTTTACCACGATGACCGTTCCCAAAGTTTCGGGATAATTTGCATTTGCAAGTTCCGAAGCCTCTTGCAAATGACTCCGTAACGACCACATCTGACGCAGAGACACACCGGCCAGATCAATAATAGTCGTGACGGCGGAAACTGGGGTAGATGCCTGATCATGTGGCAGATATGTGCAAAGAGGTGATACAAAACGAATCATGACTTCATACAAGACTACTCTAAATGAAAGTATGGGAACTCAGGAATCGGAGGATAATAACTGAAATAACGAAACATACATTCGTTCATAACGACGCTGAGCCGATACTGAACTAATTTCAGCCTGAATCCCAGAAGACAGTGCTCCTAGTTTGTAGACATATAGGGGCAAGCCATGCTAACCAGGTCAAAAAGTGTAAATATACCATAGCAAGAGAACGAGCACTAAAACAAGCACACCTTATCTCTTCTACCAGTCCACCTCGGATAATACTTCCGTGAATTCTCAAATTCATCTGCGGGGAAATTGGCGAACATATTTGGGACATCGTACTTCTTCTCCCAAGTCACCCTGTCTAAGAATTGCTTTTGGGCTTTGATGACGTCAAACCGACGAGCTCTCAGAAATCGTCTTTTGGGTTTCCATTCATAGATCAGACTGATGTAAAAATAATCAAACGGAAAACGTCTGAACATACAAAAGGGTAGGATCGTCATGAGAAGCTTTTCTGCTTTCTGTAGCGGGACTGTATAAACCCGCTTTCTCTAAGTTTACTTTAAAAGTCGCGAGCGCTTCCTCCTGTTGTGAGGATAGATGGCCAAGGTGCCCATTGAACGAACGATGAGATTGTAGAGAATTACGGCTCATTGTAGTTGAGACGTGAGGGAAACACTAGCGGATGTTCAGGGTTTCCAGTACCATAGAGATACTTATAAAAGGTAAAGTTACCGTGACCAGATGGCTCCGCCGACACACATGCGGCATCCTGGAATTCCGTCATCACTGTTTGATTATAAGATCGCACTGACTCAGAGTCTCGGTGTCAAGTGATCCGCGGATTCATGTTATGATTAACAAACTTCTGAAACCTGTCCTGAATGGTGTCGTGCTTATTAATACTCCTGTATTTTGCTCATGTACATTTTGAAACAGTACAATATGATGATTTCAAGACACTCCAGTATACTTTTTTGAGATAAACTTCGTTCCTGTCATTATTAATAGAATCCGCTCTCGCATTATACCGTATTTATTTACTAATTTCTCCTAGGAAATCAATTAAATATTAATAGACTTATTCTACCTACATATATATCTAGCATATAAATAATCAACAATGAAAATTGAAGGGATTATGTCAGGCAATGGTCAAAACTAATCCAAAGTTGGTGCAGTTTCTGGAGTTGTAAGAAGTAAGGCGTTCAGGTATTTGCTCTCCTCATGTTCACTCAATCGACAGAACATCTTGAAGAGTGTATTGAAGTAGTGTTCTTTCAGAGAATTTTCACTATCAACGATATTTTCAAGGAATTCGGAATTGAGCGTATCCATAAGTTCCTTAGGAATAACATCTTTTTGTGTAATGTATACTCGAATTCCTTTCAAGAGCTCTTGACGTCTCCAAGAACGGAATTCCGCTTCTAGAATAAGATGGTTATCATGCAGGTACGTATCAATTTTTGGTGGTTTTGCCTCCTTTTCTTTAAGTTTGCTTTTGTTCATAACCTTCTTGAGTATGTTACTTTCCGGACTGTTAAGCTCATGTCGTTTCTGGTAGTTCTCATAGTGTTCTCTCTCCTTTTGTTCAACAGCTTCAAGCAGTTTGTTCTTTGCCTGCTGCTCCGGTGATTCTTCTTCCTGGCTCCTCCGTCTGGCCGTATGTCTCACTTCTCTTGAAGGAGGGGCAGGTGTAGCACTTGTTCTTGTGGCCTGCGGTTTAACAACATTGGAGACTCTTCTTCTCAAGGGAGTGACGGTCTTCGCGGGAGTTGCATCCTGCTCCTTCGCGACTGGTTCGGCCTTGGCAACTTGTCTTCTTTGGGCGGCATTGGCTGGAGGTGGAGCAGAGGATGCTCTCCTAGTCACAGTACCCCTCGGCAATGCAGCTTCCGGAGCGATTGCAGCCTCTTTATCTCTTCGGGATGGGCGAGGAAGTTGTTGATTTGCGGACATAGTACCAATGGGTTACGATGATGTATTCACAGATTCACACAAAAGATCAAAATAAATATTTATACTGTACTCTCGTTCCTAATCTTCTTTACATCCGACATGGGAACAATGCGGGCAAAGTCTTGAGTCGCCGAGTTCCATCAGCAAAGTATAGATCTTATCAAAGGCTAAATCAGGTAATGCTGCCTTTTCCCGTATTATGCGTGTATTTATTGCTATAACCTAGAACAATGAACTAAATAAATATGTATTTTTAAAATCCACTACGCTATCAATGGTCTTGGTGCCACACATTGCGAGGGCAGTTTGCTTGTTTTATACGTGTTGCAATTTACAAAGGTATATTCCGCCACCAGTGCTGCGACTATAAACGTGGCTCCCGTTAGCAGTTTTCAACCAAGAAGCTCAATTATCACGTAGTATGTAAGCACTTAAATTTGCTAAAGAAGTTTGCAGATATATCTCAATGCAATGAGCTCAGCCATTTAGATACAAAGAACATGAGAATTGAGGATCAGGAGTGGAGATAACCAATAATCCTGAAAGTATCCTTTTCAAGCCTTCATGTGAGTTTTCTAAGCACTGCTTACAAGTCTTTTGAGTTATTAAGGTAGAATGAGTGCAATAAATGAGACAAACCACGTTCATTATACCCACGAATTTTCATCTTCTTCATAAACTGTGTAACTCAGGTAATGGTAATATCTTGTTCACTTAATGAAAAATGTATAGCATCAAATCCCTGAATCATGTTCTATATGGAGCTGTCTATTCGAAGTAAAGAGTACAGTTGTCTATGCAGAATTAATCATAAAATTATACAAAAAAATTAATTAAATCAGAAGGAAACGCGGGCAATAGTTTCGTAGAAGGATTTCCCATGAATCTTGGCAAGTTCAAGCTCGAGCTCGTTTGCTTGTCTTGAACCATCGCTATTTGCATACATTCCAGCACCCCATGGGGACCCACCATGTACAATGTCCAAGTTTGTGAGTTGTGCGCGAGCATTCTTGTATCCAAGAGGTACATAGATTATTCCATGGTGGACGAGTGTGGAAATGGCGTTGGAGATGGTGACTTCTTGTCCTCCACCGGGGGTACCAGTAGAAACGAAGATACCGGCATATTTGCCGTGAAGGGCAGCTTGGAACCAGAGTCCGCCAGTTGCGTCCCAGAATGCCTATTTAAATCAGGTGTGAGGTCCATCGTCTAAAAAAGCGGGAAATCTTCGCCTACCTTCCATTGACCGGGGAAATTACCATAACGAGTTGGGATACCGAAAAGGAAGGCATCGAACTTGGTAAGGTCATTAGGAGAGATCACTGGGTAATTGAGCTTGGGGGGTGCATGAAGAAGCTTAAGGATATCATCTGAGAGAGTCTCGGGAATCCTGAAATATAAATGTTAGACAGACATATTCGTAATAGTAGCACTGGCTAGCTTACTGATAAATCTCAGCGCTACCTCCAGCTGATTCTACGCCAGCCTTGACAGACTCTGCCACTAATGAGGAGTTAGACTCTTTAACACAAAGTGAAATATAGGTAAATGCGTACTAGAGGCAATGTGTCCATACATGGAGTAGATAATGATTGCAACCTTAGGGGGTGCCATCTTTTTTTCTGAGCTTTCAGTTGTGGAGGGAGTTTGAGAAGTAGGCTCGGGTTGAGAGGTGGTAGGAGCAGAGACAGTTATTTTAGACGGTTCTTCGTCGATGAAGTTAGCTTTTTGCTTCTTGGAAGAGAAACAGGAACACATTGATGGGATTCACTCCCTTCTTGGCTTTTATATCGACAAGGGCCATGGCAATAGATAATCTATGGATTTCTTTCGGGTGTGTCACCGATACCGGGGTGCGGGCCCCTGTTCTTGCGGAACAAAACTTTTTGAGTGATCCGCCTTGTGGCTCTGGTACCGAGACCTGTTATTGGATGTGTTTCTGACGTAGTAAACCCATATAGAGAAAATTTTTCTCACGGATAAACGTTGATCCGGATTGAACATTCTGGTATCATCCGAGACCGACGTTGTCCCTGTAAAACGTATCCCGAGGCGGGATGATGACTTACCTGCTTCTGTTTATAGCAGCATATTCCCTCAAATACTCGGACGCCGTAGAATGTTGCAGAAAGTTGTAAATGTGTTTTTCAGTTTGTACACCCTAATTGATATAAGATTGACAAATAAGCAGTAATAGCAAGTTTCTCTTATGGTTGTTTTTCTGGGGATAAATCTACTGGATGATAGATTCTCCTGTCTTTTTACCATGTCTCTGTACTAAGTTGTGATTATAAAATTCCAACCCCCATCCGTTACTCCTATAGCTTTGATAAGCTGCCGTGCCAAAGCTTTTTCCGGATTACTTAAGAAAAGAGTCACGGTTCCGAATCGCGGTACACGGGTAAGCCAATGTAGATACTCATGTATAAGCTGTTTTGAGATCGGGGATTCAGATTTATAGTAGGCATCACACGCTTCGAGAATTTGTACTAGAAGTGTTGCTTCCAATGCATTTTTAAACAGTGACGGTAATGAAGAGGGTGGCACTCTCTACAATTAAATTGGTCAGAAAATGTTCTCGAAATAATTTCTTTATGTGAGGTAGCCTGTAGTAAAAGTAACTCACACTAAGGATGGCCCAGTGATCCAAAGGCGATTGTGTTTGCTCCCAAGTACGCATGAATTCATAGAATGAGGCAGGCGTTGAGCCTGGTAAGCCCAAACCATCTTTTTCGTTGCCCTTAGACTCGTTAGCCCTCTTATTGACAATATTTTCGTTAGGCAATTGAGATACGTGGGCCACTTTGTTAGGGTTAGTAGATTGTCCATCAGTTTCCGAAATAGATGATTGGGGTCGAAATATAGTATGAGATCCTGAAGGGCGAAATATCCCCCCGCGTACAGAACTCTTCGTTGCGGGCTGCGTTTGCGGATGAACTTTTTGAGAATTAATACTTTCTTCATTTACTTTTCCGAGTGACATAGTTGGTGGAGACAGCACGGGTTCCTTAGGAGTAATTATTCGTGAAGTCACTTCAGTCAGAGAATTGTTTGATAAGTGAGGATCTGAAGGGCTATCTCCAACGATCTCAATCGGGATGCGCCTGCGTACCGGCCTAGAAGACTCGGGTATAGATCGTGATAAATTTTGCTTCTGTATGTCATTAACCTTCTAATTTAATTTATAAATATATAATGAGCCAAGAGGGATATATAGTGACTTACAGTCACCGAAGCTCGTCCTGCAGTACTTTTGCCCTGCGATTTTTGTGCTATTAGGCTATCTACTTGTTGTAGTTCACTTTTGATGGCCGCGTTCGTCGGTTCTAACGTCAAGGCAGTTTTGAGGTCTACAGGTAGTTATACAAC
Source organism: Pyrrhoderma noxium (assembly GCA_002287475.2). NCBI lineage: Eukaryota > Fungi > Basidiomycota > Agaricomycetes > Hymenochaetales > Hymenochaetaceae > Pyrrhoderma > Pyrrhoderma noxium. The sequence continues at coordinate 1,448,730 of CM008257.1, read as the reverse complement.
AATCAGTCATTTGAAAGCAGGTTATGCAGAGTTCAAACTAGCCATTTCTCGCATCTTCTAGGTTCTCCAACCCAACACGGGCTTGGGCCCTTCGGAATAGTGCTTTCACATGTCCTGGTCTCAAAAGTAGCGCTGTCGAACAATCCCTTTCGGCATCAAAGTTCCTGTTCACAGAAAGTATACAATGTAAACCAGAGGTCAAACAACAAAATAACGCAATGCATACTTTCCAAGTTTCAGATATGCTGCTGCACGGTTGAGGGGAAATGTAGGATCATTACCATCCGCAAGTATGGCAGCAGTATAGTGTCCGATTGCTTCAGGATATTTCTGTGCCTTGAAAGCAGTATTTCCCTGAGAAATACTCAGCCTTGATGAGATTCCGGGAGTTAATCTGATAGCGGACCTTCTCTTTTGCTTCCTGTGCAGCAGTCGGTGCCATACTTGATCGTGGTCCAATAGAACTTGACTCCTACCTCCAATTAAGGGTGTATTATGCTCACGTGAGATGACCTAACTCAGGACAAAGATGACGTTCATTGAAGGAGGTTTTTCTGGTTTAAAAGTGTGCTTCGAGGCTTTCTTCATGCACAATAACGATCCAAGAGGGTAATTCTCGGAAGGCCACGGCGAAGAACTCTAGTTTTATCTATACGGCAACCCTTATCTTACGTATAATCAATACTATTAGCTTCTGTTCATGGAGTCTTCCGAGCCTGAGTCACAGGAGCAACTCCAAGTTGAGGGAGAGCGTTCTCCTATGCATACTCTCTACACAGAAAAAAGCTCAGTTCTGAGCGTTGCTTCTGACGAAAATCACATCTATAGTGGGAGCCAGAATTGTAATATTTTGGTAAATTTACGCCTCCTTTGCGGCTGTCTGACCTCTAACTGCCAAAACAGGCATGGGATCGATCTACATTTTCTTTGAAAACTTCTTTGCTGGGACATACTGGAAGTGTTCTATGTCTTGAAATAGCTCGGGATAAGAACTGGTTAATAAGCTCTTCAGGTATGTTGACGACTTATATAATATTATCTATAACAAAAGTTTAAGTTTTTTTATAGGGGACAGCACTGTCAGGGTGGGTGAATTTCTGCTGTCATATATAACAATACTAATGCGTGTGCAGGTTTGGTGCACAAAAGATCTTGTACCATTGTATATCATCAACCCATACTTAGATACTGACGCAGGTGATATCTTCTGTGTCACTTATGCACCTTCTCTCCAAACACTTTATTTCGGTTGTCAGAATACTTCACTCCAGTGGTTCGATTTTAGCACACTGCCCTCATCTTCAAATTCAACAGCTTCGACTTCAAACTGCTCACCAAAATCGTTGGATGATCTTGGGTTTCTTGCTACTTCACTTACCAGTCGTCCCGGTTCAAAACGCCATAAATTCTTCGCTCATGGTGTTGCATCAGGACATTCTACACCGACACCATTATGTGGCGCTGGAGTACCAAAGCCACTATATGGAGTTTTGCAATTAGAGGCCTTCAATGTTATTGATTCAGCTCATGTTGGTTACATATATTCAATGGCACTTGCTCCAAGTCCGTTAGAAAGTGCTTGTGAACCGGAAAGTGACAAACATACGGAAATAATTTTGGCTACAGGAAGTGGAGATGAAACAGTCAATGTAAGTATGGAAATGGCAAAAGTACATAATACTAGGAGTCATGGAATAATCAATATTTTTAGTTGTGGAAATGTACTGCTCAGGGACCTGTTTTAGAGCATACTCTTGATGCTTCTGCGGGTGCAGTTTTGTCCCTCGTTGCCAGACACGAAACAATCTATGCTGGTTGTCAGGATGGGGCTGTTAAAGTTTTCGATTTGGGGACAAGGACACTTGTACGCACTATTATAGCACAGGAAGGTGTAGATATATTGTCGCTCTCGATGATTGATAGTGATCTATACACATGCTCTGCTAATGGACGCATTCATACGTGGAGCGCGGATGTTGACTATAATTGTACGAAAGCATGGACTGCACATGACGGAATTGTCTTGTCGAGTTTCATCACAAGGTGTATTTTTGACTCTAAATCGGAACGAGAAAACGGAGAGAAGGAGTCCTGGACACTTATAACTGGGGCAAACGACAACTGTATCAAGGTACGCTGATACCGAATTTGATCAGTAAAGCGTCGAATTAATTTGATTCTTGTCAGTTATGGCCAATTGAAAGACCTACACGAAAATCTTGCCTAGCGGTGAAACCTTCAGGCCCAGAGTCTCCGATTGAAAGACCTAATATAAACATGCATGGTATAGTAACTTTATTAGATTCACTTCTCTGGTCAATTTACTCACTCATTGATTATCAGATACTGTCGTTACTGCTCTATCAAAGCTCGTCTCGTTCCCCAGTGTTAGCAGCGAGCCAGAGCATCGCGAAGACTGTAGGCAAGCGGCAATATGGCTAAAAAATTGCTTTTCTCGGCTTGGTGCTGAGTCTTCTCTGGTCCATCTTTATTCGTACTTTATAATAAAGGCTACGGAAGCTGAATTTGACATTTGTAGATTCCTACTATTGAAGGCCGCAATCCACTTGTTCTTGCTACTTTTCGGGGATCACGGGTAAATGGGACACACTCACAACCCAGAATTCTCTTTTATGGGCACTACGATGTAATGCCTGCACCTTCTGAGGGTTGGGAAAACAATCCTTTTGTATTAACAGGAAAAAATGGGTATTTGTATGGACGTGGTGCAACAGATGATAAAGGGCCAATCATTGCCGCTGCCTGTGCGGCTTCAGAGTTGCTAAAACGAAGGGAAATGAACTGTGATCTTGTAATGCTCATTGAAGGAGAGGAGGAGGTAGGGAGTATTGGGTTCGCAGAGGCGTTAAGGAGGGCGGAAGTTCGAGAAAGGGTTGGACACATTGACGGCATTATTGTAAGTAACTCAACGTGGATCAGCGAAGAACGACCGTGTGTCACATACGGAATGAGAGGCGTAGTTCACTGTAGCATTGAAGTACGTTTTACCTTTATCTGTCGGATCTAAGCGTCTTATACTTCACAGATCGCAAACGAACTTCCCGATTTGCATTCTGGAGTAGATGGTGGAGCTGTATCAGAGCCTATGATTGATATGGTCAATCTTCTTTCTCGATTGTCCCGCGCGCAGGGGAAGAAGCAACATGTTCTAGTTCCTGGGTTTTGTAAGCCATTCTTATCTTTATTTCTCACATTTGCTTACAGATGTATATGCAGATGACGCAGTACTTAAGCAGAGCCAGAAAGAAATGGAGATGACCGATTTACTAGCTACCGTCACCGGGCAGCCTGCGTCATCATTCTTAGCTAGGTGGAGTGAACCATCACTCAGTGTGCATAGTGTCGAGGTTTCAGGGCCCGGAAGTAAGACCTATTCCTTACGTTTTCTGATTAATCCATTTGATACGATCTAATCGTTTGTGTAAAGATCCTACTGTAATTCCTTCAAAAGTCAAGGCGAAGGTTTCTCTACGTATTGTTCCCAATCAGGATCTCGAAACTATCACAAATTCCTTAAGAAAACACCTTCTCTCATCTTTTGAAGAACTTCAATCTCCAAACAGAATATCCGTGGGTTATTTCATTGCACAGATTTAATTTGAATTCTGAGTGTTTAATACTAAATCTTCCAATTTTATTATATATAAAGGTTGAGATTGATAATTCCACCGATTGGTGGTTGGGTGATATCGAGGGCGAATGGTTTAAGGCTCTCGAGAGTGCCATACAAGAAGAGTGGGGAGTAGCGCCCCTAAGAATAAGGGAGGGAGGGGTGAGATTTATTTCCCTCAATGCCTAATATTTTTGTTTATTGTTTATCTCAAATCCCTAGTCAATTCCTTCCGTACCTTTCCTCGAGAAGGAATTTGGGTGTCAAGCGCTGCACCTACCAATTGGTCAAAGCTCTGTTAGTAAATTTCTGTATCGTTCGAAAGTTATTCTAAGGTTCTAAACTGTCAATTCGATTAGGACCGTGCGCATCTTAATAATGAAAGGATCTCTATAGATAACCTTCAGCGAGGAAAATCTGTCATACAGAGGTTCCTCAAACGTATTTCTACCCTACATACTAACTAGATACATACCTCATGTACCAATAGACCACTAATATGTAACACAAATATCTCACTTTAAAAGCTCACGACTTCATAGCATTGTAATAGAAGGAGGAAATTTTCGTCATGTTGTTGACCATATTATAAATCACCCTTTCCAGTGTCACTAATCGTTCATCCTCTTCAAAAGCAGCCCATATTTTCAACTGCATGTCTAGGATATGTGCCATAATTCGCCTCAAAGAGTAATAGGCTGTTATACTTTCCCTTACCCCCCCCCCCCCTAGTCCTACCCTTGCCTCATTTCCTTTTCACAGTACCTTTATTCGCAGATTAATTTTTTTTATCTAACGTATCCTTCATGTACCAGAATTTCTTGTGGGCCGCAAAATACTAGGTTTGGGTGCAAACGGAAATTAGTGACATGCAACTCTTGATAATTATCTTTCAAAGTGTTCCCTATACGCTGACATACATTTTCTCCTCTCTTATTTCCTGATTACCGTCGTACTTTCTTAAAGTTTTGTATGTATAAATTAATCAAAGAACTTACTATAAATGAATATGTTCTTGACACTGACACATATATAAGGTACACGACTAGGTAGAGAAGTGTGATTATATTTGGTTAGCGTCTTAAGAGTGTATGAAAAGCATTTTTCCGTGTCTTTCCTATCATTCTTCACTGAATGTAATGGGTTTAGTGGACTTTGTCAAACACCTTGTATCTTTGTAAACGTTCCTGAGATCTTATCATACCTATCACGACCTATCATGATATGTAAAGAAAAATGTCTGCTACCTCAAGAACAAAAATGTCGTGTCTAAGCCGTAATCTTGACTAATTTTGTGTACTCCATCGTAGTTTTGGTCAAGTCAGGGCTGGTCCGATTTGTTCATTAGGTGCCTTCTCCTTATGTATATCCTATATGAACTACGTAAATTTAGATGAGTCTTGATTCTCCGAGATAGTGTATAGATTTATGTGGTTCAAAGTGGGAAGGTAAGAAGTAGAGAAAGAAACACAACCGCAGAATCCGTTCCGTATGAGGTGTTGTAGGCTCCACAAAGCTGGGGTGATGATAGGGAGAGAGAAATCCCAATTCTCTTCCTATGCACGAGGATAAGTAGTAGGTAGTTCATTTCCAATTTCCCTAATTTGGAAATTATTAAAAAACAAACGGCCCAATCCAGCCGCGAGTCACCAAAAGGCATTGACTAATCCTCAGATAATATGGAATGTATCTGATACGAAGTCTCCAGTATATTTTTACGTGATGATTCGGATATACTTATTATTTTATTTCCGGAGGAGGATGGCAAAAGAGTGTGCTCCATTGGACAATTCTTCTTTTGATTCAATTACAACGACCCTTAGAGAAGCACACACTCCGATCGAAAGAAGTCCACAAAATTCTATCAGAGCAAAAAGGGGGGGCACCCATTCCTTCTGTTCCCGGAAAAATGAACCTTCACCATACTCGCAATTTAACTGCGGAGTATGTTTCCCAGTATCGAAACTCAGTTTTTTTATGGTCAAGGTTTTTACCTTCGGATAACTCAAAACAATAACTTTTAATAGCATACTTCCAATGACACTTCTTATACTTGGTGGTCATTGGGCTGGACTGACTGAGCGGAAAGGACAGCTTGGAAGATCATGCGAATTAACGGGAACTCGTGCATACGTATTCCGTGGATTTTCTTTTTGAATTTTCCCTTCCTGTGTACGCCAAATATCGGGGTCGCACAAACTTCTCTCTTGAGCTTACTATATTTCACAAAATACGTGATAACTTACTTATCGGACTGCTTATGAACATATAAATTGCATCTAGCCCACTTCTTCCTTCCGTCATTCTTCTTCTTTCTGCATATCATGCATCCATATACGGTTGATACTGCCGTGGTCGTAGGCGCAGCTGCCTGTCTGGCTCTTTACAGTTCATGGGGAAAGAAACGGGCTCCATATCCACCTGGGCCAAAAGGTTTACCAATTGTCGGTAACCTTCTTGATATGCCAACTGAACACAGTTGGGAGGCTGCGAGACAATGGAGCGAGAAATACGGTAAGCACAAATAATTATCTTCAATGGGTAGGAAGTAACCTTTTATCTTCATTGCAAGGTCCTATGGTATATGTAAATAACCTTGGATCACCTTTCCTATTCTTGAACTCCTATCAAGTCATGATTGATCTTTTGGAGAAGAAAGGCAGCATCTACTCCTCAAGACCAAGAGCACCAATGGTTGACCTGTAAGTAATTTTTGTATTTCTTAATATCTATTCTCACAGCCTTGCAGTGGAGGATGGTATGACTGGTTCATCGCATTATTCCCCTACGGAGATGATCTTCGTAGATCTAGACAACTTCTACACAAATATTTCCAGCAATCCGCAGTGCAGGACTACCTACCCATCCAAGAGTCTTCTGCTCACAACCTTCTGAAAGGATTACTTAAGACCCCAGACAACTTTGCACATCTTATTAGACAGTAAGTCTCGTTGCCTCCGCAGTCTAAGGGCATTCTAATACTGTATTTTTAGTGCGGTGGGAGAATCAATATTGATGGTTGCATATGGTTATAAGAGTAATTATTTCTGCGTTCTTCTTTTATCCAATTTGCTCACCTATGTTCACCTTTAATAGCTGTAGAAAAGGACGATCCTTACATTGAGATAGCAGAGAAAGGGATGGACTCTCTTGTTACATCTCTTGATTTCTATCTAGTCAACCTTATTCCAATGCTACGATATCTTCCAAAATGGTTTCCTGGAGCTCAGTTTTTAAGCATTGCTAAGGAAGGCTATAAGAATGGCATGAACATGTATCGTAAGCCTCACGAGATGACAAAGAAGAAAGTTGTGAGTATAACTTTCCTAGGGGATCTCAAGTTATATTCGTATTAACGACGTTACATGTGTACAGTTGGACGGAACAGCACTTCCTTCAATAACAAGCAAGCTCATTGAAGACAATAGAAGTGAGAAGGGCGAGATTCTTAACGAAGAGTTAATAGCTAAGGTAACCGGTATCACTTATGGAGGTAAGGAACATTATCATAATGTGAGATTTATCAACATGATACTGATAAATGGGCTGTTGTAGGCGGTGCTGATACGGTAAACCGATATATATTTTTACGTATCGTTCATGAACTGAACCGAAATTCTAGACTGTCTCTGCCTTACTCACATTTGTCCTTGCCATGGTTCTTCATCCGGAAGTAATGAAACGTGGTCAGGAGGAATTAGATAGAGTCGTCGGGAAAAACAATCTTCCCACTTTTGACGATCGGCCAAATCTCCCCTATATTGAAGCGATACTGAAAGAATGTTTAAGGTATAACCTTATTTTGTCAATCTCTGCTTACAGTACTGATAGAGGTAATCACATTTTTAAAGGTGGCAAGTTGTTGGTCCTTTTGGTACGTCTAATCCAACGTGATCATATCTGGGCAAGTAGTTAAAACTGCTGTAGCTATGGCACATGCCTTGACTCAGGATGACGAGTACAACGGATACTTCATTCCCGCAGGAACTACTATTTTACCAAACTTATGGTGAGTACTTCTTCGGACTTCCTACTATCCTCTCGCTGATTTCATTCCAGGGCTGCTCTCCGTGATCCTGAGTACTACTCCGAAGCAGACAAATTCATCCCAGAACGATGGCTCACTGAGAATCCTCCTCTTGATCCTAACAAGATAGTTTATGGAATTGGTCGAAGGTATTTATCCCGACCCTTAAGTTCTTAATCTGTTTACTGAGAAAAATTTCCCTAGAATCTGTCCAGGAAGATATTTCGCAGACAATTCTGTACGTAGACGATATTATTATTGAGATTCTTTGGCTAATTATTTTTACAGTTATATATCTCAATCACTTCCATGCTTGCTGCCTTCAACATTGAAAAGAAGATCGGTAGCGACGGAAAACCCATCACCCCTTCGGATGAATACACATCCCAATTCATTCGGTAATTTTAATTTACTTATGTATCTAGAAATAAAAAGCTAACATGAATATTTAGCCATCCTCTACCATTCGAATGCTCTATTACTCCCCGCTCTGATGAGATTGTTTCATTGATTCATCAATCCGTCGAAGCCTCCAACTAAACCAATGTACTCATGAATGCCTTCCAAAGGTGTAGCATAATTCTTTTTGAAATTACGAAATCGAAATGTAATATACGTGTAGTCACGACCTGTATCATTACTTGTTTTACTCCATCAAGTAACTGAATCCTTCCGTTTTCTCGGCCTTAGCTAGCTAGTGCTTTCCTTTCCTGTTGTAGTTACTAGTTGATACTCTTTACACACACATGCAAATACAAAACCCTAAAACGTGTTCTGCGTCCCTGCAATAGAACCCGTTCACTCTAAACCTTATTAATTGTCTGAGAAGGTCTCGACAAACACGCCCTCGCCTAAATTATAAGGTTAAGCACTAAAATCTACCAACAGCGATGAGGAGAATAGATCAGCTAAATGCAAGAGATATACATCAAACCTGACACTCTTCATTGAATGAGGCATTAACTTCAGACCAAGGGATGCTCTTACTCCACAAGCATTAAATCTATTCGCCTAGAATCACAGAAGAGAAGACTTCGTTAAGAAAGTGTCGCAATCTTATGTCATATTCTGCGATTTTCATGCTAACACAATGACAAATTATCACTCTTCTTAAATGTGTAGCTCGCATTATTGGCGATTTTTTGTATTCCCTAATAAAAATCACATGTTGCATAGTACTAACTAAATAAATAAGTTCATAATCAACAATATAATAACATATCTGATCACAGGGCCCCAAATGTCCAGAATTGTGCTAATTCATTCACATCGTTCTCTAGAGCTACTTGGTTAATCGTAGGACTCAAAATAGCCTAAAAACCATTAAACATTAGGACTTGATTTAGGGGTATATCAAAAAAGAGCATACACTGTTTCTATCGGTAGCTACTAGGGCCCCATTACCAGAGAAAACGTCATCAAAGGGAGACATTCTAGGAAAAGTAAATTAAGTCCTCGGAGTGCAAAGTATCTTATACATGAAAATGAGGGAAAATAGAACCCTTACTTGAAAATATTGGGTGCAGCTTCAATAAGCTTCCAGGCAAGTGGCTGGCCTCCATGAACAAGAAGATTCGTCTTTTTAAGAATTAATTAACGACCGTCCCAAATTAGATTGATGTATACAGACCGTTGGATCAATCCGAAGGTATCCTCCACGCCCTTGTTTAGTAGCAGCACTATCTTCTGTTGATAAAACTTGAAGGGTAAAGACGGTATCTCCTTCGGTGGATGGGTAATCAAGGTATGTCCACTAGAATAGAGTTTATACAATATTGTGAATCGTCCAAATTTATATGTGAACCCACCTGTTGATTTTGTGTCGCAGGAACGTTTAATGACCAAGCAAGGATTTCGTTTCCATCAAAGGTTTGACCACCTGCATTATCAAGAACATGGTCGAAGGCAAGATTGTGCAAAGCGAAGGTCTTGCCGGCACTTGGAACAACTGCATTAGCAGCAAGTGATGCGAGTTGCGTAAAGTTGAGAGCGTTCGGACGTAAAGCAGTGGGTGCCATACTTGATGTGTCTTCTAGGAGCTCAGTCCAGACACAACTCGGGTGTGCAATTTTATACTTTCATTCGTGTTGAAAAATGGTCATTTTCGGGTGTCCCCCGTAAAATAGATCAATTTGCAAAGTCCTTAAGTAGATAACAAGGGACGTGGATAGGAACAGTTCGTAGTACGCGTTCCAGCTTTTATTTCAATAATGAGTGTACGTTAAAGTCTGGGTCTTCCGTCCCTTATGATACTTATTGTATTAAGCCCGTATGAGGGACAAGAACCTCAAATTAATGGGAAAAGGAAGTTCTTTGATGTGTGGTTCCTTGAGAGAGAGTTTCTCCTAAGGCGAAATCTTAGAAAAGAATCAGGGAATGATGGCCCAAAATAATCGGATCCGACAAGAACCTCGAGATATAGTGGTGGTAATATTGAAAAGAAAGGGACAATGTCTATTTCTAGACCATATAATTCCTGGGTCCCACCATCAATAACGAAGACTTGAGTAGACTTGGTGGCTGCCTATTTCTGTAAACATGTACTTATTACACCGGACTTTCCATATGGAAGCTTCTTTGTAGATCATCATCCTATTTGGGTTCAGGCGTGTTGGCTCCATATATTTAGATCAGTATATGCGCTTTTATCTAAACGACATTTGAATACTGATCATGAAGAACGAAACTGTTCAATTTATCAACAATCTTTCGGGATCCGCTGCTTCTCAGGGCATAGCTTCTCACTCTCATGAGCACAGTTCTGGCACTCATGAACATGGACTTGGAGAACATGGGCACACCCATGAACATCTCGACAACGCAGGTACGTCCTCGGAGTCCAGTCCAGACGCTAGGTATCTCCTCATTTAATGTAATGACACGCTCAGGCAAATTCTCGGAGCGAGATATGCCAAATTACACATCCCGTAACTTTGAAGAACGAGGTTTCACAGTCGGAATAGGCGGGTACGTTCCCATTCGGTGATCATAAATACACAGATTATTATAAAAGTTGTATATATAGCCCTGTCGGATCAGGGAAAACTGCCCTTACATTGGCCTTATGTCGGCGTTTACGGAAAGAGTTTAATATTGGTACGAAATTTTACTCATAGATCGGATACAGTTAATGAATCTTCATCAGCGACTGTAACAAATGATATCTTCACTCGGGAGGATCAAGAATTTTTGATTCGGAACAAGGCACTTCCGGCAGAACGTATTCAAGCAATTGAGACTGGTGGCTGCCCACATGCTGCCATTCGAGAGGATATCTCGGCTAACATGGGCGCACTCGAAACATTACAGGCAAAGTTCAATTGCCAGATCCTGTTTGTGGAGAGTGGGGGAGATAATCTAGCCGCGAATTACTCTCGTGAATTAGCGGACTATATTATTTATGTAATCGATGTTTCCGTAAGTCTGTGAATGATGTAGAATGAGAGATTGAGGTGACCAATCGTACTTTGCCTAAAGGGAGGTGACAAAATCCCGCGCAAAGGAGGCCCTGGTGTATCCCAGTCCGATGCTTTAGTTATTAACAAGGTTTGCTCAAAGTCTTATATCATACGACCTTGTCCATTCATAGATGTCCATTTTCAGACCGATCTCGCCCCGTATGTTGGTGCATCTTTGGAAGTTATGGCTCGCGACTCAAAGAAGATGCGTGGGGACGGTCCGACTATATTTACTTCCGTAAAAGAAGGAACAGGTGTTGAAGATGTTGTACAACTCATTTTGGCTGCTTGGAGAACCGCAGGCAGCCCGGGAGTGTAGGCGCAGTCGGAGATGAAGAAAACTAGGAGAGAGGAATCTAATTTATTACGAATCTAATTCAAAGACAGAGTGGGATACATAGTACAAGAAGATATTGTTGACACACAGATAAGTGTACGTCTCCGATAAGCCGAAGCATCTATAAGATCTCTATGTGAAGATTGATAAGAGGCGGGAAAAAATAAAACCGAATCTCGAGGTAAATAAAAAGGAAAAAGAGTATGTAGACTGATAAAGGATATGATTAGCAAAAAAAAAAAAGTTGTCTTCTCTATATGTTCTACACGTGTGTTTAAAGTCTACTCTCCTTCTCAAGGTCTTTCTTGCGCCATTCCTCGCCCTTCTTTAAAAGTATCAAAATTAGTACAGCAACAATACCGAGTAATCCGGCCCAAATTGTGTATAGACCACCATCCCCGATTGAGTTCTGTAACGGCACAGCTATTTCAGACGCTGTAAACCCAAGAATACCCCGGAATGCGCTGTTACATGCAACGGCGGAGGATGATCTTCCAGTGTTTGCATCTACAATGTATGCGAGCGTCGAAGAATAGATCCAGCTTCAAAGAGATTTGATTAAAAGTGCCAGATAATGTATAATTGAAAATGCTTACATAGATAAGAAACCAGAAAAGAAAAGCGCTACGCAGACGGCTGCAACATGGATCTTCTTCTCGCAGAGCCAGGCGTAGGCAACCGATGAAAATGGAAGTAAGAGCATTGCCCATTTCGTGCTGAGGAGTCTCATCTTGAAATTATCAGATCGATTTAGTAACACCCCTTTATATGCGCATATTGACAATATACCTCTGGGCTTCCTACTCCCCCGTTTTCAGCCTTAAGTCGGCGCAAAGAATAATCCGACCAGCGTCCTCCTAAAATGCTACCGGCCATACTTCCTAAACACATTACTTAGTGTCGATCCTCTTTGATTGTAAGTAAGTAATCATACCTATGCCGAATGAAAGAAGCACAAGACCGACTTGAAGTGCATTATAACCATACTTATTAGAAAATGTGCGAGAACAAGTGTATAGAATGGAATAGCTAAAAGCAAATAGAAGACCTGTATTTTAAAGGCATAAAGAGTCAGCTGGCTTTATAAAAGATTGAGTAGGTATCTGACATACCGGAAGCTACAAGTATGATGAAATTACATCGTTGTTTTAGTACCCTTGGAATCGGAGCCAGAGGATTTATGTCACGAAGTGATAATTTGACGTCCTGTACACTAATTTGGGGGGTCGATACTACTCCAGTAGCATTTTGAGCTTCAACATCCTTTTCAGATACCACCGTAGGCTCTTCGTTGTGCTTGCATGTTTCATCCATAGTAGTTGTCTGTGAAGCTGCTAACCTGCGCTTGTATTTGTTTTCCATACTGTGTTTTGCCCTCTTCAATGCGGCTTGATATGCAAGACTACGTTCCCTTCGGAAGGTGTCCTTAAAAAGGAAGAAACTACCTAATGACAGGGCACAGAACCCAGCGAGGAAGTAGAATGTAGCACGCCAATTCCATGCCTCGGTAAGAGCACCCCCGAGGATTGGTCCTAGGGATGGGCCAAGAAGAGGGGCGGCATAGTATAACCCCATCATTGTTCCACGCTCATGAGGTTCGTAAATGTCTGCTAGTGTCCCCGCTCCAACGCTGAACACGGCAGATGATCTAAGAATCATTAAACCTTAGTTATCTTCGGTTTTAATCCGTGAAGAATAACTACCCAAATGCCTGGAAACATCTCAAGGCAATAACAACAGCAATATTCCTTGCTGTACCAACAATGATACACCCTGCTATGAAAATCTTTTATTTTATAACTTCAGCTTGGTGTTATTACTAAAGATTGATTGGAAGTGACCTACACTTTCAGCAGTAATATAGACAATCTATGAAAAATATTGTCAGCAGACAGATAATCGCTATGAGTCAACGGACTAACCTTTCTTCCCTTTATCTCGGACACTGCGCTCCAAAATAAGGGCGCAACTCCCTGGACAATAATAAACGTCGAAAGACTAGCGGCTATCTGAGTATCGGTAGCATGAAGATCGGCTTTAACCTGACTAAGCGCGGCTGGCAGGGAAAAGAGGATGAGTCATATATTTATTTTCGGCCGGCATGACTCACGAGAATAAATATTAGTAGCAAATGTTGCTAGCATCGACGCAGATGCTACAATTGCAAGAATGATGGTCTGAATTATCAGTGTAAATAAGCCTTGAGCGCAAATAATCTTGAATAAAAACTATATACCTTCCGAGTTTGTGACCATTCTCGTGGGTCGTCATCAACTGTAACATGTTCAATATCTACGGTCTCTGTGGAAGTAATCACTTCTGGAGTCTTAGGGGGAGACGAGAGTTTAGTGGGTAGTTCATAAGGAGTAGCAGGAGCTGTAGTGGGGGTGCTATCGCCACTCATAGTCATGAGCTTTGAAAATTAAATGTTGTAATTTTGTGGGGTGAATCAGAGGCGAACTCTGCGTAGTCTGGCCGTTCATGGCAAGCTATATATGTTACTCCGAACCTCCAACAATATTACCTCCTTGCCTTGCGTGAGTCTGAAGAAAAATTGTTACCACACAAGATGCCGTTCGGTACTATCGGATATTATTGTTTTTTGTCATAGTTCGGAAGACTGCCGAGAGATGCCGATGAAACTTTTTAAAGTGAAAATCACGTTCCTTTTTAGTGGCTATCTGAGACCTCAAAAGAGGCATCGAGATCAAAGCAAAGCCCTTTGAAAGGAACATTCGAAAGGTCTTCCGCATCTGGATCGAAAGCATCATTTGTAAAACTCAGGTTAGAGATTAAAATTTCCTTATGCGCTTTGTGGTGTATATGACAGTGGAAGAACTCATCATAAAACATGTGGTCACCACACTGCCGGAACTCATGATTCCTAGAGTAGAATACTGTAAAAAGCTTGCAAGATCACTTCTAGGTGCAATTCGGTATACTTTACGGGAATACATGAAGATACGAGAATAATACAACATTTTAATCATCATCTTTTGAAGGTGTGTGATTTGTTGGCACCTCTCACTTCGTTGTATGCCCTTGGTGGTGCGGGAAAGTTCCCATGGCCAAGACTTTGTCCTACCAACGATACAGGATCAGCAATCTGTCATACTTATACAGGTTTCAAAACCCAAACCTTTGCCTTTCTTTCCCTTGCTAGTGTTCAGTTGAGATGTCTTGTCTATACCAGGCCCATCCAAGAAATTAGGGGCCGTCGAATAATCAAACTCCTCATCTTCTTTCAAGTCTTCAATTTTATCTTCTGATGGAGATGAATCTTCACTTTTGACTTTTTTGGAACCAGAAGCATTAGTAATAGGTTCTTCATTAAGTATTCTCGAACGCTTGCGCTTCTTTTGCCGGGGCTTTCCGACAATGACTATTGTGTCAGCTACTTCAGATTTTAAGGTGTCATTATTTGAGCGTTGAGAAGGAGGGACGAATGGGATTTCAATCTGCTCAGATACGACTGAAGTTACATCTACAGGTGTGTTTTCGTCGTGTTCAGCTTTGATAGAAGTGTCGGATAGATGCACGACAATAGGAGCGGCTGATCCTACGGTAATTGCATTATGTATTCGTGAGAGAACTTCAAGATAACGATTTTTATTATTCAAATTTCTTGATCTCCGTGGAGGAGAATTCTAGGCAGGGTTAACGTCATTATTGGGTTAGATGTAAGATTTAACACTCACATTAACGGACCATCCTTTAGGGAAAAGGCTACTTTTCTCAGAAGCGTAAGCAGTGGAAACAGAGTTACTTTTCTTTGTCGGAGTGCCAAGCAAAGAAGACGAAGTTGTAGAAATGGCTAGGGAAAACATCAAGTTAGATTTACGACGAAAGCGGAGTATATCAAAAAGACTGACTATTCTTTCGCAATCCCCATAAACTTGGGACATCCAATTCAGCAATAGACAGTAAATTAGAACCGGTGGTCGGAGTTATTTCTGGGAGTTGCCTCGAAACATCCTTCATGATAGCTTCCGGAGACGAATGGCCTAGAGCGTTGGTTTCAATTTCAACTATATCTTCATTTCTCCTGTCCGAGGACTCTTGTACCGCAGAGCGAATCGCTGCAAGTAAACTAGCACCCTTTGTACGTACTAGAGCAGGAACAGGCTTAAAATTCGCCAAAAGTGCCGTCATATCAGCAGGTGGTTTCTCTGCAATCTGGAACAAGTAATGATTTGGGAGTACAAAACGAGTACTTTCATCTTCAGAACGGGCAACGGTATCTCTCCAAGCATGAACCGAGCGGAATACTGCGAGATGTTTCCCTGACAATATTCGGCCCCATTTGTCCGCAAGAGTGTTCCAGCCTCCCGGACCATTTCCAGTTTCAAAGTCATATACTTCTGGCTCGTAAATGCGCAATGAAGTTGCCTTGGAACGGTTAAGTGTAGCTTGCATAAGGTCTAGCCTCCCATCTGCTCGATCGAGCAGAGCGTTTCGAAGATTATCATAGATATATAATAAGAAATGTGTATCCGAACGGGCATATTTCAACATTTCAGTTGGTAGGGGACTGATACAACGGATACATTTAGATTCATTAAGATGATATGTAACGAAGGACACACCGAATTCTCCAGTCCGCAAGCTGGTATCGTTTATCCGGAACAAAGTCACAGTACATCTCCAACAGAGCACCCAGACCGTGCTTAGGGAAGTCTTTAGATATGTGAGACAAATTCTCCGTAATTTGATTTTAACACATACCTAATAATCTGGAAGCGTGATAAGTATCAAATAGGTTTACTACAAAAATATTGAAGTCCTGTTGTAGCCAAACAATATCACTCTCAGCACCGTGAAAAACCTTAACAATTTTGGGATCAGTAAAAATCTCATTAAGACTTTCGAGCTCCTCTCTCAGAGACAAGGTATCGATAATAAAATCTTCCTCTCGAGTACTGATTTGCATCAAACAAACAAAACCAGAGAATGTGCGAAAACTATGGTGCTCGAGGTCCACTGCAATTTCTTTCGCATTTCTCAATTTCTCGAGTAAAACCTCTAGTTCAGGCACCGAATCAACCATTGTAAAAGGGGTATTCTCAAAAGAATTAGGAGACTTGGCTTCCTTATGTTCGAATAGATTCGAAGGGTACGAAATATGCTCGATTTCATATGCGTACGGATGTGTGTTTCTAATCACACGTTAATATACACAAAAAAAGGACTTAGTTTACCACTTTACCTTGAAAAATCAATCTCCTCTCCCTCGTCTACGGGTTCTCCCTTATAGTAATGACCAAGGGGTATTTGGGCATTATACTTATGCTTCAGACCTGGCGTCCAGTGAGCGTTGTTGGAATTGTCCACCTTCTTCTTAAACTTTAGCTGAGGCTTTTGAATATGTGAAGCATGAAGGATTGAAGGATCAAGTCGCCCTCGATGAGATGATAAAGCCTATAAATTATACTAATTTCAGACCAGGGATGGTTGAGAAACAAATATGCATACCGTTTGGCTCGAAGGTATAGGTTTCACCGTCACAGCAGCAGGTCGTGTCCTACCGTAGAGTTCGTCAAGACTCATATCCTAAGTCCAGGTATAGTCACATTGGTAAAAATAATGAAATACAAACTTGAAACTAATACATACTGCCCGCTCAAAGAATTGGTCTAATATGTCGACGACCAGGGTACCGAATCTATCTAAAACTTCTTCTTGGTTCCCTAGTTTTTCCTTTCCCTTGGTAGCTTTGTTGTTTGGTTCAGCTAGGTTTAAAAGTTTGTTTGTTAGGAAAAGAGTCCTCTCCGAACAAGCGTCAATGGCCTTCGAGAAGTCCTTGTCCACGGAACGGTGGAACCCAATGTCCATGGGTAGTGCAACAGCAAGTTTTGTAGAGTTAAGAATCGCGGATTTTGTGGATTCATTATATTCTTCAAATGACTCTTGTGTTATAGAGCTGATTTTGGAACTTCCTGCTTGCGAAGACATGGTAACAGGAATCTATTCTCAATGGACAATATCGAGAAGTTTAACATTTTTGATCGGCGCGGGAACACCGCAAATAACCGAAAGTATAAATTGTGTGGATTTATTATATGTCTGAGCGCGCTAGTACAAAGACTTTGACCCCTCCGGAAATTAGATTGATCCTTATTTTTTTCTATGTAGCATTTCTTAATAGTAATACTAGGATCGATTTTGTTGTGTATCATTGCAGAAGAGATTCCTATTAGTAAACACGTCTTATGTCCCAGTTAGATTCCAATTTGAGACTTCTTTCCCTATCCTCACACAGAGCTTATCTACATCAAAGGTTCCTACAACACCACTTGAAAGTTCCTTCACATATAATGTGTTTAAGACTGGAACTAGATTACTTGGGAACGAATGGATTGCTCTGGCCATTTTTTTTCTTCGTTTGGCATTCTCTTTCGCGCCGGGAGAATTTATAGAAGGCCCAAATAGAGAGCTTTCAGTAGAAGAAATTGGTGCTGATTCCAGTAGAGCCCACGCAATTGAGATATGAAATCGAGGTTCTTCATAGAATTCTTTTTGGCGAAGAAGTTGTAACGTCGGATGGATGGAATTTGAAAGTATTTCCATCTAGTAAAGAAAAGAGCTTGTTGAGTGTTTGAATTACTGAAAGGACTGTATATGTTACCTCTTTATGACCCGCGCCGATATCTATTCCAAGAAAAGTTCGAGTATTTTCATCATTAGTAAATGAAGAGAATGTCGAAAAGGATGCTGTAAACCTATATGATGCATTATATCAGAAAGAATGCGTTGCGAAATGAGAGTTTATATTATATTACGGGTGATTTGAACGAGCAATACTTCTGACCGCGCGCTTTAGTTCCTCCCGTTGGTGATGACGTATATATATCGGTCGAGTTAATGATATATGAAGCTCACAGGCCTCATTTTCACTCCAATCGTACATAAGTTCAGGTACGATTTCATTAGCTTTTTCGACCGCTTTTCTCAAAAGATCAAATAGTTTCCCATTGGTGGAAAGTATAAGAGGAATGTATACAAAGGCTGCAAATTGGCCCTCTACATGAGGAAAAGATCGAATGCGGCCTTGATGCTGTCTTGGATCCGAGTTTGGTACAGTTACTGACAATGCAGGAGAGATTCTGGGCAACTTTCTGATTGCTTTGTCACATAAAGATAGACCAATTAATTGATACATAAACTCACCGTTTTGGAACCGTTTCCTGACACTGCTCTGGTTCATCGTCAGAGCTCTCATATCTGACAAGGCTAAACGTCCTTTTCATGGCAATGCACCTCGCATTTTATCAAAATAAATTCATGACTTGGACGTTGTTGTAATCAGTATGGTCATTGGCTGAGCGAGTTTGCGGGCTTGTGGCGATCTTCTCACGACTACCTTTTTGTCTCTCGCATAAAATTAGTCCTATCTTATATTAAGAACAGTGTCTAACTATCAATTATCAACGATCAACTTACCGCCTGTACAACTTTTTTTAGTATAAAATCTGCTGGTAGACTGACTCTTCATTCCAAAAGTGTACTATTTTTGATCAAAAATTGCTTAACAGTATCCTGGAGCCCGTGGTTAGGGTTTCAACTTTGGCTCATACAGGAAATTCATTAAATTGCCTCTGCAAAGTAGATGTATAGATATCTTAGTTGAAAGTAAATCTGAGAGATTTATTGAAAATGATATACTAAAAACTTACCTTTGCGGTTTACGTTCCTCATGCCGTTGCAACGTAAAATTGCATACACAAGTTTGCTGAATCCAACATTGCTGGACTTGCGTAGAGAGGGAGAGTTTTCATATAACTACCCCAGCAAACCTGTCTTTTCTGTCACTCGTTTGCTCTCTGGTCTGCAACTTGCACTATGAAGCCCAGCTTTGTAGCTGCTCCATTTTCTATTTTGACATCAGTAATATCGGATACGAATATAACTGATGTTGCTCGTGTCTTCAATGAGTCAAACGTAAGTAAACGTTTTCTAAACATTTCCTAAAAGCTTAATACATCCCTTTAGATAACAAGCACAAGCTTTGCCTTTGAGCCCAACACGCTACTCTTTGTTAACTTCCCTTTAGATGGGCGTAGGGAAGAACTTTCTCAAGGAGCAAAAACAGGATGCCTTGTCAATCCTATAGCAGTGGTAGTTCCTGGCGACGGTACATCTAACACTACTACATCAGATATTGTGGTACCAGATACTACAACTACCGACTCAAGTGACGACACAAACCTTCCTTGGTGTGATGAGCTGCCGAATAACGGTGAGACCGATAACTCAACTGATGATACTTCTGAAGTGGATGATACCGGAGTAGACGGTACCGAAACAGATGGTACCAGCACCGCAAGTTTTGTTAATGCTGATGATGCCGATGCCGAGGTATTCTCCAGCCTTAATACTACCGAGGCTTTACAGGTATCCATCAACATGACAGTAAACCGAACTCGTGAGTTTTTTCTTTTTCTCAAGAGGTATCATTGCTAAAATCAATCCGAACTAAGTGGTCAAGAATTCCCCTGTTTTCGCCCTTAATGGCTCGTACGACGAAATAGAAACCTTTGCAGTTGGTATCTTTAACTTTGGTAATGTAACTTATGAAGGAAATCCTATTTTGCACTACTTTGGGGGTAATTTTACAGCACATAATGTATCAGACGGGGATATCTCTATCCTCACCAATTCGACGCCCGCACTAGTCGAATATTGTCTACCACAGGCTAAAAAGGATATAGGCCTTCAAAGGTAACTTTCTGCATATAACTGTTGAATACAGAAGTCTCTGACCATTCGTTCCTTATGAAATATAGATATGCATTTTTCGTATTTGAGCAGGGCAGCGAATTCAACTCATCATTCTCTATAAACTCTACCTCAAAAACTAACCGCAAGTTAAGCATGTCAGATTTCATTGAACAATCAGGACTTGGATATCCCATAGGAGGAACAATGGTTTGGTTAGATATTGAAGGTGACAGCAGCGACGATTCCGATACGGAATGGGCTAGTACCATAATTCCTACTGATTCCTTCTTCACACCATCAGCAACATCCGATGGATTTGGTTCCGAGACAGGAACTGCAGGTGACCTTACCTCAACAGATACTGACGCATTCCCGACCGATTCTTCTGGATTTGGCTCTGCAACAGATTCCGGAGACTCTGGAGACTTTGGATCAACACCTACGGACTCAGGATTTGGAAGCAGCGCAACGGATTCCGGCAGCTTTGGTTCACCAACGGATTCATCTGGCTTTGGATCTACAAGCCCGACAGACTCAAGCTTTGGAAGTAGCCCAACGGATTCTAGTGGATTTGGTGATGGTTCTTCTAACTCAACCGGCTTTGGTGATAGTCCCTCGTCATCCAATTCTACGGGCTTCGGAGACAGTAGTCCGACAGATTCCTCAGGTCTCGGAAGTGCAACAGATACCTCCGGCTTCGGTAGTCCAACAGATTCATCTGGACTGGATTCCGCAACCTCTTCACCGTTTGGGAGCGGTTCAACAGATTCCTCAGATTTTGGTTCTCCGACTAATTCAGTCAGTTCCGGCAGTAGTCCTACGGACTCTGGATCCATAGGATCGTCCACAAGCTCACCGTTTGGAAGCAACTCTACAGATACCGCAGGCGCAGATTCACCCAGTAGTACTGGCTTCGGTTCCGGTGGTAGTGGGACAGGGTCTGATAGTGGTAGCCCAACGGACACAGGATTTGGCTCTGGTTCTGGAACAGATACGGGAAGTAGCCCGTCATCAACAGGTACGACAGGAAGCAGCCCGACCGACTCCACTGGAAGTTCTTCAGTTAGCCCTTCGTCAACTGGCTTTGGTTCAGATAGCTCTCCTTCTAGCTCAAGTGGTAACTCCAGTAGTCCTACGGACACGAGCTCGTTTGGAAGCAGTCCTTCAGGAACAACTGGAGGTACAGATGCTAGCAGCCCATCGTCAACTGGTTTTGGATCGTCTGGAAACTCTACAGGAAGCTCACCGACTGACACAGGAGCCTTCGGAGATTCAACAGGGACTTCACCCTCTGGTACTGATTCATCTGGTAATCCGTCGTCTACTGGCTTTGGAGCAAGTGCTGGCAGCCCTACATCATCAGGCTCGTTTGGTAACTCCACTGGAAGCCCATCAGGATCTTCCGGATCTGGGGCAGATAGCAGCCCTTCATCAACAGGATTCGGGACTGGTACTGACAGTACACCATCTTCAACAGGTGCATCCGGTAGCTCTCCAACTGATACCAGTAGCTCTAGTGTAGGTACTCCAGGGTCAACTGATTCAGCAGGAAGTGAAGGAAGCTCTCCAACGGATACAAGCTCCTTCGGAAGTAACCCATCTTCGACCTCCGGAGGTAGCCCAACGGATTCAAGCGGAGGAAGCAGTCCTTCATCAACTGACACTTCGGGAACTGGGATGAGCTCCGGGAGCAGTCCAACTAGTACTGCAGGGACAGGTGGTAGTGGAAGTAACACCGGTAGCTCTGGATCGCCTTCAAGTTCTTCTGGCCTAGGCTCTTCAGGAACAGGGGGTACTGCAACTGATACTTCTGGTAATGGAGCTGCAACTGGGACAGGGTCTGGAGGATCAGGATCCACTGGAAGTGGTTCAAGTGCAACCGATAGTGCTGGTAATGCATCTGGCACTGGCGCTGATACAGGATTTGGCTCTGCTACAGGAACTGGCGCAGGCTCTTCTGCAACTGGTACTGATACTGGCTTTGGTTCTTCTGCGACTGGCACTGATACTGGAGCTGGTACTTCTGCAACCGGTACTGGAGCTGGATCTGGTTCTTCTGCGACTGGTACGGACACCGGATTTGGCTCCTCCGCGACTGGTACAGATACTGGATCTGGTTCTTCCGATACTGGATTTGGATCTTCTGCTACCGGAACTGATACTGGAGCTGGATCTTCTGCCACGGGTACTGGATTTGGATCTGGATCTGGATCTGCAAATGCAACAAGTACTGGCTTTGGATCTGGATCTGGCAGCGCAAACGCAACGGGAACTGGATTCGGATCCGGATCAGGTAGTGCAACAAGCTCCGGCTCTGGCTCTGGCTTCGGCTCAGGTTCTGCTACTGCTACTGGCTCTGGCTTCGGTTCTGCTACAGGCACAGGTTCCAGTGCTGGCTCTGCTACTGCGACGGGCACCGGATCTAACTCTACAGGAGGAATGGCTAGCAGTACTGGGTTTGGTTCAGCAACAGGAACTGGACAAAGCTCACCAACAAGTACCGGATTTGGTAACTCTTCCTCAACAGGAAGTTCATCCGGGTCTGGATTTGGCTCAAGCTCAGGAGGTTTCGAAAGCTCGGCCGGGGCTAGTGCGACGGGTTCTGGTATGTATCCCGAATTATGAATACTTATTTGCGTCGTCTAACTAACTCCTATCGCCTATTCTATAGCCTCGAATAGTTCCAGTACTAGCACCTCATCATCGGGTGGTGGCTCAAATAGCAATAACGATGACGACGATGACCTCCCATGGTGTGACGATTTAGACAATTCCGACGACACTTCCTCCGCTACAACGAGCGCCACTACAGCCATAGGGTCCTCTGCTCCAGAAATGACCGCTATGGCTAAACGTTGGCTAAAACCCCAACGCTACATGCGCCGTCAATTTTTCAATTTCTGATTAATTAACCAATCCTTCCTCTAATTTATACTTCAATCTTCATTTCCTATTAAGGCATTCAATTAACTTACCTTGGACTCTTATTCAATCTTAAACTTGATGTTTCACAAGAACAATGCTGCATTGATTTCGGCCATTTTACTTTATGTATTGTATAGACTATAGTATTCCTATGTATTAGAGTATTTTTTTTCTTCTCAAAAATGATAACCTGCGTGTACGAGGTACTCATAATTTTTTATGTCTGGCAGCGGAACGAACCCTACACACAGTCAAGATACCCCTGAAGGTGTTGTGGCCGGGTCAGATATATTGCTCCAAATAGATCGAATAGATCGTTATATCCATATTCGAGAAAGCCTAGGGTTATTTGCCATAAGAGTGTCAAGACCAGAACGGTCTGACGTGGGCAATAACCTGACATGGCTTCTCGGAAAAACTGCAGTAGGAGCCAAAAAAAAAATCAAACGCACGGAAAGATGATCATCAAATATCGTATACTTAAAATATCCTACAGAGCAATAGATCTACGTATTTCAGGAGGAACAATACTTATACACTATACCAATGCATTCTTATTAAAAAAAATGCATAGAATATCAAAATGACCACTTACCTTCTGCACTATCTCTTCTCCACCTACTTCCCAACCGGTCCTTGCAACAGGTAACTCACATTCCACTATCAACCTCGTCATCATCTCACCGGCACCGAATTTCTCTCCAGTATGTTTTCTCCATCGTACGAGATTACTTAAAAGTTTATATCGACGAGTTAAAAGACGTCTTCGAGCAGGAACGGAGTCAGGATTGAACTTCGCCAACCTTCCTGCCTCAAGGTAAGGTTTTACCGCGCTAATAGCTCCGTCAATGCTTTCTCGGAATTTAGAGTAGGCGGCCTGTAAGAACATCTCAAACTTCTCTTGTGAGGAAGAAGCTTCAACCTGCTCTGCCAAGTCCACTAAAATGCGAATGTGCTTAGCAGAGTAGCAGTCGAATGCTCCATTCTTAAGTATATTGCATAATCTCGGGATGAAAGTCGAAATCATTGCAGATACTAAGTCACCATCTGGTCCTAACTCTGGCTCCATGTCATCCTCCATAGCATCTGGATCAGAACCCAATGGTCGCGAATAATCATACAGTGCACTGAACCAGCTGAAACTATCCAAAGTTCGAGGATTTGCAATGGGATCCCATCCAATCATTTCCAACCTTACCCAGAACTCCCAAGCACTAACCATTCCAAGTCCTCCAAAGGCACCGGTATATGTATCTGAGTATTTATCACGCCAGTTCCCAAACCATCTAGCAACCCCTAAGCGTGGATCCCTAAACTCGTTAGAGCGTACATCACTAAGAACGTCTTTTACTTTCGAACTTAAGTTATCCAAGGCAGTCTGATAGTCCGCTTCATCAGATGGCGGCAGCGAAGAGTCCGTTGAGTAGCCTTCTTCTTCTTGTGATCGGTTGTGGCGTGTTTGCCTCACATTCCTCTCCTCTCGACGAGCTTTACGAGCAACAGCTGAGTTTTGACGGGGAACGACACGTCCCAGTTCATCCAGCTCCTCTATCTCACCATTAGCTGACTGCAAAGAACCAAAGATCATTTCCAAATCGTCGTCATCGTCTTGTTCTCGACGCTTTGAAACCATGTCTTTCTTTTCCTTGAGAAGGGAGATATGCTCTCCTTCAAGTCTTTCAATTATTGGATACTAACAAAAAGTGACTTAGTCAAGTATACTTTTTTAGCATCAAAAAGGTAAAACTCACTTTCTCGTCTAAGAAAGTTGCCACTGTCTCGACCCATTCCTTGAATGAGTCGAACCAACTTCGTTTCAATTCAGCTTCTTCAACCATAGTACGCATATTCTTCTCTTTACTTTCGAGGGCGAGCCGTTCATCGGCTAACGTCGTCATTGAGGATGTGTTGGCCGAACGAGAAGTAGTTAACTGTGTAAGGGATTCTGTGAGTCGATGGATAGCGGAGTCTAGGGTAGGCAATGGGATTATGGGTGGAACTAGAAAAATGTGAGTGTAAGCATCCCTTATATCAAGGCAACGATATTGCACATACTCGGGGCAGGTCTATACTCTAGCTTGGTATTATTGGTAGAGGATTTCTCGGATTCTCGTCGGGCCCCTCTTCTCAATTGTTCTTTTTCCCATTCCAAAGTTTCTTCATCCTGTTCTTCCCTAGTCTTGTTTTAATTTGACTGCAAAGGGGTAAACATACAAGTACTTACGCGTCATTAATGAGCTCTTGTATTGCGGAGCGTCGACTTTCAGCCTCCTTCTTTCTAGCCTTCTTCCCCAAAGCTATCCGCTCCTTAGCTGAAGTATATTCTGCGAAGTCTATAAAAAAGATATAAGAAAAGAAAAGCAAGTAGAACCCCAGTATCCAATCTCACCATCGTCCCCTTCTCCAAGATCATCATCTTCCCTCATCAGCCTGCTTTCCGGATGTGGTCCCTGATATAAATCCTCCCTGCGGGTAACTGATAGTGAAATGAAGTCGTCTTCAGTTCCTGCTTGTGATTTATTCTGACGAAGTCGTTCCCTCTTCTGCTTAGCGGCAGTTATTGACGATTCCGAGGGTATATTAGGTTGCGCGTCTATGACCAAAATTGTTTAGTACTACATCTAATTAATAGCATGTTTTGACCCTACCTTGATTTGCATCCTCATTTACAATAACAGCACCGGCAATTTCGCTCTCATCAAGGACCAAGTCAGCCTCATGACTGGCTGATGGTAGTCTATCGGTGGTAGGAGCGGAGCGAGTACTAGCTTTTAGTTCTTGTAGGTATTCGGCACTATACGTAACACTAGTAGAAGACGATAAAGCGTTGGTGTCTAAATTATCCGGAAGAGCTAAACTGATCCAGAGAGTGAGCACAGTTCAATGTATGAAGTGAGACCACCCATACCCAGAAGAAGAGGCAGTCGTTCCCAATTTCAACCTACGGCTTAACTTCGACTTTTTGACCTGGAAGACCTCTCCGTTTTCTTCCTTTCCTCGAGACGATGTCAGTTAGTAAGTTGATCTACGAGAATGAAAGACCTACTTCATCATCCCCTCCAAAACTTAACGCCGCCTTCGGTTTGGCACGTTGTTTTTTTAACTTCGCTGCAATTACACTCGGAGAAGCTTCAGTTTCTTCGCGTGTTGGTGGATCAGCAGAGGTTGAAGGCGATGTGTCTCTCGTCCGTACGCTCCTTGACTTGGTTTTCTTTTTAATAATAGAGAAAGGACTGTCCGCCATTGTCCACAAAAACGTGAATTTAGCGGGTTAGAGTACAGAAATAGAGGAAAGTTTAAAGTCCTAAAATGAAATCATGGTAAGGAAGCCATTTACCCGTAAGGATTTGCGTTCCCACAGTCACGTCGAGTGGAAGCTGATGATGGCATATACCATCTACACCTGCTTAATTTAAAGCCACACATCTCACCTTTTATTTTTCTTGATTCCAATGTCCAAAGCTCGCCCACGTCCTCGTAGAGTCACTACGTCAGACTATGATGCAGATGTCGGAACCTCACAAATGACTACTGAAGAGGAAGATGACTTCTTTATTACTAAAAGATCAGACAGTGGTTGGAAGGCTCTTAATAAACTCTCTCAAGGTATGTGTATATTTTAGCTCCTAGTAAGGACCAATACACAACGACTGAACACTTTTGTAACTCGAGAAGCAAAGAGAGGATCAGTTGAGATAGACTCGAATGATGATTCTGATTTAGATGATTCACCCCGTCGCAAGAAGACCAAGAAATCATTGTTCAAAACTGGCAAACCAAAGGAATTACCAGATTGGACTAGAGAGAAAGTTATCGAGTAAGGGTCTAATTCTTGGATAATGAGAGCTTTTAATAACATCTTTTATAGTTTACTAAGTTCTGGTGATGAAGATAAAAGTGTAATTAATTTGGATGAATCTGAGGAGGTCGGCGCCACTACACCCGAAAGAAACAAAGAGAGACGAATAGGCCGTAGTCCGTCTTTAACACCACCTATAATCGACCCAGCTGAAAAGCTTCACGCTAGGAGAATAGTTCTAGAGTATTATACTATCCACATTTGATATACTTACTATACCTTATTGATTAAGTATGCTAGGCATATGCAGGCTACGAATCATATGCGACCAAGGTCTCCAGAGCCATCCTTTTTCAATGAATCGGATACTGACGATGCTGAGGAACTCGATCCGGAACTTATTGCTATTAGGACAGAAGCTAGACAAGATGCTCTCCAGAGGGGCAAGAGCAAAGAACACGAAATTGGGGGAATAGGCAAAGTAGAGTGTCGTGTTAGGCTGCATCCTCATCCACAAGACTCGCAAGGCAAAGTCATCATTTACAACTTCACGCTAGGTCGAGTAAGTGTGTTTTGTTCTGGCTCCTCATACATATTTAATTACTATTATCCACAAACCCTTTAGGCTGAATCCTTCGAATCACTATTTGATGAAGTTGCTGATCAATCCGGCATTCCAAGAAATAACCTCATCATCTTACACAATAATTTTAAAGTGTACCCAACCTCTACCCCTTCTACATTGAAAATATGGGCGGAAGCAGAATTAGGTACGGTACTATTCGTTTCTGTTTCATCATTTTACTGAATCAAATTCTATAGATGCTTACGAGGAACATGTTCTTAAAATCATCAAGGAACAAGAAGGAAGAACTCAATATACATCTTATTCATCATTTTCCCAAACTTCAAACACTTCAGACACTGTTCCTAGCTCGTCTCAAGTTGATAAAGGAGCGGAGTCGGACTCATCTCAAGGGAAAGACAACACATTCAAAATAACGCTCCGATCTGGCTCCAGAACTATCACAGTCACCGTACGGCCGACGACAAAGTGTAGCTCTATCGTTTCTACGTTCGTAAAGAAATCGAACTTGCCTCCTGAAACTGCCAAGAAAGCACGTATTGAAGTCGACGGAGAAAAGATGGATCCGGATAGTGAGATTGGGGATGCAGACCTTGAAGATGGAGATCAAGTTGATATAGTAGGCTTAGAGCATTGAAGTTGTTGCTTCAGAGATTTAGGGTGTTAGTTTCATCTGTGCTTTTGGAAGAGTTTATCCTTCATATCGGGCTATTTTCGATTGAGATATTATGTAATTTTTTTGGTGTAAGTTTAATGGTACGAGACCACAGTGAAGACTAATAATACAATACAATGATAATTCACTTTTACTTTTGAGAAATACCCAAAATAAAACAAAAAGCACTATTATCATCAAGGCTACAACCAAAAAAGGGCACTCAAATTAAGTGCTCAGGAGAGAAAAGTGGCTACCAATGACCTGCAATTCTGCCAATAGACCATACAAATCCCCCACCACCAACGGGTACAAGAAGGATCCAAACGCCAATATCCCACATTATCCGCCTTCCCAACCGACGTCTCTGCAATGCTCGCTCCTTTCTGAGTAGCAACTCCTCCGTATCTCGATCACGACCGTACACACCACCCTCATCGTCCTCAGCATCTATATCAGAATCCGGGTGCACGCGTGGAGTAGTACTCTGGGGTTGCACAATAATAGACAGGGGACTGCGCATATTATGTAAAATAATATGAAGCAAAGCGGGGAGGAAGTATGTGCTCATAAGAACTGTAATGACCACAATATCCTCCAAGACGCCGTCAAGGGATTGAGGAAGTGTAGATAGCAAGAAGAGAAGGAGTATGTTTAGATATCTTCCGAGGGGACGATTTTGGTATCGGCGGAGAGAAGTGGGTAGGGGGATCGTAGGGGAGGACGTAAGAAGAGAAGGAATGCCTAGTAATAGAATAAATGAGGTTAACGTAGCAATGATATCGCGGATTAAGATCGAGTCCTCCTGTAAACGTATACGTTAGATCAATCAAAAAAGAGGAGTGGAACACTTGATCTTACGTCAGTCGCTTTTGTTCCGTGAAACTTGACCGAAGGGAACAAAAGTGGTAGTATCAAAGCGGTTCCGACAAGTGCAGCATAAAACGAAATAGATGATATAGAAAGATAACGTTTTTCTTTTTTGTCATTGTTTACTTGAGAGCCTACTAAACCAGAGTATAGCTGTAAGGTTGACAAAGAAGAGAATGCAAAGGCCATAATAGCTAGTGCCAAGTTAATTAATCAAAATATTCATTTATTTAATATATGAAACCTACTGATGTCTTGGAAAAGGCGCCCCCGGGACAACATGACGGTGTCCGTGTTCAGAGCGCCACGAGCGTGAGCGTATATGACACCACATAACCATCCGATGTACAAAATATTCGATAACCCCGTCGAGTAAATCAGTCTCCTACTCTCAAGAGATGGCGCGAGAGTGATAGGAATAAGTATTGTCAGATAGACGATGTTCACAGCGAATTTCGACGAAATTGGGAATACACCCTCCGGCCAGAGGGGTTCCAAACCGTCAATAGCACCTGAAGAGACATCAAATCTAGATTAATACCTTATCATACGCGATAACTTTAGGTACTTACGTCTGAGATACAGCGTGGCTAGCAGTAGACGGACAAGTCCACTAGCAATTCTTGACACCGTTCTGGCAAACGACCGAACTCCAGCCTTTCTTCGCCCTCTAGCAACAGCCTCCGCCACTATATCCCCAACGTCTGACTTTTTGACATAACGTGCAAGCAAGAACCAAATCTGGCGCGAGAATATGGACAGGAACGAGAAAACCGCCAAGGCCGGGACTGAAACCTTCAATGAAGCCTGGCTACTGAGCACAAGCATCGCCCCGAGTTTTAAACATGGTGAAAGGAAGTAACCAAAAACAACGGAAGGAGGAAGAACGAGTTCAGACTGTTTAAAACCCTCGTCTTGATATTCCTCATCATCCGAAAGCGCGTACGACCTATCAACTTCCTCACTGTTACGAACAAGAATAAGTGCGGATGTAGAATTTAGACCGGAGGGTTCAGAGTCCGAGGAACGAGAAGAAGACCGAGAGCTAGTCGATTCTGAGGATGATCTTGGGGACATTATCGCTCCGGGCAATGGGTGAAAGCAGGCGGCGTAGCCCGCTGCGGCTGAAAGTGTGAGAGCAACAGAGGAAAGGAAGCCTCTGAATTTGGACTTGGGAGTCAATGAATACGACGACGGCGACTTCACGGGCGCAGTACCTGCTGCGTGCGAGCTTTTAGTTACCTGCGATCGGAGTAGTTACAGTTATGGCAATATGTGCAATTAGGGTCAATTCTCCTCTCGCTTTTTTGTCTCAAATAATCGACCCACATTCAGTACCTGATCCGAACCTGCGTTTTAGCTCCCCATAGGAGTCAGCGAGTGCATTCCAGGCCAAGAGCAGCTCCAAAACTTGCACTACTTAAGGTAATACCCAGCCTCATGCAGTGATTTTTCAGACGATAGACAGTCGACGACTATAGTTCACTACCGCTAACTGTATAGTAGTTGCTGTAAATCGTTTTGATCTTCTAAAGATAGTCACTGTTCTGGTAGGCGATTATGATAAAAACGGCATTTTCGGTAATTAGGAGAGTAAGGGGTAGTGTATTTCTACGTAAATCATCTCAAAATGTCACAAAACACTAGTAAAACATCATCCTTCTAAATCCGGATAGATTTTTCTGGATTTGAACCCTGTGTGCTGGGTGGTTTCGATGGTGATGATAGTAGTAACTAGACATAACACTCTACCCGAAACTTATTTTTATGAACCTGTGTTAATCTTGAGAGAGACTAGCGCAAGACAGGAAAATACATCTTTGGACTGTAACCAAATGTTTTAGTTTCCTTCCTATTTCAAGTTATCCCCACAATACGGTAATATCAAATTAGACAAGAGGATTCTTGTCGAACCTTTCAATGAAGATCATGCTGTACCATAAGAAACTTGAATTTATGGATATATTATCACTCTTTGTGCTCGTGTAATAAAAAAGGGAGATAACCATAATAGGGCATTCCTAGTCAGTGTTTTTAGTCCATACAAGTAAAGTCACTCCTCATATAAAATTTGGAGGGATAATGACTCTACCATCTCCATTCTACTCTGCCAGGAAAGTGCAAGGGCTTCTATTAATACTTGTTATATCAAAAAGCGAGTAATTTCACTTTTTTATACAAAAAAATCAGCTGATTCGCCTCATTATAGCGTATATAGATTTGAAGGTTATGCTTACTGTTATCTAAGGTATAGTCGATCATCCTTAACTCCCATAAGGCAGTATCTTATGAAGTTTTGCCCTTTGTGTTGCGTTTGCGTACGCGGTCTGTGCAAGATGATTCTTCCTATTTGGTGATTTGCACACATTAAGATGTGAATGGCAAGCGTGTGCCTGTTTTACAACAAAGAATCAGATTCGCCGAGACTGTTCAGTGCTGTAGCCATACATACACGCTTGAAGCCGCTATTCGACAATGCTTTCCATCTTTTCTTTGCCCCTTGATGGGTCTTGAGCTTCGGGAACCAGTTAACTGTCGATGACGAAAAAGATCGAGATAGTCTCAGACTTGATGAACCTATGACATTGAGGGCAGAGAGGGAGAACATGGTTACTCTCAAGAGTTATGAGCTGAAGAGAGCAAAAACCGAGCTCCGAGTTTAGTAAATGATCGTCGCGTGGCGTGCACGGATTGTCCAAGACGCGTGTCTGCGCTCGGTATATATGCGACCTTGAATACTCTACTAAACACACAAAGCCCGCCACGACTTGTGCGTTTATTCCACATCTGAAGCTCCAATTCGGAAAATGAGTAGTAAAAACAACCAAAGAACACCCTTGGATGATGCAGAAAGAGTTTGTTATTTTTCTTGTCCGTTCACTATTGTCTAAACTGAACTCAATCCCACAACCAACAGGTACGGCTGAAGAGATTAGCAAGACTCGGAGGTTCCTCAACCTCTCCTGGTCCATCGCCTTCTCCTACACCTGTTACTCCTCAACCTATCTCTCCTAAGCCTAGTCCACAACCTGCTCCTCAACCTAAACCTGTTGCTACTCCGGTTACTCCGGTTCCTGTTGCTTCAACATCTCAAGTAATACCAGTTAAGAAAGTCCCTGTCGGACCTGTCAAGTTAGATCAAGAAACATGGGAACACGAAACAATTGGACATGTCCTCCGTGTAACTCTTGATGTAAGCTCAATTCAATATGCCTTGAACTCATCTAATCAAAAACATATATCTAGAGGAACTATGCTGAAAGTCACGGCTGGGAGCCTGTTTGGCTGAAATACTTGAGAGAAGAGTTTGAATCGGAACAGAATGGTATGCATATTACTTGCCTATAGCGTGTCTCCATTATATAATTCCGTATCAGGAGTTTTAGTTTCCGATAGACTCTCCGCAGATATCATTGATCGTCTGGTGATTGCAAGACTTGACATCGACCCTCAGAAAATGGAGTATGTAATAGTTATTTGAGATTATCCACTTAATAAACTCAATCTCCCAACAGAGATGATCTTGACTATCTCCCCGTACTGGCGTCGCTCCCAGAAAACGAGACTGTTCTAGAGTACTTCGTTGGTTGTTGGAGACGTCATAATAGTATCCGTAATACTCTTGGGAAGAAGGTCAGTTATTAGTACTTATATCTCCTTTCTAAGAACGGAAATGTTGATCCGTTGCATAGAACTACACACCTCAAGATTCACAACACATTCATACCGTGCTTGACAAGCTAAGAGACATAATCATTAGTTATGCTGGCCTAGACTTGCAGGACCCAGGGATGTTCACACAAACTCAAAGGTGTGCATTAATCCACTATATCATATATAAAACTTATCACCTCTCTTAGAAAACCAACAGGTCCCCCAGAGCTAGTTTCATGTCTTCTTTCTTTATCAAGTCTCACAGATCCTCTCTCAAGTCGATTATCTGGAGCGATCTTATCCTCATATGAAGTGCCCTTGTTCTTACAGGACTTGGCGCGGAGATTCGAACCAGATGGCGAACTTGCTAGTGTTCTGGGGTCTACAGTTAATTTGTTACTCCATCATGAATCACTTTTACGCCCAGAGGGCCTTGGTGGCGCCGATGCAGGTTGGCGTGGAGTAATAAGTGGATTGGAGGCTTTGGTTTCTGTCAAGCCTATCGCCGTTATGATCACACAGCTACCGGAGTGGAACCCTCAAGATGCAACTGCACCTGACTTTGAGTTCAAGAGTTTGTTAGGACCTCTATTACGTTTGAATGTGTTTGGAAAGGAATGGGTAAGCTTCATCTAATATCACCGAGATAGTTAAAAGAGTTGGAACATACCGTAATCACTAGGCAACAATTGCAAATGCATTTTTCTCTGAGCCTGAGAAACGTACTAGTCTCGATGTTGATTCATCCAATGCCAACTTAAGGGGAACCCTGAAAAGCTTACAGGTTAGGAAATTGATTATTTAATTTACTACAGTTGTGCTAAGCTTGCAAAAGGCTACATTATTCCAAATTTTTAATACTCTCGTCAGAGCCTCACCAGTGTCTCGTGAGAATGTTCTGCAATACTTTTCTAGGGTTGTTTCTCTAAACGTTAAACGTGGTGGCATGCAGGTATGTAGAACCGAGCCTAGATAAAGTATAATATACTAATACTTTCTAATAGGTGGATCCCGACACAGTTGCCTCAGATGGTTTTATAATCAACTTGCAGACGGTCCTCCTCAAATTTGCCGAACCGTTTATGGATGCAAAGTACTCTAAGGCAAGTGTTTTCTTGCCCTCACATGATTAAAAATAATCGATAACTTATTGTTGTTTCCACCAAGATTGACCGAATAGATCAATCATATCTAGGTCGCTCCAATCGAGTTGATGTCAAGGAAGAGACTCGTATCAAGGCTACTAGTGATGAAGTAGCGGAATGGGAAAAGGGACTTGCATCAGATTCTGAAGGTATGATTGTTCCTTGTGTTGTGATATCAAATAAAAAACTCATTAGTCATTCAGCTCCCAACTTCATTACCGAGATTTTCTATCTGACTTCCGCAGTCAACCATTACGGACTGAACAGGACGATACAATCATTTGATGATCTGTACAAACAAACAGAAGAAATCCAAAGGCACATTGATTATCTCACGTCAACAATGGAAACTTTACCTGCCGGTGTTAGTATTATGTTATGGCTCTCATGACAGGTTTCGCTCATTTTTACTGTGATAGAACCCCTTCATTGCTAGAGCTCAGTTAGGGCTAGATGCAGCAAAGGTGAGCTCTTGTAATCGATCTAGCGCCTGAATTAAAGTTGAGTTTCCGATTATTAGAAAGAATTATCCAAAGTGCATTCGGAGCAATTCGCATATAGAGTACAATTACTTGATCCAGAGTTTGTTCTGCGTCAAGTTGGATTTACGAATTTCCTTGAGGCCTGGCTTATCCGACTCGTTGATCCCAAGAAAACACACCCAACACCCACAGTAGAGTAAGATACAGAGTCCTTCCTATAAAGTGATTTGCTGACGTTGGATATGTAGGATTCCATTACCAGAAGAGATTCCTACTATCTTCAGGATGCTTCCCGAGTACTTTTTAGAAGACATCGTAGATTTTCTTCTTTTCTTGATGAGGTCAGTCAATTGCTAGAATTTTCTAAGGAAAGGTTTCTTATTATTTTGTAATATTTCTCAGAAACTCTCCCACGAGCTTCGACCTTACAGGCAGAAACGAGCTTGTTATTTGGGCCCTCACGTTCTTGCGTTCAACTTGGTATATCAAGAACCCCTTCCTAAAAGCTAAGATAAATGAGGTCGGTTTTAGCCCGCATAACCCTATATTCTATATGCTAAGCTTGTGCCTAGGTCATCTTCTTTGGGACTCTTAGCTTTGGTCGAGAGCAGAATGGCGTTTTGGGCAACATTTTGAATACTCATCCATTTGCCTTGAAACATCTCATGCCCGCACTGATGTCATTTTATATCGGTATGCTTACAACCACATCCTACTTGATTGCTTTTGGTAACTGAAGTATCTTCCAGAGGTCGAACAAACTGGTGCTAGTTCGCAATTCTATGATAAATTTAGTAAGTACACTAAAGTCCCTTCTATTGGACCCAAGAGCTAACAACTCATCTAGATGCTCGGTAAGGAATATTAGGAGTAGAAGCGTTTAGTTTACTCATATTTTACTAGCCGGAATATCGCACACATTCTCAAGGCGATCTGGGACAACCCAACCCATCGTAAAGCCTTGAACGAAGAAGCAAAGTACGTTCCCACTAAAAAGTTTGGTATTTACCACATTCGCTTAACCTAAACAAAGGAATGTTGACAAATTCGTTCGTTTTGCTAATCTAATGATTAACGATGTGACATACCTTATGGATGAGTCGTTGAACGAATTGGCTCAAATTGCTTCAATCCAGAAAGAAATGGACACCCCAGAATGGCAATCAAAACCTTTGCAATACCGAAGAGAACGAGAAGGTACACTCCGTTCACTAGAGCGTCATGCATCAGGATATACGACACTCGGGAGGTCTACCGTGGACCTGTTGAAAATCTTCACAGCAGAGACTAAAGCTCCCTTTATGGTTCCTGAAATTGTAGATAGGCTGGCAGCTATGTTGGATTACAATCTCGACGCTCTTGCGGGTCCTCGTTGCTCAACAATAGCCGTGAAGGATCGCGAGAAGTATCGATTTGATCCAAAGAAGTTGTTAAGCGACATTTTGCAGATTTACCTGAATCTTGCCGATCAGGAGGAGTTCGTTCGAGCTGTTGCTAACGATGGGAGAAGTTATAGCAAGGAGTTGTTTGAACGGGCTGCTGGAATTGCTCGTCTTAAGGTTTTGAAAACTGAGGATGAGATTGAACAGATACGTATTTTCGTTGTAAAGGTTGAGGAAATGAAGGCGAATCTAGAGGCTGAGGACGATCTCGGAGATGTACCCGATGAATACCTTGGTTCGTTTTCTTACATTCTTTGTTTCTTTAGGACTGATACTAATTATTGGGATCAGATCCTTTGATGTTTACTCTTATGCGTGATCCAGTTATATTACCATCTTCAAAAGTGAACATTGATCGCTCAACGATAAAGTCACATCTTCTTTCGGATAATAAGGACCCGTTCAATCGGTCTCCCCTGAAACTTGAGGATGTTATTCCCAGTAAGTTCTCATAGCACATCTAAAAATAATTTAGTTCTTTGACTAATTGTTATCGTTTACTCAAGACCCTGAGCTGAAGGCCCAGATCGAGGCGTTCATTGCAGAACGGAGGAACAAACCAATTGCAGTTGAGATTCCTGGGAAGGATGATATAAGTATGGACATTGATGGCTAGGTTCTTGACAACGTGAACACAAACATGAACATGTATTCGTTAGTACAAAGGAAATCATAGAGGTCATGTATGTATTATATTTAGCATGTTTAACTAGGTCGTCTTGAAACGCAGTCAGGTAGTGGAACCCTGTTGTAACAAGTTATCGTTTTCTCTAATAAGTCTTATAATTGTGGGAAAATCCATTTTTCTTTTTCATTACTACATCAATAAATCTTTACAAAGCTTGATGGGAAACTACTAATACCTCCATTTTATGATTGATATGCGAAAAGCTTTAAGCCACTGCACTCGCATCTGGACCAACAAGAATAAAGGTTCCGCCAATGGGATCTCCAAGACCTACCTCAACAGCAAATTGGCTAATATTAAAGTTCGCAATAGATGTAGTCGAGTTAACGAAAGTTTGGTCATTAAACCCATCCGGTTGGTTGAACAAGAAAAATACGTATCTGCACAGTACACATGTTCCAAGTCAAACATCGTATCATAGAAATTAATAGTCATTGCTGACAAACAAAACTTGCTTACCGATGAGGATCAGATCCAGCAGGCGGTGTTGGCTGCCTAAATTCGGAAAGTGCGGGTGTTGAATTAGAAAGTAGTGAAAGACCATTTGCATCCGGGGTGCCCAGCGCAAAGTTGCCTCCAAGGAAATGCCGAATTTGGGCACTTGTGGGTTGTTGGGGAGTTGGGGCGTCTAGATCGACCATGGCAACTACGAATGTCTCTGAGGATTGATCGGTAGTGGCATCTTGGATGCCGAATATCGGGGGAATGGCAGTTTCTATGTCAGCATTGACGTGTTAGTGTGTTTTATGTCGTTTTAAGAAGAAAAAAGTTATAGCTACGGTTTCTGGCTAGTTGGACACCTGCGGTGACATTTACAGTATCGGCCGCCGCTTGGGGGAATGAAACTTCAAGTAATGTTGTAGGGTTGAACGTCACGTCTGCGTTTGCAGGGATCTGAATCCTCGTTAAACACTAAAATGTTTTCATAAGACTGGGGGTATGGTACGTACATTTGCATTATCAAAAGTATTCTTTACTATCTCCAAGTTTGTGTCCTGTGCAAGGACATAAGAACACAGCAAAGTCAGAAAAAGAGGAGTACTAATTCTTTGAAGGAACATCATGCAAGTCGTATAACTCAGCCTCTTACTGAGTACTACCATCCATCTTATATAGACTTCTTCAAATAGCTTAGCCAAACGCCCACATGGTCCATTAAAGTTGCTTCACTATTCTGTTACCAAGATGGAAACCAAGCACACTAATTTTGTTTCTTCAAAAGCCTCCGAAGCTACGGGATTGACTATCTCACAGGAAAAGTCGCAGGATCCGTTATTTTATACCTCACCAGTACCATACGAAGTTGGGATGACGAGATGAAAGAAGCAAAATCGAAGAATTATCTTCGGAACTCTGAGAATTGTTTGGTATTAATGGATACTTAATTTAGTCAGTCTCTCATGGATTCAACTTGGTATTTCGCACCTAATCCCCATTTAATCATATTCTTACTGCGTGGATCATGGAAGTCAAGTATTGATCATAATATATATTAGCTACTAATACATCGTATCCTTGACTGACCATCTTGAATATCGTTTTCACTCGCTAGAATCTGGACCAACACGAATGAATGTCCCCCGAGGGGGTTTCCCAACCCAACATCGATAGCAAACTGACTAATATTGAAATTTTCGATAGGCGTGACCGCACTAATTTCCGTCTGTTGATTAAAGCCAGCAGGTTGCTGGAAAAGCAGGAATACATATCTAAAAAGTATCAGTTATATCCGAACGCATAGATACGATCTTGAAATAGTAGTAGTACCTGTGAGGATCCGAACCAGCAGGAGGTGTAGGCTGCAAGAACTCCGAAATAGCAGGGGTAGAATTAGACAAAAGCTGGACTCCTCGGGAATTTGTTCTTCCTAGGTTGAAATTTCCTCCTAAGAAGTGTCTAATTTGGGCCTCTGTGGGTGCTTGGGGAGTTGGTGGGTCTAGA
Organism: Pyrrhoderma noxium; assembly: GCA_002287475.2. Taxonomy (NCBI): domain Eukaryota; kingdom Fungi; phylum Basidiomycota; class Agaricomycetes; order Hymenochaetales; family Hymenochaetaceae; genus Pyrrhoderma; species Pyrrhoderma noxium. The sequence continues at coordinate 1,410,372 of CM008257.1, read as the reverse complement.
TCGACCATGGCTACAACAAAGGTCCCCCGAGCAGCTTGTAGAGATCCGAAGTGTTCAATGGCAAAAACGGGAGGTATTGCCGTCTCTGAGTTGGATTAATTCATCAGTATTTTTATTAAGCTAGTTTAAACAGGTTGTTGGACTAACGGTTGCGTGGAAGCTGGACTCCAGCGTGTACTGGGACGTCATTTCCGGAGGCTTGAGGAAAGGCTACTTCAAGGAGGATGGTTGGATCAAATACTATATCCGTATCCCTCGTAACCTGGTAAAACCAGTTCCATACTATATGTAGTAGTCCATTACATATGTCTATTATGATACTCACATTAAACTGATTGAAGGTATTAACAACGGTTCTTAAGCTAGTGTCTTGAGCGACAACAAGAGAGGCGAATGAAAGAGCAAAAAGCTCAGCAAGGAACATCATTCCAGACTGGATTAAGGTGAATATGAGGAATGTGTACATCAATGTGAATTACTGTCTGCTCTTATAGTTGGCCTATTTTCATTAAGAACTTCTTCTTGAGAAATAAAATGAGATTTTATCCCATGTATGGTCTTCTTATGTGAATCACACCTTTAGGGTGAGAATCTTTGACCCATACTTTGACATTAAATTCTGTATATTCATGTGTGATATCTATTCAGAGAACTTATAAACGACAAATGAGCTTTTCTGTATTTAATTGGAACCGGGGCCCCGGTATTGAATAGAGTATATTAATCGATACTTTTTGCCGCTTCCCATACAAAGATATGGATATATTTATTCTGCTCACAATTAAGAACAATCTGCTGCCCAGGTCTAGGGTACCTAACCTCACAGTAGTTTGGACTATGTCGATGACTTTCAAAACGTTGGGGGTGCTTCTAAATCAGCCTTCAATCTAGCGAACATTAGGGATTTGGTATGATGATTTTGTATCAGGAGACTATTTATCCTACTATTGGAGACTAAGGTGTCTTGCATTTGATATCGACACCGAAATTTTAAGACGAACTGATAAAGTAAAGTAGCTGGTTTCTTTTGAGAAGTTTATTTATAAGCCATTGAATCGCAGCCCTCCAAATGCACCTGATACGGAACACCTCCAAGGAGCAAGTAGTTTATTTTGAACATTGGGACTGAGAATGAATCCGTGTTCAGAAGCATTAAGGAATGAATGGTTATAAACCTGATATCCCCTAGTTTCGTCCTTATTTTCTTGGGATTGGAGTGAACTGTCCCGGTGGAAAGAGTCCACATCATATACCACTGAACCTAGGAGACAGTCCGAGTTTTTATTACATAGTGTGACAATATCATTTGGAAGAGTGATTTTGGACAATTGCGGGCGGTAATAGAACTTTATAAAAGGACATTCATAACCATTATTTTGTGCATTTCTCTATCATCACTAGAAACTGAACTAACCTCAATATCAGTTCCTGCTTCGGGGGCTGAGACCTCTTCAACGGCAATTGAGCCTTGTGATGGACTTCCAGCGACAATGCGCAAGAGTTGTTCCTGACGATAATCGAATATGCATTAGCATTAGTACTATAACTATTAGTTTACTGGACAACATACTGGGCTTGAAGAAGCCGAGTTTTTCGGCTTAATATTAATAAAATAGTCTACTTCTTTTGCCAAGTCGTCTGAAAGGCCGTGTTCCTTAATAGAAGCAAGGAGGATTCGAGCTGGGAGTGAATCACCAAGTTCGTGTATAAGGTTCCCTTCCGACCTTGAAAAGAAGAAAATGAGAAACAACCGAATTAACTTTGATAAAGCTTACCTTTGAACCGGTAGAGGACCGGTTAAACGGACAAGTCCGTTGTAATGAAGTTCCTTGTGAGTTGGTGTATCGAGAAGGGCTATACCTACTGCGCCAGAGGATTGTATTTTTCCGTTTCGAAAAAGAGTGTTGGGCCGGCCTGTCACAAATGGAGTAGATGAAGCTAGAATCCCAAGCTAATTAAATTTCAGAAAAATAGTCTAGTCGTATGTTTGCATTCTAGACTGTAGATATATACCTGACACGAAGTAGGAAAATGATGGTGTAGAGTACTTCCCAACCCCCATGAATCACTTCCGGTGAAGTAGACGAATGACTGGATATTTCTGGGAATATTTCAATCTGGTCCGGACTTCATAATAAGACAATTCTCATGTACCTTTTGTTTTTCAGTTCTTTAGGCAGGGATATCGAATGCCTTTCATCCCATAATCTATCCCAGCTCGATATATTATGTAATTGTGGATTCTTAGAATTTCCTTCATACTCCATCTCTTGCTTCCGATAGGATCGTGCCCGTCCAATTTGAATTGTCATGTCACTTGACTCGAGAGTGCTGAATGGTACGGACCGCTCCTTTTCAAATACTGCAATTGAGCAAGAGAACATATGACTTGGATTTTCCACTGGTAATGGACTTGAAAGGCAACCCAAAGTTTCTCCAGAACAGGAACTTAACTGGCTGATCGCATGCTCCAGGTCGGGTGTATTATGACTGAGAGAGAATAGAAGAGAATGACCGGCATAGAGATCACGCAATGGAGTTATAACGTCCCGAAGCTGAGAATGAGAACGAAATAAATATGTTCTAGCCTGCAATATCCCAGACATTCGAACTCGGGTTCTACTAGTAATAACAAGTGATTTTCTAGTTTCGCTTGTCTATATTTGGCAGGTTACTTCATTATCAATCATTGCTAAATATAAATATAAAGTTTTTGATGACATAATTTTTTTTATTTCATTCTTGTGTGAAAAATCTCATAAATTGACTTCTTTACTAGTAATCAACGGTCTATAATATTATAATAAAGATACCTAGAAAAACTATGATCTTTATGATAGAAAATGACATTATATCTACATACTGTAGAACGAGTCGGGTGAGATTATTAGTCCCCAAGACAAGGTAGGAGACGCTGTAGCCCGTCAAGACAAAGGACGATCCAACAGCAGATACCAGCTCTCCAGATAAGATTCCCATGCGTTTTTTCCCGTCCAATCATCCTTGTTTGTCCCATAAAAGAATAGTCGATGTCAAATTCATCAACCTTCTATGTTCTGAAAACACTATGACGTAGAAATGAACGGTATGTTGCAATGATACAATGTGCCATCCCTACTTGATTGCTCCCACAGTTGGTTAAGTAGGCGGATAAACTTACATTAGAGCATATCTACGACTTATCTGTTACTATTTATGACTTATGATAACGCGAACTATCAATTTCAGGTACAGCGCCCGGAACGTCTTCATGTAAACTTTCATATGTATCTAGAAGCCGAGCTGCGATATAATAGAAATATATGACATCTTTGGAGCTGAGAATATAATGATCTTCTATCCTTACTAGACGTATGATATGGAAGCTACTATTCACTCGTCTCCATAAAGAGCGTTAGCTGATACGAATGAAATAGGTTATCAATAGGTGGCAGAAGAATAATTACCATAATCGCTTAACAGAGACCCACGATATTTTATATATGGTGTAAATATAAAGCCTGAGTACTCCGTGCATCCTAACATCACTGAATACTCCTCTTGGTACTTTTAATAATGCTCATTATCTCTCTCACAGACGCAATTGCAATCACAATTGCCGTAACATGTACTCATTTACTCAGAAGCTGGAGTAAGAGGTCTAGAGGAGGAAAGTTGCCATACCCCCCGGGCCCTAAGGGATTTCCAATAATCGGAAACATCCTCGATATGCCAAAGGAAAATGAATGGGAGACAGCTAGGCAATGGGGAGAGAAATATGGTTAATAAAATTCTCTACTGATTTATGTGTACTGATTTTTGCCATAATACGTAGGGCCACTCGTATTTGTCAAGAACTTAGGGGAGCCATTTCTCTTTCTAAACTCCTACGAGGCTATAGTAGACCTTTTTGAGAAGAGAGGAAACATATATTCTTCAAGGCCACGGAACACAATGCTCGAACTGTATGTGATCATGCATCCTTATATATATATATTTTCGACTCATATACTCTACGCCCCAAATAGTGAAGGGTTCACCGAGTGGTTTGTTGCTATATTTCCTTATGGAGATGAGCTACGGAAGGCGAGACAACTTTTACACCGGCATTTGCAAATCAATGTAGTACCAGAATACCAAGGGATTCAAGAATCTTCTATTCATAGGCTTCTTAATCGCATACTGGAATCTCCCGATAAATTTATTCGTCATATTAAACAGTGAGATTTTGATGTTTCTTTTTTACTATATCAGATCATTGGATTAATGGTGTTAAGAACTGCGGGGGAGAGTATCTTGATGGTAGCATACGGATATAAGGGTCAGTCATACTAGGCTACAATAGTAATGGGGTTAGAAATGACCAAGGTACCTATAAAAGCCGCTGAAGAACATGATCCATATGTCGCAATTGTCGAGAAAGGGATGAACGCCTTTATCCATGCAGAAGGATTCTTTCTAGTAAATCTTTTGCCTTGGCTACAATATCTTCCCTCTTGGTTCCCCGGAGCTGGTTTCATAAATGTCGCAAAAGAAGGTCATAAAAATGGAATGGATATGTATCTCAGACCTTATGAGCTGGCTAAAAGGCTTATCGTAGGCCAACTTCTCCTTTGACTAAAACACAGAGTAGTAACTTTTTGTAGGATGAAGGGAATGCCACCCCATCCATCTCTAGTAAATTATTGGACTCTCATAGGACTGATAGCGGAGAAATCATAGATGAGGCGTTGTTAGCGAAAGTATCAGGAATTATCTATGGCGGTAAGTATGACTTTGTGACGCAATAGGACTTCTACTAACGACCACTTAGCTGGAGAGGATACAGTAAGCGCATTATCGTTCGAGGGTTATTATACAGACTAACAGTCAACCAGACGTCCTCAAGCTTAGCAACATTCATACTTGCCATGGTATTGTATCCAGAAGTGTTAAAACGCGGTCAAGAGGAGGTAGAAAGAGTGGTAGGAAAAAATACACTCCCCACTTTCAGTGACAGGGCAAATCTTCCATACGTTGAAGCAATTCGAAAGGAATGTCTAAGGTATAATAACGTTATCCCGATCTAAGTGACAGACGTTTACCGTTAAAACTAAGATGGCAGGTCGTAGCACCTTTAGGTAAGCCCATCTAATGTTCAGCATAATACGGACAATAACTTTTCTAGCTGTCGCACACACTCTAACCGAGGATGATGAGTATAATGGCTACTTCATTCCTGCGGGAACTACGGTATTTTCAAATCTCTAGTAGGTGAATTTACTTTCTGTAACTCCGGCCGATTGAGGAGCTGTCTCATAAGGGCTGTCCTGAGAGATCCAAATGTATATACGGATCCAGAAAAATTCATACCTGAGCGATGGCTACCTAATGAAGGAAAAGAGTCCCCCATTGACGTAGATAAGATAGGTTTTGGTATAGGAAGAAGGTTGTTATTCTAGAATTAAGATATTATTTCGATTTTGACCGAAATGTCTAGAATCTGTCCTGGAAGGCATTTTGCAGAGAATTCGGTACGTTATATAGTTCTCAGTTTGGTAAAAGAAGTTTTTGTCTCTGACATTTACCCATAAAGGTGTTCATCGGTATTGCTTCAATGCTGGCTTCATTCAATTTTGAGAAGGCAATTGGGGAAGATGGCAAGTCAATCACCCCGGAGGTAGTGTATACGACGGACTTTAACCGGTAAGAAATCGATTGATAATCCCGTGTCAAAGCTTGCTAACACGAATCTTTAATATACAGTCATCCATTGCCATTTAAGTGCTCTATTACCCCCAGAAATAATGAGATTGTGGCTTTGGTCAAGCAAACGGTTGAAATGGAAATTTAATACAAATGGATATGCGCAGAAGACACAGCTTGTACATATGTAGCAGAAGTTTTTTTTGATGACCACTTAAAGACTAGAGTTAATGTAACACCATTCTATATGGACCCACATGTATAAATAAATCAAACGTTGGGTATTTAAATCTTGTTTCTAGATACTTCTTAGTTCTCGCTCGCAAGAAATTTTCTTGCAAGTAATAAAACTAGCACCCATCGAGGTGTACTTTTGTACTCTTCGGTATATGAATGACCTAGGAGTGTACCATCGAGTCTCAGCCTTCTCGTTTATCACGAGTCAGACTAAAGCATACTCACCCCTCCCAGCTGACTACGACTTGATCGCCTGAGGGGGAAAGTGCGGAGCAGAGTGGGTATTATAGACGATAGTGATCCCCGCTTCAAATCGTCAAGTAGAACCACGTTTAGTAGGCTAACTACGCATTGTATATGCACATTGTAGCATTTCTATAATTACCAGTATTTTTTAAGGCCGCCCGTATTTATAAAGAGCTAGGGAAGCCGTCTCTCTTCCTAAATTCTTAGAAGTCATGGTGGATCTTCTCAAGAAGAGAGAGAACATACATGTATATTCCTTAAGGCCACGAGGTACTATGTTCTTGCTGTACGTCACCTCTCTCCGATCCCGATCAATTCCATTTCAATCAATTAATGTATTCTATACCTTATGCAGTGATAATTAGGCTGATTAATATATCTCCATGTTCCCGTATGGGACGGTCTTCGGAAATCAAGAGAACTCACTAACACGTGCAAATCGGCGTTTTAGTGGAGTACCAGGAAATGCAAGAGACTTTGCCCGTAAGCTTCTGTGTCGCTTCCTAGATGCTCCTGATGACTTCAATCGTTAGATTCGGCAGTTAACTTCCTGAATTACCGCATTAACTATACTCAGCTAGGTTTTATTGGAACTACAGGGGAGATGTCCCTCTAGTGGCGTATGGATACAGATGTCAGGCTCTTTAACTCGGGGTTTATGAAGATAAAGATGCTAGTTATTTTCATAGCTACCGAGGAACAGGGTCCCCATGTAAATATTTCAGAGAAGGTGATGTCTTCTTCTGCCAAAACTGAAGGGCTTTCTCTGTTAAATTTATCACCATAGCTACAATATCTCTCTTCTTGGTATCCTGGTGCCGGATTCAAGAACATTATAAAGGGAAGCTATCAAAATGGAACGAATATGGGCCGTAAACCCCTTTAAACGGCCAAGAAGCTCATAGTAATACAGGAGAAAACTAACCGGAGCAACAAACAAAGCTATTCATATCCACTGCGTCCGTCTTGGCTGCATTCGATATTAAGAAGGCAAAAGGAGAGGACGGTATACCCATAACTTCAGCGGAGAGTATACGCAGGATTTCATTAGGTGAAGATACTACTTTTGGGCCTCACGAGTCGTATTACTAAGATTTATCCCATTTATTATGAGGCATCAAAAACCATTTGAATGTGTTATCACCCCTAGAAATGATGATCTTGGTTAAACATATGGTTGAAATGGAATTTTCAACATGAATAATAAATATTACGCTACAAATATATCTATCAATGTTGTAACCGCGTTGAATCGTCCTTGTCTTCGAGGAGGTCTTGGAAAAAGAGGCATTATAATGACCTTCCGAGGTCGGTTTCAAGTGTAAAGAGACACTAAGAGGACTCAGTTCGAAGGCGTAAATGCCATAAAACTACGCAATAAATGTTATTAAGCAGAAAAATGCAGAAAAAGTCAACTATATTTTACGAATTGTTACATTATAGCTGGTTAGCTTTGAGTAACCAAAATTTTATATATGGCCCGTAACAAAACCATCGTAGGTGAGTTGATCCATGATGGCAATGAAGGACTCGTGAGGATGGACTAATTATCACTTGCATGTATCAAGTGTATTAAATGTATAAATATATTTATTTTGTAGATAGCTATTCTATAATATATTCTGTCTAGATCTCTTGTAGATCCCTAACTTGTCATTAATGTGATCATCTTAAAGTGTAGCTGAGGATTTATGAATAAGATAGACTCAGCTCAATCGAAGTAGGATGCATCCCCGGAGTGTAGGAATCAATTCCATCAACGGAAAAGATCAGAAACGAGATACTATGATGACTAAAAAGATTTTTTTCTACAATACCCATGGTAGACACTGAACTACCACATCTTTATGTATCATCGGAGCTTCGAGTCTCGGCATGCTGTGTCACGCCATCAGCGCTCAGGTAACCGGCAAAAATAGGGGCAATTCGATTAGTAAAAGCTGATGGCTTCCGGTATGTTATTGAACCTGCTCAATTCTACTGAATTTGATACCGCTATGGATGAAAATAAAACCACTAGATTCATTGGACATAACCCTTGCTCACCAAATTTTCGATCTCAGAAAAATAGAGGCAATGGCCTACATGTAGTTAGCGGGAAACATCCCATTTATAAGCTGGTGATCTTGAGTAACTCAATCATATCTCCGTGATGAGTGCGGGCGCTAGTTAGTGATTATGAATCACCCTTTTCAAGAATCCTATTTATGTTCCCATTTTTTTACTACATTCAAAACATAATCTTTCACCCATCATCACCCACGGCTGACCGGAGCTTCACAAGCCTTTATTAGAATCACTCTATTATGGCTCAGCAAAAAGCCCTCTTCATCCAGGAACCAAGAGGCGAGTGGAAAGTAGGAACCAAAGCTATTCCCACAGCAAAGCCCGGAGAGTTGGTCGTTAAAATTCAAGCTACGGCACTCAACCCCGTAGATTGGAAGGTACACGACTACGACTATTTAATAAAAGAGTACCCTGCCATTCTCGGTTGGGATTCTGCCGGCACTGTTGAAGAAGTCGGTGAAGGTGTACAAGGTTTCTCAAAGGGCGACAGAGTGTGTGTAGCAATCTGATAATTCTTTTGAAACTCATCGCCGAATTCAACTATATACAATAGTGTGCACGGAGGTTATCCTACTAATGATAATTCAACCTTTCAACAATACACTAGAGTTCCGGCGTCGATAGTTGCAAAGGTGAATGAATACTATTAGGCGCTTAATATAATAATTGAAGCTAATAGATCACTCGTTTGAATTTAGATACCATCAAATGTTACAATTGATCAAGCAGCAAGCGTGCCAGTTGGTCTTGCCACTGCAGCTGTCGGTTTGTATAGCGATAACAACAGAAAACAGGGTGCAAAGATATACATCGCTCCATGGTTAGATGACGGGAAAAACGCATACGGGGGCGAACCCATCGTCATATTTGGTGGCTCTTCTTCCGTGGGACAATTTAGTAAGGATTGTGTAGCAACTGTTTATATGACAAGTAATAATTGTATCACGGGAAGGTATTCAACTTGCTAAGTTATCAGGGTTCTCACCAATTGTCACGACTGCTTCCTTACACAATACCGACCTTCTTAAGTCCCTTGGAGCAACACATGTCGTTGATCGTTCTGCTTCTGACGTCCCCGCTGAGATTCGTAAAGCACTTGGAAGCTCTACCGCACCCCTAGTTTACGATACCATCTCTGTCCAAGAGACACAAGCTCAGGCATGGAACTTACTTGCACCAGGAGGGAGTCTAATCCTTTCGCAACCATCTCTATTAGGCGATATGGCAGAAGGAGAAACACGACATCTAGTAGGCTTAATAGGGAACTTCCATGTTCCGTACAACAGACAACTTGGAGAAAGCTTATATTCGAAATTGACTTCTCTTCTTGAAAATGAGTCGATCAAGGTGCGGGATCTTTCCCTTTGTCTCTGTATTTTTCATAGGAGTTCTTTGATCGCGCTTCGAGAAAATGGGGGCTGACACTATTCATTATATTTTATTGATAGGCTAACCCTATTGAAGTCTTACCGGGCGGTCTTTCTGGTATTCCGGATGGTTTGGAACGCTTGAAACAGAACAAAGTTAGTGGCAAGAAACTTGTTGCCCGTCCATTTGAGACGGCTTGAGATCACCGATTAGTATAATAATATGAAGACCGGATATACAAAGAAATACATGGAAATAGTATTTGTGTCTATTCAGATAGACTATTATCTAAGACAAGTGTAATTCTACTTGATGTATTGAGCTGTTACGAGATAACACTGGTAGTTAAGAACTTTGAAAATTCTTTCTGACTATAAACGTATAGAGCGATGGTGGGGATATTGAAATTTATGATAAGATATCCGAGATACATAAGGTGTGTGCCTGAGCAGAAGTTTGCCCCTAATCAGGGGTTTCTCATCAGCACCGATTTCAAATCCCATCCAACCAATTAAAGTCGGTGGTAGTACTTTATCCCCTACTGAAACTTGGATTGGACTTCTCTGAGGAAGTTAAAAATGCTGAAAAATTTGGGTATTGGTTCAATATCTCAGGAGTATTAACCTTTATTAAAATGGTCAGAATTTTATGGAATTAACTATTCTACTGATAGAAATGACCCGATATACGGTATCAGTAAGCCATTACTTAACAGTTTGTACATTTAATTTGAGCTTGGTTTCAATCAACTCAAACCTTAATTTATGGGTAATGATGATGATGCTACTTCTTTAGCTGAATTTCTTAAATCGGTTACTAAAGTGGCCTAAATTGATTTCAAATTGAAATACTGAATATAATGTAGCTATTGCTGCGGATGAAATTCGAAATGATATTGGATACTTGATTCTATCCAACTATATCTAACATTGGTATGTCGTCAGAAATAATGCATTGGTATGTTCATAATGTGCAAAACTCCACCTTTTTCTTCGCCTCAGGGTCGGTTTCATTTCACAAAATTAGAACATCACGGCGTACATAATTTTAAATATAAAACAAATTTTACCATTTTTTCTCACTGCAGGTATTATATCGGTACACAAGCTCCTTTAAGTATATTAAAATCCTTCATTGGGTAGTCAGTAGGTATATCCTATACGTAAATGGTCTTCTATCTGGGAAGAATCCATCTTATTGTTAACAGAAGTCGTAGGTATACAAAATAGCTGTTAAAACCTAACGGAACGTGTACCACCTGTCTATCAAAGGTATAATGTATCAGAGAGTATACCATACATGGGCGGATGATCCATTCCCCAGCTAGCTCGTTAGAACACACCTAATAAATCGCGACACTCGCATAACTGTATATTTCAAACTGGCCTGTCCAATAAATTTATGATATATATATATCCACTTCTTGTGCGCGTGTGCGACGGAGTAATACCTGTAGCCTTACAAACCGAATAACGATACGAAGAAAACGTACGTAGTGGGGAATTTATCTATTTTATTTTCATGGTAATGTTAGTGAACGGTGATAGTGGGGTAGCCAATATAAATGTCGGTCAATGGGAGCAGGGCTTTCCTTCTCATACCTCCAATGTTCGATTCTTTCACAGACGCAGCTGCGATAATAGTCGCTTTGTCATGCGTTTGTCTTCTACGAGCCTGGGGTAAGAGATATAGAGGAGTAAAGTTGCCATACCCTCCAGGCCCTAAGGGATTACCTATAATTGGGAACTTTTTTGATATGCCTGGGGAGAGTGAATGGGAGGTGGCCCAACGATGGGGAGCGACATATGGTTAGTGTGACCTTTTTATAACTCTGTACATGCTCAACTTTATCATCATATGCAGGTCCACTCGTATTTGTTAAAATTTTTGGAAAACCGATTCTCTTTCTCAATTCCTACAAGGTCATGGTAGACCTTCTTGAGAAAAGAGGAAATTTATATTCTTCAAGACCACAGAATACAATGCTCGACCTGTATGTCGCTATAAAGTTTATCATCTATACGCGATTTCCGTAAACTGACCGATGAGCAGTGAAGGCTGGACTGATTGGTTTATTGCTCTGTTTCCTTATGGAGACGAGCTCCGAAGATCAAGACAGCTCTTGTATCGGTATTTTCATGCCTCAGTTGCACCAGAGTATCACGGAATCCAAGAGTTTACTACCCATAAACTTCTATATCGATTACTTAGATGCCCTAATGACTTTATTCGTCATATTCGACAGTGAGATTATAGATTACTGCCCTCTACAGGTATGCTAAATCAGTATTATGTAGAACCGCAGGAGAAAGTATCTTGATGGTGACGTACGGATACCAAGGTCAGTAAATTGAACTCACAAAATTTATGGGGAAAGAATTAATTAAGTCAGTTTCTCATAGCCGCCGAAGAGAATGATCCCTATATAGAAATTGCAGAGAAAGGGATGGAAGCTTTCTTTGAAGCGGAAGGCTTCTTTTTAGTTAATCTCATCCCATGGTTGCAGTATCTTCCTTCGTGGTTTCCCGGAGCTGGTTTCGTAAACCTCGCAAAAGAGGGTTATAGAAAGGGAATGGATATGTATATCAAGCCCCACGAAATGTCCAAAAAGCTCATCGTAAGTATTGTAAGTCTTGATTCAGAGCTTCCGATGAATGGTTTTTTTAGGAGAGCGGAGATGCTATTTCGTCCATATCTAGTAAACTTTTTGATTCTCATAGGGATGAAAATGGGAAGATAATTGATGAAGAATTCCTCGCTAAGGTCTCGGGAATTGTCTATGGCGGTAAGCTGAATCTTAGATACTAAGATCGTTAGTTTGAGTTGACTTGCATTCTTTAGCTGGAGCAGATACAGTAAGCATAACTTACCTTAGCAGAGTAATCACTAATAGAAAAATATCAGATTGTGTCTAGCATGACAACATTTGTACTTGCAATGGTACTGCATCCAGAAGTAGTGGAGCGTGGACGAGAAGAGCTTGACAGAGTAGTAGGGAAGAACGTACTTCCTACCCTTAGAGACAGGGATAGACTTCCGTATATTGAAGCTATTCTGAAAGAATGCACAAGGTAGAGTAGCATCAACTGAGCCTTAGCACAAATTTCTAATTGTTACCGCAAAGATGGCAAGTAGTAGGACCTTTAGGTATGTCAGTCTTTTCTTATCACTCGGAATGTTTGGATTGACTCATCTAGCTGTCGCGCATGTATTAACCGAGGATGATGAGTACAATGGTTACTTGATTCCCGCTGGAACTATTGTATACCCAAATTTATGGTAGGGTGCCCTCGACCTGACTTCCTTGCATATATCTAACTCGCTGACTTCTCTGATAGGGCCGCCCTGAGGGATCCGACAATGTATCCGAATCCAGATGAGTTTATTCCTGAGCGATGGCTACCCCTTGATGGGAAGGAGCCACCCATTGACTCTAACAGACTAGGATTTGGTGTGGGAAGAAGGTTGGTTAGCTAGTGAACTCATCCAAGTCTCGTCGCTCACCCAACTGGTCAGGATCTGTCCTGGGAGATACTTTGCAGAGAACTCAGTACGTTGCGTATTTACAGTAATACAGGATAAAACTGATTGAGCGACAAATAAAGCTATTCATATCCATTGCGTCTGTCTTGGCTGCATTTGATATTAAGAAGGCAAAAGGAGAGGACGGTATACCCATAACTCCAAGCGGAGAGTACATATCGAGCTTCATTAGGTGAGAATACTACTTCTGGGCCCCACGAGTCGCATTACTAAGATTTATCCCATTTATAATGAGACATCCGAAACCATTTGAATGTGCTATCACCCCTAGAAATGATGAAATTGCAACCTTGGTTAAGCATATGGTTGAAATGGAATTTTCAACATGAATAATAAATATTACGCTACAAATATATCTATCAATGTTGTAACTGCGGTGAATCGACCTTTGTCTTCGGGGAGGTCTTGGAAAAAGAGGCTATATGAAACGAGTTTCCGTAGAATAATTTAAAACATGTCCAAATTAAAATATGAATACACTGACGGTTGTCTCAGCCCAGATCGTTGTATTAATAACCTTCCGAGGTTGGTTTCAAGTGTAAAAAGACTGTAAAAGGACCCAGTTCGAAGGCAGTTATTCCTTAAAACTGCTCATTAAACGCTATTAAACGGGGAAAAGCAGAAAAAGTTCAACTATATTTTGCGAAGTGCTGCATTGTAGCTGGGTAACTTCGAGCAGCTAAGTTTTTATATGGCCCGTAACAAAACTATCGCAGGCGAGTTAACGCATGGTATTTATCTTCAAATTCAATTTACTTCTCTGCTAAATTTGTTCTTGATTTTCCCCAATTTTCTTCAAACGCACTTTCTCGGAAAGACTTCAAAAATGGGATAATGTGCTGAACTGCGCGATTACCGAATTAAGGGTTAGTGGATTTATAGTTGTGTGACTCCTCCAATAATAATCGTTTTAAGTGGCAAGGTGACTTGATTTCAACGAGCTAAGAGGTTTCGCTTCCGCAACCGCAACGGACCACGAGTCAATACGAGTCAGTTCTTTTTTTAAACTCCGTCCTTGAAACTTGAATCAATCAGTAGAAAGCCCCTGAATTTGGAACATACTCCCTTTGGATCGGTGCTATCAAACCCTGATCCAGTAATCAGAGTTTTACATAATCAGCTTAAAACGTGTCCTTACTTTCTAAAAGCTAAGAAGCAGTCCCGTTTAGTAGTCCTTTTTGGTTTTTATTACCGTTCCTACACTCTCACCGAGGTTAGAGGATATTAGTCAGGGTCCATCCCTGGCGATTTGCTGTTGGAGCCCACCAAACGCCATATGTGCAGAGTAACATTAACGGCATCTTCACAGTACGCAGTACGCAGCATGGTGTGATTAAGAGAACCTGCCTCGACTTCAGCGCCGATAGTGTCCCACTCGATCAAAAAACTTTGCTTCGAGTTACCAGGGAGACTATAGAACATCAAAATCTCATTACTTACTATTACAATGTTCCATCCTTTTGGGTACAATAGAAAAGAGAAGTTGGGTTTATGTGTTTGAATGAAGCGGCGTAAATTTGTCGTACTTCCCCGGATCTTGTCTATCTTGTGTAATGATAGAACTCTTGAAAAGAGGGATATAGTCCATTCGATGAACTCCGTTTTTTTAATTCCTGGCTTCTCTTCCGTTACAAGTACCAACCTTCATCAGGATCAATTTCTGCAACAATTATTACCATTTCATACGTTCTATCACAATCAAACGCAAGTTTCAAAGCTAGCCCCACTCTTGTACCTTTTTCAAAGGTTCTTGTTATGATGTGAATACTATCATAGTTTCATATGTCCAAGATGGAAGGTAGTTTCGTATTCATAAATGTCTTCTTCCCAAGAATTCTTACGACCGCATCAACATCTCTTAACATATTAATTAAATTTGTGGTTCAAACAATTTCCCCTGCGCCCCCATAAGTGTTCTGTGCATTGATTGAAAGTTTCCATCACCATCACAATATTTCCACCAAAGGGACAATTCTTTCGTTCCGGAGTAGATGAATGGGATATTTTATACTTTCACGTAGCCGAGTATCGTGGCTTGAATCGCACCAATAAGCTGATTCGCGTTTGTGTACATACGAAAAGAGAAAATGATCGGAGATATCGTTTCATTTTCGACTAATGGACATTTTGGGATCGATCCAAATTTATCTGTTCTTGTCTCGACATAGAGTGTTGCACGCATGAAAAAGACGCCCCATTCCTTTGATTCCAGGTTGTTAATCATAATTGGCCATCATTTCTAACTCCCTCATTATTTTTCCTGGGCCGAAACTCACCGATCGGAACCGATTTTACTGTAATTCTTTCGAGTGAGCTAACGACAGTCGAACATAAAAGCTGCGAAACAGATGTTTTCTAGGGTTTTAGAAGGTGAAACCGTATGGAGGCACACCGATAAGCGTTATCTGATAAAATATTATCTCTTTCTAGCCTTCCTAGATGGAAAAACCGTCTGATTCCGTACCCCGCGCAGCGCTTTTCGGACATTGCGAAATGTTTCAAAATGGCATTAAAAAGACCCCCGTTCCGACTGGCCACTTTGAGAAATTAAGGAAAAAAAGATTCGCGCGATCGCGGACTAGGATGGTAACCGGCAATAAGGTAACTTGAAGATTAAAATAAAGGTCACTGCGCCGTGGCGTAACGCATTCGTCTTTGACTCGGCGCGGTTGCGCTCGAAACGCAGGAGTCATCTACACTCGGGGGCAAGGAAGCCGTGAGATGGTCCATTTGAGGCGCCGCTTGACAAATAATTTTTGAAAATACAGAAAATCAGGAGGGACAACGTGGTTCTTTGTGGTGAGAAAATAAAAATATTCCCATTAGGGTTCATGAATTTCCGGAAACTGTGTGAAAATTTAGGTGATTGAGTGCCGACGTTATTCGTTGGCAATCCGGAAAAATGATTGTCATAAAGATTACGAAACCGGCCCCATTAATTCCTTGCCCATGTCCTAATGCTCGTTTTATATATAAAAGTTCAATTCTCAATGTCCTTTTGCCACCACTCGATTGCCTTCCCAACTCTTATCTTTGTCCGACACAATGTCGGCGTCAAGGCCAGATACTGCAGTCAGCTCGGAAATAGCTAACGAGAAACGCCCATCGAGTGCTAACGGCTCTGAGGCTGGTTCCAAGTCTTCAGGAACGGTCAACCAGCCCACAAAACGAGGATGGTTTTCAAAAAAATCTCCTTCAGATTCAAAGAGTGACGAGAAGGCTCATACAACCGTAGATGGTAGCCCCGTAACACCCCCAGCTGAAGTCGCAAAGGAAGTTTCTTTCACTCAGCTCTTCAGGTGAGTTCCTGTCCCTCCGAAAGTCTTGATTTCGTTTATTGTTGTTTCTTGATATAACAAAATCCTAACTCGATCATTTATGAAGGTTCTCCACTAAATTTGAACTTCTCCTTGATTTCATTGGTCTCATCGCGGCGGCTGCCGCTGGTTCCGCTCAGGTACGTTAAAGTATAATCCTTATTAGGTATACGCAGTGATTTACTAACATGTATTCAGCCTCTTATGAGTATCATTTTTGGTAATTTGACCCAAAGCTTCGTTTCCTTTGGAACTGCTGTACAGGAACTTCAGGCCGGAACTACAACCCAAGAAGAGGTAGATGCTGCTGCTGCCCACTTCCGACATGTGGCTTCACAAGATGCACTGTTCCTGGTTTACATTGGTCTTGGTATCCTAGCCTGTGTATTTGTGTACATGTATTTCTGGGTCTATACTGGCGAAGTCAACTCGAAGCGAGTCCGAGAACTTTATTTGAAAGCAGTTTTGCGTCAGGACATTGCCTTCTTTGACAATGTTGGTGCCGGAGAAGTCGCATCACGTATCCAGACGGACACTCACCTCGTCCAACAAGGTATATCCGAAAAGGTGGCCATTGTAGTTCAATTCCTATCGGCGTTTATTGCCGGATTCATCATCGCTTATATTCGAGACTGGCGTCTTTCTTTAGCAATGTCATCCATTCTTCCTTGCATTGCTATTACAGGGGCATTGATGAATAAGGTCGTATCAAAATATATGCAGATCTCTTTGAAGCACGTAGCTGACGGTAGCTCGGTCGCTGAGGAAGTTATCTCAACCATCCGGACAGCACAGGCGTTTGGTACTCAGCATATCTTGTCCTCCCTCTATGATGGCCATATCCTTCAGTCCCATGTCGTAGATACTAAAGCGGCACTCGTCCACGGTGTTGGTCTAGCCTGTTTCTTTTTCATTATCTACGCAGGATATGCGCTTGCTTTCTCTTTTGGAACAACCCTTATTATCCACGGTCATATCACAATCGGTATTCTTATCAACGTTTTCATTGCCATTTTGATTGGATCATTTTCTTTGGCTATGCTTGCCCCCGAGATGCAAGCCATTTCTCACGCTCGCGGTGCTGCTGCAAAGCTTTTCGCTACAATTGACCGTGTCCCTTCTATTGACTCTGAGAGTGAAAGCGGTCTGAAACCGGAGACTGTTAATGGAGAAATCACTGTTGAGAACGTAGACTTTAACTACCCTTCAAGGCCAGACGTTCAGATAGTAAAAAATCTCAGCCTTTCATTCCCTGCTGGGAAAACCGTTGCTCTTGTTGGTGCTTCCGGTTCGGGTAAATCAACGGTTATCTCTCTGGTCGAGAGGTTTTACGATCCATTAAAGGGGTCCGTCAAACTCGACGGAGTTGACGTTCGTGATCTAAATGTGAAGTGGCTGCGTCGTCAAATTGGACTTGTATCTCAGGAACCGGTTCTTTTCGCAACGACGATCAAAGGCAATGTCGCTCATGGACTGATTGGTACGAAATGGGAGGGTGCTTCGGAGGAAGAGAAGATGAGTTTAATTAAGGAAGCCTGTATCAAAGCCAATGCCGATGGCTTCATTACGAAGCTGCCTCTCGGTTATGATACATTAGTTGGCGAGCGTGGGTTCTTGCTTAGCGGTGGCCAGAAGCAACGTATTGCTATTGCCCGGGCTATCGTCTCTGATCCACGGATTCTTCTTCTTGACGAGGCGACCTCAGCTTTGGATACTCAGAGTGAGGGTATTGTCCAAGATGCACTCGATAAGGCTTCTACAGGTCGTACAACCATCACTATCGCTCACCGGCTATCTACTATCAAGAATTCAGATAATATCTACGTTATGGGACAAGGTCTTGTACTTGAACAAGGTACTCATAACGAACTCCTCCAGAACCCCGACGGTCATTATGCTCGGCTCGTACATGCTCAGAAGTTAAGAGAAGCCGAAGAAAATGAAGCTACAGCAGATGCAGCAGGAAACGATGATGCAGTCTCACTAAAAGACAATGGATCCGTTCATCACGATTTCGCGAAAGAAGCTGAGCGCGAAATCCCTCTTGGGCGCAGAGCTAGTGGTCGTTCGCTTGCTAGCGAGATTATAGAACAAAAGAGCAAAGGAAAGGAAACCAAGAAACATGAGGATTATTCGTTATGGTACATTTTCAAACGATTTGGTGCACTCCAAGGAAGCGTCTGGAAGACGTACCTTGTTGGTTGTTTCTTCGCTACATTAACCGGTATTGTTTATCCCGCATTCGGTGTTGTTTATGCCATAGCAGTCACAACTTACCAGAACATCACGGATAATCACAAGCTCCGTCATGAAGGTGACAGAAATGCTCTCTGGTTTTTCATCATTGCTATTCTTTCTATGATCACTGTTGGTATCCAAAACTGGAAATTCGCTGCAGCCGCTGCAAACCTTACATCAAAACTGAGATCGTTGTCCTTCAAGGCTATACTTCGCCAGGACATCGCGTTCTTTGATGAGGATACCAATAGTACTGGTGCATTAACGGCCAGCTTGAGTGATAATCCACAAAAAGTCAACGGACTTGCTGGTGTAACACTTGGTGCTATTGTTCAAAGTGTCGGTACGATTGTTTCGGGAGCCATTATTGGTCTTTGTTTCCAATGGAAGATTGCTCTCATTGGCATTGCCTGTATGCCCTTGCTAGTCTCTGCGGGTTATATCCGTTTGCGTGTTGTTGTCCTTAAAGATCAGGATAACAAGAAGGCTCATGAACAGTCTGCTCAAATGGCTTGTGAAGCAGCAGGTGCTATTCGGACGGTTGCTTCTCTTACTCGTGAAAAGGATTGCTTTGAATTGTATAGCAAGTCACTTGAAGAACCTTTGCGTCAGTCAAACCGTACTGCTTTTTGGTCAAACTTGATTTTCGCTATCTCTCAAGCCATGATGATGTATGTCATTGCTCTCATCTTCTGGTATGGGGCTCAGGGAGTCAGTCGTCAAGAATATACTACGAAGGCGTTCTTCGTCTGTCTATTCGTAAGTTTCTTAACCGATTTTTTGAATTTTGTATCTGTTTACATATGACTATTTTTAGAGCGTTACATTCGGTTCCATCCAGGCAGGCAATGTTTTCTCTTTTGTACCAGATATTTCTTCCGCAAAAGGTGCCGGATCCGATATTATTCGTCTTTTGGACTCCATTCCCGAAATCGATGCAGAGTCACCCGAGGGTGCCAAGATGAAGGAGGTCCAAGGTCAGGTTCGTTTCGAGGACGTTCATTTCCGTTATCCCACTCGCCCTGGAGTTCGAGTCTTGAGAGATTTGAACTTAACAGTTCAACCGGGGACTTACATCGCTCTCGTCGGTGCTTCCGGTTGTGGAAAAAGTACTACGATCCAGCTCATTGAACGGTTCTATGATCCCCTTGCCGGAAAAGTTTATCTCGATGGACAGGACATTTCCAAGCTTAACATTCAAGAGTATCGTAAACATATCGCTCTTGTCTCACAAGAGCCTACACTTTATGCCGGATCGATTAGGTTTAACATTTTGTTGGGAGCTACGAAGCCACATGACGAAGTCACTCAGGAAGAAATTGAAGCCGCGTGCCGAGACGCAAACATTCTTGACTTCATCAACTCCTTACCACAAGGCTTCGACACCAATGTCGGTGGAAAGGGCTCACAATTATCCGGTGGTCAGAAACAACGTATCGCCATCGCTCGTGCCTTATTGAGAAATCCTAAGGTTCTTTTACTGGACGAGGCTACTTCGGCTCTCGACTCCAACTCCGAAAAGGTGGTACAAGAAGCACTTGACAAGGCAGCAAAGGGAAGGACGACAATTGCCATTGCTCATCGCTTGTCTACCATTCAAAATGCCGATTGCATGTGAGTAAAATCCTATTATTATTAATTTTAAATAACGATACTAATTTCTTCCCTTCC
This sequence comes from Pyrrhoderma noxium, assembly GCA_002287475.2. Taxonomy (NCBI): domain Eukaryota; kingdom Fungi; phylum Basidiomycota; class Agaricomycetes; order Hymenochaetales; family Hymenochaetaceae; genus Pyrrhoderma; species Pyrrhoderma noxium. The sequence continues at coordinate 1,390,021 of CM008257.1, read as the reverse complement.
TATAGTTACTTCATCAAAGAGGGACGTGTTAGTGAAGCCGGAACTCATGATCAGCTTATTGCCAAGAAGGGCGGTTACTATGAATATGTGCAATTACAAGCACTATCGAAAAAGTAATAGAAAACTAGAAAAGCTATACCCGACTTCATTTCGCTATGCATTCCCCTTTACCCCTTTTCAACATTGATACACACATACACCCCTATCCCCCATCTAGATCTCAACATTTATTAGCACGCTTAGTCCACACATGAATCACGCATCACACGCTTTTACGATCAATCGATTTCCTTAAATTTATCTTATTCTTCGATTTACGCATTTTTTACGGTGCTTTCTTATTTCGTTATTCAACCTTGGTTATTTTCACTCGGAGGGCGGAAACTTGATTCGGTGTAACTGTAGTGGTATCAGATCAAATTTTTCGGATGGACTAATTTTGCGTTATTAACAATTATAGTATCCGATATATATTAAAATTGAATAATAAAAAATTAATGTCTTACTTTTGCGTAGTGTGGAATTGTCAAAGTAAAAGTATTATTAATATAATAAGTGTCTACCGTTTGCAGGAGTTTGAATTTGAATAAGTTTCTTTTTGGGCTACTAAAGATTGTTGTTCCGTTGATCTTAAGTTGGTAAAGAAGATCGCGTATCAATAACAAGAATAGTTTCATTCCAATCTTGACTGTCTTTGTCGGTCCGAGATAATATAGATCGGCACAATTGTTCCGTGGAGTAGGATAAAAAATAGTTATTATTTCTTGAATGCTTGAAATAAGAGTATTAAACATATGTACGGAAGGAATGAAACAGAAAGGTATCAGAATGCATAAGCAACCTATGTTAGTAGTAGAACAAGGGAATAGCACCAGCTACCAGAAACCAATACGGTGATTAGAACTAATTACATCTACAACAAGAGAACATAAAAAAGGTAAGTATCAAAGCAGATTACAGAATATTAAATTATTATAGTTAATATGTTCGTTGTCGAGTCCTTGGAAAATGCCAGAAAAATATAAAAGGCTGAAAAGGAGTATCTTAGGTCCAGGTATCTTCATATGCATCTGTTACTAATTTGATGGGATGAGTATGCTGGAGAGCGATAAGTGGGTTCTTCGACGGATCCGGGGGTTGTAATTCGAGAACAATAAAGTCTTTCACAACAAGACAGCCCGCTGCGAACCCTCCCGTCTGGATCTCAGTAGGATTGTTTACTCGGACCGTACCATCCCAATCTAGACTTTCAATTGGATCACTACCAGGATCTTCTTGCGGCTCCGAAGCAGGAACGGTAATATTCTTAGATCCAGTATTGGAGCCAAATACATACCCTCCAAGTCCGCTAAATCGCGAATAGACAGTTGATAGCCTCCGAACACCCGCGGGCTGTGGAGTTGGAGTTGGGCGGAGCGAAGAAGAAGAAGAAGACGGTGAAAAGAATTCCGGTTGGTTTTGACTTCTTTGCCGTTGTGGGGTGTATGCATAGGGGTATGTACAGGGTGGGCTATGACCCGGAGGACTAGGTGTGAGTTTACCTTCACCGAGAACACTAGTCCGCCAAGCGCGCTGGCCCCTTACTTCGACTATGATTTGCCGCAATAGAAAGACCCGAACAGAGTATTTAGTCATATTGTTACGGCCGGCTCGACTAATACCTGTTGCGAAGCTACTTCTCATGGACGCAGAAGTTGATGAACTACTGCGGACTAAGGGCCTAGCGTCCATGTGTTCCGTAGTTCGCCGTTCTGATAGAAGACGGGTAGTAGTCGATGAGCGGGCGTGACCGCTACACGAGCTCGATTGCGCAAATGAGAGTAGTGACGATAATGGTGCGGTGAGTTGAACATGGAATGGAATCTCGTCATTTAGTGCATATGTGCATGTTGATGGTACAAATAACTAGTTATAATAGTTTGATATTGGACTGCGGTTCAATAAGATCAAAAAATAGTCCTTACAAGACAATGTATAGAAGCAAACCCGGAACCCGGTCTGGATCGCATCGTTGCTACAACCTTAGATGACAATTTAGTACTTATTTTGGTATTGTTATCAGTTTGATAATTCTCACCTGATAGTATTCCTCAGGGGCAGTCTTAATGAGAGAGAAAAAGGGGACAGTGTTTTTAATAACTCTTGGAGCTGTAGTGCGGGGATAATACTTCATTGGAGTGCTTAGTCTGACAAGACGTCAATGCAAAAGATATTATGCTCAGATTGATTTACTTACGTCAAAATTGGCTTTGGGATAATCTTCCAAACCCGTGAAACATGGACAGAGATCGTGTAGAAGGTGTTTGCAAAGAGACCTGGGACCCCCGGGAAGATAACCTGGAATGACGGTGGTAACGGTCGCATACCCGAACTGGTTGAATAGGAATTCGGTAGTGGGCAAAGAAATTCATGAGTCTGTGGACATTGTGTATCTGCTTCATCTCTCTCCCAAATGACATGCGCGATTCTGAATAGTGGTCGTGTTTTGTTACCACCTTCAGCTATGGAGATTTTTAATTGACCCTCCAACTGATAAGTAGCGGCATTAATTCAAAGTACCACGGAAGACCTCTTTACTTTATACACACCTCAACAACAACCCTCTGCACTCTTTCCCAATTGTGTAGTTGTATTCTACCTCTTATTACAGCATCCTTGTCGAAGCAAGGAATGGATGCATTCTCTTCTTGATTGTCAAGTTCTAGCGTGACCGCGTTTCGACTGTTTTTGGAGGACACCCTAAACGTTCCTCTGGGTAACCTCGCACGCTCATTTTCTCCTGTGATTGCGAGACGCTCTTCATCGGGCCGTGGTTGATGGGTATACGAGGGCGTTGGTTGAGATGGGAAGTATGATGGCAGCCTGGCCGATTTATCCATCAACAAGTCAATGCGGGTTGGATTAAGGCGAGCAAGAAACAAGCGAGATCAGAACATATGGAGCTGGTTCGTGTTATATGGGTGAACTATTTCGTCGTAGCACATGAGATGCGGCATATCGCGAGCCCTAAAGCTATTGTTGATATAATGCTGTGGATACTTCGTGTGTTCACAGGTTGATTTAGCGCAGTATAAATTTGTGTCAAAGTTTTTCTGATTCATTACCTCTTTTCTAGACCTCGGTGTTATTCGGTTTATAATCACAAGAGAAAAGTTTATCAAAATTCCGAGTATTTTTTAGAAAACATAATCTTTAAACACTTTTTGCAAAGGTTTAAACCCTGATAAATAGTAAATTCTGCAACTCCTAAATTTTCCTGAAACAGGAGTAACCCACTCAAAACATTGATCGAAGCGACGACGAATGATTGACAGCCACCTACTTTCCCACGCCCATGGTCTAGAGATGACACGTACCGTTTGTAGCTTGCTATTCGCGTTTGAGCATCCTCGCCCGTTATGACATCCATAACACAAAATCTGCCGTTCTTTATCCGAGATCCTGCTGTTGCCCTCATCGGAGAGGTGAGTTACATCTCGCTTATCATGTGTGTGGTGTAGACGGAAGAAAGCTTATTTTCCTATTCTAATCTAGAAATGCTACCACCTACTTGTTGAAGAACTAGACATTACAAACGTCGACTGTCTCAAATATGCACTTTCTAAAGGCCTTGGCCTTGGGATAGTCTTAGGAGGGTCAATTATGAAAGTACCACAAGTATTTATTAGTGAGTCAATCCTTCCGCGTTCCGTCGAATAGGTTATTAACAAAGTTTTTTGTGTACAAGTCCTTAGAGCGCGTTCTGCTCGAGGTCTCTCATTTGCAGCCTACGTCCTCGAGACCCTTGCATATGCCATTACACTTGCGTATTCCTACAGGAATGGGTTCCCCTTCTCAACTTATGGCGAAAACTTCTTCCTCACGCTCCAAAACGCGTTCATTACTGTGCTTATTGCATATTACCCTGCCTCAGGTTTAAGACGTGCTCGAGGTGGCAATATTACTTCTGCTATTGGAACATTCTTTGCTACTATCGCAGGTGCCTTCGCGTTATACGCCGTCCCGTCCTCCACCCTCGCATTCCTCCAGCTATCAACATTACCGCTGAGCGTGTTCTCTAAGCTTCCCCAGATCACAACGAACTACCGTGCACAATCAACCGGCAATTTATCCGCGTTCGCAGTTATTTCTCAAGTGCTCGGCTGCCTTGCAAGAGTATTCACCACGCTAACGGAGGTAGATGACGTACTGTTGCTGACAGGGTTTGTACTTGCTCTGGTTCTTAATTGCGTCTTAGCCGCACAAATGTGGATGTACTGGGGCCAAGATTCCGATTCCAAACTCGTCGATATCGGAAAAATGTCTGCTTCTGAGAAATTAAGAACCGTAAATCCAACTCAAGTTGATATTGTGGTTCCACCAGCTTCACCATCCGGGCAACGCTTCTCGTCGCCCAGTGGCCGTCGTTGGTCTCGCAAAGTCGATTGATTAGTTTCCTGTATTCATAATATATGCATCCCATTTTTGTCCAGTTTAGTAAAGAATCATTTAATTTGATCAAATTAGTGCAACCAAATAAGAGTCTGAAGATATGATCTACAATCGGAACAAAGTGTTCAGGTCTGGGTTCGTTCATGTTTTCGCCTTGAAAGATCGGAAAGCAGACGGGCGCGCTCATTCAATAAAGCAAGGGTATATTGAGATGGTGAATTATGTCGGGTTATGATACCGGTACTGAGGACATCGTGAGATTCATAAGAAGTCGGGCGATAAGGCGTGTAATGCGCAGGGTTCTAATTTAAGTACGTTAGCACAGTTGAATTTTAAGCCGCTGCTAGACAAATGCAGTTGTGAATACTCACTGAGAAGCTTGGTTTACGATTATTTTGATATTGGCTTCCACGAGATTGATCGGAGGAGTGAGAACAAGTACGACATTGGAAATTTTGATTACGACTTCGTTCTCTCCAAGATTCGTATACAGTCATCTCATTTTCAAAATTTACTAAGTTTATGTCACCAGTCGTCCGTAATGCCGGAGTGATAATTGAATAGTCAGATAGTTCTTCTTCACAATGGCAGTAAGATAAGGATGCCGTTGAGGGCTTTCCTCTTGCAACTTCAAGGCTTAAGCTGGAATCCGAATCTAGACCTGAAAATGAGCTCTTTAAGTGGGCTGGACTATGTACCTTTCGGGGCGAGAGTGGGGGCAGCAAAATATCTTCATCTCGTATTTCAATGATAGTATCAGAAGCGCCCATAGGAGGGTCCAAATCTTCATAACCATCTTGAAGGAACGACATCGACTCAAATTGGTGCGAGAACTCCGAACTCATTTCAATATTGTATTCCGAATTGACTTCCTCATCAATTCCGCTAGTTGTAGTCCGTGATTCACGCAGGCTCTGTACAGAGTGCCTAAAGGGCGAGCCGTAACCCTCAGTAGATGCTGATACAGAAGACAGAACCGATCGCTCCATTTCTTGGGAATTTAAATCGAGAACACTATCATCATCGCTCCTATCCATCCATTGCTTTTGTTCTTCAAGATGTTTGGAAGAGGAGTTACACCATTCCCGTAGCGACGCGTCAAGTGAGAGCGCGGTCTTTTCAACAGCCTTCCCGTCGCTCGATACATAGTTCATTTTCTTTGCAAGCCAGCAAAGAATCTCAGCAACACGCGTTACTTCTTCCTTATGGCCCTGTGCCAGATTTCTTGGATCCAAGTCACCAAAGCTTAGCTTTAGTTTTCTGTCCCTACCATCGCTACTGTCGTTAGTACCCGAAATGATACCACCTAAGACTGTGGACGCCGTGCTGGCAGTGTTCAAACTCAGGTTACTATCCACTTCGCCTGCCACACCTAGTATATCATCTGCTAAAACCCCAATAACAATTTTCATAGTATCAACACGAGCCCGATATGTAGAAGACTTTCGTGTCTCAGGGGGTAAAGGTAGCCGTACACGAAGCATGGATTCGAATATTGCGAGAATAAGTGACGGGGTGAGTTCAAGTGGGCTAGAAAGAGTAAGTGGTATCGATATGGCCTCCAGTAGAGCGTTTAGCGTACATGTTAAGTTGTCTGTTCATTTGGTAAGTAAACATATTTATGTACCATATTTTTTTTTTACTAATGACTGTACCTTCATCTAGATGCCTTGACATGATCGACATAGTGAATTAGATACCTTCGCTATCAACGGACGAGAGCAAATAGTTATGCCAAGCTCCGAGGTGCAGAAACACATGAAAACGAAGTGGTGATGTTTTAAAGTATTGTCAGTAATACCTAAAAAGCAGTAGGAAATGTGGCAGAAGTAAATTATTACAAACACAAACAAAGATGAGCGTGGAAACCAACTCGTGATTCCAAGAGAAAGGATACAAATCCGTATGATTAGTAATCCAAGACTCGAAGATTTGATTCGACGCCACGGACACGTGTTACGTGTGAACCCCAAAGTCCTCACTTGAGATTTATAAATATTAACATCTACGTCTACGGGACTTACATAGACGAGAAGATTGCGGAGGCAAAGCGGAAACAATAAATTTTAGATATTCTCCACTTGCACCTTGCCACTAATTTCTTTTAAAAAATGACTAGTAAAACCCCGTCAGTATTTCGTCTCGGTAACTAGATTTTCTCCTCCTGGGTTAAAAAATAAATAATTTGGCTGGACTAAAGATAAGAGCACATGGTAAGCTTGTCTACCTACATATTTGATCTGTATCGTTTGTATTTGAATGAAGTGGCTTCTACAGCTCGAAAAAAGATGGAACCGAAGAAGCCAAGAAGTAGTAAAGTCAGTGTAAAGATACTAAGTGAATCAAAGACTTATCGAGTGATTTCTTCGTATCTGGGCAACTTATTAATTCACTTTGGCCAGTATATCTTATTTATTCGTCTCCTGTCAGATTATACCTCGCGAGGGTATGATTTTTTCTCCGCAATGTTGGCCTAATCGTTCGTTCAAGATGTGTAACGAAAGGTGTACGATCATGTCCGAGAACCGAAATCCATTAATTCTCATTTTATTGCGTCTTCGGAGGGAGCGGAGTGGAGTGGATTATCGCATTCTCAATTTAGTTAATTCGGCCAGGACTTACCGAATGCAAAAAAAATTCACGACAACAGATGTATACCAGGGCGTCCATTCATGTTTTAAATCCTATTGTAAGTGCCCGCCACACCTGCTGATAACGCATATTTTTTTCCTATATTAATTCTCTTTGTCAGAAGAAAGGATTACAGCTCTTTTTTGTATTATATATACAATCTTATAGCTTGAAATAACAGGTGTTCAAACTTCTCTTCCAAAATTTCAATACTTTTTTTTTCCGTTCGGTGTATAATAAAAATCAAGAGCGTGGTTGTGCAAGGACCATGATTGGTGCGTTCCACTCAGGGACCTGGAGCAATATTTTCTCAGAGTGTCGCTCTGGAAGCCATGTATAAAACTCGAATTGTAGCTGAGAAATCACAAGTTCAAAGCATGAGTATTGACTCCGGAACTTAACTCTATTTTTTCCTTAGTACGGATTACTATATATTGAGGTCCTGAGCCCGTTGTCTCTGACCAGCTGCTACGATGATACTCATATACCTCATTGACGTATCTGTTGCGCTTTGTGCTCTGACTCTTCTGCGACGTCTTAAAAGTAAAAGGAATACGAGCCTTCCTCTCCCCCTGGACCAGATGGATTACCTTTGGTTGGTAATATACTAGACTCACGGAATGATGACATGTGGGAGACGGCAAGGAGATGGGGAGAAAAATATGGTGAATAACCCCTACTCTGCTACATGTTTCTCATTACTTATCATTATTATTAAAGGGCCGATTGTGTCCATCTCAAACCTTGGGTCGCCCATCATATTCCTTAACTCATACGAAACTATGGTAGATCTTCTGGAGAAACGAGGGGGTACCTATTCATCAAGACCAAAGAATGTTATGCTCGATCTGTTTGTACTCCATGATACTCACTACGTGACCATAATTAACCAACTTATTCTAGAGGTGGATGGACAAGTTGGTTTATAGCGCTATTTCCATATGGCGATGAACTTAGGAAGTCGAGGCAACTTCTACACCGACATTTTCAAATCAACGCGGTACCAAGATATTACCAGATCCAGGAAGTATCAACCCATAAACTTCTTGATAACCTTTTATCATCACCAGAGGACTTTTTTAAACATATTCGGACGTATGTCTGTTTGTTCGATAATATATATGTATATACTAAACGATTTATCTATAGGGCAACGGGACGAACAATACTGAAAATAACTTATGGTTACGATAGTAAGTATCTCTTGTCTATATACGTTAAATCAGCAATGGAAAGAGCCCTTTATTGTGGAATAGTTAAAGATAAAGATGACTACTATGTTAATATTGCTGAAGAGGGCATGAAAAATGTCACAACAGCGGAAGGATTTTTTCTCGTAAATCTCATACCTTGGCTTCAGTATCTACCAACATGGCACCCTGGGACTGGATTTAAAAAGTTATCACAAAGGGGGAGAGAGATCGGTATGGAAATGCGAAATAAGCCATACGATATGGTGAAGCAGAGTATAGTAAGCATTTTGATTTCTGTTAACTCATAATCTTTCTATAACTCTCGGAATTAATCCACAGTCTAACGGAATTCCGATGTCTTCGGTGACGAGTCGGCTCATAGAGTCGGAGATTAATGAAGATGGATCTATAGGGAATGAAGAACTCATTAAAAATGTTTCTGGAGTTGCCTATGGAGGTTTGTAATCTTGCATCTATATTGAACTGAATCATCTGACGAAACTAATCACATTCATTCAGCCGGGGCAGATACAGTAAGGTCATAATTAATTGTCTTGATGCTATCTAATCCATGGAGTAGATTGTATCTAGTACAATTACATTCGTCCTTGCTATGGTATTGCATCCAGAGGTAATGAAGCGTGGACAGAAAGAGCTGGATCAAGTTCTAGGAAAGAACATACTTCCAACTATGGACGATCAACCAAGACTGCCTTACATAAATGCAATCCATAAAGAGTGTCTGAGGTAAATATAGCTTTTTAATTATTTCTCTTCCTATTTAGCTCATAAGGTGTAAGATGGCAGGTTGTTGCTCCTTTCGGTATTTTCATTCTATTTTTAGTTTCACAAATAACTTCAGTGTAACTTAACTTTAATAGCTATTGCACATACATTGCCAGAGGATGATGAATACAACGGGTATCTCATACCAAAGGGTACTACCATATTTCCCAATATATGGTGAGTAGATGTTTGTATACGGTTTTGAGTGTTGGACTCAAGTTGGCTACAGGGCCGCATCAAGAGATCCTCGAGTATATCCAGAGCCCGAAGAGTTTGGCCCTGATCGTTGGCTTCCAGAGACTGGAAAAGAGCCTCCTCTAGATATATTAAAATTAGTGTTTGGTATTGGTAGACGGTATGCATTGAGCCCGACGATTACGTCTTATTCTGAGCTTACGTTGCAATAGTATTTGTCCAGGAAGATTTATGGCGAGCAACTCGGTACGTGTCCTGATAAAGTATTTGCGTCACGAAATATAAATGAGTAGTCGTTAATTTTGAAACTATTTTAGTTCTTTTTGACTATCGCCTCCGTTCTAGCGACATTCGATATTGAAAAAGCTATTAATGAGAAGGGAGAACCCATTGTTCCTAATGTTGACTATACCGAAAATTTTGTCAGGCGAGTCCTCTCAACCGATTCCTCGAATCCTCCAAACTAAATTTCTGAGGGCAGGCAAGCTAAACCATTCAAGTGTGATATTAAACCGCGTTCCAAAGAGATAGCTTTGTTAATTCGGCAGACAGTTGAAGCTGAAGATGCCGAGAAGCTATAAGGCTAGTGAAGATACAAGGGATTATCAGAGCTTCATATGCAAATTCTCGCTTTAATCCTGAAAAAAATGTATATTTATTTAATACACAGCAATAACATTTGTTCAATTGTCATACGTCTTCACAATGGGGAACAGTAAATATAGGAGATCAGGCAAAATATGTGTTTTAGTATCACCACTGGGTGAGTTTTCCTTTCATGGTCTAGTTAGAACCTAGTGAGCCCCGAGATGAACTTAAAATATATGGTGATAGTTAAGCTGGGCTATTCAACTTGTTTGACAAGGTCGTGTCCGAGGAATTGCGTTTAGAGTCAGTCAGAAGAATCAAAAAGGGGTATAGATCATAAGTCAAATATGAGTATAGGTTGTTTAATAGGCCGTATACCCTCGTGTTGTATTTATTCCTGAGTTCCTGGGCTGTTGTCGTATCCTTATCAGGTCATTATCATCTAACTAAAAGCGCGCCAAACAAATCGCCTCGGAACATTCCGTGTATCCCCAGTCGACATACTTGGTATCTCTTTTGAATGAAAAGTTTTATCTATATATTCACTCAAAAAGATCATATGCTTAAAGAAGATAAGATCTGAATGTAAAATTAAGTATGTCTCACACGAGCAACAGGCCAATGAGACTCAAGCCCAAAACGTACTCTGCCGTATATTTTCTGAATTAAATGGATAAATCAGAGGTCTGGGTCATCATCTTTCTTTTAATACGGTTACTTCTAAGCTATCTCAGCTCTAAATACGCAAAAAATGTTACGTTACAAGTGCAAATATTATATTGGATTCGCACTATCATGGTCCATGGGTGACAACTACATTAATGGGTGATATCCACTTCTTTAGGACTTACTTCTTTAGACAAGGGTAATATTTAAATAAGCGAGTAAGTAGCTATCTTATTAATCAGAGTCTATTGCAGAAGTCCGAGGATTTCAGAATGAATATGTATCAAATATCAGCTGATAAAGTTATTGGAAACACTCACTCGGAATAAGATAACGAAGGACTTCTTTATTAAGAACGATTCTAGCGTACTATGGCCAATGATCCAGAGTACTGTTTTCGGAACGTCATTTTGGTAGCCCTTAAAATTAACGGATTGAGTTCGAAGAGTGGATCACAAGCTCCATTCACTTACATTAACTCAGGAACTTTCGCTCCAATGTTCCCATAGTATAAACACTTTTATAAGCCGAATACTAATGTATATACCCCCAAAGTTATCGCGAAGATGATACTCATATACCTCATTGATGTTCTAGCCGTACTCTGTATTCTTAGTCTCTTGCGACGATTTGGAATTGCTCGGAAAACTAGCCTTCAGCTACCACCCGGACCTAAGGGATTGCCATTGATTGGGAATATACTAGACTTACAGGACGATGGTATATGGGAGACTGCGAGGAAATGGGGAGACAAATATGGTAAATCACAAATACCCCACTATCTAACTCCTGGCTTACCTCTCGAAAGGACCGATCATCTCTATCTCTAATCTTGGTTCCCCTATCATATTTCTTAATACATACGAGATCATTGTAGACCTTCTGGAGAAACGTGGAAGTATCTACTCATCAAGACCAACGAACATAATGATTGACCTGTGTGTATTTTACAATATCGAATTCAAATCTGGAATCGTCAATAATCTTCATCTAGAGGTGGATGGTCAAGGTGGTTTGTTGTATTTTTTCCTTACAGCGATGAGCTTAGGAAATCAAGGCAGCTTCTACACCGACACTTGCAGGTCAACGTTGTTCCAAGGTACTTTAAAGTACAGGAAGCAGCAGTTCATAAGCTCCTTGATAACCTATTATCATCACCAGAAGAGTTCTTGAAACACGTTCGGACGTATGTTCATGTTTGATACCTAGGACATCCCCACTAACTAACACCCCTTTTAACTCAGCTCTGCAGGACAATCGATACTTAAAATAACCTATAATTATGACAGTAAGTACCTTCTGTACATTTTGATATATCAACAGCGGTTCAGCCTTATGAAATAGCTAAGGATAAAGACGACTACTATGTCAATATTGCTGAAGAAGGCTTAGAATATGCCGCAACATCTGTGGGATTCTTCCTAGTAAATGTCATTCCCTGGCTCCAGTACCTGCCTACATGGTTCCCTGGGACCGGATTCTTAAGGCTGTCAAAGAGAGGTAGAGAGCTTGGTACGGAGATGCGAAATAGGGTATACGATACGGTGAAGCAGAACGTTGTGAGTAATTACTTTGATCAAAACATACATATGTACATACTCCATATATCTAATATAAATCATACAGTTGAATGGACATCCTATGCCGTCAATAGCGAGTCGGCTTATAGAGTCAAACAGCAATGAAGATGGATCTATAGTAGACGAAGAAATCATCAAGAATGTCGCTGGAATCACTTATGGAGGTTTGTGTTTTTGTGTCCTTCTTGGAGTGATTCACTTGACAGAGATGACTATCATCTCGTTCAGCCGGAGCAGACACCGTAAGGCTACTCTTTCCTAACTAAAGTTTATCTAAATCGTAGAGTAGATTGTATCCACTGCGATCACATTCATCCTTGCTATGGTATTGCACCCAGAGACAATGAAGCGTGGGCAGGAAGAATTAGATCAAGTTCTGGGGAAGAATACACTTCCGACTATGGACGATCGGCCAAAGCTACCTTTCATAGACGCAATTCGTAAAGAGTGTCTAAGGTAATACAGCCCCTTATACGCTTCTATCCGCATACTCATAACGGTTAAGATGGCAGGTTGTTACCCCTTTCGGTACTTGCAACCCATATATATATATTTTTCATTAAGAATTTTTATATAACTCATAAAATCTGCTAGCTTCTCCACACACAACTTCAGAGGATGACGTATATAAAGGATATTTCATACCGAAGGGAGCTACTATATATCCTAATCTATGGTGAGTAAAATCTTAATAGGGATGATAATTTAGCTTAGGCTGGATATAGGTCTGTATTTAGAGATCCTCAGCGATATCCAGAACCCGAAAGGTTTAATCCTGACCGTTGGCTTCCTGAGAACGGGAAAGAGCCCCCTCTGGATTCATTTAAAGTAGCATTCGGTATTGGACGGCGGTATGCATCGAACATACATACCTCGGTTACTCTTGATTAATGTTCTTTTAGTATTTGCCCTGGACGATTTCTGGCCAATAATTCGGTACGCGGCTATTGATCATAGATATATTAGAAAGGAGACGCCAACAGAGTAATCCATGCAGCTTTTCCTAATTATTGCCTCCACCCTAGCTGCGTTTAACATAGAAAAGGCTATGGACGGGAATGGGGAACCTATTATCCCTGATGGTGACTATGAGGAACGCTTTCTCAGGTTGGTGAAGTTACTAGATCTTGACGCTTTGAAACTAATTACACGATAATAGACATGCTAAATCATTTAAGTGTTCCATAAAACCACGCTCGAAGGAAATAGCTTCTATAATTCGACAAATGGTTGAAGCTGAGGAAGCCGAGAAGTAACAAAAGCAAAGCAAGAATTCGAGCAGTTTAAATTTCAGATGTAAGTGTAGGTTATATTATGAATGATCTGGTTTTGCATTTGTACTTGATACTCTGATTCGCAATATTATTCTTTGATGCTGAAAATTGGATGAATTGTGCAACTACATATACATGTACAATATCATTAATCCTGATAATCTGAAAAGAGAACTATAAGAAAGCAACAATCCGCCCAGGTATTTAACGTCAATGTCCATAGTTTATCCTATTGAGGTCCTATAAACTAATGTTCTGTCTCCTCCCATGTTCGTCCAACCGTCTTAACCAGATCAGCTTCAGTGATCTTCTTACCGCTTGTGAAGTATCCCGCAGCAATCTTTGCATCAATTTCAACACGGGAGTCGGGAGGAATGAGATGCTCTGGGATGTCATATCGTTTAATGATTGGAATGCCGGACTCTACGATAGCATTGTATTTCCTGTTTAAAGGGAATTCCGGAGAAACGATAAGGGATATGAAACACCGAAAGGTATAAGAACTCACATATCACTCATTGAAACCATATTGTGAATTTTCGTTATACCTAACCAGTGCAAAATATCAGGCATCAATGCTTGGAACCTCATATCCTTAACACCAGCAATCAACTCTGTGCTTTTGAAGTATTTGTCCGCAGAGTCTCCCCCTCTCTTTCGGAGGTTATACACAAGGTACTTGGTCACTTCGCCGAGGGCTCGACCCTCCTTACGGAAGTAAACAACAACACCAACTCCACCACGTTGTGCTGTCTTCACACATTCTTCAATTGCAAAGGTGAGATAAGGTTTGCAGGTACAAATGTCGGATCCAAAGACATCTGATCCGTTACCTGTATAAAAATAGGTACGTTAAAGTCAAATTTTTCATCGAAGGGAATATTCGAAATCAAATATTACGTACATTCGTCGTGCACACGGAGCGTGAGTTCTTTGGTTTCATCACGCATATATTCAGGTGGTCCAACTAAAAAACGACAAGAATTATGGTTCATTCATAAGCACATACGATAAATGATTAAAAGATCAAACGTACAGATGTAGACTGTTAAGCCACCAATTGGGGGTAAAAAGACCTTGACATCAGGACGCGTAATGAGTTCGGGGTACATCCCTCCCGTGTCCTCAAACAGGGCACGACGCAAAAGCGATTCCGAGCTAAATTACACCAAAAAGGGGTTATTGTAAGTTAAAAAGCTTAATTTTAATCAGGCATGCTTCCCATACCGGTACTCACATGCCAAAACGCTCTGCCACTCCGGGTAAATACCAAACAGGTTCAACGGCCGCTTTGCTAGATACCAGCTCCACACCCGGGTCCTTGTTACTTTCACTACCATCCTCGTTAAGTATAGGTCTGCTCTTCAATACAATTTTCCCATCAATAGGTATCGATCCAGCTCTTGCAGCCTCGTCGAGCTCCGAGAGTTTGATGTGGGCCTTTGTAACAGCTATACTCGGCCTAACATCGAGCCCCTTTACTTCCATTTCATCTCTAAATACTTGGGGAACTAAATGGCCCCATGGATCAAATGATACGATCTTCTTCGGGTTGAACCAAGCTGGAACCGGTGGTATGGGTACAGGAGGTTCAGTGAGTGCATATGCGGGCTTGTGGGTAGGAGATAGAGTGCCTATAGCGACAGCAAGGGCACGATAGATGGAATAGGAACCTGAATGTGCTCCGATGGCATTACGTTGTTTGATGGAAGATGAGAGGCGAGAACATATGACTGGGCCACGGATCTTAGGGTCTTGAGCACCCCATGTGAGTGGAAAAGGCTTGATTCCATGCTGGTCTGGGTAGGCTATAATACATAATGGTAGTTGCATACGTGTGTTAGTAAGATCCGTGAATTTGCATATGATCACTAAGTGGGAGTTACGAACTAGTGAGGATGACGCGTTGCGGGTACAATGTTCGCTCCCTGTCCTTGTCAGAAAGAAGACTGTCATTCTTGGCTGGAGAAGAGCTTAGAGCACTGGATGCTGATGGAGGCGAAAAAGCTACAACTGAGGAAGTCGGAGAGGCAGCGTGGGGTTCAGTAGATAGAGAAGGTGTTTCGCGTCCAGGGATGGGAATTCCTGAACGAGATTCAGATGGAGATGAAGTGATGGCATCGACCTATGAGAGATACCAATCAATCTGAGGTTTAGGCTACACCGTTGGTCAACGTTTGGGAGGTATGATACTTACTTTAGCTGAGAGAACTTGTTGAGATTTTTGAAGATTTTGCAATTGTGCGAGGATCTGAGTTAGGATGGCGTCGGACGTCGACATCGTTTCTAACTCTACAAGGGATCGTTAATCTAATTCAGTTGTTTGGGGAGTAAGTAAGAGGTGAGTTTGGGACGAATGTAGTGAGTATTACTAGTACTATGCGCGCGTGTCTGAAACGCCCAATGCATGAGGTCAGGTGTACGTACCGAATATTGCTCAAGCGGTACAAATAGGTCGACTTTCTCTCACTATTTCCTACGACGACAAATAAAGGGATCGATGTCCCCTGCTATAGGAAATGACGGTGCAAAGAGGGGAAAGGGAATCAGTTTGTTCATGCACGGTTTTTATGTCCGTATCTGCAGCTATCTAAGATCTTCAGGGACACAAGAGTCTTTCTATCTCTCTTCGGAGCCCATTATCTTTTTTGATAAGGAGTGCTGGTTTCGGATTTACATTATTGATAACTAAAGCATTGATAACAAGCTTGCGAATATGCTAGAATTATGATAACAGGCGGAACGGCAGGATATTCCACAATGATACATGTGCTTCTTCAGAATTATTATATCACTTTAATTCGCGAGGGGATTTTATAGAAAGAATAATAATTCAAGTCCTGCGAAGACACTGACGTGTCCTTCAAGAAGTGTAGACTTTTATGAGGGACACGAGTTATCTTTAGATTTCTATCGATCAATCTTTCTTAATACTACTAACCTATCCATAATATCCATACAATCTATTATAACCACTTCATTCGAGCTATGGTCTACAAAGAAGTTCGGTAATGCTGTACCTTTTTAGTTGTCTTTCTTTCCAGCCCTATATCTGATCAAAGGCTCCACTAGGATCTATTGCTCTCAGGCAAATCTCGCCGCTCCATTAGGAAGCGATAAAACGTGGGTTACATGGCCTATGCTAACTTAGTACTTCGGGGACTGTTTCGTAGAATGGAGTACACGTAAACGGTACAAGATCAAACATCGACCATAATGGTCCACTAATTAGCAACTGCTCAGGCATGAGGTTTTCATACTTGGTTTATGAATTAAAACAAAGCCACGGTCCACAAACAATGAACTAAGTTCACCAACATTGTAGAAGGGTGTTATTGACCGAGTCACGCCGATCACGAGATGTTTCGCATGCAATGGAAGCCACCGATGAGAACGATGTTTCCTCATGCGTGGGTATTTAAGTTATGGGGGATCCTCGTTTCCATTTTGTGTTTGTTGATATTGCACAAAATTAAGCAGACAAACAGAGGGGATAGCATTGTAAATTTTCTCATGAACATATATATGAATGCTATGCAGATGAAGAATATTGAGGGAGCATATGCATATGCATGTGAACGGGTGGAGTGCGTGCATAATAATAAAGCGGTAATACTAGCGAAGTTTTTTCTATGTACTATTACTTCCTTTCTCGTCGACCACCATCTTCTATCCTCTTCGACTGGCGACTCAGACCGTCGTCATTTTCGACGCATTCGAGGTAACTTGTTCGGCAAATATGTTGTACGAACATCACATAAATTTTAAGCGACAGAGTGAGTTTCACACCCGATCTTGTTATCTCGTCCCTCGGTCCATCGACGTCAGTGGGGGTCCTCCGACTCCTAATTTTCCATACCGATGATGACTAGTCCTAGTCCTGGTGAACTTTTCGCCTTCCTAGTTGCCGTCGTCTCAGGTTCAAAAAATAGTCCCAGCCACACATATTCTACATCTCACTTTTTCTTCAGGCGGAATCCTTTTTTCCGCTCTTTTTCATGCGTGTGCAAAGAGGTGTACTATCTTTACAAATTTAGAGTGACATCACTTTCCGGATGTCCGTGTCCGAATCCACATTGTTGCCTCTGCCGACAACAACGTTCTCTGCCTCATTGAGCTCTTCTTTTTCTTCGTCCCCTTCATCATCCTCCCCCTCTGTCTCGACGTCCTCCCCCATGTCTAGCTCTAGCTCGGGGGCTCATCAACGGGCTCGGGCACCGGTGTTGAGGGAATACCTTCTTCGGCATCCATACCATCTTCGAGCACATCACTGAGTAATCTTCCTACAGACCCAACAAATTCAAGTACCACAGCCGTACCCACTTCTGATACATCCTCAACTACAACTACTACTACACAGCCGCCTCCCTCGTCCTCGTCTACGTCTACTACTACCACCACTACACAACCGGAAACGACAACTACTAGTAGTTCAGACACTTCGACGACGAATGGAAGTACTAGTCCTCCAGACACGACTCAACAGACGACGACTACCCCGACGAATACGGATACAGGCGGGG
The DNA here is from genome assembly GCA_002287475.2 of Pyrrhoderma noxium. Lineage (NCBI taxonomy): Eukaryota > Fungi > Basidiomycota > Agaricomycetes > Hymenochaetales > Hymenochaetaceae > Pyrrhoderma > Pyrrhoderma noxium. The sequence goes on along the minus strand of CM008257.1, from coordinate 1,372,154 downwards.
GAACTTCGGTAACAACTACAGATACAAATACGGCTACGAATCCAACGGAGACTTCGTCATCAAGTGTAGTAGTTAGCACAATCATCCAAACTACCGTGTATGTGTTATTTTGTTTTATCAAATATCTCTTTGCTCTTGGTGATTCATCGATGACACCATCATTTACCTTCTCGAGATATAATTGGAATCTATCACCGATCCTACTTGTGCCGATTAATCTCCATCTCCGTCTATCCATCTATCATTTGACATTGTATTTATATACATAATTTATTTACAGAATCACAACGAATGGACAGGCATCTACAATCACAACTCAGTCACTCTCCTCCTCTACGGTAGTCTCCTCAACGACTAATTCTTCGTCCGATAACAACAACCATACAGGTGCTATCGTAGGCGGTGTTATAGGTGGTGTTGTTGCGTTATCTGCCCTTGTCCTCTTAGCGTGGTTCTTACGACGAAGGCGTCGGCAAGATGAATTTGACGGCAATTTCGATCCGGACCGAGTGACCCGTCACGATTCGTCCGCGTTGAAGCATGGAGGTAGAGCAGATGCTGACTTACTGGCAGCGGCAGCAGAAACGCATTCACCCGAGGTCACACCATATACCTATGGCCTGAATAACGCAGCCCCGTCTCTGGGAAGTGGTAATCAAGGAATGCAAATGCCAATGGCCCAGCACAATGGTATGGGCGCGTCTTATCTTGGTCCTGGAATTGTGGGGGCTGGTGTCGGTGCTGCCGCGGGATACGGAGCAAATTACGACAGAAAAGGTGGAGGATCGCTGTCCCCTGTGTCGTATTATGATCCAAATGCACCTCCCATGCCCTCTGGCCCATCAGAAACAGGATCAGGATCAGGCTCTGGCTCTGGTCATGCAGGATTCAACCAGAGTCAATACAGCGGGCCAACGCCATATGGTATGTCACCTTATGCGCCTGTCGGTGTAACTGGGGTTGGAAGGCCTGGTCCACCGAGTAGTACCGCCCCGAGTGTGTATAGCCAAAGCCTGAGCGGGCATCAGCCCTCGGTATCAGGAACAGGGGGTTACGTACCAAATGCTAAGGAGAGGGAAGCCTTTGCATCAAGGTATGCCCAGCAAATGGGACAGGGGCAAGGGACACCTTATGATCCAAATAACAACGGGAGTGCGGCTTATGTTAGCCCGTATTCTGCTGCTGGTGGCTCTGGGTATGGAGAGGGCAGTGCCCCATTGACGCTTAGAAATCCATCTACGGTGGATGATGGAGCTGAGTCTCCTAGTGTGGTCGTTCATCAAGACGGGGGTAGAGTAAGAGACGAAGAGGGTGATATGGCTTTGAATGAGATTCCACCCACGTATGATTCAATCCGGAGCGATGAAGACGAAAATGTTCCCCGAGCAAGATAGAAAATATGTACATGCGTATAGAAAAATCGACCTCCTTCTATCCCTTCTTGTTCCATAATGACGCTTGATGTTTCTTGGATGGCTAATGACCTGTCATGATTATGCCACACGCTATTTATAACGTCTTTGTTTACATTAAATTTAGCTTAAGTTCAGAAGAGGGATGGTGTGTAGATTAACTTTGTTGGTGGTGCTGTGTAGGAATATGAAATTGCAATTGTCTTTTTTTTTCTTGAATTCTGGTTTGAGGCTTGTGGAGTCAACTTACCTAGCTATACCATAAGCATTAATGGGGTAGTGGTAACCTGGGTCGTTGCCATCGACCCGCCGGGGGTTCGATTCCCTCTTAATGCAGGGATATGTTTTTTGCTTTTGAGGACATCTTGTACACAATAATATTCACGCTTTTGATTACTTTTTAACAATATACAAGTTGTCTATAATGATTTTGAATCATAGTAATGGCATCGCCTACGAAAAAGGTTAGTTCAATGAACATCGACGATTGCGTGGATCTATGATCTCTTGAATTCCACTTTTATTTCTAACCTAAGATAACAAAACCACAATAATCTCCGAGGGTACCCAGCGAAATCGATGATAATAAAAATAATTGAATCCAAATTATACAACACGTATTCAGAACCAGAAGAGTGATCTAGGAAGAGAACGTGTTATGCAACTAAACCCGATCGATCATCAGTCAATCAATGTGGGGAAGGGGAGAGGTAACAGGGGTTCATTGAATGTAGTATATTGTGAAGGGGCGTAAAGGGGGGTTCCTAGCTACAACCAACCTAGTATATCATTCATTGAAACACAATGTGATTCTTCCTTCGTGGCGCAACTTACTAATCCACTCAATTCCTCCCAAAAAGTGCTTACGCGCTACAAATTATACCATATCTTACTAATCATTGGATCATAAATCTAACTCAAACAACAGAAGATATTATTGCCTAATTAAGGTCGATCCCCGCCACCCCGAGTCGGTGGGGGTGGGGTGTCAAGGACAAGGGGGCGAGACAAAAAAGGGAAATTCACGGCGTAATAGCGGGCTAGGCTAATCCTTTATTTCTTGCTGACCGTAATCAAAATCATGGTAATAGATAAGTCAACAGGGTAACCGAATGACTAAATATCGCTTATTCTGAAACTACTTCTTCGGTAAGATATAGTAAACACTTTTTGTTGATTCGACTTCTAATTGATGCATTTTTGCCACACATATTATTTCCTTCTCATCCCCGCTCTCTGTTAGGTGTTGTCTTGTGTGGAATGTGCTTTGTAAGTCCAAGGACGCGTAAGTGCTCAGTTTGCTCCTAAATGTATAGCAATACCGGGTAATGCGTGGGATGTCAATTTATTCACATCATAATTCATAATCTGAATGATTTGAAAGACTCGAAATTGAAAAAAAAAGAAGAGATGTTAGTATTAGCACACCACCAGCACACGTATAAAAAGGGGATGAGGAATCAGTCATATTTCTCCTCATCCTCACTACTACTACTACTACTACTACTACTGCCTCAGCTACTCCAGCTAAAGCACAACAGAACTCTTCTTCTAAAGATCAATTAAATTCAACCTCACTCATGGCAGCCTTCGGTCCCCCACCAGTCCCACCTACCAACCTTGGTCGGTACCGTATCCTCTCCCCTCATGCCGGAGTTAGGGTCTCACCCATCCAACTCGGTGGAGCCTCAATCGGTAATGCATGGGAAGGGATTGGCATGAAAGGAATGAACCAAGAGGATTCTTTCAAGCTGTTGGATGCTTATTTCAAAGCTGGAGGTAACTTCTTGGATACCGCCAACTCTTAGTAAGTATCTTCCTTTCTTATTTTTAGGACTGAGAGGATCCGTTTTTTTTTGTTGTCGTCATCGATATTATTATCCATTGTTGGTTAGTTGGATTGGATGGAAGGATTTGCTCTGATCTCTATCTCTATTTTTGATATTGATAATTTTTGATGAAATTGATATTAACTTTTGCGATTATTTTGTGTTTTTTTTTTCTATGTGCCACCCGCTCTCGTCCTCGGTTATCTAATCTAGCCAGAATGGAGAATCTGAGAGAATCATTGGTGAATGGCTCGAATCTCGAGGAATCCGTGACCAACTCGTTATTGCAACAAAGGTATGTTATACTTATTCTCTCTCCCGAATCAAACAAACCCGAATCCATAATCCTTAACTAACACTTCTCCCCCCCTCTCCTCTAGTTCTCGATCGAATCCACCCTCGGAAACCCAAACATCCACACTCGAGTCAACTTCAGCGGCAACTCCGCCAAATCCATCAAAGCCAGCCTCACCTCCTCCCTCAAAAAGCTCCGCACAACCTACATCGACATCCTCTACCTCCACTTCTGGGACTTCAGCACCTCCATCAAAGAAGTCATGGACCACCTCCACAACCTCGTCGTCTCCGGCCAAGTCCTCTACCTCGGCATCTCCGACACCCCCGCCTGGGTCGTCAGCCAGGCGAATCAGTACGCGATTGATAATGGTAAGACCCCATTTGCGATTTATCAGGGCGCGTGGAACGTGATGGAGAGGAGCTTTGAGAGGGATATTATCCCGATGGCGAGGACGAATGGGTTGGCGTTGGCGCCGTGGAACGTCCTCGCTGGCGGGAAACTGCGGTCCGACGCCGAAGAAGCCCGACGCGAGGCCTCCGGAGAAAAAGGACGTTCGGTGATGAGTCCGTCGTGGAAACGCAATGAGGTGGAGAAGAAAGTGAGTGGTGTGTTGCAGAAGATTGCGGTGGAGGTTGGACTGGATGGGGATAATGTTGGGGCGGTGGCTATTGCGTATTTGTTGCAGAAGACGCCGTATGTGTTCCCGATTATTGGGGGGAGGAAGGTGGAGCATTTGTTGGCGAATGTTGAGGCGTTGAAGGTTTCGTTGAGTGAGGAACAGATTAAGGAGATTGAGAGTGTTGTGCCGTTTGATCCTGGGTTCCCTAGTAATTTCATTGTATGTGATAAACTTCGCTTCATTTCTTATTTTGTTGAGGAGAGGTACTGACTACGCGCTCTTTTTTTCTTGGTTATTATAGGGAGATGGAACTACAGTATTGCCCCAGGTAATCAACGCCGGAGTTGAGGACAGAGTTACGCCTCCTCAGGCTATCAGACCAGCCAAGACGGCTTAAATGTCGAGTACGCTGGTACTGGACGATGAACTCTCACTTGGAGTTGAAGAGTGAAGAAAATCTGCTATGGAACTTTTTTTTTCACGTAGCTAGATTAAATGAAACCTGTAAGATAGATAAATCAAACTGTGGTCGTGCAGAAACGACAAGAATAAGAACAATTTCTATTTTTTTCTTTCTCTCTTTTCCTAATATTCCAGTTCTTGTGGTGTGCAATTTATAAACTTAGTATCTATGTTTATATCCATAAAAGAGAACTTCAAGAACGTGTTTCTCTTCCTAAAAAAACAAAACAAATATGCTTAAAGATAAGATCGGTATCACGATGTTCATTTCTTATATTGATTGATATTAGTATCAATTAACGTATATGATATTGATATCTAATATTATGGCTTTAGACTCCCGAATTAGCTCTTACGTATTTTTCGAAATGGTTATACGAGCAAATAGGGCCTCCTACCCAGTAAAACAAACCATAGAATGTCGATGAAGACTACGGGACCACACAAGAGCAAGTACGTAGATAGGTAGTACCAACCCAACTCAACCCAATTCGACCCCACAGTCAATTAATAACGACTTCGAGTAACGTGCGTTAGCACTTAAGTAGGAACACCTTTTAGTCCTCGTGTAGATCTAGAACCCAGAGATCTACGAATCCTTGAATCCGTGATCCGAGAATAAGGAGACTAGAGAGATAGAGTTACGAATGATGAGATCTAGCCAACTGCTAACCGTTCATGATCAAAATCAATTATAACAATAGTAATAATAATAACAATGAAATAGAATAATAATAATAATAATAGCAATGAAATTAAATAGAATAAAATAGACTCCGTCAGGGGGGTGCCTTGTAGACGAGACTTGGATTATAATATATTAATTAAAATGCATATTAGGTGATTCACTGAGCTCGTTGATCGAGGGACGGGGACTGGGACTAAAGACTAGGGACTGCCGACAGGCAATTGGTAATTGGCACTTAGGAACTACTGACGGGTGATTGGTACTTAGGGACTAGAATTTGATGATTGATATTCGACGACTATATACATACATATAGCTCTATAGCCCTTAAATGCGAAAAGACTCCGATACCCGTATTGAATGGAAGAAAGAAGGGAAAAGAACAGAGAACGTAGAAGTAAAATAGAATTCCGATGGAATATGAATGAAGGGAAGATACGAGAGAGAGAGATTTAACTTATCTAGATTGTATATTGTATATTGTATATTACATGTATATGTACGTACACAGACACACACACACACAGATATATATATGTATACCGTCTATATATACCGTATATATTCATTATTTGTGGGTTCAAGCATATATTTTAGTCTTTATCGAATTCGAATTGATGTCTGTCTGACACTGGCTGCGCACGCGCGCGGATGTGTGTAGCGGGGAGGTATTTCTTGTACTTTTTTAGCATTGACAGTTAACATTAATATTAACATCAACAGTAACTTTAGTCGACTCGCTAGGTACCTACGCACATATGTACAAGTTTAAAAGCTATGACTTACTCAATTTGTTTCAGTCGATTGGGTGGGTGGTTAGGTGGTTGTCGGTTTGTTTGTTTGTTTAGGGGCGTGTTTTTAGGAAAGACAAGAAAGGAGGGAGGATAAGAAGGAAGATAAGAGGGATATGAGGGTATTTGGAGATGAGATGAGGATAGTAGGATCAGGATTGGAATTAGGATTGCGAAAGAGGGCCGTAGAATTAGGAAAGCAGGAAAATAGGGAAATAGGAAAATGGGAAAGAAGAAGGGAGGGGGGTAGGAACGTAGGATTAAGACCGCGTTTATGATTACGATTAGATAGGAAGGAGAAAAGGCAAAAAGAAGGAAGAGATACCAAAAGGAAGGTCAACAACAAGAGATAGAAGGACGAGAAGGATGAGGATGTGAAGAAGAAGGAAACAAAAACAAAAACGAAAAACAAAAACGAATATGAAAAAAAGAAGCAAAAGAAGAGTGGAGAATCAAAGCTTAACACAGTGACCGACGAATCAACTCACTCTTCTTTTTAGTAAAGTTAACAAATAAGGAGTGTGAATGTCACGTTGGATAATAAGCACCAGGGAAGAGAGGTCCGAGGAGTCGTAGTAGTAAACAGGAGTTGTAGTAGTGAACAGGTAACAGTAGACAGGGGTTGACTTAAAGGTAAAGAACTTCTTTACGCACGTACCACAAACATCAATATTAAGAATACTAATGCCAGTATTGATCGGAAGATTAGTGAAATCGGCGAAAGGAAAGGTAGTTATATTTAGAGATAGAGATAGACATATAGAAGACTCGAACAGTCCTTAGATGAGAATCTCAAGCGAGTCAATAACGCTAAGTGTATTTATAGACGTATAGACTAACAGAACATAGACACACAGGAGAAAACGAAGACCCGAATAACAGCAGAGACCAGAACGCATATCTCAAGCAAACGGAAGACCGAACAAACGATCGAAAGAAGAAAGAAAAAAGGAAGACCAGAAAGCTAGAACCCAGAAGCCTAAGCCTAAGTATACACAGAGAGAGAGGTGGCGATAAGCAAAAGCCGAGAGAAGAGTCGCAGTACCACGGAAAAAAAAATTGGTATTTTTACCATCATCATTAATATCATTAATATTAATACCTTTATTATTACCGTTACTGTTACTACTTTTATCAATACCGATATCGTTATTACCATAATTGTTAATTTCGTGTTTATCAAATTTCAATTTCAACCTCCGTCTTCGTCTTCGTATTGATGCGTATTACTCATCATTATATGTACCTAACACGCACAGACCTTATTTCACTTTACTTTAATCACATAGTTCCGTTTCTTCTTTAAATCAATTGGTCGGTTGTTTGGATGGTTGTTCCTTACTCACTTACCCCCCGAGACGTAAAGACAAACACACAAGGACCAGAAAACCAGGACCGGAACCAGAGCCACAGACTCACAAACCCAAAACCAGAGTATAAAAAAAGAGCGAAAACAAAGTCCGAACGGGCGCCATCGGAGGAACTCGAAACTCAAAACGAAGAACACACTGCGCAGAGCGCGGAATGCAAGAATATAGAATGCAGAGTAGAGAAAAAAAGACGAGAAAGGGTGTGCCAAGGGGCAGGGGGGAGGGTCGCAAGGTCCGAGAGAAGAGAGAAGAGGTAAGGAGATAGACACACCGCCCTCGGAGTACTCGTGCCGAGTATCAGTGTCAAAAAGAAAGAGAGAGAAGAGAAGAAGAGGTTTTAACGGCGCGGAATATAGCGATTGCGATTTGGAGTAGGGTATTAATAATTAATAAAAGCTCGTTTTGAGAGAGATCGCGCTATTCACCGAAGGGTGAGGGCGAAGGGGCTCGGATATATCCGAGTGGGTGAGAGGGAAAGGAAGTGTTGTTTGTAGTCATAATAATAGTGTGAGTAATAGTAGTAGCAGTAGTATTGATGGTGACAATAAGTCAAGTATTAGTCACCCTGTCATATTTAGGATTTTTGAATTTGAATTCGGGAAGAATAAGGTTTTTTGGGGGGAGGGGGCGAGCCGTGTGTGAGTATGTGTTGGAATCAAACGGCAGATAGAGTTGAGAGTTGGGGTAATGTCAGAATTAGTTAGTTAGTTTCAACAAAAGGGAATGAAGGAGAGAAAGAAAAAATAAGAGATCAGAGTCCGAGTGGGAGAGGGAGAGAAGACCAGAAGAGGAATAGCGCGGTTGAAGAGGAAGAAGGGGGGATCTGGGCGCGTCAAACAAATGATAGACACTGTCAAAGGGCGATGGTGGAGAGAGGGTGTATGCGTGTGTGATGAGTCGATCCACCACAGGGTTTATGCGTGATCAGGCGTCAATGGAGTTCAGCGGGGGTCGTTGTATGTTGACATGAGATAGGCCGGCGGCGACGACAGGAGTGGGTGAGTGTGGAAAGAAGGGGGGTTTAAACACTCGGAGTTTATCAAACTAAATGCTAAATTCAATAACATAAAGTATATTCAAAGAGATTGAACAGGCGCCCATTGATTGTCGGCGGCTAGCGAACATCGATTGTTAGTCGTTGTCGAGGACGGGAGTGGCCTTGGACACGGACAAGGACGTCGAGGAGGGATTGAAGTGGGTATGAGATAATAGCAGCGGTTCTTACGTAAATAGAGCATACAATGAGAGTGACTGTGACTAGCTTTGGGGGACGAACGCACGCAGACAGCGACGAGGGCGAGAGACATTTCGTTCGCCCACACTCACAGTCCCGGGTTGCTTCCTGCTCTTCCTGCTCTTGCCTCACTTCTCCGCCGCCTTTGCTCAACTCAACTCCCGATCACGCCCTGTCATCGAGTAATTTCCTGATTAGGCTGCTAGTCATCCGGTGGGTGTGGAACAAACAGAGCTCGTGAAGGAGCAGGCCGTTGATCTAGATTAACCTAAACCATTTTATTAGGTTGAAGGGAGAAAAAAAGGGCAGCAAATCAGCCTCCAAGATATATTCCTTGTCGATCGAGAAGCAACCAGGTGGAGAGTCCGTGTGAGTACATACAACTGCTACCTCTCCATCCATCTACCACCACCGCCAGTACTGCTACTGCTATTACTACTACTACTACTACTACTACCACTACCACCACCACCACCACTTCTACACTTTATTATCATACGTTACTAATACACTTCCCCCGCCCCTTCTTTGTCGCATATCCCACACTACGTCCTCCACGCTGGCTCTCCTTTCGATGCTCGTTTACCAGCTCATGGGAAACACCTCATCTTCCCAGAACCGTCAGACGGCACAAGATCCTCCAAACCGCTCTCATTCTCGTCGTTCTCGTTCCCAGCACCTTGGCACCCCTTCTCAGTCTCAACAACAGAGCAGGTCGTCCTCTCGCGCCTCTGCAGATGTAAACATTAGCCCCGATTCTCCCTCATCAGCCTCTCAACAGCAACAGCAATCTCAGTCATCTTCTCAAAAGCGTCTCCCTCACAAATCCCTTCGTCAAAAGAAAAAGTCATTAGAATTACCAGACCTGGCGCTCGCTCTCACACCCGCCCCCTCGGGCGCAGCCTCTTCAGTCTCTGGCGGCCCTTACCGTCGTCCTCAGGCTTCAGCTCCGATAGCCATCCCATCCAAGAATGGCGCTCAGACTAGTACATCTTCTGCTGCCATTGCGGCTGCCAAGGCTGCATATGAGTATGAACAACGCCTGAAAGCAAACCCGCCTGCTGAGGGTACAAACAGCGCACAAATGTTAGACTTGTTCAACGAGCCTCCTGCACGGGGGCGTGGAAACTCGTTATTCCGTGGTGCTCCCATTCAATACAACTCGACTCGTTCGTTTACGGGAACATCCCGTGGGCAGCCGCAGTTCCAGAGCTTTGGCTTGCGGGGAGCGGGGACAGATCAAGAGCAAGATGATGATGAAGAGGGGGGAGGAGGGGGGACATTCAAGGCGGAGGATGTGCACAGCTCGATCCCACTAGCGCTGCGCCATGCAGAGGAACGCGGCGCAGGAGGGACTGATGACGAAGCACAGGGAGAGGAGAGTGGGCTGGAAGAGGAAAAGGAGAACGGGGATGGAAGTGCGAAGGGGAGTGCCGTTGGTGCTCCTCGGAAGACGAGTGAAGAGAAGCAGCCCGTCCAGGTCTGTATCATCTGGAGAGGCGGTGGGAAATCAGTCATCCTCATCCGCGCGGGTGACAACAACTGGAAAGGCCGTCAGCAAATGGAATATGAGTACGTCAGCTTACCACTCTCTCTTGACTATAAGTCTCAGTCTGACCTTTGCTTCTCCTCATACCTCCCTCTCCCCCTCCCTCGCACAAATGTCTGTTGCTCTCTGTCGCCCTCTTCCTCACCCTCACCCTCAACGCTCTACCCCGCATACACCCTCTTCTCACCCTCACCCACATCCACACTCTCACCCTCACCCTCACCCATCGTCCAGCGAAAGCACAAAGCAATGGTCGACATGGGTCTCTCTTATGCCCGGAACACATCACATCCGCTTCCTCGTCGATGGCTCTTCAAAGATCGCAGAAGACTTGCCAACAGCAGTAGATGACAATGGCACACTCGCAAACTACGTTGCTGTGCCCATCTCGGGGCATACTCCACCCAGCGCGACTCTTCACCCTGCCTCGCGGGATGCATTAAACCAGTATCAACAACAACAAAAGGCATCTGGCCAACAATCGACTGGGACACCATTGTTGGGGACCGCCCCTGCTGTACCAACTCCAGGTAACGGAGTAAGCTTCTTTGCCGATGCGGAGGCTGCTGCTGGGAAGGAAGACGGCGCGTGGACGGATAGGGTTCCTTGGCAACTCGAATGTGCAGCTGAAGAAGAAGAACAATGGCTATCGTATTCACATTCTCCTTCACATCATGGGGGCATGTCTGGACAAGGACAAGGAAGTCACCCGCCTCCACCACCACAGCATCCTCAAGCACCTTCACTTCCTAGACATCTAGAGAAGCTGATAATGAATCAGAGGATGCCTTCTTCACGGGGATCTTCATCTAATTCTTCAGGTTCGAAGTCTGCTTCGAAGTCTGGTTCAGGGTCTGGAGCTGGATCAGGGGGGAACGCGGCATTATCTGTTGGAGAGTTGCCTGTGACTACTGCGAGTGGCACTAACTTGAGTGCAAGTACGAGCGGTGGAGGTGCTTTGGGGATGACATCTTCGGGATCAAACTCGTATGGGGGTTATGGGACGAGTACTAGTACACACGAAAGAGCGTATGGTGGGATCGGGATGGGAGGATTGGCGGATGATAATAGTGTCTTGCCTGTGCCGTCTCATGTCGTGCTGCATCACTTGGGCACGAGTGCGATTAGAAATGGGGTATTGGCTGTTGCGGATACAGTTAGGTACAAGAAGAAGGTGGGTAGTTCAGAGTTCATTAACAAGTATTGGGAAATGATGATACTGATAATGATCTTTAGTATATTACGACGATTTATTATAAGCCGACTTGATTACCGTTTCGTGGACTGGGATGAGGGAGGAGGGATTACCGGGCGCGATCACGGACAGTCTTGACCTCTAGACTCTTGAATTTGGGACTTGGACTTGAGCACACTTCACCTCACTATGTTTGTTTCTACTGGACGCAATCTTATCGACTACCGACTTAGAAGAATCCGAGACTCTTCGCTATTATTCACGATTAGTCAACGGTTCCACTCATCACCGCCTTCTTCCCTCCCGCCTTCTTCTTCTTCTTCTCTTTTAATCAGTTGACCTTCTTTCTTTGTGCAAAGCCCTTGAGCCCCGTTTTACTGTCCTCTCCCTCTCGTCCTCTCGTCCTTGTCACTTGATCTCAATCTCTCCTGTCTCTGTCCCTTTATTTTTTTTGTCCCTTATCGTCCGTTCGATCGTCCTACTTTGACTGTGTCATGTGTCTGTCTGCTCACTTTGCTTATATGTCTCTTACTCTCTCCTCCTCGGAATCCGTCTGTCTGTCTGTTTTTGTCTGTGTGCCTGCCCTGTCTGTTTGCTTGTTTGTCCGCCTGTTTTTTCTTTTTCTTTTCTTACTTAACACTCTTAACACTAACATACGCAATATACTCTCTCCAACCCCTTTGTCTTGGCTTCTTCATTCATATACACCATACACCCGCCTTTATACATCCCTACGATCTTGTACGACGACGACTTCCTTACACCCCCCTCGCATTCGCAATGCTCTCCGAGTTCTTAAAGTTTTCTTTGTTTTCTTCCTTTTCTTCCTCGTTTTTCTTTTCCCTCTCTTCTTTTTCTTTCTTTCTTCTTTCTACTTTCTTCATTCTTTTTACTCTCTTCTTTTCTTCCTCAATAAGACTTGGGAGATTTTCTTTTTTTAAAAAGATTTTACCATTTTTGTTTCTCCTCCCCATCCCCGTCCCGATCCTGGACCTCCCATTTTGCCTCCCCCACAACACCTTAACACTCGGGACCCCCGCCCCTGCCCCACCCCAAAATGAGCACGGAATTTTTGTAATCAGTCGTACATATATATACAATCCCAATCCCATACATGCATACAATTTTATCCAGTTGTCCAATTATCACTCCGTCTCCCCCCCCTTCGCCCACTCTCCCCATTTTACGACCCTCTCCCGCTGTTATTTCTTCTTTTCCGTTGTGTCGTGTACCGGTGTACCACGCATTACACCTACTTTCGTCTTGATCTCTTATGTTGTTTGTCGTTTGTCGGCATACTGTATAGGAAGTAGGGATAAGGAATTAGGGATAGTAATTAATTACAAATACAATTACGGAGAGGAGAAGGGGAGGCGAGGGGGTAGTAGGTATAAAATATAAGTAAAAACATATTCATAACGATGACTGAAACTGAAACTACCATAAGTATAGTGTAAGTAAAAGCATACGTATTAAGTATGTGCACCCGTGAATGTGAGTGTGAGTGCGAAAATGAACTTGAATTTGAATTTGAACATGTAACTTTTGAACAGAAACGGAAACAATTATTGAACGAGAACGGAAATAGCAATTTGAAAGACGCCATAATGTTAATTGTCGTTGTCTGTTTGGTCGGTTGGTTGTTCGGGTTTGCGTATACATACACACGGCTTGAGGGTAATGGTAAGGAAGAAGAAAGAGCGAAGAGCGATTGTCTAACTGACAGGGTAGGTAAATAAATAAATAAATTAGCGAATAAGCCAGTGAATAAGTAACTAACTAAGCACAAATGAACGAGTGAGTAGATAATGGATAATTAATTATATAGAAGACTAAAGTAATAGAATACAGAACTCATTTCAAGGTTCGACTTCTGATAACGACGATTTCTGGGGATTCGTAACCCAGAACCCAGAGGAAGAAGAAGAAGTTTCGCTCGAGTCTGGATTTGAGACTGAGGGGGCGAACGTGGATGGTAGACAGACGCACATGCATGTATGCTTCTGACTGACTGACTGACTGAATAAGGTCGTTTGGTGGTTGGTGGTTGGATGGATTACTAATAACTTTCATTTATTTTACTTTATTTTATTAACCTTCATCTCGTTCGTTCATTGGATTTAAACTCGATACTGATACTGATATTGACATTAAAATTGATATTGGTATTGATATTAACATTGATATTGGCATGAAGTGACTTGACGCGGTGGCTTTGGCTTTACGGGGGCTTAATTAATAGAATGACAAATGACAAATAAATAGATAGACAGGTAAATAAAAATATGCTTTGATAAATGTCTAGCATACTTTTCTCGCTTTCTTTGCTTTCTTGTCTTCTCTCGTCTATATTGTGTATACGTTCCATATCGTAATAAGAAACGACACTTCTCAGATAAACAGGCAGGTGGTCAGATGAACGGATAAGCAGTCAGATACACATATAGATACACGTTCCAAGGTGAGGTTCGGAGCTAATCTATTATACCAACACAAAACACTTGCACCCCTACCCACGACCACGACCACACCCACACACGTCCACCCCACAACGATAAACGTGGCCGAGGGCCAGAACTCAGAGGCTAGACCACTATACTAAACCTTAGACCTCGTGATACCTACTACCCACCCCGCCCCGCGTCACAGATAGCAAAGTACCTCGTGAATACGGTGCCGGTACGTATATTCTCATAATACAGCTATATAACTATACAACTATAGAACAAGATGGCAATACGAAACCATATAGGAGTCAAGAAGGTCTTCGTTCTCAGTTCTCAGTTCTCAGTTCACGGTTCTCGATTCTCAGTTCTCAATTCACGGTCCTTAGTTCTCAATTCACGGTTCTCAGTTCTCAATTCTCAATTCTCGCCGATCCGAACCGAGCTGGGCTGGGCTGAGCCAGCATTTTGGCGGGATAGCGTTATAAGGATTATAGTTATAGCAAGAGCGCGTGTATTCATCCATCCATCCATTGAGTCATTGAGTTTATATCGAACCCTTCGAACTCTTCGAATTGAATTGATGTTTTATTTGGCTATGTTTGTGTTGTTCGTATCGTATCAGTGTTCGTATGCAATTGGTTGATTGTGTGCTTGGATTTGTGCTTGTGCTTGTGTGTGCTTCGTGTATATGTGTGTATGACGACTCGGAGTAAAGATGAAGAAGAAGAAGAATGACGATGTCAAAGTCCATTAAAGAAATGGACATGTACGGTACATGTACAATATAACATAACATAACGGCGGGTCTTCGGGTCTTCGTCTTCCTTTCCCCGGTCTATCCCTTTTCCTCACACTTCTAACTTCAACTCACTACGTACATTCGTACATTCGTCATCGGTAGCCCAGACTCAATTACTTAATTAACGCAAGTCTCATATCCGGATAGCACGAAGGAGTAAAGATAAATTCATCATTCTCCTTCCTCTATGCTTACATTTGCAGAAAAGAAGTAGGCATAAATAGTATAAGATATAGTATTTACTATGTAGAAATTACACATCCATACATCTATACATCCATACCGTCATCCAATTACACAACCACCCAGCCCTACCCCCATAACGCAGAACAGGGGGACGCGGAAGCAAATAATCCGCTCATAATGACATCAACGGTCAACAGGCAATAGTCAACAGTACCTAGGCCCCTTCGACACGCCAACACGGCGGGATCAGAAGACTGCGAACATAACGCTAAAAAGAAGGAAAAAAAAAGAAAGCGAGGCAGGGTGGACAGACAAGCAGGGAGAAGGAATCAGGGAAACAAGGAGCGAAGTGCATGAGTGACGCAATCCCGGAGGCAGAAGGTCGGAAACAAAGTAGATGGTAGTGATAATGACGGATGACGATGGTGATGACGATGATGGTCGTACTAGCAGCTCTAGTAGTAATGGTAGTAGTAGTAGCAGGTGATGATGCGATAATAAAGAATCGCATCACTTGTATATCACTGTCATCTCGGAAATATTAACGCCCGTTCAGTTACCCGAGGAAAATGAAAAAAGGAATAAAGACGGGAGGAAGGAAGGAAGACACAAGGATTGGAAGCCATATCCAATCCAATTCAATTCAATATGAGAATATAATATCAATAATAGCAACAACAGTAACAACAACAACAATAATAATCAACACACTGATAACTCGAATAAAGATAAAATAACAACGGCGGCCCTAATTAAGTTTCAAAGATCAAAAAGGAAGATCAAAAGGCTAGCGGGAAGATAAAGATTCGGATACTACTCGGGGAGATTTCAAAGAAGCCGGAAGAAAAAGGGAGGGAAGAAGAGGAAGGGGGCAGAAAAGAAAAGAAAGGGAAGGGAAGAAATAAGTGACGTCAACCTATGAATTTCCCCCTGTTGTCGAAATACTCGGTGAGTCGGGTCTACGACTAACACCGGTTGTCTATCCATCTCCTCCCTTGTCTCTTTCCCCTCCCACATTATATTGCTACTCCATGAGCCGGCCACTAAGATACTAATAGTACCCATATAGACCAATGAGATTACGGAAACCTTTATTAGGATAGGATAGGATAGGGTTCAGGGAATGTTAGCTTGTAAATCTGATCACGCCTCCACGCACCTGACAAAACGAACCTGAAAAGTGGCTCTCCAGTCCCGGAAAATAGCGTAGATCTTGATTAAGAAGAAGCGAAAGAAAATAATAATAATTTTAAATACATTCTTGTGGAAGGATGCGGTGCATGTGTGGTAGGAGGAGAGAAGTCCCGATTCGGCTTCTCAGTGTGCGTTCCAAAGAGGGTTCGGAAAGGGAGGACCTTTCAAAGCCATAAAGGAATGATTAGTTACGAGATAGAAGATATGATGACGATAGATGATGGTGGAGAACTACAATGTTTCGAAACATTGTTTAATCTGTTGAATAGATAACTGGGGTTAAAGTAAAGCCACCGCGTGGGAACTTGATCGCCGCCTCTCCCCACATTGATCTGACGTTGTGGAAATCTATAGACTTAGCCCAGGGTAGGAAGTTCAACATCAATTGGTTGACAGTACGTGCATATGAGTCTGAGGTACGGGTGGTTGATTTCGACGTCATTATGATTAATGATTAACGATATCGGTAAATCAGGTGTCAAATGCCAGTGAGGTCGAGTTCTCCCTGATAAATTATGCTGATTTATTTTCCTTTTTCTCCCTACCTCTCTAATTCTTTTACCAACAGCATAAGAGAAGTTACCACCACCAATATGTGCTGAGACAAGAACGCTTTTCACGTCCAGTGCGAACCTTCACAATCAAAGAAGTATACAAAAGAGGATGTCTCCACATTAGAAAGGGAGGCAATTTACCAAAGAAGGGAAGTCTGGGAAAAATATAAAATAAAAGGAACTGAGAAGACTTCTTTTTCGTATTCTGTTTACTGTATTCAGCCTGCATCGAGATTTTCATAGAAGGGGGTTCAAGTGCCAACATGGATATGTATCTCTGGTATCCAGAGAAACGCTGATGACAGCCCCGGATCCCGCTGAGCATCTAGATCTCCTTCCCCGAGTCCAATCTGAAGCGATCGGTACGGCAAATCCCTTTGTCTTCTCTAATAGGAAGAAAGAAAGATAATCGAACAAGACTGTGATAGCAATTACGAAGCTGTAGAAGACACTTTGTGGGACGTCATTATTGCGTCTTGGATTTGCATGATTTTAAGATCTCAGAGTATTATTTCTCTTTGTCTCTTTGAGTTTCTAATATCAGGTCCGGCAAAGTCTTGAACTAAGAAAAATAACTAAAAGATGGAATAGTCAGTAATTATATAAAGGCAAGTAGAATATAAGTATACCCTACAAACTTCAACACGGTCGAGATGGTCAGTACTTATATTCGTGTTTCTTACAGTGCGTATATTAAGCTCTTAGCTGGGGATGAAGGCTGCTTAAAGAACTGATCTAGGCGAGATAAGAAAGGCTTAACAGAGCATCCGAAACACATATGATATTGAGTGATAACTCAAAAACCCCGCAATGATAATGATACCCTGTGTCCAAAGTCTCTAGGCAACGTCATCACGTTTAATTCATACGTGGCTTTATTGAATTAAGAAGCGAGTAGTGACGCAATGTCGCTTCTACGCAGAGCGTTCGAGGCCACATTCCTTGATATCAAGGGTACTGGTTTAAATGAGTGAGTGAAGAAGAAGGTGCTAGTATACAGAGTTCATGCGGTGTATTAGTTACAGTTTACAAATCAAGGCAAGCAGCGTTAAGCTTGTGCTAGTGATGAATGAGAAGGCTCCCCGTCGGACCGATCCGCTTGTAGCTTGAATTTTCTCTAGTCCTTCGACTCCCGCGAGTGATAGGTTTCTTCTGCGGGTAGTATTACGGCTGTGAGGGTGGGTTCTAGTAATTGGAGAGGTTGAGATTAGGTCAGTTCCAAGGTGGCTGGACTGGATTACACTGTAATCAAATCAGAAGTCAGCCGATTATGCTTTGTAAGCCAAGCGATCAAACAACGGCATACAAGTAGATTCCTACTCGCCACAATTATTATTTTGACCGAGGTAACACGGATCAGATTATTTATATAAGGTTTAAGCTACATGTTTTTTGACTACTACATTCATGTCCCCTCTCCATTCTCTATCACTTTTAGCACCTGGTTTCTTTGTAAAGGTTAAAACGAGAATTGCAACTTCGGCATTGGGTTGTATTGAGCTATGAAAACCGAGTGGAGTTCCCTAGACCCTGAGAAGCTCAGATGTCAAGTTAGATTGGAGGTTTGGCTCAATATGTGGGCACGAAAAGCTCTTCTCAGAGAATCTAGTTTTGTCTAAGCATAGAATGTGTTGTGAAAAGGACTTTCTTATCAGTAACCTGAATAGGTATTGTTTAGGAATCCTTTGACACGTTAGTGCTTAAAAATGATACAGCTACTTCCCTTTTCCCTAATTTTAAAAAAATTTTAAATACTTCTTTTCTTTATTACTAAACTATTATTACAAGTGATAAAATTTATTACTCCAGGCACCAGAATTTTGAACAGAATTGATGAACATATCATTTCCTGATTTCTTTAGTACGACGATGGGTGTCTCAGAAGAGTCTGAAAATAAAATTAGGACGGAAATTCAATTGATGTAATAAGGGAAAACTTACTCCTCCGTCAATTAAAACAGTCTCGCCATTGACATACCAGTTCGCGGTAAGGAAGAGAGCGAGGGAGCCCATGTCGCGATTCGTCCCACCCAGTAAAGGAACACCTGTGTTGGGGGCCTGACGACAAGGTATCTCAAACAATGGCATCTTATCAAGAGGGATTAAACCCGTTTCTTTTGACTCCAAGTGGGATATACCAGCGGAATCTATTGTCCCCGGTGCGGTCATCTCGGTGATAAACAGACCAGGAGCAATACCGTTCACACGGATGCCCAAGGGTAGTAAGTCATGAGCGAGTGAACTCGTAAAATGACCAATAGCGCTCTTGCTCATAGCATAAGGTACACTAAGTCCTGCGGTCGATAAATCTTTTGTCCAGCCATTCATGCTGCTAGTCATCACTATTTGAGGAGCGAACTTAGAACCTCCGGGTGTGGATTTCCAAGCCTCAAGCAGTGGAAGGAAGGAAGCCGAGAGCCAGTAAGGACCAACGGCATTAACGGCGAAAGTATTATTAAAGTGCTCTTGCGTTGTGGTCAAGTATCGTTCGGAGAACGCCGCAGCTGATGTGGGTTTGTTTGAAGGATCAACGGACGTATTAGGAGCAGCTTCAGCCGGGGGTAGGGACAAGCCGCCTTCAAGGACACTACATATGAATCATAAGAGACGTGGAACTGCTACAAGATTATGGGGAAAATAAGTTACCCAGCATTGTTGAAAAGGATCGTGATGTGTCCTTCTCGCCTTCCAATCTCATCTGCCAGACGTTTGGCTTCATCCTAAACCCTTTATTAATATGTATATATTCAAAGAACTAGCTTCCGACTCACTTTCAGCCTAATATCTCCTTGAATACCAACAATCTTTCCTTTTCCACCTCGATTCTGACTAGCATCATTATAAGTCTTCGCGATTCTATATTGAGAACATAATCAGCATATCTATATTATAGAAAACACATCGGTACATACGTATCGAGTTGCTTTTGATCAGGTCCTATAATGTACACAGTTGCCCCATTAGTCATCAGTGTGGTGCTTATCATCAAACCGATACCCTTAAAAATGGAAAAGAAGTCAAGAACTCTAGATATAATTCATGCATTTTGCAACTACACTTACCGTTCCACCACCAGTAACAACCGCAACGACCCCAGTCAGGTCGAAAATATTACTTGCGCTAAGTTTGTCGAGAACCGCATCTGGAGTAGCCATGATGGACTCTTCTTGTGTGTTATTCTCAATCCCCACTATTGAAGGGTATATATATGATTGTAATTGATTGACGTCATAGGTTCCCCGACAACGGAATTGAGATATTTATTTGACACGTTCCCTGATTTTCCTGCTTCTGAGACATCCGATAGCTCTCGCTTAACTGTTCTAGTGCAATGGGGATACAAGCCGGAGGGACGCGTCAGTCTCTCGAACAACCTCGAAAGGAAATACACTCTATGTCTTACTTGGCGTACGTTGTGACTCGTACTTCAGTGAGAACTTATGTCCCTGGGCTTACCAACAATGGTATTATTCTTAGGGACAGAGTGTAAAAATTGTTTCTTGTTTGTAAGAACAAATTGAAGATTTTTCTCACCCACTCCCTAATGAATTCTGAGCTTATTTCGTGACGCGTTATAATTAGTCACGAGATAAGTAGTCACATATCTCGTGATCGAGGATGAGCGCGTAACGCGACCTTATTAGTCCTCAATAAGACGCGATCACTGGGATTTCGTTTCGCTCGGAAGCGAGAATATGAACGAACTTGGCTTTATTTCTAGTGCTACTTTGCATAGGGGGACAGAAAATGTGACTAATACTCTTCCCTCTGCCAAGCAGAAAAAACTTGGCTCTTACTTCGCCACAAAGGGAGGAATTTACTATAAAAGGACTAAACGTGCGTATGCACCTCCTTCGAGCGAAGCATGCCTGAAGTAAGTTAAGTAATGACATATTCATTATTACTATCTAACTATTTTCAAGAGTTCTCAATGAAGGTAAGTGATATGAATATCAGTATGACAAGTAGAATATTAAAAAGTATGGTGCCAAAGTTTTTGGATATGAGGACTATAAAGGAAAGCAGAAAGAAATTATCGACTCGGCAATAACTGGTACGCTTACGCCTGTGAAAGAAAGTAAAATACTTATAAAGAGCACTATAGGAACAGACATTCTCGTTGTTGCACCTACGGGTATGGGGAAAGTACGTTCTTTAGTCAAACCTGGGAAATTTGATGTGCTAAAGTTAGTATAGAGCGCCTGCTTCCAAATCCCTGCAGTAGCAGAAGAGGTTAGTATTTAACTTATCATCGTTGTCGAGTGAAACTCAAAAACCGGTTCAATCACTTCCTTTCAGCATGGCGTTACCTTGATTATCTCCCCGTTATTGGGTATGTTATATATTTACAGTCTATGGGCGGGCTATGTATTAACACGTCCGTATCTAAGCGTTAATGAAGAATCGCGAGTATCTGTTTAAGAAACCTTTTGATCTAAGTATAATTCTGATACCTAATATAGAAGTCTCAAAGCTGAAAGAGCTGAGAGTTTCCGCTGCGGCGTTTACATCAGATACACCAGCATCAGAGAGAAAAAAGGTCCTTTAATTGCTTATCATCGTTCGTATGAAGTCAAACTTATACGAGTATACTGCAGATTCTCATAGATTTACGGTCTGGTAAGCCGAAAACGCGACTCTTATACTGTAAGTCTTATTTCAAATTTTGGCCCTAAATACTGACCATAGGATTCCAGTGACACCCGAAATGCTTTGCAAAGATGGATTCGACAAAATTATTTCAAATCTCCATCAAAGGGGAGAGATTAACAGACTAGTAATCGATGAGGCACATTGTATATCGGTAATTATTTTATAAATACCATCATATATCATCATGTTCTAAGTAAAGTCAGGAATGGGGACATGATTTCCGGTCCGAGTATCGAAAACTGGGATCCTTCCGAGAAAAATATCCTGACGTCCCTTTGATGGCACTAACTGCTAGTGCAACATCATCGTAAGTTACATTTATTTGTCAAGGGGAAAACTCATAATTTTCTTTTTAGGGTGCAAAAGGATATGATAAGCTGCTTGGGAATGAACCCGGAGAATGTGCACCGTATCTTACATCCCTTCAATAGGGGGAACCTATATTACGAAACTCGATACATTGCAGGGTTGTCACCGGAAGAACGTATGGCAGACATTCATCAGTTCATTGCAATGCTTCATCAACGTAGGGGTAGGCCTTCTTCCGGAATAGTCTATTGTAGGCTCCGAGCCACCTGTGATGACCTATCGGATTATTTAAGACAAAACGGGATAAAATCTAAGCCATATCATCGAGGGCTGAAGTAAGCAGTTGGATTGGAATTTCTCCTTATGGATTACTCACAAAACTCAAGGGCAAAGGAACTCGATCTGACTCTGAAAGAGTGGTCGGAAGGAGGAGATGGTTCGACAGGAGTAGATGTGGTGGGTGGCTTTCGGTATCAATCAATAGCGTATTGCTAAGAAATCATTAGGTCATTGCAACTATCGCATTTGGTATGGGCATTGACAAGCCAGACGTACGCTATGTTGTACATTACGACATACCAAAAAGCATGGAGGGTAAGTTTCAAGTAATATATACCCTAACTCGTACCCAAGAGGAGTTACAGGTTATTATCAAGAAACAGGCAGAGCGGGACGTGATGGAGAAGTGAGTCTAGTTTTAACTATCATCTAGAGCCAATAAATAGACGATCACTTGCCACCAGGCTTCAAAATGTCTCCTATACTACTGTGAGCTGCTCACTAATATAGCGTTTTAACTTGCTGCTGACGGCAATCCAGCTCGAGAGGACGCCTTATCAGTAAATTCCCTTATTAGGCATTCGTATAATGACAGGAAACAAGCTGCAATGGACTTCAATCTCTTCAGTGCACCGGAACCTAGTCAACGAGGCCCTGATAGCTTTAGCTCAGTAAGTTCTATAGAAACGTAGATTATAGCCATCATCTGAGACCCTATATTTAGTTAGTGAATATGGCTGAAAACGTCTCCATGTGCCGTCATATAGTGCGTTTCTTTATTTGTAAATGTCCAAAGCTAGTGTTCTTAACATTTAAAAGTCTATATGCAGATACTTTGGGGAAGAAATCGACGACAACGATGAAGAGCAGCGAAATTTATATTGTGGTGGGATGTGTGACGTAAGAGACCTTTATTAACATCTTATGCCATGACATTGATCTTCCTATATCAGGTTTGCAAATACCCCGAAAAGACGAAACGGAGAAAAGCCACTTTATCGGACGAAGAGGGCTTACTCGAACGAATTGAGCAGCTCAAGAAGCGTGCTACACTCGGAGAAGATGAGAAAGAGGATGTGAACCCATCCAGTGAGGATACATACCAGGTTAATGATGACCTGGAGGACTTAGGTCAAGATGATCAAGCTTATCCAAGTGTAGATAAGGCAAGTAAATGCAAACGTACGAAAAATAGTTGATTGACTGAAGTGGTCACAAATAGGAAGAATCAATAGACGCTTTTCGTGGTTCAGATGTCGATAACAGTACTGTGTACGGTATTAAGCGCACGTCTTCTGAAGCAAATCCAGACGATACAGAGAGTTCCAAGAAACATAAGATTGGTTCAAGTATGTAAATTGAAACCTTTACTCTACTACTACCATGGAAAGCCTTATTTTATTAAATAGAACCATCATACGTACCTAGAGTACTAGGTGTTCCAAAGAAACAATTCAAAGTTCCATTCAAGGTTCCATTCAAAAACCCACATCAAGAAGCAACAACCGGGGGTAAGAGTTCTGCTTCATCTGAAGCAGGTTCTCCAGCTCCACAACAAATCATGAACAAGCAGACAAGAGAAACAGATTCAGCACCCATTTTAGAAGAATCTACTCTTGTTCTGGGCGATAGCGGAGAAAACTACAAATCAACTTCGAAGGAAAAATGTTTTGACTATTCAAACCCTAAAAATCAAGTCACAAGCAAAAAATCGAAGAGCGTTTTATCAGTGGTAAACGAAATGGGGACTAAACAACTAGAAAATACAGTCTCTTCTCAAAGGAGATTGGATGAAGCAGAGGATGATCCATATACCAATTCTGATTTAGAGCAACCAAAGCCCAGCGTCATGAAAAGTCATTCAAGTAGTGAGTCATTATATTCACGTTGATAAAAGTGAATTAAATAACGTAGAACCAATAGTGCCTTCAGACGAGGAATCAAGCGAAGAGGAGGACGAAGGTTTGGATGCACACTTCTCAACAAAAATATCAGTGAGTTTCATCTGTCAAAATGTCAAATAAAATCATTGATATGAATAGAAATTATACGTTATGTTAGAAATCGCTACGGGAGCAATCCTTGGCAAGGATAAAGAGCAAGTTACAAGAAGTGCTCATCAAGGATAAGAGAAGCGAAAAGATCTGGGAGAAATCTAAAGTGCACACACCCCTCTTAACTGAGCGAGCTAAATTACTTGGAGCGATTGCCCGCGACGTTGAGATGCGTGTGTTTCTTATGAGTGCTACTGATAAGGGGTATAAACAACGATCAACAGGGTGTTTAGAAGTAATTGAAGATTTATATCAAGAGAAACTCTGGGATGAAGGAGAGGGTGCAGAATTCAATGAATCTCTTGAGCACCCACGTGAGATTATTGATATTGTATGTCATGTGGTTAGGGTAAGAGGAAAGTAGTATCTATAATTAGATTAGAGTACACTGTTCTAAATATAGACCGTTTTAATGAATGATGTCATAGCTTTATCCTCCTTACAATGTTGCTACTATCATGGCAACTAACAATCCTCGTTATACAGTTTTAATAACCATTCATCGCGCCCACGACGTACCTATCTCAGACATACATAATCTTTCTGCCGATCCCTATGTTCTTGCCACTATCGCATTGCCTGAGGACCTCCAGCCATCAGATGAACCTGCTCTTTCGTGGAGAACACCAACAAAACATTGCACCCGAGAGCCTGTATGGGAGGAACAATGGCTCATTGCGGGACTCCCGCAAGAGGGTTGCACGTTAAAGCTTAGACTTACGGATGAAGATAACAAAGATAGAGATGATAGACTTGGGCGTGCAGAAGTGTGTTTTACTCCCGAGATGATGTACAAGGGATTCGAGATCAAAGAACAAGAGTTCAAGGTCAAAAAGCGACGGGGTAGCTTTGTCCCTTACGTTATGACATACCTCGCTGCCCTGCTTCCTGGAGAGTGTCTTAGAAAGCATAGTCGAATAATAATTAGTGCCAAAGTTCTGGATAGGACTGAAAATCAATTCGATATTGTCCGGGCATATACTATCGGACCAAGTAAGTTTTTATTTATGTTTTTAAAATTTATCCTTTTTCTCATAAGTCTCGTAGGCGCATTCACTCAACATTTCTCACCACTTATTGGGTCTGTCATTCATAGGGGAGACCAAGCATTGAAGTCTCATCCCGTGGTTGTGACTGGAAATGTAAAGAAGCCTGCTTCGGCGTCGGTATTTATAGCATGCAAATTTCAATTTAGAGGACCTGTTCCCAAGGAGCTAAAAAGTCGATACGTTGGATATAATTGCTTTGTGAAGCTTTTATACTCTAGGAAGGGTATTTCTGGGCGCATACTATTCCACGGTCTGCGTAAGCAATATCGTACTGTGTACTCTTATGACAAAAGTACTCTTTACGGCAGCATCGAACCCAAGGGAGAAAATGATGGGATGCCTGGACATGATTCTCATGAAGTTGCTAAGCAATTCTTGAAGATGGTTGACTATGGCAATGCGGGAAGGCTTCAGACATACGTACTCACGTTGGATGGTCAACTAAGATTTTGTGAGACGGGAGAAGAATTTGCGGTCGATTTTTTAAGCAAGCATATGATGCATGCCGATGGAGAACAGTACGTTGCTTTTGCTGGGGAATTTTTTGTTCAAAGAGTGGGTGATGTCTCTAAATTGGGCGGTAGAAAGAGTGAAGAAAGCGAAGCAACATTCGCAAACGAAGGAGAGAAGGGCGGCGATATAGATGATGATCCATCACATTATGAGCTTGTGATTGATAATAACTCTGGAACATACAGGCCGCCAGAGTCTTCACTTCCAATACTTCAAGCCTGGTTAGGCGATGAACGGCGGCTGGGGGCTTTGTGCCGGGTGACTGCGATGAATGCTTTCGACAAGAACCTACAAGAAATGAAGGCCAAGAGAAAAAAGATCAAAAAGGACCTTGCCGGTGGGGAAGTACCAAAACAGCAGATGGCGTTACGGAGAGGATCGAGCGCAAGCAGTGTACGGATCGATGGAAGGAAATTTAGTAGTGGTGAAGTAGAACGAATGGTAAAGGGGGCGCAGGAGGAAAACGAAAGAAGGGTGGATGAGAAGAGTTAGAATATTTCAACTATATAAGAGAGGCAAGGAAAGCCTCAAATAGTGTACTGATCTCATAGTTATATGTCGTATGTAGACACATATTTGAACGCTTAATTTCTATGTACTTTTTGTTTAATTTCAGACTTACAGTTATATTGATTTTACATAAACCAGGTTTCTAAACCGAGCCATCCGATACTCTCGCCTCATTTAATCTCAAGCTGAGTTGAGCTCAGTGGGTAAGCCTGCAAGCTTCATTTTTACTCCAACTTCGAAGAGATAGTCCAGACACTAGTAACGTAATAGTATCAGATTTAATTTCTCGTTCACTCGAGTTGAAGAATTAACGTACCTCTGTCTGGGTTTTCGCCTTTTGCCAATCAAGTCCTAAATTCAAAGTAATAAATATATGCCTAGAGAAAAGCATATTAATTAAACCTACCCCAAACATAAATGCCATGCCTTCGTACAAGTACAGCAGCAGCATTTGGATATTGTTTCATAGCCTGCAATTTCGTTGAGTATCCTTCACCGTTTTTGCTATAATATCAAATATATCATACTTCTGCCATGCTATCCTTCAAATCCTCCTCATTTGGGGTATTTTCAATAATGGGAACGACTAGAGTGTCGAGGTATGACAGCGCCGTTCCAGTCCCGCTGATTCTGATACCTTTTATCATCTAGAGAAGTCATTAATAGCTTGATCCACAACACTTTATCGAGAGAAAGTTGTTCTCACTTCCTACGAGTTATGTAAGCCTTTTAATAATAATAAAAAGGAATCTAATTTATAGACATACTTGATGAGATATCTTGAACTCCTTACCGGGCCACAATAGAGTCGCCATTACGGCATGCTGAGAGTGTGTATGAATGCATGCACCTGCATCGCGCAAGTCAAATGCATTCCAGAAAAGTGGAGTACAAGCTGATTCTTTGAGTGATAGGCGGGGTTTGCGAAGGAATACCCGATCGACAGATGGATCTGGTTGAGGATAGGGAAGAACAAAGAGATGAGATGGTTCTATGCGCTCTTTTTGAACTCCTGAAGGGGCGATATATACAACGTCGCTATTTAGTTTTCAAAATAGGGTATATGTGAGTGAGGGGGGAAGAGTTACAAGAGTAAAGGGATATTACCCATTTCTAATAGTTATACCTCCTCCGGTACCTGTTACCCAACCTAGGTTATAGAAAAGCCTACAGAGTTCTGGGATGAGGTTTGCGGGCTAGAATGAAGCACATATAAGTATCAGGTGCGTAAAGTATGTAGCTCAAGACTATTGACATGATTTGGGTCAGAGGACGTGATGAGCGCGTCTTGATTCTGTTCGTCGTTTGACATGGTAAAGATGAGTAGGTATATGCAGTGAAATGGCTAATACAATTTTAATACTAACAATCAATACAAGTTACTGTCACAGAAAGTCACAGTAATTTCATTAATGTCACAATGCACTACATATTGCGCGATTTGCTATTAATTTAGCGTCAACAGAAGAGAGATATCTAATCTTGTATATTTTACAACCAACGCATAACCAGGATAGGATCGATAATATCTCACTACATCTAATAGGTAATTAATTGTAACATTTTAGAAAGTCACAATAGAAAGTAGCAGATAACATTCTTCTGGAACTTAAATTGAAGGTTTGCCAGGACCATTTCCATATTGATGACCTCTTCTTCTTATTTTCTTATCAAATGCGTATTATTTGTTGGGAATGTTAATACGATAAGTAGCCTGTAATTTCCATAACATACTTATTTTGGTATCTGCCTAACTATCACTGATTTCAACAAGATTAAGTCTTCATCACATTTTAGATTACGGCTAGCAAGGTTTAAAGCTGAAATAATTCTGATGTGATGAGAAAATAGAAAGAAAAAAAGGGACGGTATTTTCTTATAAAGATCTCAAATTCAAATTTTGATCGAGAGTGGCTCAATGCAAAGAATCTGAGGTAAACTAAATTACTAATGAGTAATTAAATGTTCTTTTTTTAATACACGCGCATGATTTTTGCCTTCCGTATAACTTTGAAACTCTAAAGATTTTCGAGTACCCATTTATACCTTTATGGGTCACAAAGAAAGATTTAACGCACGAGCACGAGCTTCCTCAAGGCCCAAAAAGCGTGCCAAGCTTTCGCATAAAAATGAGGAGAATGATACCAATACAGACATTCATGTCCCAAAAACTCAAGAACAAAAGGATGAAGATCGTCGGGAGAGACTTCGACAAGAGGTATAGAACATATAAAACAGGTTACCAATCTTCCTGACCTAAAAACACATTTTACTTGATAGCTCCTGGAACAACAAAATTCAAAGGTCTCATCCAAAAAGAAACGGAGGTTGGAGAAATACATAGTAAGTACCACCTCGGGTTGTCGAGTCTATGCTATAGAGTTAAACTAACAGATACTTTATAGGACAAAAAACTTCAAAAGGAGGAACGTGCTCAATTATTTGAGAAACTTGCGTATGTCACTTTCGGACTGATATTTTTATCCTACTTCTACAGATAGATGAACTCATTCACTGCATAGCCAGTCGCAAGCTCAGCTTCCAGATGTCTTACATCTTCAGCCTTCCTCTACTCTTGGATCTCGAAAAGCTCAAACAAATGAGGACTTACTATCGATACAGGAAGATAAAGAAGTAAGGAAGATGATGGAAGGTAGAGTAAATGGGAAAAGACGAAGGCGGGGTGCATTTACTGGCGTAGATGACTTAAGTGAAGAAGAAGAGGATGAGGATTTTTCAATGGAGTCTAGTGCTCGGGAGCCGAAAGGGGACACTTTCATAGAGTTACAGAAATGCGCCGATACAGAAGAATATCCTGACAAAACACAGAGTATAGCTACCCGGGAGGTACAAAACGTGCAGGTTGTCTCTGATGTTGGCAGTGCACTAAGGCGCAATCCTGATGGTAGTATTCAAGCCCCCAAAATTGTTAAACGTAAACCGAAAGGCTCTAGGGTACGTCCATATAACTGCTCTTATATTCGATGAATTTATATTTGTACAGACAATATTTAAACGTTGGAATAGAGATAAACCCGCTAGGGAGGAGGAAGATAGTGACAGTTCGTTTGATAGTTCAGATTCAGAAATGGATACCCCTGATGAAGCAGAGGAGGAGGAAGAAGAAGGAGATGACGACGGCGCAGATGATGTTGATGATCAAGTGGATGAGGAGGGGGAGGGGGAAGGGGAAGAAGGGGAAGATACCACTGAAGAACAATCAGAAGAAGACTCGGATATACTCTCCGAAGAAGACAATCAGTCGAGTGTAGTAACTCAATCCAAACGGAAACGCTTAGGCTTCAAGGACTGGGCACTACAGCAAGTAAGCGCTTCAAAGGGCTATGTCGCACCTGTAGATGCAGAAGAAAGGATACTTGTCACACTACCAGAAACAAAGGGGGAAGGTAGAAGAAAATCCGAACTTAATGAGATGCGTGGGCCTTTAGGAGAAGAATTGCGTCTTCCAGAGACTGCCCTTGCAGAACAATTCAAGCCCCCTCCTGTATCCGTAGATGCACCGAATCAACAGAAAGTAACCTCAAAATTTGTCTCCGTCAAGCGACCAGATGATGTTCAAGTAGCTCGACTTGAGTTACCCATCCTTGCAGAAGAACAGGCCATCATTGAAACGATCCGTCTGAACCCTGTTATCATATTATGTGGTGCGACTGGTAGTGGAAAAACAACGCAAGTGCCTCAATTTCTGTATGAAGCAGGGTTCGGTTGTAGTGGCGGCGGTACATTCAGTTTAGTATTCTTAAAGTACCTTTGAACTAATCTTTCGATAGAAAATCCCGGTATGATTGGCATAACACAACCAAGACGAGTAGCAGCAATGTCGATGGCGGCTCGTGTAGGTCATGAGCTTTCTCTATCGCCTGCACAAGTAGCTTATCAAGTTCGCTACGATGCAACTACTTCGCCTTCGACTATAATCAAATTTATGACGGATGGTGTATTACTTCGTGAATTAGCATCGGATTTCACCTTAGGCAAATATTCTGTTATCATCGTTGATGAAGCCCATGAACGTAGCGTCAACACCGACATTTTAATTGGTACACTGAGTAGAGTAGTCAGGCTTCGTGAAGAACTGTGGAAGGAAGGGAAGGATGGTGCAAAGGTTTTTCATTTCATGTCATCTCATTCCTATGGCCAAAGTTTATTTATCTGATCAATGAATTAGCCTCTCAGACTTATTATCATGTCTGCAACACTACGTGTTTCTGACTTTGCTGAGAACCCAGTCCTTTTCTCAAAACCACCTCCGGTAATCAGTGTTGATGCTCGACAACACCCAGTGGCCATACACTTCGCCCGACGTACTCATCCTGACTACGTCTCTGAAGCAATTAAAAAAGCGAGCAAAATTCATTCCCGTTTACCACCAGGTGGAATTCTTATATTCCTAACTGGCCAAAATGAGATCACTGGTGTATGCAGAAAATTAGAGTCACGATATGGAAGGAAGGCTATTGCAGCACGTAAAAGACGGCAAAATAGTCAATTGATAAAAATTGACGGAGATATGGATGATCAATCAAAATCCTTCAAAGTCGCCCCAGCCTTAGGTGTGTATACCTTTGGTTTTTGTTTCCAATAGTCTTTTCTTACGTTTAACTTCCAGCGGATGTCGAACTTGAGGAAATAGACCTAGGAGATTTCCATCAAGATGCGGAAGTGAGTGATGATGAGGGAGAACCTCGGGATCTTGATCCTGAGGGGTTGGATACTGACGAAGAGGAAGAGGAAAACAGAGCATTAGGCATAGATTCTGAGGAATCCGAAGGTCTGTTTCATACCTTCAAATCATGATTCTCCTTGACTTAATTCCGAAACAGTCCCGATGCATATACTACCATTGTATTCAATCTTACCCACTGAGGAGCAGATGAAAGTTTTCAAACCCCCTCCTTCTGATTCTCGACTTGTCGTTGTTGCTACGAATGTTGCAGAAACTTCTCTGACGATTCCTGGAATTCGATATGTTATAGATTGCGGCCGAGCAAAGGAGGTTCGTTTAGAAATTTGAATTGTTGCTGTTCTTATTACTAATAAAAGCTCAGAGATGCTTTGATGTATCATCCGGTGTCCAATCCTTCAGGGTGAATTGGGTATCAAAAGCATCCGCAGACCAACGAGCAGGTCGTGCGGGTCGTACTGGTCCAGGTCACTGCTACCGTCTATACTCATCAGCACTATTTGAACATCACTTTGACAAATTTTCGAAACCTGAAATACTTCAAATGCCTATTGAGGGTGTAGTACTTCAAATGAAGAGCATGAACATTGATACCGTTACGAACTTCCCTTTCCCGACTCCTCCAGACAGAAACTCCCTACAAAAGGCAGAAGTCCTTCTCACACGACTAGGAGCTCTGAAGCCGGATTCTATCATATCACAGCCTCTAGGCTCATCTTCTGATAGACCGATAACTGATCTTGGAAAAGCTATGGCACTCTTCCCTTTATCACCCCGATTTGCGAGAATGATTGTTAGCGGAAGGCAACATGGTTGTATGCCATATGTGATTGCAATGGTCGCAGCATTGTCTGTCGGAGATCCGTTCTTACACGAAGAATCTCTGCAAGACAATGGAAATATCTCTGAGGATGAGGATGAAGGGCTATCATTAATTAAGAGTGAAGAAGAAAAGAAGAAAGAGATGAACAAACTCCGTCGACGGGCTTTCTTCAAGTCTACAGAAGTGAGTAATGTGTTAAGGCAAATAAGTTGATTTATCCTAACCGTTACATATAGACTCATTCCCGATTGGGGAAGGGTCTGAGCGATATTTTCCGGCTGCTCTCGGTAGTTGGTGCTTACGAATTTTCTAGAGGGGGACATGAGTTCTGTCGTGATCATTTCGTCCGAGCAAAGGTATTCCCACCGTAGATCCTTCCCGTATCTCTGATACTTACCTTTAATTTTAGGCGATGGAAGAAATTCATAAGTTAAGGGCCCAAATTAGTAGCATCGCATCGACTAATTTCCCCGGTCTGGATACTGGGATCACTAAAAGCTTTAAACCACCTAGTGAACTCCAAGTAAGCATATCCCTCAGCCTTATATGTATCATCTGAGATTCACAATGTCTTGATCATTAGATAAAAGTTTTGCGACAACTGCTTTGTTCTGCATTTATCGATCAGGTAGCGGTGCGAAAAGATCTTGTCCAGAGCACGTCAATTACTGGTAACAAGTATGCGACTTGTCGGGGAATACCATATAGAGCCCTTGGAATTTCCGACGACGTCTTCATCCATCCTAGCTCAATTTTACATAACAAATCACCTCCAGATTATATCATATTCCAGGAAGCCGTCCAATCTAATCAGCTTTGGTTGAAAAGTACGTTTACATCTTTTTCTGTTTATCGAGAATGCTTGTTGAACGTGTTTGCTTCGTGATCCTGATAGACATTACTGTTATCAATCCCGCCTGGCTGACCTCGCTTGGGAAAGGATCCTTATGTAGATTTAGCAAACCAGAAAAGAATAGTGCTGGAGAACTCATGGTTATCCCGCATTTTGGACCGGAAGGCTGGGAACTTCCTGCAGTCAAGGCTTCTACTGTTTTATAGAGATTTATTGGCTTCCGCAAATTATTATTATTATTGTTCCACATAAAAATGTACTTCTACAACAGTTATTATATATGCTCTATTATTACAGGCGTGTCAAGAGTCAAGAGGAAGAAAAAGAAAAAGAAGTGTGTGTGTGTGTGTGTGTGTATGAGAGAGAGGGAGAGAAGACGGAGAAAGAAAAATGAAAATCGATACCAAAATTGCATATTTCTAGATTCAACTGAAAAAATCTCCGTTTTCCGCGACTTGTGTAATTTCCAAAAAGTGATAAGTTACCGCTTTATAAACATACTATTAGCATTCTTCTTGCGTTTCTTCAAAGCCTCTAGCTCTTTAGCAGCTCGTTCAGCAGACATTGGTGGAGTACCATTGGCCATTGCTGAACCAGCCGGAGTTGATGATGAACCCATATCATTAGTCGAGTTGGATCTTTCGCCCGGTGGTAGACGTTTCACTTGGTCACCCTCAAAAGCTCGCTTTTCTCCCACGGATTGCTCTTTTCCAGAAACACCATTTTTTATGCTATCTTGGGAAGCAATCACTTTCCTCGAAATTACACCCTTAGGAAGTTTCCTTACAACCTTAGGTGAGAACAAATCAGGAGGTACATCTTCGGGCGAGTCATTCGTGGTGATTTGCTTCTGTTTCGGAGCCTTGGGAGCTACTGATTCAAGGATAGGTTTCGGTGGAAGTGCCTTAAATCCCCCGACAAAGTATGGAGAAGACTAAAAAGAGAGCTAAGTGAACATATCGTATCAATCAACAACCGGAAAACCTGCCAGTTCAACGAAACATTGACGGGAACGTGCATCCTCGATGATACCTTTCCATGTCTCATTACTTCGCTCTAAAGTAGGACCGTGGCCTACAATATAGAGAGATGACCTCGATCGAGTGATAGCGACATTCATACGGCGAATATCTATATTTATAACAAACCATGAGTTGTCAAATAAGTTCATCAAGAGAAAGTATATTACCAGCCAAGAATCCAATCGAGTTAAGCGTTGTGCCTGCTCGTACACAGGACAAAATAATGATATCCTTTTCCTGCCCTTGAAAACCATCAACTGTATTAAAATCTATTTTTCCGTTTATGTCCCGCCCATATTTTGATCGAAAAGCTATGCGAAACTCCTGCACTTGTGCACGATACATAGACACAATACCAATTCGATAATCAAAATCAACATCATGATACTGATTCTTGATGCGATCGTAAAGAGCAAGTACAGCCTTGATCTCTTCTCGGTTTACAAGAGAATGCCCGACTCTAGTGGACTCCTCTCGTCCTTGCACAACACTGTAGAACTTGTATACTCCAAACTTCGGATCATTATGCCACGGTTGTCGTGTTTTCACATCCATCTCTGGGCCGTCGCGCAGTCGTCCATCATAGAAAACTTTTGAAGGAAGCTGACTTATCGTTGGATGCATACGATATTGGATACTAAAAAGAGATATTTTAGCCAACCTATTGTCATAATAAGAGAAAATACCAACCTCAAGAGGTGAACTGCTTGCGGACGTTGCTTCATCATACGAACAAACAAAGACTGATCATAACCCCATTTCGATGCTTCCGGGGATAAGACAGTCGGTGGAAGTTGCTGTGGATCTGTAAATGATATAAGTTTGCACTTTGGTAATTAAGAAACGATTTTACCGACCTCCAACCATTATACATTGAGAACACTGGTATTTCAGAGGAATGAGTGAGCTTAATTCAATGGATTGGGCCGCCTCATCAATAACAATCATCCCAAAGTCAAAGGGTTCAAGCTGTTCATGCCCTGACCCAGAAAGCGTAGAACAGATGATATCAGCATCTGCTAGAATTTCGTATCTCATTTGACGTCGTATTGCATCAACACTTCGACTTTGTTGCTTTTGTTCATCCCTCTTATCATTCAGCTTTTGGGACAGCGCGAGTCTTTTAGCATTGAGCACCTTAATTTCATTTTCGAGGGCTAATACTTGCAACGAATTATTTACAACAGCTTTAATCTCGTCAAACTTTTTCTGTCGTTCTTCCTTGACTTCGTTCAGCTGAGAACGGAGGGCATTTAGCTCGGCTGATCCGTCGGTTTTGTTCCCATTCCCCTGTTCTTCAAGTTTTGACGTCACCAGCCAGTCCAAGGAGGCCTCCTTAACACTGACATTGATTGAAGAGTCATTACCTACCCTCACGACTTTCGGTGAAAGAGGTTGACCGTCAGAGCCTCGAACACCTTGAACTATTCGCTTTGTGACTTCATCGATGGCCGCATTACTAGGAGCGCAAATGAGAACCTTTTGTACGGGGATCTTCGGTTGCTTGCTCTGTTCTGCTCGACCAGGGACCCCCACAATTGTTGGATTGGACCGACGGGAAGAAAGAAAGGCACCGACCAGACCACAGATAGTCCATGTTTTTCCTGTCCCAGGAGGTCTACAAGGAATGAGAATTATAGTATGTATACAAGGGAGTTCTCTTACCCTTGAATAAGGGTAAAACCCTTTGTCTTCATTGAGGATATTATTGCCTTTGCTTGAGGTTCATTGACCTGATATGATGACATAGCTTGCTGTATATCAGAAGACGAAGCCATAACCGGGTCAGATAGTTTTGGTCGAAGAATGAAATCCGCCATATCATAATAAGGGAGGGCCATAAGAGCTGCGAATTCCCTGTGTAATGTAGTAAGACTAAAAGAAAGTAGTAGTTAGATAATTGAGACTTTCGTATTGATTATAAGGAATCACCTAAAAACAGAGCTCAAACGCCACGTAGAGTTAATAAAAAGACCTGGGTCTTTGTCTAGTGCACTGGTGCAGCATCTAAGACCAATTTCGATCTGAACCGGAGTCTTCTTGATCCCAAGCACTTTTGCCATAATACTTGTTTTCTCTGTGCTGTGTCGAAGTAAAATAATATCGACGTCGGGGGTAACCCGCCAATCGGGTCTCGTTGTATCCATTATAACAACCTCTAAATCAATCCAGTCATCGACCATACATCGAGAGGTAATCTTGCAGATATATGTTTCAGGTGATGACTCCTCCTTGGACTTGACGATTTGTGCCCAGCATTCTAGCATCAACAAAGGCTGAAAAGTCTTGAAGTATTCTTCATGACTAACAAATGTATCAGGTACATTTCTGAAATCGGGTTTTCGACCTTTAATAGGGGGTAAAGATCCTTCATGGTCGTAGTTCCAGGACAAAATCATACGATGAAGTGGGGTTATGTCAGGTTTTAATCGCATGGCAGTTCGTCGTGCTTCCTCATACTTCTTCATTCTCTCCCTCGCTTCGTTTTGGGCTGTCAGCATTGGATCCTCGATTAACTTTGCCTTTCTCTTTTCAATAGGTCTCCTAACTTCTTTTTTAGCTGTCTCTTTTTTAGATTCACGTCTCCGGAGAGCTTCTTCACGCTTTCTTTGTAAGCGAGCAAGTTTAGCTAGACCACGGTTTCCATCGGAGTCTTCAGATTCAGAGCTTGAATCAGAATTTGAATCGGCAGCACTTGAAGTCGATAGTACCGACTTTGTTCCGGCAATCTTGGATCCTTCGAACTTTGGACCAGAGCGTTCAGGCTTGGGAATTACCGCTTTAACCGTGGTAACTGCTTTCTTGCTCGGTTCTGGTTCCGGAGCAGACTTTTTGAAACCAAGCTTAGTCTGTGTTGTAGATTTGAAAGTTCTTTTGGAGAATTCACCGACGGGCTTGAAAAAGTTTTTAGTCGCTTTCGTGTGTTCGATTTCAGTTACACCCGAATCAGAGGTTTCAGAGGAACCGATATCGATTACAGTTGTCTTTTTTGCTTTTTTGCTCGCAGGCAGAATCTGCCGCTCGTGGTTTTCTTGTTCTTCCTTGTCCTCAAAATCAGCCAAGACTAATTCTAGCTCTGATAGGTCAGACCGATTAAGATAAGAGACAGGTTTTGCTTCATCCGATCGCTGGACAGACGAAACAAATTTTTTCAATTTTGATAGAACAAGAGGTGATAGTTTCAGGTCTGCTTCGCGATAACATTGTAGAATAGACTTGAGAAGTTCGAATGATTGATAAAGGAGTTCCATATTGGTTAGTCGCAGCCATGCCGTTAACTCGTAGAGTACATTTTTGAGGTCATCCACCATTATTTTCCCATCCGATGAGCTTTTACGGGGAGAAAGCAGGATGTCTTGATTTTCTTGCTCTGAGACGGTGACAGTTTCAAAGGATCTACGTCTATTCAAGAGATCACGGGCAAAAATCAGTGCATCCCGCATCCATTCGGTCATTGATACGCTACTAAAATAGATAGACCATTTTGGAGTCCACTTAAAAATGACCGAGATAGACTCTGTCATAATCTTCCATAGCTTCGGGATTGCCTTCTTTAACGGGATGCCCTTTTCCACGCATTTTTTCATATAATCCGTCTTGTGTATAAGGCCATCTGAAGAGCTTCCCAAAACTTCAATCACATCTGTTAAACAGCGCACTAAAGCCTTTGAAAAATTACAAGCCTCGTAGGTTGTCGGTGCATATGAATTGAAAATTTCCATATAGCGAAACAGAGCTGAAAATGAGGGAGCTGGGTCATCCTTCAATATTTCCTTGAAACAATCCGACCGGACGTCTACATCGAAGGCCTGGCCAATGTAAGTTTGCGCGGCAGTATTCAGATCTTCTACTGGGGAAAGTAACAAGTTTATATGATATTTGGCCAGTTCGCCTCGGCGAGTTATATCCAGTAGAGTGGAAGCAGTATTATAACTCGTGAACTTTGAAATACAGTCCAGGAATCCTCGATGAATAGTCGTCATTGATGCATTGAAGTTATTAACAAATGATTCTATCGAGTCCAAAAGTCTTTTTGGAAGAGCAAGCTTCGGGTCCTTACGCTTTTCGCATATTGCCCGTGAAAGTGTCTTCGTGTTCAGGCTATCTAGTATTGCAACCCTCGTAGCAAGATCGAATAGTATAGGTATGCCTTCTGCATTCTTCGATGATAGGTTCGAATACACTTTTTGCCATGCCTGATGACGAATTACAACGGAAGTACCGTCCAATTCTTGAGGGATCGACGTATGTCCTATTCGCATGATTTGAGAGTAAGCATCGACAAGGTTGCTCGCATCATCGTACAGAAATTCTCGGATCAATAGGAGGGCATTAAGACGAGCCTTCCCCCACTCTGGTTTGAGATAGTCACCTGACATTGCTACGCTAACAATAAGGTCATAATGAATATCAATCACGTTTGATATTGTTCGCTTGTGAAGGGAAGACTTCGTCTCTATTGCTTTAATGAATGTAGTTTTCAATAACTAAAATACATAAAAAACACAATACATGGTTAGTTGGTAACATTCAAGTGGTGACACACCATCGCACTCACCCAGGTAGCAGCGTTCATTGCTACTGGTCTTTTGTCTCCAAAGCGTTCGTGCTGAAGCTCAACACAAAAGAAGGCTAAAACCCGGGCCAAGACGTCCCCAAAAATTTGCATATCCCATAAGCTTAGCACAAACTCTGAAAAAATGCTCAATAACCAATTATTGCCTTCGGATAACTGTTGAGAGAGAATATTATCCAGGTAACTGGGATTATCCTTGATGGAGTCAAAGACAATTTGAGGGTAATCAACACTTTCTCCTTTCCAGATGTCTCCCTTCAGACTTTTAAGTAACAATGCCATACTCTTCAATATAGCCAGAAAGTCTGGACCCAAAGAAAATCGTAAGGTATTATCATCAACAGCTCACAAAAGACGAGCGTACCTGGACTATTATCATGCAGATGCTTGATAACAGTACGATGCAACCCTTTGCTCTCAATGAAACTGCGAGGAACATAGTACAACAGAAAGGAAAAACCACTCCACCATCCACAAGTTTGGGAAAAAGGAAACTCAGAGACGATCTTCTGAGCTTGAGGATTGCTTAAGTTCTCAAGTTCACCGATTTTATGTAAGTAAATTTGGGAGACTACTTCGCAGTCAGAGCTTAAACGTTCTGCTAGAACAGGTTCCAAATTACATGCGTGTTGTATTGCCCATTTCCGGATATTAGTATTTTCATGCATGACCAAAAGTAGATATCCTATAGGGATGGGATTCATGGGCCAGTCAGCGGCGCGTGTGAGTGGTTCCTGTGGAGATAAGAGCTTTACAATGGTGGGGTTTGCAAACGAACTGGCCTTCGTTAATATATGATACAAAAGATGAGAAGGGATGTCTGCAATGGATTTATAAGCTTCCAGAGATTCGGCAATGTATTTCACTTCGTATTCTTCAAAGTTTACCCAGAATCTTTGAATAATACTATCAGGGAAAGCACCAAAGTATCTTATAAAGGCAGAATTTAAGGATACACTTGAATAATGATAATAATTGTCACTCACGTAGCCCTTGAAGTTTTCTTCACCTCGTCCATGGAAAATATACACTCGCTACATCTCCAAACATCCCTGAGTTTCTCCCTCCATTGATTTACTTTATCATTATTATACGCATGTAGACGTAACAAAAATGATGCAAGTTCTCGAGTGATCGAAGCTGCTTGCGGGCAAAACCAATGTAGTGTACCATCTTCCTTTGGATCTACTTTCATAAGTCGACCATGCAGAACCAGCAAGTCATCTTGAGATGTCTGCGATGCATCCGCGGGATGGTCTCGGAGCTTTTCTAATAGAGAAAGGATTTGATTATTGGATTCATCATTTCCCGGGGGAGGTGGCATGTCTGGTTATAAGGAAGTGCAAATGGAGTTGGGAAAGTACGTGAGATACATGAGGAGGCATAAGAAAATAGGCAGACAAAAGCAGTCAGGAGACTCACCCTGCTGTATCAAATGATGACTCCTGCTCTAAGCAAGACAGCTTGGTCTATTGCGCCTCCCTTGAGAGCTCTGGCTCAATGTGGGTGAGAGCCGTTACCCCTACGCGACGCGTCAAAATCGCGTCCAAAATAATTAAGTAAACCTCAATGATCCGTTACAAGTCACGTTTCCGGTCGCATATATATAACACTATAACCATCATGTTCTAGTAACGGAGAAATTTATTCCTTCTTGTTTCACTACCACGTCATGAATCTTGTGGATTTGAGTCTTCTGAACGAGCTTCTGGACAATGACATTGAGATCCGTGAGGTGAGACAATAAGCCACTTAAACATTGTACTTCAACTTTTAGGGAACTGAACCTCAATCCCTTCTCTGATCATGTTGTATTAGAAAATCAAGGATAATGTCCACGACTTTGAGAAGAAGACACGAGCGATTATCGGAGTGCTGAGCAAGATACATGGTACACCTTCAGATTCTAGTGAGTTTCTAGAGATTTTCTATACTGCTTAACTCTGAACAATCATAGTCCCTGAGTTAGTGAACTCCGTAAAACCTCTCCTCGTGAATTGCTCCGAGTCGATAGCAACGCTAGCTGAACTAATACCAGATAATGAGTGTTAGTCAGCTCCAGAGAGACTTGAAGGTGCTTTTCACTGACTCTAAGACTAATAGATTGGAGGTACAACTATCTCTGGTCGAACACTCTCAGATCTGCGGTGTTCGCTACGGTGCTTGTCGAGTATCTATCGAGTGGTCGGCTGCTCTCTCAAGCGGGGGCTGCTGAACTCTTGGGAAGTGCGTCTATTGCCTCCCTTACCCCTGAAAATGTTTTACTAACACTCAATAGTCAAGAATCAATGGAATACAAGAATTTTGATTCAAGCCGAGGACTATCTACACGCCTTGATCACTTTGTCCAATGAGCTGGTGGGTTCCATTTGATTCGAGAGCATACACATTTAAATTATCTGTATTGGCGCAGTCACGTTGGGCTGTGAATGCAGTTACTCTTGGAGATTTTGAGCGCCCCATTAGAATTAGCATATTTGTTAAAGACCTTTTTGCCGGGTTCTCGATGGTAACTTATTAATCTTATTATTGAACCCCCTGGTCCTTTCATACTTACTTCAAGTTCTTAGCTTAACCTCAAAAACGATCTTCTCCGCAGACGCTTCGATAGCCTAAAATATGACGTTAAAAAGATAGAAGAAGGTGAGCACCCATCGTTTTCCTAAGAAAAATATTTATATCTCCGATCTAGTTGTCTACGATGTTTCACTTCGGAAGTTGGCGGATCCTAAAGGAGTGACTTATGGTGAAGAAACTGAATGTGCACGATAGATACATTTGTTTTACGATATACTCTTATAATTAACTTAGAGTATTCCATCAGACCATATAGTTGTAACAGCAATATTATATGAGTAGATATTTTACGCCGTGTATTGTTGCATAGCCCGGGCAATATTCATTTGTGTTATTGAATTTGAAGGCGTGAGAATATATTCGGTTATAGCCGAGGGAGTTTACGTTTCAAGGACCCTATAATTACTCACTCACCCACCTCATCTCCTCTACTACTACGGACATCCCTTCCCTCTTTCTTGTTTGTTCAACCCGGTATTCAGAGCAGGATCTGATGGACCGTCGAAGAGCTCTGACTCAACGTCCATCCCAAGCCGAAGGTACTTTGACTCCTTTGAGAATTCATGGTTAAAACTGAACGTTTCTCACACGCGAATTGATTCAACTACTACGCCCTTTATTGCCTTTTCGGGAAACCAAATATTCAATCTTAGAAATTCAATGGTGGTCCCAGGCCACTCTAAAACTAAACGCTTTCCGTGATACTTATAGTAATCCTGCAACTGTAGACGCTATGGCACGCGTAAATCGTGCTATCTCTGCTTGGCCTGATGTCAGCGGTGAAAACGGAGAGCCACCTGCAGCAATAGAGACCGTAAAAGCAACGTACAAAAAACTGAGTTCAGGTCTAACCGAAATTAAAGAATCTGCCGACTTAGAAATAAAGTATGGCGATCATCTTTTAGTCTTTGTGACCTATTCCGTGAATAAACTGATTTTTTATGGAGGGCAATTGATGAGGCTTTGGAATCTCTTTCAGTCATAATTGCAATTAAGAGGTCGCCCGAAACTCAAATGAATCAAGGTGATAAAATACAATCTATTGTGGTATAAGATCCTATCTTCTAAAACACGGCCCTTGAGTGCAGACAAACGAAGCAAGCGAAATCGTGGTTCCTCGCCACTTTCCACTCCTTCCACTCCTGCCCCTACACCGGTGAATAATAAACCACCAGCAAGTGTAAAACCAGGAAAAAGTTCTCACAACCATACTCTCCAGCCCCCACAGACTCTAAAAAATGATGCAAAGAGTCGGTCAAGACCCTACGCAAGGCAATTCCCCCTTCAAGAGCATCGTAAGGTTGCATTTCGACCTCCTAGTACTGGGGGTAATGAGGGAGACGAAAACACATGGATCCTTGCGGTTGTGACGAGATGCCTTAATCAAGAGAAACATCGGTTAGTTTTCTTGATGTCGCTATTAATTAACGCTACCTTCTGTTAACCTGAAATAGGTATGAAGTTCAAGATCCTGAGCCCCAAGAAGATGGCCAGCCGGGACAGTAAGTACGACCAACATTATATAAAGGGATATATAGAAATAAGAATTTTTTAAAACAGGCGTTACCCAGCAAACGCAAAATCAATGATTCCTCTCCCCGATCCAGATGCTCCTTTGACTAGTCCTTCACACCCTAACGCTTACCCCGTGTTCAACACTGGCGATACAGTGATGGCACTATACCCGGACACGAGTTGTTTTTATAGAGCCGAAGTTACGGAAGTAGTCTCGCCCCCCGGGAAGGCAGGGTAAGTCGATGTCAAACTAGTTAATTAATTTTAAACCGGACCCCCTCTTACACTATTTAGGTGAACTCTACGAAACTTGCTTACCGCCTTCGGTTCGAAGATGATGATGATCAGATACATACCGTAGCTGCACAATGGGTTGTCGCCTGGCCCGGATCTTAAATGTCACAACCCTCATCCCTGGTTTGTATAGTGTTTAATATATGAACATCTTGATTCCTCTTTCCTCTTTTTTTAAACATACTTTTACTTTGCATCCTCTTCATTTATCTTTCGCATCCGTTTTTGATTAGCTGTACTATTATATGGATCTCCAACTTTTTCTCTGCGACCGCCCCTTCCTATAGTTTCTTCTTTTTCTCCTTTTTTTGTATAAGACGATTAAGTAAGTAATAAATATGTTATAAGACATTTCCGCCAAAGCAGTATAGATGCCAGAAATATTACAAAAGAGAAAAAAGAGGATTAAGCAAGCACTATACATACAAATAGCAACAAGAAACGAAGGACCGCTTAGCGCCGAGTTCTTTCGTGATTATCATCACTCGACCCAGAGCCACTTCTGGAGGAGCTTCTCCCCCTCCTGCGTCTGCGACGGACTGGAGAGCTAGATTTAGACCGAGAATCAGAAGACTCTGAACCTGATGAACCACTGTCAGAATCCGAATCTGAGTCGGAATCTGATCCAGAACTAGAGTCGGAGTCGGAGTCGGAGTCAGACGATTCGGAGTTACTTGATCTGAGAGGTATTGTACATCTACGTCAGATTTTACTCAAAAGAAAATATATACAAAACGAGAACATACCGACTCCTCTTCCGTTTCTTATTTTCTGCTGCCTTCTCTTTTTGTCTTTCTTTCTCCTTTGCCTCAAGTATCTTATTGGCCGTTCCAGATCTAGTAAACAAAAGTGAAACATAGGTTTAGAATACTCTCAACGACAACAAGAAAGTGATGAATGGGTTTTTCACTTGTTCTTAAATTCCTCTGGGACTTCCACGCTGGGCTTTCCTTCGGCCTTCAATTTGGCCAGTAAACCAGGTTTTTCAAGCATTTGTGTGCGAGAAGGTCGCGATACGTAAGGTCGCGAGCCTTTACACTGGTAAGTGAAGTGACCTACGAGTAGTTATCAGAATTTTGTTACATGAAAGAGCCTAAGGCTATTACACACCTTTTTGAAGACATTTTTGACACAGGGTAGATGAGCTGGCCCGTGGGTTGCTAGCGGATGGCTTATGCGGTGCGTATTTTGACATTTATATAAACTTTGGTGTTGTAGCTGTTGATGCGTCTCCTCTCGATTTATTGTTATGCTTAACTAGGAAAGTGGCGAATTTGGTTAAACATCACGTGCACGCGTCTCACTTTATTTCTGGGTGGTGTCTCCGGATTCAACTTCATTTCTTCAT
This sequence comes from Pyrrhoderma noxium, assembly GCA_002287475.2. NCBI lineage: Eukaryota > Fungi > Basidiomycota > Agaricomycetes > Hymenochaetales > Hymenochaetaceae > Pyrrhoderma > Pyrrhoderma noxium. Next base: position 1,328,447 of record CM008257.1, on the reverse strand, counting down.
CCCATCCAGGTTTACTTCAAGCACACGTCAAGCTTGCTTTTCTAGAACTTTTTAGTAACTACAACTACAATGGAAACAAATTCATCCTCATACACTATTCTGAGAATTAAACGAAAGCGTGACGAAGAGGTTCCAGGTGTTCTTGGTAAGTTCGGAAGCACAAGAAGCGGTTTCAGGTTTTGAGTACTAAATGTACACACCTTGAATGCCCCATTACAATACATAGTCATTGACTCGGCAGCCAAAAAGGACTCTAAGAGAAGGAAAGCTGGTTTAGATGTTTTTCAATTCGCTGAGACAGTTTCCGAATCGGCCTGGAATAAATTACACGACGAAGAGCTCCGGGTACGGCCTATTACATTTCATTACTCCCCCCCTACTTTCTATCCTATACACGTTGAAGCACATAAGCTACATGCGTTAAATCGAACTTTACTCATTTGTTGAGAAATTAATTGACTCATATTCTGTTCTCATTTCTCCCCTATTTTCTAGAGTCGTATATCCGCACTCCAAAGAAGTGTCCCTGGAAGTCGTTCGAAAAGAAGAGTGGACGAAGTTACTCTAGATACAGACACATTAAGCCGACAAGCAAGCACACAATCAACTTTACCAGCTCGTCAATATCGTGTTCTCCCCCAAGGTGCCTCTCAGAATTACAAACGTTCCTCTTCACGTCCTACTATACCGTATGTCCTTTTTTTAAAAAAAATCCACTACCTATTTTTAGTCTTTTTGGGGTGGAAAGTTGAAGCTTACTCGAAAATATAGTCCAAAAGTTATGAGTGCAAGAGACCTAGAGAGAGCCTCATCAAATATTAAAATATATGATGCTGTACTGGACAACCCGGAACCTGAAACCTTGGATCCGGAAATGGACAAGTTTCAGTCAATGCTACAAGAATATCTTACCAGTTCGTTCGCCTTCACCTTTTATACTTGCAGAAACTCTTACTTATATCGACTATTATTTGCTAATGATTGTAATGCATCGTTAAAATTCAGTGAGAGATAATGCCATCCCCTCACACAGAAGCGTTTCGTCCATCTCCACCTCTGTCTCCAGTATCCCCTCAACTGTATCTTCCAACGGAGAATATGTATACGATATTTTTTACGCACGCCCGTCTACTATGACGGAAAAGGTGGCAGCAGCACATATGGCCATCGTCACTGGTCTTCCTATTGAGAAAGATGACGACGACGAATACAGTTCCGGTTCAGAAATTGAAGACGAGGCTGATGAGGACTCAAATGGTATGCTTATCTCTTTTAACCCCTCGTATACCTTTTATCACATGCTGACGCTAGTATACTCCTTCTCTCTTTCTATCTACCTCTCCCTTCGTAGCGGAGGACTATTATAGGAATGATTACCCCGAAGGGGAATCGGATGAAGACAGTGATGTAGATAGTGGTATGTCTCGGGCCCTCTTCTCGAAAAATAATATACCTGAACTAATTATAATTTTTTTTAGAATTATACTCAGATTCAGAGGACGACTTCGCTGATGATGCACGTTTCGAACCAGACAACTAAAACGCTTACGCTTACGGAGGATTATGAAGAGGAAATGGGCCGACTCCCTTCACTCTTCCTTACCCCCTCTTTATGATGACGCTCTTATCCTTTGTTTCTTCCTTTTTATCTGACTTGATTGCCAATTTCCTATGGTATACATGCCCGCCTGCGCTTTACACTTATTTTTACATTCACAACATTACACAAATAATGATACTCATGCTTTCATTTTATCCTTATCCTTCTTACCATCCTTGCTCTGCCCCACTTTAACTCTCTTTTCCCATATTCACTTCTTGCTATCGCTTTGTGTTGTCTATTAATGCATTGTTACTTACTACTTATCCTACATTCCCCATTATTCAACGCTCATAACACTTATTCATGCATAACCAATCTTGTCCTTTTCTCCTTTTTTCCCTCCTTCTTCCTTATGCAATAACCAATTATGTATTCTGATTAGAATATCCATGCTTACTCACACCTAACACCATCTATTCATTCTTACCTTAGTTGACTCTATCACTAATATCTCCAACTGTCTAACTCATTGTAACCACAAAACCGGATTTAACCCGTTACACCCAAGTATTAGACTACAAAGTACTAGAACAAAACTAGATATATTCCAAGATCGCGCAAACCCATATACATATATTCTCCGGGCTACCCGTGAAGAATAATAACGGAACAATGAAACCGCCAGAGCTAAATGTTAACAAAACAAGTGAAGACAGAAAGAGAAAGAAATGAGACGGATACAGTTATCTTAGAAAAGTAAAAGCTGGGACAAAACATCTTAAGATCGTGTGTACAAGACGTGGAAGAGAACGGAAACAGGAAAGCGAGTAGAGGTAAGGAAACCGGAACGAAAGCAAGAAAAGAGGAGGAAAGAGAGTAGAAAGTTAAACGTTACAGTACGACAGACAAGACTGGACAAGGTTGGAATGGAGAAAATCGAAGTAGAAAGGGAGAGCATTTCAAATGCTATCTACATCTTAATCATGGAAAAGAGAGCTATAGTTGATAGAAAGACATCAAACATGATAGAAATTTTAAGGAGAAGAAGAAAGAAAAAAAACTGATGCTACATCTGCTTTATGTATATGTATGTATATATGATATGCGTTGAGCATTGTGTGAGTGATGAATTTATGTGCATCTTTATATGTCAAATTGTAAAGATATCGAATATATGAGAAAAGGAGATGGGAATATAAGTTGGAGATGTAGTGAGAAAGAGAAAGAGAGAAATGTATACAGAAAGAGGGTAAAAGAAGGAGATAAGACAAGTGAGATATAGGATACGTGCGTGCATATTGAATATTTGAATATTTAAATGAACGAAGATGAGTATATACCTAATAGCTTGTCTCTTTTTGTGGACTTTTTTAAGGATGCTATTTGTTGTGATTTGTTGCCCGCTATCTGTTTCCCCAAATTCCAGAAAGCAGAAATATAAAGGATGTAAAAAGTATGGAAACGAGGAAAATAAACGAACAACCGTTCAGAGGGTGGCGAAGTAATAGGTGAACGAAAACCTAAGAGGGAAGACAAGTCACAAATAAGGGCAAAAACCAGATCAGAACTTTTATCTGACCTTCCCTCTTAAAAAGGATAGAGCAAAGTTCAAGCCTTTTCCCCTTCTTTTTAGACGTCAGACAGAGGACGATTCCTCTTCCTCTTTAACTTCTCCCCCCTTGTTCTTATCCGCCTCATGACCTTTGCTACGATCACTCTCACTCCCACTCTTGCCTTCGCTACCACTGCTCTCGGCCTTCTCTTCCGATTCCTTCTTCTCATCCGCAACTCCAAACCAACCCCCTTCCTCCCAGCTCTTCCCTTCCTTGTATATCCACTCTTCCCTCTTACTAGGATCCAATATTCCACTCAGGATCGCTCTCAACCTATCGAATACAATAGGCTTTAGTATCCACCCATCCATCCCATAATCAATCATCTGTCCCCTCTGTCGCTCAAGTAAAGAGGCTGAAACGGCAAAGATTGGGATTCTTCCGTTCAGACGCTTCGAGAACCGGACACTCTTTGCTTCTTGTTGAACTGTTTTCTGAGAAGATGAAGCAGCAGAGGGTGTTGGAGAAGGTGAACCAGCAGGAGAGATCAAGGAATCTTCTATTGACCTGACTGCTTTAGAGGCTTCAAAACCGTTTAGAATCGGCATCCTATTCAAGGTGGGTGATTATGATCGTTAGTGATCGTTTTGAAATGAAATAGAAAAGAGGAGTAGGGAATGGGAGGAGGAAAAGAATGGCTTACTGAATATCCATGAGAATGCAGTCGAAATCCATGTCATTCTTCATAATTTCCACACAGTCCCGCCCATCCACAGTCTCGACAACTGTATGCCCATCAAGAGACAAACGTTTTGAAAGTATGCTCCTATTAATATGGTCGTCCTGTTTACCCCATCAAAGAGTTACGAATTCGGTACGGAACCCACCAATAAAAGGCATCAGAAAACAGTTTTGAGCAAATTGAGCAGAGGAGGTAAGAAACGATACACGAAAAGGCACTTACCTCGACAACTAAAACCCTTAGCTTCCCAGGTGACACCGAAGAAGATGAAGAAGAGGGAGACGAACCCCCCTTGCCTGAGGACCTGTACCCAGGTGACCCAGACGCTTTGAACCCAAGCCCAGCCATGATGCTCCCCATTGCCAAGACCCCTCCACGTCCAGGGTAAACAGGCGGAGTCCTTACCGGCATAGGAGTAGGCGACGCTGTCATAATCTGTGCATGATCAACAGGCTTATCAACATCAAACTCATCTAACTTCAAACTCTTTATCGGGAACCTGGAATCAGCCACCGAAAACGTCCCCTCTTGAGCTTGTGACTGATGGCCGAATTGCTGGTGAATGGAGTGAGCTTGAGACATAGGTACCTGTTGTTGTTGACGAAGGTGAGTATTCAAACTGGAAGAACCGACGTGCATAGATCTCCAACTTCTCACTTGAGACCTAACACTATTTCCTCCTGATGAACCATGGGCTCCACTCTGCTGCATCGGATCTGAAGAGATAGCTTCAACAAGACTATCAATCTCACTTGAGTCGCTACTCTTCGTTGATCTTGTTCTGTTCCTTGCCATAGCTGTAGAAGTCAACGTGGAAGAACCATTCGCAGTATGCGTAGTTGTTGTAGCACCGGTAGCAGAGGCAGAAGCCGAAAGAGGAGGGGAAATAGATTTCTGGGATCCGGTTGTTGAAGTAGATAACTCAAAGGGAATCAAGAACGAGAATCGAGAACCTTCTCCCGGTTTTGAATCTACACGGAGTTGGCCGCCTAGTTGTTCAACAATTCTTGCTACGACGGCCAAACCAAGACCTGAAATAAGTTTTAAACAAATCAGTTATGTAAAATACTTTTTATACTACGCATTTTGGTAAAGAAATCCAATGTCTATAATGCGATTTCGTACCTAAACCGGGTAGGTTTGAGCTCCTAGGCATGGAAGATTCCACCTGCTCAAATTCCCGGAAGATATTTTCAAGCTTCGAAGGTTCAATACCACACCCAGTATCTCCGACAGCGATCTCAACAGCAACTTCCTTCACATTCCTCAGTCCTCGTGGCTCCGAGAATTTATGGCACGAAACGGATACTTTTCCTTCTGTGGTGAATTTAACTAATGAAAATGGAGAATAATTAGAAAATTATTGTCCGTTCAAATGGTCGGAGGGCGAAACACTTGCCTGCATTGGCAGTCAAATTAGCCACAACAGTTCGGATCTTCTTAGCGTCCCCGATGACTACATGCGGACTACCTGACAAATCGAGGTCGAAATCGATATTCCGTCTTTTGGCCTCATTTCTATTTCAACCACACAAGTAAATCGGCCCTGGATCAGAAAAATCCAAGAGAAATAACGAAAAAGGAGAATAAAACATACTTGTATAACTGTATGGCATCCGTAATAGTCTCACGGAGGTTAAAAGGCTCATTGAAGGATGTTTCACCACCACTCTCAAGTCTAGCCAAGTCCTGCATCGTATTGTCACTGTAAGCAAATGTTGTATACCCATATACATTATTAGTCATCCTTACGAGTAAATCGTTTATCGTAAATAATAGACTCTAAAGCACAGACATTTAGAAAGTCAGCAAGAAGCATCTAGAGATGAACTGAAATTTCAAAGGGACACACCTTCGAAGCCGAATGGGATAATCTAAGATTCTCTCGGGTTTCTTTATCGAGAGGTCCGTTCAAGGCCATCTCAAGGTAACTAGAAGGATAAAATAGAAGGAGTTTAGAAAACTAGACAAAATACTACATTACAGTCAAAACGGACTTTATGATATGATTCAGCGGTGTCCGTACTGCGTCTCAAAATGTCAATAACAAAAAAGTGGAAGAGAAGGTGGGTATGGAAAGGCTTGCGCACCTTCATGGCTGGCATTTGACAAAAGAATGTTCGTCAACTGAGTCGTTTGCAGTGCCGACTCTTTTTGTCGCCAAACTTCGATGAACTGAAGAGGGTGTAAATAAGTTAGTGATCATAGTTGACGGATGAGATTATCCATTCTACGCTAACCTTTCCGTAAACCAAGGCCAAAACACCAGCGGTCTCCAGTTGCTCTTCGGTCCACGCCCGACACCTCCCTGCAATTGTCTCAGACCAAGTCTAGTAAACAATGAATAAATAAACACAGAAATTAGCCAGCCTATTACTACATGTTACCTCCTACATGAGAACCAAGAAGACATACCTTAAATGACTTCCTAGGCTCTAATATAGAATCCGAGTTTTCATCCTTGTAAGGTTTACCAGCCCAGTGTACATCCCTCAACTGTCCCTTCCTCAAGAACGCTATGAAGTCCTTACCGCCTCTCGATAGAGGGACACAAAGCAAACCTGCAATGACCTCCAAGCCACTCGGTAAATGCAAGTCCGGGAAATCTTTCACCACTGACTGGGAGCATTGTAGTAGACTATATCCGAAGTGCATATAATGAGAGCGTGAAAAAATTTTAGAATATTCCTCCCAGAGAATAATCTTTGGAGAGGCCGAAAACAGGGACTTACGTAAACTGTTTAAGGCGGAGATATTCCGCTACAAGCAATATTTCTTGTCCGTGTTCATTCGGACCTAAAATCTTGGCTCCTTCACCAATAACTAAGACACCAAAGTCCGCATCAAAGAGGCCAAGCAGGTCCTCTGCGTTTGAAACAATATATCCAGTTGGGTGGGAATCAGTCGGTAAAGTACTTATCTTTTAGGAAAAGGAAAAGAGCCTCGAAATTAACGTTTAAAAATAGGAGTAAGGGAGTAGAATGCTTACAAGTTTTCGAGTATGTAACCGCTGAGCATAACTCAACCTCTCGATATTCCTTGAAACAGAATCACTCAACAACCGCAGCATCTGTCTAACGGGGAATGAGACCCGCATTCCCTGAAGTCCATATGAGTGACAGCTTATCAAGCCCCATAAAGCTCCAAAAGTGACAATGGACTAAAATTAATAGAAAGATAGGTTAGGCGAAGACGGTCCCGTTAGCATTTTCTTGTAATATATGTTAAGGCGTTATCTCACAATCGACATAGACGACCTCACACCCATATTAGCCAGATCTAAAAATTTGTAATACAACGTTTAATCACCCATCCATTTCAAAGCAGAACAAAAAGAAAAGGGGAGGTGTGCGGCTGTAGAGATCGTTCAGAGTCTAGCAATACTTACATTTAATGTGGATTGGGCTCATAGAGCGTAAAAACGAGTGTGTCATATCCTTTAAGGTGAATTTCAATAAAGATTATTAGTGAACGGAATGAATAGAGCATTTAGTTTGAAGAATGGTAAACAATATTTACCAGTGGGTTATTAAGGTCCTCATAACTTCTCACAACAAGCCGAGCGGTAGACTGGGAACGGTTGTATAACAGTCGTACTTTGTCTGAAAAAAAGTAGAAGCAGAGATCAATAATTACTGCACAACGCGCAATTCCTCCCTTTCTGAAACAAGACTTACTCTTCTTGTACAAATCCCTAGCTTGAGCAGGAATGTCTGTAGCAGGAAAATGCAGACCCTTATATAGATCGTGTGTCTGCCTCCAGTCCACTAACTCAGATACAACCTGTCCATTCCACTGATCGTCAAACTGATAAACGAGAACCCGGTGAAACTGTGTCAAATCTTTAACAACCCCGACTACCACCTTCAAAAATGTATCTAAATCATTAGTAGAACTCAGTTGATCGTTCACTTGGGCCAAGATAGCGAAGATGTCCATCGTTCCAACACCAGCCCGAGATCCCCGGCGTGCACGAGCACGTTGTCGGGGAGTTTGTCGAATACTAGATCCGTTTGATCCACTGAGGGTTCGGCTTATCCTACGCATGCGTTCCAAAGCCTTGAGAGGTTTTGAATGGGAGGTCGTGCTCTCAAATATGTCTTCTGGACTCGGGAACCATTTTTCATCTCCGTCAAGACCTTGCTTGGAAGACAGAAAAAGTTCAGCAGGATTAATCACAGTAGGTTGTGTATTATTATTTTCAGGGGAGGTCGAGATAGGAGTCGAGAATGATGTAGGCTCATTTGTCGGTGTTGCATTCGAGGTCACTGGTCCGAGAGGCGTATATAATTCAGTCGATCCACCCGAATCTTTGCTATAAGTGGTAGCCGTACTAGATCCAGAACTCATCTTTGAGCTCTGCGTACTACTACTACGCTGAGATTCTGGGGATCCTGATGGAAAAGCTTCGTTATCGAATGGGGGGTATAGTGGGTTATACAGATCTCTTTCCAGTTCAAGCTCTAGTATGATCATATTCCGGACAAAACTCGGTTGACTGCTCTCTCCTTCGCTCGGGATACGATAGGGAGGTCGGTGGGCGGCACACCAACAAGACCAAAATCGTCGATCTCCTTCCCTTTCCCGCTCATCTTCTTCATCACTCGCCGCACTCCCTGGTTCGCCCCATCCACTCAATAAAAACACTTGAGGATTGTCATAAGCCACATCAGAACTATCATTGCCCGAAATTTCAGAATCATTCAAAAATTGCACATTATCCCAAAGTAAGTCCGCCTGAGAATCTGGAAGGGTTTGGGTAAAACATTCAAGACCGAAAAGATATTTTGGGGAAAGCCCTAGAAGTTCTGTTGCATTCTGTTATTGTTTGTTTGTTTGTTGCATTGAGCGTATTGACAAATGCGGGTAAGCATAATCCAGCAGTCACAACTAAAATCGCGTGTTCACTTTACCTCAGACACCTGTCGGACAATCAGATTGCCAGTTTCATCATCCTCCTCTACTGCAATAAGTACCCCAAATCCCTGAACTGCACCAGGTGCGTGGATGGGCTGCAAAGGACGAACAGAATGTGATGTCAAAACTTTATTCTCAGCGAGTATACATGCACAAAAAGAGAAAGGAGTAAGATCGAAAACATGAGCATATGACATACCTCGTCTTCACACCTCGTCAAAGTCCCCTCCCTACCCGTAATTACGTGAAACCCATTCTCATCTTCAACATGTTCAAACCTAAATGTGACAAGTTCACTCGAGCTCGAAATGAGCTCAGAACTCATTCTTGTCCTGTCTGTTCTTTCTCCACCCGAACGCCCGGCAGAGTCTGAGCCTGATGTCAAGACAGCACGACGACTACTCCCTCCTCCTCTACTCCCTCCACTAAATCGAGCGCTTCCTCCCCTGCGAGAACCGCTCCGTGCGTCAGACCCCGAACCTGAGATGGGACTCTGCACATTTCGAGAGCTAGTACTTCCACCTCTACCAGCTCCAGAAGAAAGTGAACCCGAAGGAGTCCCTACTGCTCTCGAGCGAGCGGACGAGCTTCTTTCGGATCCACTACGAGAAGGTAAAGGGGGTAGATGGACTATACCCGTCTTACTAAAGTCTAGAGGGACAGAATCGTGGTCACTGTCATTGATTCCCGCAGTACTAGATGTGAGAGATGTGTGGTGTTCTGCTCTAACCGCTTTGGGAAGACGCAACGCAGGGTTCGTATATGCGGTTATAAAGTCGCTCGCACCGACAGAACTGATAGGTTCTGGATGGCGAGGGTCGTATTCGTCGCTATCACGACCACTGGGTAAGATAAGAACTCTTCTTTCATCTTCAGTTCTGGAAGTGGATAAATTCGTCTCATTTTCTGGCTCTTGTTGGACTTTGCCAGTGGTAGACATCGTAGTAGTAGTTGTTGCGGCAGTCGAGAAATTACTGTCTTCTCGTTCTTTCTCTTCTTCCTCAGGTAAAATACCAGTGCTATTAGGAGATGTTGGAGAGGACAAAGAAGACCTCTTCCGAGAATGGGTAGGGAAGTAGCCTTCCGTAGAAGTTGAGAGAGGGATAAACGGAGTCTCTTTGCCTAAGTCTTTGGAGGTAGTATCAGAAGAAGCAGAAGAAGGTTTTCTTGCGAGAGACCTTGAAGCAGCACTTTTATCCTTTTGAAGGATAGCATATGCTTGAGTCATGCTCTGAATTGTTGGAGGCCCTCCGATAGCACCTACTATACCCGGAAGGGGTGGAGGATCTGGAGCTGGTTGTATTCCAGAAAGAAGCGATCTGACTGGATAAACATAGTGAGATGAAGGAGTAGTTGATGAAGGCGGTGATGATGGTGATGTGCTTTCTCTCTCCGGTTCAATATTGGCACTATCCGAAGAGGTGCTTTCGATTTTTGAAAGGTGTGGAGGGGGGTCAGATTGAGACGAGCCGGGGTTATTGGCCATGATGGCCGCGATGAGGGAAAGAGATTTGAGGGAGAGAAAAGGGAGAGAAAAAGAAGAGGAAGAGAGCAAAACAGGCCCCGGAAGTTGTTGTGTGTGCGCTGCTCAGAAGTCGACTATAGAACAATTCCGAGACGGGTAGTCGGTGACGTAGTGGCCCATCAATCGCACATTCACCCCCAGCTATTTCCGTCTTCCCCCTCTTTTTTCCACGTCCTTTTTGAAAAACTAACCACATCAGATTGTTTTCTTGTACATCACCATCCGATAAAATAAAGCATGAAATTTTCACCATCGTAGAAAGGAGTAAGTGAAATCTAAAAAAAAGTCTAAAATTGACTTTCAGGGTGAGGGTGTATATGCATGCCATCATCATCTTTCATCATCTTGAGAACTGCACCCGCGTCTTGTGCCGCTCATTGCATTGCACTGCGTGATCATGAACTCCATCCTCGCTCGTGGTCAAAAACTTCTTTTGACCTTTGCAGCTCTTTATACACTCTTCTTATTCACCCTCACAATCCCTTTCTTCCAAAACCAGTAAGAAGCCCCTCATCTTATTCTATTAAATAATGTCAGCGCCATAACATAACATATGCAGTGTGCTTTATCTTCACGCAGCTCGCTGGCCTCTCTTCTCGGATTTCAAAAACCCCGTAAAATATGGTCTCCCTTGTGCGTTTTTTTACTTTCCCTCACCTATACTTCCTTTCATAACAATAAATGTGCTATGATGTCATTCAGACTCTAGAACACTAAATATCGAGTTGACAACCCGAGATAACATCAAACTGGGTTCTTGGCTTCTTCTTCCGCCTTCCCATCACCTTTCTCGACAACAGGCAACCGTCTATGACTCACAACATACCAACGCTATTATCACATCAAGCCTTTCAACAAACCCAACAGTACTATTCTTCCATGGAAACGCAGCAGCCCGTGCCGTCTCTTTCAGAATCGAACATTACATGTCTTACGCAGCACACTTCAATGCAAACGTGTTAGCAATAGATTATCGTGGTTTCGGAGATTCGGAGGGAGAACCAAGTGAAGAGGGACTCGCTGCTGACGCAAGAGCCGCATGGGATTGGGTTATTGAAAAGGGCGCGAGGCCTGAAGATGTGATGATTATAGGACACAGTCTTGGGACGGGTGTTTCTGCTAGTTTAGGAGCTGAATTAGCTTTGGAAAACATTCAACCAAAAGGCATTGTTTTGCTTGCACCATTTACTTCCCTCCCGGAGCTGTTGGCCGATTATTCGTTATTTGGGTTCCTCCCGGTCTTACAGCCCGTTTACTCTTATCCATTGATAAAAGGTGCCTATCGTCATAGATCTCATTTATCTCTCAAAGCAAGCCCCCTTTCGGCAACTAACTGGCGTATATTAATAGATCTTGTGCTGAAATATCTGATTACGAAGTTTAACACATCAAATGCTCTTTTAGTACGTTTCAGCCTTAATCAAAATTTCTCTTCACGTAACTGAAGCCGAGCACACCTAGACTATCAATTGTCCGATTGTTCTTGCTCACTCAGAAAATGACTTCGAAATCAGACAAAGTCACTCGGAGTCCCTATTTAACAACCTGCTGAAACCATATCTACCTTCCATTCCCGAGTCTTTGAAAATAGTTCCAGTCAACCCAGCAGAGTTGAAATATTTTGATTGGGACGGTTACAAAGCGTATATGACAGAAAGAAAGAAGAGAAAAGATGAATTAGTGAAAATTGAGGAGATGCAAGAATTTGGAAGCGTGCATAGGTTCAGTAGGCCCGGGAACACGACTCAAACACATACCAAATCTGAAGCAGGAGATGTGATCTTTGTGAAAGCTAAATACGGAGGACACGACAGAATTGGTATTCAACATACCTTAATTGATTTCATTGCCAACGAGTTCTTTTCGAGTTCTAACATCTAGGCCCCCTTTGTAGATTAGATAATAATACCAAGCACGCGTTGTTGTAATAGATTAGATAAATAAATGGAACAAACAGATCGTATGTTTCTTGAGCCGAGAGGTAGAAAAAAAAAAGTGTATTGTACTCCACTGCTCCGAAAGCCGCAACTGCACCCGCACCCGCGCGTCCGCCCAGACATTCCCCCGGCCATCGCTCGGCGGAGAGGCTGACATCAGTTCCCTATCCCGTTGGTCCTTTCCCCGCGTTTACAAGAAAAAAAAGAAAACTTTTGTTCTTGTTCTAATCCGACGCTTACCTTTCTACAGAGCAAAAAAAGGTTATGGAAATCTGGGGATAGTCGACCCTTTGTCTCTGATTTTTTTCTATCTGTTTCTCTTCGCCGGTGACCCGCTTATTCAAAGCTAAACACACCCATTGCGGAGCGTGCTTATTTTAAACTCGGAAATCGAAATCGGAATACGAACTTAGGTTTGTTACGGAAAAAGGAACAGAAGAACGACTTGGCTTAGCTTGGTTTTTCCGCTCCACCCTCTAAAGGAAGCTACTAGACCGCTAGACTCCGTTGCTTTAGACAACAACATATACCATTACTCCAGGATTAACAGTAAATAGACGATGACCGACGAATTGCGGGATGCTAGGGATAATAACGCTGATAATAATGATATTAATAACGACGACGGTGATATGAACAAAAATACTAATCTTAATAGAAGAGAAGACTCCCCCAGTCGAGCTAATAATAAAGGTAGTGAGAAGGTCAAGGGGAAGCTGTTTCTTGCACGGTTAGGGAAGAGGGGAAGAAGTGGTTCAAGACATGCCCATAAAGAAGAGGTTGGACTGGGGACGGGTGCAGGCCACCATACTCGGATAGATCCAAATACCAGGACCATGACAAGTGAAAGGAGAAGGATTAAGAATGGGTTTAGTATCCGTCCATTCGCTGGAATCATTCAAGATATTCGGGCTCGTGCTCCTTACTACCTGAGCGACTGGAAGGATGCCTATAATTACCGCGTTATACCAGCCACTCTGCTAATTTTCTTCGCGAAGTAAGTTGAAAGGACCCATTTCTTTTCTTTACCTCAAAGCCACTACATATCAAAGTTTCAAACTACCAAACACAAGACATTACTCATTGTTTATTTACTGACGCAACCCGCCTCTATAGTGTCCTACCCGGAATTGCCTTCTCCTTAGACTTGATAGAAACGACGAATCAATATGGTGTTTCAGAAGTTTTACTTTCCTCTTTCATGGCTGCTTTCATTTTTTCTGTATTGGGTGCTCAACCCTTATGTATTGCCGGTGTCACTGGTACGTATACCCTCCCTTCTCCGCTTATCCGCTCCCTATACTTTATTTCAGTCCCTTTCCGTCCTTTCTCTACTTTCTCTGCATCTTCAATTTTTAAGAGCGAATATATCTGACACAACTCCTTAATAGGCCCTATAACCGTTTTAAATAAGACGATCTACGATATAGTCATAAAAGATAGACAAAATAGAGGGGAAGATGCCCCAGACTACCTGCAATTTGTTGGTTGGGTATATTTGTGGGGAGCGATACTTCACTGGATTACCGCCGCTCTTAATTGTAGGTCCCCATTTCTCCTGCCTTGGAAGCATTATCTATCAATTTACTAACTTCACGGACTCGGTCATTTTAAGGGTGTAACTTTCTGAAATACGTGACAAGGTTCTCCTGCGACACCTTCGGATTCTTTGTCTCATGGGTATATCTACAATATGGTATACAAGTCATCACAAGACAACTCGGGTCCTCTTCCTCAAGCGCTACAGGCGAGGAAGGCGCCTACGTACAAATCATCCTAGCACTCGTCATGCTCGTCACGAGTTACCTTTTCCAAATGTTCGGAAGGAAAAGCACTCTTTTTCATAGACATGTACGGAGGTTCTTCGATGATTACGGGATGCCTATTTCTCTTGTGTACGTTTCATTTCACGTTTTCTTGCCCCCTCTCCCCCCGCTCTCTACTCTATTCGTGTCTTCTCGCGTGTATACTTACACACGTCACCTATCCTCTATAGAGCGTCAACGGGTTTAGCGTACTGGGGGAGATTCAACGCTTCCAACCCAGAGACACTCCCCATCCCATTACTAGGAGCTTTCCAACCCGCAGGCGGAAGAGCCTGGCTTGTAAAGTTCTGGGAACTCCCATCAAAATGGGTCGGCATCGCCTTTCCCTTCGGTTTCGTACTTTGGGTCCTATTCTTCTTCGATCATAACGTTTCTGTGAGTCTGAACACCCTATCTTCTCGTTATCTGGATCGACCATTGATTATCTCCCCCTTTCTCTCCCGATACCCCGCGTGTCCCCGTTGCATCTCTTCACTCGGAACGTTGTTTTTTTCTATTCGCAGTCGCTCATAGCTCAAGGATCCGAGTTTCCGTTACGCAAACCACCAGGGTTTCACTATGATTTCTTTTTATTGGGAGTGACGACTTTTATAGCCGGCTTATTGGGTGTACCCGCGCCAAATGGGTTAATACCGCAGGCCCCTATACATACAAGATCTTTGGTCGTGATGCGTAGAGTTAAAGGTGTAAGAAAAGCCGGAGAGGAAGATTTGGAGGGCGGTGAAGGGGATAGAAAGGGTGGGGTTTGGGAGAGTGAGGTGGGTGGTGAAGTGAATAGTGTGATGAGGATGAGGAATAGGGGGGAGAAGGGAAGTATTAAGGGAGGCGGGAAGAGAGGGGATGGGACTGGAGGTGAGAGTACCCAAGTGAGTAGTTTCACGAATACAAAGTTCATTGAGGACGATTGCGAAACATGCGACAAGGAGAGAAATAAGAAGAATATAGGAGGGAATGTGGGTGGGGAGAGGGATGATAACGAAGATAGTAAGGACGGCCGAGTTGAGACCGAATTGGACGGTGACGATGGTGATGAAAACAAAAGAAGTCAGCTTTCCAACTCTCATAACAACACCGACTTGGGCTCGGAGCTGGGATACGAGGAAGTACCGGTCTCAGTCGTTGAACAACGCGTTTCGAACCTCTCTCAAGGAGCAATGTGTCTCGTCCTCCTCACTGGTCCTTTCTTACACATTTTAAACCTCATACCGAGGGGTGTCCTAGCTGGGCTATTGTACGTCCTTTCCACACCCATCTCATGCACACGGAATTTAAGTGCCACTAACCACCTAACACAACAGCTGGTTCATGGGCCTAGACGCTCTCCAATCTAACGGCGTAACACTTAAAATTCTCTACCTCCTCCGAGACAAACATCTCACATCAGCGACGGATCCACTCAGAAAAGTAAGAAAGTCTAGAATTGTACTATTCACGGTAATTCAGTTGGTAGCATTTGGAGCGACGTTCGCGGTTGTTCAGACTATTGGTGAGTTCCTTCTGGATCCATCGATGTGTTTTCTCAGGATTCTGAACCTCATACTTATATTTCTCTAGCGTCCATAGGATTCCCAATAATCATCTTGTTACTTGTACCATTACGAACGAGTGTCATCCCTTTATTACCCTTCACACAAGAAGAGCTCGCAATTCTTGATAGACCTACTGCTTCACCTTTCGTGAGTATTTTTCTCCTCTTTCTCTCTTCTTTTTAGCTCTTCCATCGATTGATACTTACTCTCCCCTTTTTCGATCAGACAATGGAATCCGTTGGTGGTTCGTTATAGTTTAGTATAGAAAGGACATATTAGGCGGAGTAACACAAAGACTTTCTTATTTCTTTCTTGGATCTTCCTATCACAATATACCTCTCATAACGAAAAGATAAAATTGATTGAATTGATGATGGACAAAGTGAGAATAACAAATAAATAGTCATTATTGCGTTTATCTGAGTCTGTCCGTATCCGCTGAATAAGAAGAGATGGAACCTGAAACAGCAGTGTCTAAGAAAAACGATAACATTGATGTGTAGTCTATTAGTTAGACACTTACATGCAGCAGAAATAAGGGAATATTCGAAAACAACAGATTAGAATTAAGTAAATTTAGCCTATCCGTCAGCAACCGGTATTGTCCACTTTCGAGTTTAATATGAGAGCAACAATTAAGCTAGTTCCATGCGAACCACGAGGGGAAGAGAGTATGGGTACGTTGAGTATGTAAATTAGTAATATAAAGGGACTCGAAGTATTGACGTACCCATATAACCCTAACACTTCAGCAAAGATGAGGATCAAGACCATGGACACAAACACTTTCGATTCTTGCACGTAAGCTCGTACGCACTGAGTACCAGAACAGGCGAATTAGTTTCCTTATTCTACCCCATGGAAGACGGAAACGTAGGGAAATGAGTGTTAAATGGAATGGTACGTACAGAGTCACCAACTATGCCTATCGCATAGCCTGCCGCAAGACCCGTGAATCCGCAAGCTAGTCCAGCAGCAAGATGTACGAAACCACTATATAGGGAATAGTCTTGCGTTGGGCTTACTAGATGCGTTCGCCACGTCGTTGGCAGATAGAAAATAAGTCCCAATCACCCCACACGTACAAGTCAAATCGGGCCAGTAGTTCATGAGCAAGAAGAGTAAGCCAGCTATTTCAGTCTTAGACACGGGTAAATTATGTACTTACAGCCCCCAGCGATGAGTACAGAGACAACGAGTCCATATACAGCGATGATACCAGACATGACAACCGGGATAAGTGACTGCAACAACAAACGTGAATAGATTTATATTTATTATAGTAGACATAGGTAGCTAGTCCGATTTAGAGAGACAACGTACTTTCATGATTAATTCAGGTTTAAACGTCCCTAAACCAGCAATCCCAATACCAGCCTTCGAAGTTCCATATGCCGCTCCGACGGCTGTTCAACGCAAACCGGAATCAAATGAAATAGAAGATATTAAGGATGTCATAAGCAAGCCGTAGGTAAATCAAAAGTTCACAGAGATTGCGCCACATAGCGGGAGACACGTACTGCTAAACACCATCTATATGTGAACACATGAATTAGCACGTTATTGAAAATAGGCGTTTTGTTATTAACAGAACGTTGATAAATTCAAGCGAGAGCTTACCGCCGAGGATACCCCAGCAAAACCGAAGAAAGGCGCGTAGATGGGACAGGATGCCATTGTGGTTGAAGTCCTCTAGTAGAGAAGTAAACTTAAAGGTGAGCAACCCAGAACGCGTTCATTCGGTATGAGAACAAAGTGGTAATTATGTAATCCTTACACATTAACTTTTGAACCCCTTTACTCGATTCTCATTTATACAGTAATATATTTTCTTGTGGTTACAGATTTGGGTACGTGTATAGGAGACGGGAAAGCATATTACACCAGGTGAAGATGTTACAGCCACGATCGAGGAGTAGAATTATCAAGCGCAACATAATGGTTAAATAACACATTCCATAAATAAATTAGTAGGCCAAAGAGAAATTCGATTCCCATTATCACCATATAAATATCTCTCCGTAAGTGGACTGGGGTCGATGTCATTTCTGCTTGCTATTTCAAAGGCGAGCGAGATCTAAATTATAGCTAGACTGTGTTTCTAGAGGCTATCCCACCTAGGCATTTGAGACAATTAATTAGAAAGCAAATAGAAAAGAGCTCATAAGCTACCTAGTCGAGATCCGACAGTCTACTTACTTACACCCGACGTGGGAGTCAATGCACGGGATACTATAGAAGTCTGGTTCATCGAACTACCTGCTCATATATGTAAATGTGAAGTAAATAACCAAAAAAACTCATGGAAAGACATACCAGCGGGAGCCGCAAACTGTGGCTCACTGAGGGTACTTTTTAAATTTGGCTTCCAGTGATTGGTAAACTCTCCCTTTGTCTCAGACTCTCCAGCCTCTTTAAGATTGATGGCCATTCGACTTCCAAGTAAGCTAAAAAGGATAGGGTTACCTATACCAGTAAGGATTAGATTACACCAAGAATTCAAAATATGAAAGTTAGCCATATTTATTATGCTACAAATAATGATCCTTTGCCACAGATATATCAATGGACGAAGTACTTAGAGTAAACGTTATCTTACATTATATAATAGTATATTTGATCTCGTATGAGGATATGAATTAAATCGGATTTTTTATAATTCATTAACTTCCAATCCCTGATAGCTTTGTAAAATGCCAATAAAAATATGATGAAGCCGATTATGGCCTGAGTCATCCTAGGCAGACGAATCAGATTATATTGTGTTTTTTTAGAGATACCCATTACCATTCTACAAAGCCAAGCTTTTCAATAATGTCGCCCTTTATTGTTGCAACGCATTCTAATGCATTCATATAAAAGGGAACTGCTTCGGAAGTGAGTACTTTCTTATTTCTAATAAGTCAGGACATACCAATAATGATTGAACCACTGACAAATGCTTTAATACAGACTGCAAGCTTAAAGACTGCTTCACATAATAAGAGCACTTTAAGTAGTATTGACAATAAGCGATCTAAATTTCCTTAGTAAAGATATTAAAGAGCTTCAGAATCCCTTACTATTGTCCCATAGTACAAGAGCACGAGCAACAGATATATCTACAGTATTGTTAGACTTGAAAAAGAAGATCGAACGGATTAAGGCATACAGTCCATCGCAATGGTAATGATTACTCCTTTGAAAATGTTAGAATTGATATAGGCTATGGTTACAAAAAATATACCTCCGACAGACGTAACCCAGATACCAAATTTGCCTAAGAAATCAATGTGTGAACAAACTTTTGCTTTCGTAATATGATTTCTAGAATTACATCTGAAGAAAGCTTTGTCGGTTAGTAATTTAGGTATATTTGAGACAAACATACTGGTTAAGAGGAATATTTAATTCGCCAGCTATATCAAATTAAAAGCTGTGTCAAAAACATATACGATAGTTAGTACTCACTGATAATAAGTGCTATCATACTCAAAATGCCAATATATCGTATCTAAAGAAGTAACTATGATAATAGTTACAAATTTAAATAGTACTACTTACAAGAAAAAAGAGGACAGTGATTGCATTGCACCACCGACGTGTCTGGGATATATTCGTATGTCAAAAGAATGTAAAATAATTCTCACTAGCTTGTGACGCACCCAAAAGTACTTAACCTAAGAAACTGTAAGTTTAAGGGTTTTAGATTCACATATTATAACATACCTCCTTATCCAGTGTAATTACTGGTCTTTTAATAAGTATGAAATAGTGAAGTGATGGAATCTAGTTCTGTACTTACAAATATCGTACACAAGGAGGGTACAGAATGCTACATCCATATATTGTTGTATATCCGAGTCTAGAACAAAATCATATTCCTCCGATTGGTCAACTTGAGCCATGCTCAGATTTCAATACTCGGTTTGTTGGTCTAGTACTATAAGAGTGTGTACTAGCAATATGCAAGCCTCTACCATATGCTCATTTATATATATGCGTGACTGACTATTATGGTATCATGATTGTGATTGAGCATAGATTGATATCAATAACCCGTAACACGTTGCAGTGCCCTTTACGGGAGAAGCTTGGATATGTACTAGAGTATAGAATGTATATACAAAATACTTATGCATATCCGTATTCTTGCTTATTTATCGGATAAACTGTAGATACAATATCACAAAAAGATCCCAGCCAATGTACGCACCACGACCAAGAAACTCACAACAGCCATGAATTATCTAATGCATAAGATCAGATCCATGATTATTAATAGAAAATGAGTGCATCAAAAGTATGTTATCTTTATGTGTTTCTAGTAGTTTTGTATCATCATATCATGATCATCATCTAATATCAGGTATCAAGGTTATTGTACCTAAACCCAGACCAACGAACATATAGCCATTCATATATAAATGAATGGCGCTAAGTGTCTTGTGTGATCATCAGGAAACTATTAGTTTCATGTCTTTCGTTTTTGATCAACAGGTTTGTGTCAAGCAACGTCTATGTAGCATGTGCTCTGGAGCTTAAAGTAAGACAACAAGACAAGATGTCATGATACTATCAGTGCTAAGCTCCTTGCTGTGATATATAAAACTTTCCTGAGGAGCTAGCCAAACTTAATTGTATATCATGAATTTTGACCATTTCCTTACGGAATGCAGGCTAAACAGATAAATATTGATGGTAAACGCTCCTCCTTGGGCTTGTTCCTTCCGTCCGCACAACCATACTGATAAAAAATCGGGTTTGTTGTATAGTACCAAACATCTACTCCTTAACACTCTTACGTCGGGAAAAAAGGTTTTGTAGAATTTTAATAATATTTCGAATGGCCATCCTTCCTCGCCGTTATGAAAGAGGTTAAGCAGATAATATACAATACTTGATAGCAAACAAAATCCATCAAGTCTAATGATGTTTACTTCTTCACGACTTACCTGATTCTTATTTACTCATTACCGACAAAGAGACCTTAATAAAAAAAGGAGAAGAAGGACTCGGTCAACTCACACTCACGAAAAGAAAGCAAAAAAAGGATAGATTTCGTATTAATAGCCGAACACACACCTTCCCTCTGTGTGGCCATGGTTTCCTATTTTCGCTAGACTGCGCTTTGAGAGGCTGCCACACCTGAATATCCGAGGTGATTAATTAGATAATAATCAGAACATAATTTACAATAAAATGATATACCCAGTTGGAGCTCAACAGTCTGCTTATCCTTACCCATCGTGGTAACTGATAATTGAGATACGATAGGATCATGACTCAGTGAATTATCTGCTCAAGGTAAGAAATATGAAGATATAAAGTTGTTAGAGAACCTCACCGGAAGACGGAACAGCAGGAGCTGCAAACTGTGGCTCGCTGAGAGTATTTCTTGGATTCAACTCCCAGTGATTAGTAATCTCCCCCTTCGTTTTAGACTCCCCAGCTTCTTTCAGGTTAATCATCATCCGGCTTCCAAGTAAGCTAAGGAGAATAGGGTTCCCTATACCAGCAAGGACGATGCTTATAACACCATATCCAGTGTACACACTATCAGAGGCCACCATATTTACTATACTAAAAAGTATAACCCTTTACAAGAGATGTGTTAATGAATGAAAGCCCAGGCCGGGGAGAAAATAGCGTACATGATGTAATAATAAATTTGATCTCGTATGAGGATATGGACCAAATCAGTTTTCTTGTAGCTCGTCAGCTTCCAATCTTTAATGGCTATATAGAAGGCCAGCGAAAATATGATAAAACCGATCATAGTCTGAACCGACCTAGGAAAACAGATCAAATTAAGGTGTAAATCTTAGAAGTCGAAGTCGTGTATCATCCCATCGTGATTATCATTCAAAATGAGACATTAAAGCTATTGTTCCCAAGCTTAGACCAACTAACACATAATGATCAACCAAACATATATATCTAAAAGGCGCTAAGTGACTGTGATCATCAGGAAATTATCATTTTCATGTCTTCCGTTTATAACCAATAAGTTTGTATCAAGTAACGTCTGTTCATATAGTGTGCCCTACGGAGCTTAGGGCAGACCGGACAGGTAGAAGGCTATGACACTCTCGACGTAAAGCTCCTTGCTGTGATATATAAAACCTTTCTAAGGATTTAGCTATACTTGATATGTATCACGAGTTTTGACTTCCATCTTACGTATACAAGCCAGATGAATAAAAATTGGCGAATAATATCCCCCTAAGCTTGTTCCCTTCCGTCCGCAACTGTTCTGATAAAACTTCGAGTCTGATGTATGATGTAAATTCGTCTACCCCTTAACACTCTTACGTCGAAAGAAAGGTGTTGTAAAATTATAATAATATTTCGAATAGTCATCCTTCCTCGTCATTATAAAAGAAATAAAGCAGATAATATACAGTACTTGATAGCAAGAAGAGCAAACAAGAATCCACTGAGTCTAGTAATGTTTACTTCTTCCTGACTTGCTCGGCACTTATTTGCTCATTACTGACAAAGATGTTCTAATAAAAAAGAGAAGGAGGATTTGATCAACACACACTCACGAAAAGAAAATAAAAAAGGATAGGTTTCGTATCTATAGTTGGATATATACCTTCCCAATATATGGTACAGGCTTCCTCCATTCACTAGACTGCATTTTGAGAAGCTGTCCCACATGATTATTCGAGACAGTTAATTAAAGAGCAATCAGAACACCTTTTACAAAAGACGACATACCTGGTTGAAGTCCAACGATCTGCTTACTCTTGCCCATTGTGACAACTAATGATCGAGGATCCTGACTTAGCGGATTATCTGCTCAAAATGAGAAATATGAAGATAAAAAATTGTTAAAGAAGCGTACCAGAAGACAGAACAGAAGGAGCTGCAAACTGTGGCTCGCTGAGAGTATTTCTTGAATTTAACTCCCAGTGATTAGTAATCTCTTCCTTTGTTTCAGACTCTCCAGCCTCTTTCAGATTGATAGTCATTCGGCTTCCAATTAAACTAAAGAAAATAGGGTCTCCTATACTAGCAAAGATGATGTTTGGAAAATCAATCCCAGAGCTCGCAGTACGAAAGTTTAGTAGATTTATCATACTATAAAATATGATCCTTTGCAAGCTATGTTTTAATGAACAAAAAAAATTTGGCCTGGGGAAAATAGCTTACACAATGTAATAATAAATCTAATCTCGTATAAGGATATGGACCAAATCGGTTTTCTTATATCTCATCAATCTCCAATCTTTGATGGCTTTATAAAGAGCAAGTGAAAATATGACAAAGCCAATAACTGTCTGAATCGACCTAGAAAGATAGTTTAAATCAAGGTGTAAGTTTTAGTTATATCTCTTACCAGTCTGCGAGACCATAGTTGGTAGTCACCCTACTAATTCCATAACCCACAACACACATTGCTGTATTTCTGTACAGACAACTACTCGATAATAAGTACCCACACTATAACTAACTGAAAAAGAAACTAAGACATACCAAGAGCGGTCATAGCACCAATTCTGATATAGGACACAATCTTGATAGCTGCCTCACATAGTATAAGCATCTTGAGTAGCATTGATAATATTTTATCTAAACTTTCTTCAGTAAAAGTTACAAATTATTTCAGAGAACCCACTGTTATTCCATAGTGCAATCGCACGGACAGCCAATATCTCTATTTTACTATTAGAACCAAAGAATAAATTTAATCTAATAAAACGTACAATCCATCGCGATAGCAATAAATATTCCTTTTGAAATGTCAATATTGAAGTGAATTACGGTTTTAAAAATTTATACCTCCGATATACCCAGTCCAGGTACTAAGTTTGCCTTCAGAACCAATAAATGTGAGTGTAATGTCTTAATATTATATTTTCTGGTATTACATCCGACAAATATATTTTCAGCTAATAATATGGTAAAAGCAGAGATATACATACAAATTAAGTGAAATATTTAGTTCGTTATTGACAATAAGTGCTACAATACTCAAGATACCGATGTATCGAATCTAAAAAAAGTAGCTAAGATGGGTATTATAGGATAAAATTGATGCTACTTACAAGAAAGAAGAGGATGGTAATCATATTATACCATCGACTTATCTAAAATATAGGATGTCGAAAGAGTAAAAAAATGTCTAGGATAGTTTATGACACACCCAAAAGTACTTGATCTAGAAAAATATGAATATAAAGGTTTCATATTTATACATTATAAAATACCTCTTTATCCATTGTAATTACTAGTCTCTTAGTAAGTACGAAGCAATATCATAATGGAGCCTGGTCTTTTACTCACGAGTGTCATACACAAGAAGAGTACAGATGACCATATTCGTATATTGCTGTATATCTGTGTATAGAATTAAATCATGTATCTCCGATTGATCAACCTGAGCCATGTTCGGTCGGTTCGTCGGTATAGGGCTGTGAGGAGATGTTCTAGTATTATCCAGCTCCATGTCATACGTTCATATATATATATGGCTGACAGTTACAGCATCATGATTGTGATTGAGCATAGATTGTCATCAGCAGAGCACGGCATAACATGATTGGAGGTCTGCGTGCACATGAAAAGGCACACAGACACAAGTCTGTGGCAATGTCATGAGGCGGTGGCAGAGCTTTCACCCCTTCACGTGAAACTCTCATCTGCATCTGCCACTGTTTCTTAGCACCCTTTTCTTTTCACCCCTTTTTATTCAAAATTCCCACTCTTCCTTCCCTTTTACCAAGTCTTCGAAACTCTTCGGTTTGCCTCCTCTCCTATCCCCATCCCCGGCTGTCCTTACCCGGGGCATTAATGCCATATATATGTACGGCTGACAGTTACAGCATCATGACTATGATTTAGCATAGATCGTCGTCAGCAGGGTACGGCTTAATATATGATGTATTTCTCTCTTGAGAAGCCAGGATACGTACTAGAACCTTAATTCAGGGTACCTACACACACCTTTATTGAAGAAGCCTAACCAGATTTATTAATCAGAAAAAATGTAAGTATTATCACTGAAAAAAATAATTCTCAGCTGATGTATGCATCACGACCAAGAACACTATAGTGGTTGAGAATAATATAATGCATAAGACCAGGTCCGTGGAAATTGATAGAGAATGGGTGTACTCCCATAAAACTTTTGTGTACTCCGACGTCAGGTATCTTCTCATCATGATTATGATTCAATATCAGAGATTAAATGTATTGTACCCGAACTCAGACCAATAAACACACAACGATCAATTAGTCAAACGTATATCAGAGGTGCTAAGTGGCTTGTGCGATCGTCAGGAATTTACCAGCTTGTGTCTTTTGTTTGTGACAACTCAAGTCTACATCAAGCAACATTTATCCTCATGTAGTATTTCGAAGCTCTCTGGAGCTTTTACTAGGACGATCGGGCGGGAAGCTATAATATCCATGATGTAAAGCTCCTTGCCGTGATACATAAAATTTTCCTGAGGATCTAGCCGTACTTGATGTGCATTATGAGTTTTGACTTTTCCTTACGGTATGCAAGCCAAATAAGTAAAAATTAGTGAATAATATATCCCCCTAGGCTTATTCCCTTTCGTCTGCACAGCTATATTGATAAAACCGTAGGTTTGTTGTATAGTACCAAACATCTACTCCTTAACACTCTTACGTCGGAAAAAAGGGCGTTGTAGAATTTTAATAATATTTCGAATGGCCATCCTTCCTCGCCGTTATGAAAGAGGTTAAGCAGATAATATACAATACTTGATAGCAAACAAAATCCACCAAGTCTAATGATGTTTACTTCTTCACGACTTACCTGATTCTTATTTACTCATTACCGACAAAGAGACCTTAATAAAAAAGGAGAAGAAGGATTTAGTCAACTCATACTCATCGAAAGAAAGCAAAAAAAGGATAGATTTCGTATTAATAGCCGAACACATACCTTCCCTCTGTGTGGCCATGGTTTCATACTTTCACTATACTGAGCTTTGAGAGGCTGACACACCTGAATATTTGAAGTAGGCAATTAGAGATCAATCAGAACACGGATTACAATAAAATGATATACCTAGTTGAAGCTCAACAGTCTCCTCACCTTGACTCATCGTGACTGCTAATACGTGAGATACGATATGAGTCTGACTCATTGGATTATCTACCCAAAGTAAGAAACATGAACATATTAAGTTGTTAGAGGAACACACCGGACGACAGACCAGCAGGAAGTGCGAACTGTGGTTCGCTGAGAGTACTTCTTGGGTGTAACTCCCAGTGATTAGAAATCTCTCCCTTCACTTTAGAGTCCCCAGCTTCTTTCAGATTGATAATCATTCGACTTCCAATTAAACTAAAGAGAATAGGGTCTCCTATACTAGCAAATATGATGTCCGGAAAATCAAGCCCGGAGCTCATAGTACGAAAGCTTAGTAGGTTTATTATACTATAAAATATGATCCTTTGCAAACTATGTTTTAATGGACAAAGGAGTCAGCCTGGGGAAAATAGCTTACAAGATGTAATAATAAATCTGATCTCGTATGAGGATATGGACCAAATCGGTTTTCTTATATCTCATCAACTTCCAATCTTTAAGGGCTTTATACAAGACAAGTGAAAATATGACAAAGCGAAGGACTGTCTGAATCGACCTAGAAAGATAGTTTAAATCAAGGTGTAAATTTCAGCTATATCTCTTACCAGCCCGCAAGACCATAATCGGTAGTCATCTTGCTAATTCCATAACCCACAACACACATTGCTGTATTTCTGTACAGGACAACTGACCGATAATGAGTACCTACACTATAATTGAAAAATAAACTAAGGCACACCAATAGCGGCTAAGGCATGAATTTTTATACAGTATATAAGCTTGATAATTGTCTCGCATAGGATAAGCATCTTGAGTAATATTGACAATATTTTATCTAAACTTTCTTCAGTAAAAGTTACAAATTATTTCAGAGAACCCACTATTGTTCCATAGTGCAAGGGAACGGACAGCCAATATGTCTAGTTAATTATTAGAGACAAAGAAAAAAAGATACAGTTAAAACGTACAATCCATCGCAATGGTGATAAATATTCCTTTTGAAATGTCAGTATTGATGTGAACTATGGGTTGAAAATTTTATACCCCCAATTTGCCCAGTCCAGATACTGAGCTTGCCTTCAGAATCAATGAATGTGAGCATATTTTTTTAAAATTATACTTTCTAAAATTACATCTGAAAAAAATATTTTAAGTTGAAAACATGGTAAAAGCAGAGATATACATACTGATTAAGAGAAATATCTGGTTCGTTATTGACAATGATTGCTACAATACTTAAGATACCAATGTATCGAATCTAGAAAAAAGGTGGCTAAGATGGGTATTATAAAATAAAACTTAGTACTACTTACAAGAAAGAAGAGGATGGTAATCGTATTATACCATCGACGTATCTTAGATATGTTAGGACATTGAAAGAGTAAAAAAATGGCCAGGATAGTTTATGACACACCCAAAAGTACTTGATCTAGGAAAATATAAATACAAGAGTTTCAGATTTATATACTATAACGTACCTCCCTACTCATTGTAATCACTGGTCTCTTAATGAGTACGAAACAATAGCATAATGATGTTTGGTACTGTACTTACGGGTGTCATACACAAGAAGAGTACAGATAACCGTACTCGTATATTGTTGTATAGTCGAGGATAAAACTAAATCATATATTTCCGATTGATCAACTTGAGCCATGTTCAGTCGGTTCGTCGGTATAGGGCTGCGAGGGGATATTCTAGTATTATCCAGCTCCATGTCGTACGTTTATTAATACATATGTATGGACGGCTGACAGTTACAGCATCATGATTGTGATTGAGCATAGATCGTCGGCGGCAGGGTACGGCATAATATGATGTACACGTACTTCTCTCCCGAGAAGCCAGGATACGTACTAGAACCTTAATTCAGGGTACCTACAAATACCTTTACTGAAGAAACCTAATTGGATTTATTTATTTTAAAATTTTTTTGTATTATTACCGAAAAAAATAATTCCCAGTTGATGTACGCATCACGAACAAGAACACCAGTAATTACGAATTGTCTAATGCATAAGACTAGATCTATGGAAATTAATAGAGAATGGGTGTACTTCCGTTAAAAATTGCATATCTAGAAGTCGAGTATCTTCTCATCATGATTACGATTCGATATCAGAAATTAGGACTATTGTACCCGAATCCAGACCAACAAATACAACGATCAACTAATCGGATACTTGAAGTGACGCTAAGTGGCTTGTGCGGTTGTCAAGGAATTACCGGCTTGTGTCTTTCCTTTATAATCACCCAAGTCTACATCAAGAAATGTTTACTCTCATGTAGTATTTTGAAGCTCTCCGGAGTTTATACCAGGACGATCAGGTGAGAGAACATGATACTCTCGATGTAAAGCTCCTTGCCGTGTTACATAAAATTTTCCTGAGGATCAAGTCGAGCTTGATGGGTATCACGAATTTTGACCTTTCTCTTATGGTATACGAGCTAAATAATTAGAAATAGATGAATAATACCTCCCTCCCTCTAGGTTTGTTCCTTTCGTCTGCACAGCCTTGCTGATAAAGCTGTAGGTTTGATGTATAATACCAAACCATCTACCCTTAACACTCTTATACTTGAAAAATAGTGTTGTGGAATTATGATGTTATTAGAGGATAACTAACCCATATTATTCGAAATATCATCCTCTCTCGTCGTAAAGAAAGAAATTAAGCAAATAATATACAATACATGATAGCGAGAAGAGCAAACAAAAATCCAGCAGGTCTTCTAGTGTTTACTTCTCCTTAACTCGTTTGGTCCTTATTTGCTCATTACCAACAAAGATACCCTAATAAAAAAGAGAAGAAGGATTTGGTCAACTCATACTCATCGAAAGAAAGCAAAAAAAGGATAGGTTTTGTATCCATGGCCAAACATATACCTTCCCTCTGTGTGGTCGTGAGTTCCTACTTTCACCAGACTATGCTTTGAGAGGCTGACACACCTGAATATTTGAAGTAGGTAATTAGAGAACAATCAGAACACAGATTACAAGAAAATGATATACCTGGTTGAAGTTCAACAGTGTGCTTACCCTTACCCATCGTGGTAACTGACAATCGAGATACAATAGGGTCATGCTCAGTGAATGCTCAAGGTAAGAAATATGAAGATAAAAAGTTGTTAGAGAACCTCACAGGAAGACAGACCAGCAGGAGCTGCAAACTGTGGCTCGCTGAGAGTACTTCTTGGGTGTAACTCCCAGTGATTAGTAATCTCTCCCTTCGTTTCAGACTCCCCAGCTTCCTTCAGGTTGATGGCCATTCGGCTTCCAAGCAAGCTGAAGAGGATAGGGCTCCCTATACCAGTAAGTATGACATTAAGAAGGTAGCTCCCAGAATCCAAATTATGGAAGCTAAGTAGATTTATAATGCTACAAAATATGATCCTTTACAAGGGATGTCTTAATGATCAGAGGGCTCGGGTTAGAAAAAAAAAGCATACGCGATGTAATAATAAATTTGATCTCGTATGAGGATATGGACCAAGTCAGTTTTCTTATATTTCATCAACTTCCAATCTTTGATGGCTTTATAGAGGGTGAGTGACAATGTGATAAAGCCGATTACGGTTTGAACCGACCTAGAAAGACAGATTAGATCAAGGCGTAAATTTCAACTATATCTCTTACCAGTCTGAAAGGGCAAACTTGATATTTGCTCCGTCACCTCCAAATTTCGCAGTACATATTGTTGTATTTCCATACAGGACAGCTGCCTAATAATGATTACCCACACTATAGCCAAAAAAGTAAGTAGGACTTACCAATATTGGCCATAGCATCAATTTTTATATAGGACATAAGCTTGATAGTTGCTTCACATAGAGTAAGCATCTTGAGTAATATTGATAATATTTTATCTGAGCTGTCTTCAGTAAAAGCTACAAATTATGTTAGAGAACCTACTATTGTTCCATAATGCAAGGGCACGGAGAGCCAATATATCTATTTTACTATTAAAGACAAAGAAGAAAATTAATCTAGTAAAACGTACAATCCATCGCAATGGTGACAAATATTACTTTTCAAATGTCAGTATTGATATGAACTATGGTTTTAAAATTATTTACCCCCGATATTCCCAGCCCAGATGCTGAACTTGCCTAGAGAAAGACGAATGTGAGTGTATGTTTTTATATTAAATTTTCTGGTATTACATCTGAAGAACACATTCTCAGTTAATAATATAACTATAACAAAGATATACATACTGATTAAGTGAAATATTAAATTCGTCATTGATAATAAACACTATAATACTTAAGATACCGATATATCGAATCTAAAAAAATAACTAAGATAGGTATTATAGGGTAAAATTCAGTACTACTTACAAGAAAGAAGAGGATGGTGCCCATATTATACCATCGACGTGTCTAGAATATGCTCAGGTGTCGAAAAAGATAAAAATAATCCCACTAGTTTGTGACGCACCCAAAAATACTTGATCTAAGGAGATATGAATATAATGGTTTCAAGTTTATATACAATAACATACCTCCTTATCTAGTGTAATGACTGATCTCTTAATGAGTACGAAACGATGTCATAATGGAGTCTGGTCCTGTACTTACGGGTGTCATACACGAGAAGGGTACAGACAATTATATTCGTATATTGTTGTATATCCGTGTATAGAACGAAATCATATATCTCCGGTTGGTCAACTTGAGCCATATTCAATTGGTATATCAATATAAGGGGGGAGGGGGGAGGTATTCTGGTATTATCCAGCCCCGTGTCATACGTTCACTTATATATATACGACTGACAGTTACAATATCAAGATTGTGATTGAGCAGAGATTGTCGTCAGCAGCCTACGGCCTAATATGATGTAGTTTTCTCCCGGGAAGCCCGGATATGTACTAGGACTTGGATACGGGGTGCACACACATACCTATATTGAAGAAGCCTGATTGACTTATTTATCAGGAATACATTATCACAGAAAAATCCTAGCCAATGTACGACTAAGAACGCTAGTGGTTACGAATCGTCTAATGCATAAGACCAGATACGTGGTAATTAATAAAGAATGAGTACATCAATAAGTATGTTCTTTTTATGTATTTTTAGAAGTCGTATCGCCCCATCGTGATTATCACCCAATATCAGATATCAAAGCTGTTGTTTCTAAGCTAGGATCGACGAACACATAACGTTCGACCAACCATATACATATATATATTTAAAAGGCGCTGAGTGGCTTGTGTGATCATCAGGAAATCACTAGTTTTATGTCTTCTATTTATAATCGACAGGTGTATCAAGCAACGTCTATTCGTATAGTGTACCCTACGGAGTTTAAGTCAGGCCGGATAGGCAGGGGGCTATGATATCTTCAACATAAAGCTTTTTGCTGTGATACTTTAGCTGTACGTGATGTGTATCATGAATTTTGACCTTACGTATACAAGCCAAATAAATAAGAAATGAGTGGTTAATATCCCCCTCCCCCCCCTCCCCCTAGGCTTGTTCCCTTTCGTCTGCATAACCATACTGATAAAATCGGGTTTGTTGTATAGCCAAACTGTCTACTCCAGAAAAAAATGTGTTTCGAATGATCACCCTCCCTCGTCGTTAAGCAGACCATATACAGTACTTGATAGCAAGAAAAGCAAACAACAATCCAGCAGGTCTTCTAGTGTTTACTTCTTCTTGACTTGTTTGATTCTTATTTACTAATTACCGACAAAGATACCCTAATAAAAAAGAGAAGAAGATTTTGGTTAACTCACACTCACGAGAAGAAAGCGGAAAAAAGATAGGTTTCGTATTAATAGCCAAACACACACCTTCCCTCTATGTGGCCATGATTTTCTACTTTCACTAGACCGTGCTTTGAAAAGCTGATACCCCTGAATAACCGAGGTAGTTAATTAGAGAACAATCAGAACACAGATTACAATAAAATGATATACCTGGTTGAAGTTCAACGGTCTGCTTACTCTGACCCATCGTGACCACTAACACTTGAGATATGATATGAGTCTGACTCACTGGATTATCTACCCAAAGTAAGAAATACGAAGATATTAAGTTGTTAGAGGAACACACTGGATGACAGAACAGCAGGAGCTGCAAACTGTGGCTCACTGAGAGTACTTCTTGGATTTAACTCCCAGTGATTAGAAATCTCTCCCTTCAATTTAGAGTCCCCAGCTTCTTTCAGGTTGATAATCATCCGACTTCCAATTAGGCTAAAGAGAGTAGGACATCCTATACCACTAAGTATGATAGGTAGAAGATAATACTCCGAGCCAAAATTATGGAAGCCAAGCAGATTTAGTATGCTACAGAATGTGATCCTTTACAAGGGATGCATCAATGAACAGAAAGCTTAGGTCAGGGAAAAAATAGCATACGCGATGTAATAATAAATTTGATCTCGTATGAGGATATGGATCAAGTCAGTTTTCTTATATTTCGTCAACTTCCAATCTTTGATGGCTTTATAAAGAGCGAGCGAAAGTAGTATAAAACCGATTACAACCTGAACCGACCTAAAAAGATGGATTAAATCAAGATGTAAGCTTCAACTATATCTCTTACCAGTCTGCAAGACCCAAGTTGATAGTCGCTTCATCGCCGTTAAAACCCGCAAAACAGGCTGTTGTATTCCCGTACAGGAGAACTGTTCGATAATGAGTAATTACAGTATGATTAAAAAGAGACTAGACTAAGATATACCAATAATTGCTTTAAAATCACTTTTTATACAGCTGGTAAGCTTGATGATTGTCTCACATAATATAAGCGTCTTGAGTAATATTGATAATACTCGATCTAAACTTCTTTCAGTAAGTATTACAAATTATGGTAGAGAACCCACTATTGTCCCATAGTACAAGGGCACGGACAGTCAATATATCTATTTCATTATTAGAGACAGAAAAAAAGATACAGGTAAAACGTACAATCCATCGCGATGGTGATAAATATTCCTTTTGAAATGTCAGTATTGAAGTGAACTATGGTTTGAAAATTTTATACCTCCGATTTGCCCAGTCCAGGTACTGAACTTGCCTAGAGAATCAATGAATGTTAGTGTGATGTTTTTATATTATATTTTCTGGTATTACATCTGACAAATATATTTTCAGCTAATAATATGATAAAAGCAGAGATATACATACAAATTAAGTGAAATATTTAATTCGTTATTGACAATAAGTGCTACAATACTCAAGATACCGATGTATCGAATCTAAAAAAGTAGCCAAGATGGGTGCTATAGAGTAAGATCTAGCACTACTTACAAGAAAGAAGAGGATGGTAATCGTAGTGTACCACCGGCGTGTCTAGAATATGCTTGGGTGTCGAAAAGATTAAAAATAACCCCACTAGTTTGTGACGCACCCAAAAGTACTTGATCTAAGAAAATATAAAATAAGGGTTTCAGGTTTATATATACAATAACATACCTCCTTATCCAGTGTGATTACTAGTCTCTCGATGAGTATGAAACGATATCATAATGGAGTCTGGTACTGTACTTACGAGTGTCATACACAAGAAGGGTACAGACAATTATATGCGTATATTGTTGTATATCCGAGTTTAGAACAAAGTCATATATCTCCGATTGATCAATCTGAGCCATGTTCAGTCGGTTCGTTGGTCTAGGACTGTAAGGGGATGTTCTAGTATTATCCAGCCCCGTGTCATACGTTCACTCATATATGTATATATGTATGGTTGCCAATTACAGTATCATGATTGTGATTGAGCGCAGGTCTTCATCAGCAACCTACAACAAAATATGATGTATTTTCCCCTCGGGAAGCCCGGCTATATACTAGAACTTGAATGCGGAGTTCATATACATGCCTATATTGAAGAAGCCTAATTAGACTTATTTATCAGATAAAAAGTGAATATTACCACCAAAAATTCGATTCCTACCCAATGCGCGACTAAGAACACCAGTGGTTACGAATTTTCTAATGCACAAGAATGGATCCGTGGAGTTTGATAGAGAATGAGTGTACTTCCATAAGAGTTTTGTGCATTTCGAAGTCAGATATCTTCTCATCATGACTATGATTCAATAACAGAGATTGAAACCATTGTACCCGAACTCAGGTCAACAAACACAATGATTGACCAGTCGGATATATCCATCTTTGAGAGGTGCTAATTGGCTTATACGGTTGTCAGGAAATTATCAGCTTTTGTCTTTCGTTTGTGACTACCTAAGTCTGCATCAAGCAACGTTTATCCTCATGTAGTATTTCGAAGCTCTCCGGAGCTTATACCAAGACGATCAGGCGGGAGGCTATAATATCCCCGATGCAAGGCTCTTTGCTGTGATACATAAAATTTTCCTGAGGGTCTAGCCGAGCTTGATGGGTATCACGAATTTAGACCTTTCTCTTATGGTATACGAGCTAAATAATTAGAAATAGATGAATAATACCTCTCTAGGTTTGTTCCCTTTCGTCTGCACAGCCATACTGATAAAACTGTAGGTTTGATGTATAATACCAAACCATCTACCCCTTAACGTTCTTACGCTTAAGAAGTGGTGTTGTAGAATTATGATGTTATTGAAGGATAACTAACCCTCTCTCGTCGTAATGAAAGAGATTAACCGGATAATATACAATACTTGATGGCGAGAAGAGCAAACAAAAATCCACCAGATCTTCTATTGTTCACTTCTTCTTGACTTGTTTGATTCTTATTTGCTCATTACCGACAAAGATACCCTAATAAAAAAGGGAAGGATTCGGTCAACTCGCACTCACGAAAAGAAAGCAAAAAAAGGATAGGTTTCGCATCTATAGCTGAATACGTACCTTCCCCTTATATGGCTCGGGTTTCCTCCACTCCCTGACCTTCGCAGCAAATAACCCAAGTAAATGTTTGTCCGTACAACTCAAAATCATTTTCGTCGGCAAAGGTACCTCCACCTTGATATACGCTGGTATGGGTTCAAGCACAGAATGCGAGTATCCGAGTTTCATATTCAACCTCTTCCCACTATTTCCCTGACTCGTCCCTCTAGGATCATCCTCAAGAGCAGCACGATACCCCACACCAACGAGATAAAGCGGAACGGAAAAGCCCTCCGTCATGCCAGTAATGGCATTGTGGATCAACGTACGAGTCGTCCCCCACATCTGACGTTGCTCTTTTACTTTCGCATCTAGGACAGTGACGTTGAGAACATTTGGTTGAGGGAAGGTAAGTCGGATAAAAGGCTTAAGAGGAACAGAAGTGGTGCCTAGTGGACCTTTGACAGTAATTTCTGTAGCTGAGGGTGTGAGGGATGCTACCTCCGGGACTGGGATTGGAGCACGGCCAATGTGAGAGATAATGCCATTTCGACACGTCGTTGAGCTAAAGAAGCGTAAAAGGCTCGTCGACGGTCGTCGTACTGCCGTGTTCATCACGGTCTCTGATGTTTTCTCGTTAACTTTTTGGACACTCTCGGACTTTTCAAAAGCTCGGGATTCAAAACGCTTTCTCATATATTTGGTAACATTTTCTCATATGGGATTAGCACATATCAAAAAAATGATCTGCATTCGGATTTGGAAATTTACTATGGTACTGGTATACACAAACATGGACTAGGCCGAGCACGTCAGGTAAACACAATAAAAGGATATTACTACCGTAAATGCATGTAGAAAGTAGAATCAAGTCTCGATTCGGACACAGAACCTCTTGTGTTCCTCAAAATCGAGCAATTGATGGGCCGCACTACAATAGCTTACCAACTTACACCTTCCGCACTTCATTTCAGGAACCGTTGCAACCTTGTTTGTGTCCTCCTCGCTGACTTTGGCTCCCCCATCCTCGGAGAAACAATTATCACACTCAATCCAATTACACATTCGCCGCCGTTTCATCATTAGTTTGTTATCTAAACTTTTCTTGGATGACAAGACGATGGCAGATGTCAAACCATCCCGAGGGAAGCGTATCATTTCACAATCATCCCCACATTCGGGATTAGGGCACCCAGCCGGAAATTTGTGAAAGATCTTATCGTCCGGTACATACGAAGAATGCGTGAAGAATATCTGAGAATATGAGCTTGTTTGATGCGAAAAGAGAATGATAAATGGAGGCTTCTTTTCATGTAAGATTGCTCGGAAGGTAATATCGATCTGAGGGAGACAGGGGTGACGACCTTTGGAACTAAGAAGATGAGATATTCGGGTATCTATCGTAAAGGAGAAATAACGCAATAATTAGATCCTTAGTTATCTTTCTAAAATACAGTTCGGCGCAGAATGATTACATACGTTCTCTCCGAATTCGCCGTTCAAGACTGAGTTTCAGGGTTTTCCCATTGGCACGAGAGACAAGTTTGAAGTACTCTGTTACTTGGTCCATCTCTGATCGATTGAGATCAGTAACGATCACGTAGACCTGGTCGCATCCATGGTCATGCATGCCTCTTAGAAGCATGATCTCTGGGAGCTACCAAGTACATCAATCATCCAACCCGTAGAAAAGATGCGAATAAAACGTACAATTGTATATATTACAGGCATCATTGACAATTTCCGGTCTTGCATTGAGTGATGATGGTATACATGTGTTATCCACGTTCGATCCAAGGGTATAATTCTGCCTGTGTCGACAGTTCTTGTGAAAAAATTCTCTGGAACCTAAATAGGGTGAGCATCTCATCAAAGCCAAATGGCAGTACATTATAATAGAGTACTCACAAAATCCCCTTTATTCCACGCTTCACAACCAAGGAGTCCGTATGAGAAAATTTTCGACTAGTAGCTGTTAAAGTGGTACTTACCAAGAAGTTGACCTCGCAGGCAAGGGGAGGGTCTGCGATTTCTCAAATCACCGAACCAGTCCCAGTACGCATCATGTCTGTGTTCTAACCACTTGTCAATGAGTAGGTCCGTTACATCTTCGTTGAGTGTCTTGCAAATTAGCTCGCTCATTGACAACGGCGGCGGGGAAGTGATGGGATACGGCTCGTATATAGCCGACCTCCTCTTTGTGGATCCTGGCATGTCTCGAGGTGGTGGTTTTGCTCAAAGGAGGGGTGAGGCTGAAGTGAAACTTAATAAAGAGCCTGCGGGATGCTGCTGCTACTGCTTATTATAGCACCGCACTGGTTATTTAACTTATAAGTATGCGCACACATGTTTTATTTCTTTATCCGGTAAGGTGCAACGCGCTACGGCCGGCCCTCATTTGAGTCGCGCTCAAATCATTTTTGTTTCTCTTTTTGGATTAAAATCAAGTTTTGATTTTGATATAACGATAGCAAGGGAAAGCCAATACAATATAATATAACATGTGGATTAGAAACTGGATGCTTAAAAGCTACTTTTGTAATAACCGCGCCATATTAACCAAGGAAGCTGAATGGCGGCACGTAGTTGTAATTTGGGATCAAATGCGTTAAAGTCAGCCTTTTCTAGACGAGTTAAATAATTTTGTACGGGTATCTGGGAAATTTTCAAATTCCAAATGGTATCATGTAAAATTGAAATCAAGACTTACAGCTCCTAAGAATACTGGCATAGCTTCTGTTGGTACACGGTAGCCCCCATCCTCTTTAAACATTTCTCGAGCAGTTATTAAGTGGTCGTTGGCCACAACAGCAAATTCATATACGGCATCGTTGATACCTTCTGCTGCTGGCCCTCGTCGGAAAACGTCCTCTTGATTGACACCATGTTTTGCAGTGATGCTCGCAGGGATGACCATTGTACCCTTCGATGTATGGTATGGAAGAGCCCGTAGCAATGTAGAAAGTGTCTGGGAGACACCAAGATGTGATGCAGCATGCGAATAACTTTCAGATGAACTTAATCCAAGTATGGATAATAGAATATAGTTTAGTGTGGATGAAGTAGACTCTGCGTGAGCTAGGAGTGTATCCATACTCAAATGCGAGGGTGAATTAAGCTCGACATCCTGGATGCGTGCATATCAACACAAGAGTAATGCAGGCTTTGGCAGTTGTACGTACCCGAGCCTCAATTATACGGTTTAGATGATAGGGAGCAATGTGGCTCGTTTTTATTGCGTTATGCAACGCAATTGCAATTGGATGTTGTGGAGATGCCCTTGACTTAATAGCATCCTTCCAGAACTGCATCTTCATCTGTCCTATAAGTGGGTTTGACACGGAGTCCTGAATCGTTGCTAGCTCTGCCTTGGTTTATTCCCATAAGTGCCCCAAAGTTTCATAGATGTAAGTAAAAAGAGAAAAATACGCACATAGAATGCTTTCACAGCGAAGCAAGAGGCCTGTAGAGACCTAGGAAAGAACTGTATCGTCATATAAGAATCTCTGTCGTGTTTCCGGACAAAGTCTCGGCAATAGGAATCAGGATCTTGCGGGCCTGAAAAACTTGCATCGGAAGAAGTCAAGGAATTTGCTGCATAGTGTCGTCTAGGTTGGTTGATACTAGCTCTGTGTAGTTGTAAGGTTTGCCTTCTGCAATTATTTGATGACAAAAAGCGGTTGAATCCAGATTTTGTGGACATGGAAGTATGAGGTCAGATAAGCCGCGGGGTCTGCAAATCCGTCCTTGACCGCCGACTACTATCGGACTAATAACTCTGTCGTCACTGGCACGCTCATGCTCTGTGCTCAACCATGGCCATAAGACGTTCTGGTCTTCAAAAAGATGTACTTGCATTATATCGTCGGTAATAGTTCTTTTTTATATCTCTTACTGTTTTTCAACTCATCTCACCAATTCTTCTCAAGCGCTTTGAGGCTAATTCCAACAAAGCCTGCTGACACTCAACATAAATTCTACGCCTACATTCGGTATACATTTCACCAAAATGCGAGGAATATATCTCCTCGGGATATCCATGCAATAGAACATCTCATGAGGGTTGGGAAAAGGCAAATAGAGCATCTTGAGACTAACTCCGTCAAGGATTGTTGGATCGCAAAGGAAGCACAGAATTGGATTTCTAAATACCCTGGAAGGCATCGAATGTATACAACATTGGCTCAGAAACTTGGGGGTGATAATAAAATTAGTAATTAGTTGCTTAAATACAGTACTTCTAGCTCCTTGGAATCTACGAAACATGTCTTCACTGAAGCCAATCAAATATACAATCATCCATCGATTTACTATGACGATTCTTGTGAGGATTTATTCTCCAGTAACTTTTTGTTAAGTATAGCGTGCGCCTCTTCATATGCTAATTTTCGCTCCATAAGAATTTGTTTTATACGCGCCATGGTTTTTCGACACTGAAAGGTAAAGAAATCGGAATCGGTAACCTGTAACCCGTAAGTCGGGAGGTTAGAGAAAATGGACATACCCTTGCATCCTTTTCTTTAACGTCCAAGTAACTTTCGAAAATACCGATTCTCTTTGCTTCTGCCTTTTGCGTTGCTAAAAGGTTACGTTCTCGTAAAACTATATACCACAAGGTATGAAGGTCCTTAAAAGATTTTCTCCGAAGTTCGTATGCTTTCCAGCTTCGTCCTTAGTTATAGAGTAAAAGGTTAAACGTCAGTAAAAGAACATCAAGTACATTCTGATAGATCCAAGGCATACCGGTTTTTGATGAAGGTTTGTTTGAAGCCTCTACTGTCTCATATTCGGATGAAAGACCCCCATCTGTAGGTACTTGTCTAAAGAAGGCATACAAGCCGTGGTCCTCCCTTACGGAAACATTGAGTTGGGGACGAGTCGGTGGTTCCTTTTCCTTCTCTCCAAGAAATTCTTCGTAACGTTGTCGTTGTTGTTCTGGTGTCAGTTCCTCAGCTTCTGCTGGAACGGGTACTTCAGTGGCCAGCCATCTCCTGAGGTTGTATACCTGGCTTGGAGACCGTCGTGTCACTTGGAAACGTAAAGTCGAAAGCATTGAAGACGGAGTAAAACGCGTTAGCAGTCGACTAGTAACAGGCGTGAAAGTCACGGAACAGGGCCAGAGCCAGATCTAGAAATTACACAGAAATTAAGAGAGGCTAATCCAAATAATTCCCTTTTATGGGGATCAACGTCATACTAGTACCAGCATGTTCCGCCACAGGCTCAAATTGTATTCAACTATCGGACGTTGTACCACCATCATCTGGGACAATGCCTGAGGACATTAATCCATCACCACCACAACTAGTAACGCGATGGATGCGTCCTCAGAGCTCCTCCGCTGTCCTAGAGCTTCCTACAGCTCCCGTAACAATGTCAGTACAGAAAGATAAAGACATTTCATGGCATCCATTCACGGAAGAGGAAAGCTCAGAATGTGAGACTGCTTGGCAAAACTTATCAGAAGAGGAGAGGCAGTCAGCTGAGAATGATGAACATGACAATGTCTCGAAGAGCTCGGAGGATATTGATGATGAGGATGACGATATTGTCGGTGTATCCATTGCTAAAGATAAACTATTTGAAGTGGACGTCAGGAGTATGCGAGTAGGTTGATACTACAAATAACATTTTTAAAAGCCTTCTGACTTTTCTATCAATTAGCTTCGCCCGATATACTGGAAAATGAATGCACCTCCTATTAAAGTTATACGCGGGACGTGGTTTTATGATGACGTTAGTGTTATTCATTGTTTGTATACTATACCTTCTTGGAACAATATACCAAAACTTCGATTTAGCATCGACCAGTAGCGAAAGATCTTTCGAAACAACTAGAAGAATTATATCTGCATGTCAAACCTTGGCTACCTTCATATGAAATTGAATTACAAACTGCCTTTGAACTTGGTTTAGACGCACATGCCAAACTAAAGCAGCAGATTGATGAAACACATAGTGTTGTTTTTGAGACTAGTTCTTTAGCGTACATCGTTCCGTAAGCCGAACATAAGAACTATCTATAAGGGACTTATACTGATATACATGTATCAAAAAAGTAACTCAGGAAGACGCTTCTTTTCATTTCTTCAAACATCAGGTTCGCAACAGTCAACCCTAACATTCTATCCGGGCTCGGTCGCTGTTTTTCGCGGATATGATGCAGCAGTCTCCCAAACGAAAGCCCAAATAAGACCGAGGTCATCAAGCGTTCCTGCTAAACGTAAAGTTACCTTTGAGGAAACTGGATACCAATCAGATAATAGTATAGTATTCGCACCACAGCAAGAAGATCATGAAATAAAGCACACTGATAGAAGGGGTAGACAAAGATGGGCTTCTGAATGGAACAAATCAGCCGTTGGTAATGACGACAGCGAAGATAGTGTCACGGATCTTATTCTTATAATACACGGAATCGGACAGGGAGTATGTGCTGTTAGCTCTATTAGCACTATCAATACTGAAAAACCTGTGATTCCAGCTTGCAGCCCAATACGAGGGCTATAATTTTGTATATGCAGTGAACCTTTTTCGACAGATAGCAAGGTACGCTATCAGATCACGATTTGTTTATTCTGATCTTATGTTCTCTTCAGACGCCAGTCAACAACACCTGCATTAGCTTCTATAATGAGGGATCGTCGTGTACAGTTTCTCCCCGTTCAGTGGCGCACAAACTTTATCTTAGACAAAGATGAGGAGTTGCGTCGTGAAGATGCTGGTCTAGATAACGAATTTACACTTAACGGTCAGTCTCTTTGGCGTTTCACAAGGATTACAGCACTTATATCGTGTTTAGATATTACAATCAAGAACACAGTGCCTTATGTTCGTGATTTGATGAATAATGTTTTAATAGATATACCATATTTCATGAGGTAGGAAAGACTTTGCTTCTTAGATATGGTACTTATTGTAATTGTGTAGCCATCATAAGGAGAAAATGATTAAGGCTGTGCGTTCCTTATAATGTCTAAAATATTTTTTCTTGACTATTGTTTTAGGTTGTCCAAC
This sequence comes from Pyrrhoderma noxium, assembly GCA_002287475.2. Classification (NCBI taxonomy): domain Eukaryota; kingdom Fungi; phylum Basidiomycota; class Agaricomycetes; order Hymenochaetales; family Hymenochaetaceae; genus Pyrrhoderma; species Pyrrhoderma noxium. Next base: position 1,287,015 of record CM008257.1, on the reverse strand, counting down.
AAGCGTATGTGATATATTATACATCTTTTAACGATACTTATCCAGGAACAGAAACCGAATATTTCGCCTATGGTGCGCGCGAAATCCTGGCTTTGATGAATTCGGGCGTGTGGTTTGTAGGATTCTTTTTTCCCCTACTTATCTATTTTAATTGTCTGTACGGTAGCATATCCTGGCACACTCTCTAGGATCTTCACTTGCCGGACACATTTTGTCTAATCAACCTACTATACAACCTCCCTTGTCACATATAGACCCTGATTATGTCAAAGAGTGCACAGAGCAATTTCTATTCAATACAAGGTACCCTATAAACCAACTAGTGTTTTCATTTTCTGACTTTCTCTCAGTTCTCTATTCCTTATAGGGAGTCCATTCCCTCTTTTTGTTCATATTAATCGAACACAAGTGATTGCAAGAAAGGTATGTTGGTCGTACGTCATATAAAACAACATATACCCTTTGTATGAAGCCCTTGATTATAATAGGGACGTGAACGAACGATGAACTCACCCCCGGACGAAGCAGTACGTTTACGATTGATCATTCTTCATGTAATTGTATCTAACTCTATTTTTAGCTTGACAAAGTAGGAATTTTCGGGTGTCTCGCGGTAAGCAGTGATTCCCCGATTCTCGTTAAAATATATTTAACTTCCTTGATTTCAGGTTGATTCTTTATACAATATATTTGCACCCTCGGATCCAATTGCGTAAGGCGATTTCCATTTGACTTTGAGCACGTATACTAAAATGATTTTAGCTACTTACTTAACCCTACTGTGGATTCTAGGTATGTATACAGTCCATATGAAGTGTAATAAATTTTTACTTACGAAAACAGGAGAGCCAGGGAACTTCCCCCATCTATCATCAAGAACGTCAATACTCCGTTGTTTACATCTTTTTCAACGAGGGTAACTCGATTATGGGAAGGTGTTGTGTCTACAAGTCCCCGATCTAGGAGTCCATCAAGGCCACCTATGCCCCATAAAGTGTCGGGTGGGTTCGAGCTAGGTGGACCGGTTGAAGTTGTGGAAGGTACAAAGGAGGAACGCCGGTGAGTTTTAATACGCCACTTGCAGTCATAAGCTCTGCTTAACCAACTTAAAGCTTTCTGGCTCTGAATCCTCGTGGTAATCTCGACTATGCTTTACCATCTGAAGGGAACATAAGCACGTATCTAGGTGTGTTCCATTACCTACTGTGGGTAACAAATAAAGATACTGATGTTGTCATCTGCAGATATGATTACGGTAAGTTTTATCATTCCTAGAGTCCGGAACAAGTAATCGAATTGTCCGTGTTTTAGGCGCATTCTTCGTATTGGTCAGATTCGAATCTAGCAGCCTTTATGCTAGCGGAGATCTTTGCTCGAAAGGAAGACCTTGCTAGAACTGGGCTGGGTGTTGAGATTTCAGAGACAAAATCTTCCCCAAGATAGAATTTAATTCTACTCAAGATATATTAACTAACGACGCTAACTAGATTATAATATGAATTTACCTCACTTTATGAGTTTAGACTTACTCATCTTATACTTGCAATATCTATACACGCATTATTTTAACTTATCTTCTTGTCACCTGGTTTACATTAGTTTTGAAATTCAAGTCGAGATTTTTAACTTTCGGATAATTCTCGATGTAACGTGGCAAATTAAACATATTTCGTCGGATCATCGTTAATTTACCTTTCCCTCCACTTTATGCAATATGATACCCTTTCCGATCTTTACCCATTGGCGGTTGCTCTCCGTGAAATGGGGCATTTATGAGACACGAAATATGCGAAAACATTCCGGGAAATTTATAAAGGCTGCCGTTTTTGTGTCTTGGCTTCGAAAAACCTTGTCCTACCTGACCTCCTTCATCCCCTTCATCCTGTCATCCCATAGATCGAAATGAAATCTTCATTTGCACTCACACCTTTGCTTGCTGCATCTGCCAGAGCAGGTACCATTTTATGGAGTGGTATTTTCAACTCTTCAGCCACCGTTGCTGACTTTGATAAATGTAAGACTCTTTTTATTTTGTAATTATTATTTGAAGCTAAAGTCCTTTCATAATAGGGTCATGGTCGAACCAGATCCAGCCATGGCAGTGGTACATACATGGTGGCAGTGCTACCTCAGAATACCTTTCGTTGTCATCGGACTTCAAGAATCCGGCCGACACAAGTGATGCTCAGGGTATTAAAATAACAATTGTAATGTTTCTCCATCGATATTTTCCAGATTCGTGTTTCTTGCTCACCCGTGAATAGGATGGAACATCCTTCTGGAACGGCCAAACTATGGAGCGTTCGGAGATTATCCCGCAGACGTCGGCTAATCTTGGAACGGGCCACCTCTATTATCATTTCTCAATGTCTACATCGACAACTAACCCACCGAATCCCGGCTTTGAGCACCAGATTGCCTTTTTCGAGGTGCGTAGTAATCAGTTCAAGTGCGTTGAGTGATTGATTGAGGTTGCATATTAGAGTCACTTCACCGAGATCAAATATGGTTTAATCTCGGGAGAATCAGGGACCACTGACAACCTCTTACGTTGGGATGTTGGTGGTGTAACGCAATGGTCAACGGAGTTAGAGGCCAATACGTGGTACAACTTTGCATACGACATTGATTTCAGCGCTAGCACCGTTGGACTTTGGGCTTCGACAGGTTCAGATGAGCTTAAGCAAGTTATAAGCGCTGTCAGTGCATCGACTTCTACAAATTCAGCGGATTGGCATGTAGGACAACTGAGGTTGCCGAATGGTGGCACCGATGCTGACCCTGAGGATTGGTTCTGGAGTGGTATTTTCATTGAGTCAGGTTCGATCACAACGAATATTGCGGGTCCGTTGGAGGGAAGTGCACCTTCAGGATCGACTACCGCTGCTCCGGTGTCGACTGCTCCTTCGTCCAGTGCACCTGCAACTAGTGCTAGCTCTACTGTAGCAAGTACTAGTTCTGCTTCTGGAGCAGTACAGACACAATGGGGTCAGTGTGGTGGTACTGGATATACGTTAGTTAATTTCTTTACTGACACTATTTAAATTAGATGAATGCTAATGAGCTGTCTTTTTGCTCTGCAGAGGACCTACTACCTGTGCCTCCGGATTTACTTGCGTTTCCGTTTCACCCCCTTACTACTATCAGTGCCAATGAACAAGTTTTTTCTTCCACTTTTGTGTATTAGTATAGCAAGTAAAATAGGTACTTTGAGTTGGGTTTTGTGTTCAAACGGGAAACCTGCGTTAAATGTTGTTTACTATTGCGTACGTAAGCGACATTCCTTATTTAGCAAGTAATAATGAATAAAATGTTTGTTTCCCGAGTCATGATCGATATAGTTGTTTATTTTCATGTTGCCGTCGAAACATGTATCGAATGACCGACGAAGAAAGTGAATTTGAACCAAAAGTACTGGGAGCTTTTGAGAAATCCCATCAGACCTCTTTGATTTTAAATAATCTCATCAGCCTACCTATCACTGCTACCCCGTCACCTGATGAAGATAAACTTGAGGCAGAGCAACTTCGTCAACTGATACAAATTGTAAAAGAGTTATTCTAACTTATCCACTATATGCTACTAACTACTTTCTCCTCCGAAGCTTGATGAATACCAAGAACAACCTTACCTCCTTGATCCGCATCTTGAAGCACTAATTACGCCAATCGTCAATACCCTACGCATTCACGCAAGAGAGTATGCGTTATCACATTCAACAGAATCCTTCTCTTCGGCGCGTATAAACCGTCTCTCTGAGATGCTATACACGTTTGTCAAGGTTAGGGGATACAAAACCGTAGGTGCATATATTTTAAATTTTCTCATTCAATAGAGATATCCCTCTGACGAAACCTTCAGTTAGATTCTTCCCTCATGAAGTAGCAGACTTGACTGTGGCTTCTACTTACATGACCTTAGACGGCCCCGTAAAGGACGCAGATAACTGGCAACTTCGCTATCTGATCCTCCTGTGGCTTTCTCTAGTCTGTAAGCTCCCTTTCGATCTCGCCCAATTTGATTCCGAGGACACCGCATCGATCGCGGAAACCTTAGAAAAGATAGGGAAAAGTGAACTTGATAAGTCTGGCGTGGAAAGGGATGGTGCCGCGCTGATGCTTTCTAGGCTGTATATGAGGTACTAAGTCTTTCTAGTTTATTCGGGAGAACATATTCTCATCAAGCAGGAAGGATACATGCACGCTTTTACCTGCATTCTTGGAGTTTTTTGAGAACCAGATACATGCCTCTAGTACCGTGTTCTTGGTAAGAAAACACATTGTATCTTCTCGTTTTTCCATCTAAGCGGACTTTCGTAGTGCATAGGATCCCTCAAGGTGCTCGCAGAGATAGTAAAATCAGCCCCTTTGGAAACGATCGAGTCTCTACTGCCTAGGATCCGAAATTTGGTGAAAGAGACAATGCTATCGACGACTCTTTCTCGGGATACGATCATAAGGAAACTTTGTACGAAATGTATTTCGAGGATAGCGACAAGGATGTTACCTCCCACAATTAGGAATCGGGGTAGAAATCGTATGACTGGATAATTTATATATCTCTGCTCAACTCTGAAGGTTTTTGAAAGGGAAAACATTAATATTAACAAACAACGAAGAGCTAAGCGAGAGTCATGAAGAAGAAGATATCGATGTTCCGGTTGAAATAGAGGAAACGTTTGAAGAGCTATTTGAACTTGTACAAGACAAGGTATTCTATGATGGAAAACTTAATTTAATTCTTACTTACTGAGTCATTAGGATACGACAGTTAGATGGTCTTCGGCTAAAGGATTAGCACGGATTTCTGAGCGTCTCCCAGATGGTTTTGTGGAGCAGATTTTGGATAATATTCTCGGATTCTTTGAAACGTATTCAGGTGGTGGTTTATCACCTACGGAACTCTCCCCAGCTGCAGAGCACCCTTGGCATGGCGCATGCCTTGCTCTTGCGGAGATGGCTAGAAGAGACTTGATAACAGATTCTCGATTTTCTGATGTCTTGATGTGGATGTCAAAGGTATAGACCTGATTTCATTCCTTAACATGCACCCACTAACTCATTGTTGACTAGGCACTGTTTTTCGATGTTAGAAAAGGATCGTTTTCAGTGGGTTCTAATGTCCGCGATGCTACCGCATATGTTCTTTGGTCACTGGCTCGTACTCAAGGAAAATATGCACTTGAGTCTCACGCCCATGATCTGGCCAAAAGACTTGTCACCGTCTCTGTGTTTGATAGAGAGATTCATGTTAGAAGAGCGGCAAGTGCTGCGTTTCAGGAACATGTGGGACGTATGGTAAAGTTTTCAAAACATTTCAGATAATCTTTAAACTGAACACTGTCTAGGGTTTATTCCCTCACGGGATAGCAATAATAGGGATAGCAGATTTTTACTCAGTTAGTATACGGCGAAATGCGTTCTTGAAGGCGGCACCACAAATAGCAAGGTACGTTTAATCCCTCAACGAGTTTGTGTTCCTCATTAATATTCCATCACGGCCCCAGTTATAAAGAATACACTGAAGCTACTCTTAAACACCTGACCGAAGTTACCTTGAGACATTGGGATGTCTCTATGCGTAGTCTTGGAGCCCAGTCACTTAAAAAGGTTTGTGAATTAAATTTAGAAGAGCACGGTCCACAGACGCTTGGCCGTCTATCCGTACTATTACGTTCGGTGGATACCACCGATGTTCATGGTGCCCTTTTAGCATTGGGTGAACTCGCAGAGTCATTTTGTGATAGCAAGAACGAAAAGCTAAAGCCTGAGAGACAGAAGGTATGTAAAACGACAATAAGGTCCATGCAACTACTAATATATAAACCAGGCGTTTGCCTTACTGAATGTTGTCCCACCTTCTATGTCCTCTAGTCAACGCAATCACCTTATCACAGAGGCAATGTGCTGTCTCATAGCCAATGCTTTGTCCCCCCTAGAAAGTAGTTCTCTTGACCAATCTTCCCAAACTCCTTACTGGAAAAAGGTCATTGACCAAGGTCTCCGTCATAAAAATAGTAGTGTTCAAGAAGCTGCGGCTCAGGCAATGCTGTCTTTGAGTAAACTTAAGGATTGTACTCATGAAGTCGAAAGATATGTATTTCTATTGTTACTATTGTTTTCTGTGTTTTAGCTTACTTTTAATTCAGATACATTGATTACAGAGTTAAAACATAGCTCGCCGATTACACAGCAAAGTCTTGCCAGAGTACTTGGTTGTCTTGATTACAGTTCTCATAACAATGGACTTGGCTCTGCTTTGAACTGCTTGCTCGATGTAGTAACACCTAAGGTTTGGTTAAAATTCCAATTACTCAGACATCCTCATTTTAACTAGTTCCTCAAAGTCATCGTCATTTTTCAGAGATGTCGAAGCTAGAAGAAATGCATACTTGTCGTTGGGTCAATTAGTAAAAAATGTGAGCTTGAGCTTGGACAAATGTAAGTTCCTTCTCTGTTCAATCCCTGAATCGTTGCCAACGACATACATAATATCTAGATATAACCCCTAAAGAAATGTCTAGTGTTTTTGATGCTCTTTATGTTGGCCTTGAAGATTACACAGTAAACGAGCGTGGTGATGTCGGGTCCTGGGTGCGGATAGCTTGTATAAAGAGCTTGTGCCAGATTATTAAGGCTCTAATATCAGAAATAAATGTTAAGGAAGTGCGGGAATATCCAAGCTGGACAACTAATTACGAGATATTTTCCCGCTACTTGCCTTCTGAAACGTACCATAAAGCCATCGGCGCAATTCTAAAGCAGGGTGTGGAAAGACTTGACAATGTGCGTCAATGTGTCGGAGGGCTTTTTAGAGGTCTCCTGATTCTGGAACCTCCCAAATTCAGTGGAGGGAAAGAATGGGCAGTTAAGAATAGAGAACAGTTCGAGGAATTATTCTTTAGTAACGATATTAGAGATTGGAGCGACGGTGCGTGGCTTTACTCCAAGGCAACTCGACTCTTGGACGTTAAGGAGTACCGCATACCTGTCATGAGAGGGTTTTTGATGAGCATTGCTAGTAAAACGAGCAGTACTGTGAGTATGTAGTGAAGGCCATAAAGGAGGTTACTTATAAAGCTTTACAGCAACAACCGGCTTCCGAAGCTATTCTTGCTTATGCAAGGTCCTTGCCATTCAACGACGAGAGTACCCTAGATGATGAGACGGAAAACTATTCTTATGATTTATCGACTTTCATTAGTGATCTCTTACTCATCGCAAATGAAAATCCTAAATCTAACGCTTTAGTGATTCCCATTCTGCACACTTTCAATATCTTACTAGAAGGAGATGTATTTCTAAGTGTACCCCAGGATAAGGAATCCGATTTAATAGGGTTGTAAGTAATGGAGGGCTCGCTAATGACTATGATCTAACTTCACAACGTTTTTAGATTATCAGATATCCATAATTTATCAACAAAAAATATTGATAAAATCAAAAATATTCAACGAGTCGAGGAATCAATGAAAGTGTATGTCTACATGAGTTAATAGCTAAGCATCAAACTCTCGCTAAATATGATCTATCAAAGAATTGTAAATATGATTCCTCTCCCATATGATGCACCGAAAACGCAAGCTGTCACTTCACTTCGAAGATTTTTATTACATACATACCCAACGGTGAAAAGTTCTTTTAGTCTCTATATCTAACTTAGCTGATGATGAATGCATTAGGTTCGTTCTGCGACGGCGGAAGCATTGTATATAACACTCCAAACTAAATATGTTGATTTCGACGAGGAAGCCGAGGAAATTCTACTGGGAATAGAATGGTTCGTCTTTTTCATGAGATTTGTGAATAGGGGCTAAACTTCTTTTAGGGCTAGTGATGAAGGAACGGGTCTGGAAATACAGACGACGCGACTCATCACTTGTCTGAGCTAGTTAAATGAATACTGAATATAAGTATCATGATACACGACAATAACAGAAGCAAATATGATTGTATTTTCTACGGGGTATCATCATACATTTAGTCCATGTGTTGAGGAGACCTAGAATTGTTAGCTCATGATGAAAGTATTGTATGTCGAGGAATAAGGGTTTGTACATAGAATACAGGGTGGTATCTTTACTATAATTCTCCTATTCATTCATTATCGGGTGTCCCTGCGGTTCCAGATTTTCTTGTCGTTGGTATCGGGGCATCTGTAGGCTCATCTTTATCTATAGCTTCACCAACAAAGGAGGGAAACCTTAAAAGAAATCCTATTCAATACCGTAAACTTTGGTGACGCGGATGTATGTACTCACCGAGGGACACCATCATTCGTTAGTTCTTGGAAACGGTAGGTTATTATTGATCCAATTTTCGGTGGGTTTCTGCGTTGCTTGTCACTAAAACCAGTGCCAACACTAAATGTCTATCATCGGAGTCGGCGAGAAGGATTAAAAAGTATGCGTTAAGTATCATAAGCTCGTAGAAATGCGTATCTAGAATTCTACCTTTCCTGAAGCCATGATACATTTGAGGGCACCCATCACACCTGCGTTCTTCCCTTTTCCGGCTACGTATCCAGTAATCTTTGCTTCAGCATCATAAAAAGTCTACCCGAATTCTTATTTATAAGCATCTAAACAATAACAGGTTAGTGAAAATGTTTATACCTTAATCTTTTGGAGAGTAGAAGACCTATGACCCTCGTAAAGACTATTAATTAAATTGAAATGTTAATAAGTAGTAATGAGGGAAAGATAGAAACAAATATCTTACGAGCCAGGTTTTCGCAACATCAAACCTTCCCCACCTTCCTGCTCCACCTCTTTGAGCATTCCCAAGACGTGATCCTTACTAAGTGCTCTTAAATGCTCGACAACAGATATATGAGTGAACTTGCGTCTACCCATCAATGTTGAAAATGTAGACTTAAGCCAGTCATAACGCTCCTCGAACGGTTGTTCTTTCATGGAGGGTACGTCAAAGACCTGGAACGTGATTTCTCTCCAGCGAGGTGTGTTAGGTGTCTTCACAATTGAGACGGTACTCTGGAATTGGCCTCTTCCACCAAAGAGCTGGGAAATGATGTTAGCATGAAACAGATGTCAAGTCATTATGAGGGTATACACTTACTTCTCCGTCCAGAGTGACATCTCTAGGAAGGCCTAGAATCGAATCTGTGAGCTCGAAGATATCTTTAAGTAGATTCGTGTTGATACATACACTCTATGAACCAGTCGGGTGGAAAGAATGGGTTACCTAAACGACTGAGCATCCTCTTCCCATCCCAAAATACTCTAGAAAAAATGTACATATCTACTTAGTCAAGAGCATATTAGAGCTTAAAGATTATCTTACCGAACGCCATCGAGCTTTTCGGAGACCCACCACCCTGTTGGGTCGGCCCCCTTCTCGAGGTCCCATTTAACTGCCAAAAGGACATTTACAGCCGCTTTCCCGTCATTAACCTCTTCCTCGACCTCCCCTTCATCTTCGTCCTGCTCTCGGGATTGATCATTTTTGGAAGTAGGTTTACTCGTATCCCCGGATGACCTTAGTTTCTTCCTTGACCCATTACTACCGTCATCCTGGTCTTCCTCACCTTCGTCGTCACCCTGTTTCTTCCTCTTGTTAGTAGATGATCGCGACGATCTAGTAGCAGTAGTAGATCCTTTCTTTGTGGATTTCGAGCTAGCCTTGCTCGTCTTAGAAGGGCCTGGAGTTACACCATCGGGATTCATATGTTTTAGACGGGCATCCTCATATGCATCCCCAAGGAGCTGACGTAGGTGTTTACAGCTTCGTGCATTCACCGGAGCACGGGCCTGATTTCTCCATGCCTTCATTGATAAGGGATGATTTGGAATTATCATTAAGTTAGTCAAATTCACAAGAAAGTAAATGTTTGGTTCCATACAGGACAGGTACTGTTTGATGTAAAAAGAACAAAAATTCGATTTAGATCAGGAGAGACAGTATATCGTAACAGCATGATGTCCTTACCAGTAGTAGTGATCCCAGGCTCTTTTTATCTTGTAGACAGAATTACTAGGCAACTGCTGAATATCATAGACATCACACAGCCTTAAAGTAGTTTACCTCGTCTGAGACCTTGCTTCGCATTCTTCTCCATCCTTGAGATACTTCTTCGGTGCAACACCGTCAATAATGGCGAGCTCGTCGTTAGAAGACATGAGGATCTATTCTACTCGTGTAACCTGAGTGGTAAAAGGGTAAGATACCGATAAGCTGAAAACATTGCCCTTAATTTATACAATTTATCATACCGACTCCATGTTGACTCGCGCACCACGTCCCGACTACGGATCATTCGCTTAAGTGCATTTTGACATGCGCCAAGCATGGCGCGTGCGCCTGTGACTCACCGACGCGAGGGGCGCATCAAAAAAGTCGGGAGATGACATCATGGCGGGACCGACGAGTGTGCGAAAAAGGGGAAGGATGTGAAATTAATAACCTATGCTACGACAATAAAAATACTAGTAAATTTACAATATTTGCGGAACCGATCAAATAGATAGTCCTAAGTTTCAATCATGAATGGTATACTACTTGTTTAATGTCCATGTCCCGCAACTAACGATATTAAAAATGGAATAAACATCCCGACGATGATCAGACCAACACGGATTTTGTTGTTCATCTCAGGGGATGTCGATGTTTTGTTTTCTTGATGTGAGACGGGTTGTAGAACGGTGGCTACATATAAAAAGGTACCTCCCTAGATGGCAACAAACACGAGTTCAATGAAACATAAGAAAAAGATGGGCTAAATATACTGACTGATACGAGTAGAGCAATTCCAGTCCAGTCCCCACCAGCGCCACCCATCAAAGCGAGTACGCCATAAGAGACTAGTGCACCAACAGGTGTGGCAGCACTAAACACAGCGAGATGTTTTCTGCATTCCGCGGCTGGCAAAGACGAAAGAAGTGACATGGAAAGCGCAAGTGAAGTAGGCGCTAGGTGGCGAGATAGGGATAAGCTACATTCTGTGAAATATAAAGTAGAATATGCTCACCCTTATGAACTATTAAAGCAATAAAGACGACAAGCGAGAGCTTAGCTGCATCTCCATCCGTATTCGCTCCAGCAAATGCTGATGCACCAAGTGCTAACCCATCCGCAAGACTATGAATAACAAGTCCAACGGTTAAGGGCACAGCTCGTGCCTTCCCTTGTCCCGTCTGTCCATCCTGACGTACCGAATGCCCTACACCATTATCTCTTATGTCACCGACAACACCATTCTCGGCTCCTTCCAACTCTTCTAACGTCATATCAAATTCCGAATCACCCCGAGAATAGGGTTTTGGAGTTAGCACCTCAGATGATGGACGTAGGTTGTTCGTCCTCGGGAGAGGGGAGTGAGCGTATTTGTAGCCATGATCGTGTGGGTGTGAACAACTACCCGCTGTGAATTGTTCAACGAGAAGCATGAAGGCAAAGCCTGCTAAAAGAGATAATGCAATTTTCTCTCCCGCATCTTCTTGGCTCGATGAAATGAGTGTTTCAACACCCCTACAATGTGGCATTTGTTAAAAACAAAGACCTTGGGTTTAGAAACGAAAGGGAACGTACTCTGGAATGATTATACCTAGCGCCGCACCCAAAAGCAGACCCGTACCAACAGTTGAAAGGTATACGATTTTATTTCTTGAGAACGAAAAGAAGAGTGGCAATGTCCCGATTCCAAACGAAGTTACACCAAGGACCATAGACATAAGTAGTATATTCCATATGCCTGTCATGACGGGCAGTAGTAGCTTTTGACGATGTGCAAGAAGCACGCAAAAAGAGTTGCAAGTTATATAGTTGCAAAGTAAGATACAAAGTCAGAAGAGGTCTCGGCGCTAATTGCTACTAGCATATTGGAAGACTGGTCCTCATTTGAGTCCATCATGGCTACCGTCAGTGACTGCGGAACGTTGCGGAAACTGGTAATAGCCGAGATTACTCAAGAAATTTCTGTGTGGTTTTATTTTCTTATTCAAAACCCATTCTTCAGGGAAATGATATTTTCTTTGTAGCTATCTATGTTGCAGGCTCTATTGAAAACATGCCGGCTCTTTCAGTGTACAAAAGGCAAAGGTAAAAGATTTTTGAAAATGTAATCAAGTGTACGCCAAAAATTATATTTCTCATGTCAGTCTTTGGGAGATAAAAAGGATGCCTAGATTTCAAACTAAAAGCAAAAATTGTATCAGGTAAAATAATTTTGACGACCCACAGTGCCTCATTGTGTCGACCTCAGCGATAATATGCCATCACATGCGTGACGAACGTCCGGGATTTCTAACACTCTTCAAATTAATATCGATAAAGGGACAATTAATGTCCAGGGAAACAGCGTACCTGACAGGCACCCAGTTTGTCCTTATTGTATTGATTGCGTGTACTACGCACGAAGGACAGTAGAAAGAGTGGTGGTGGTTCTTATTATTATCCAATATAAAATATAACAGCAGAATAACCATAACCATACAGAGCTCGGCTCATTTACATGTATTCCTCTTCATCTATATCATCAAAGACCCAGTGTCAAGGGTCAGGCTTTTATGAGAGGACCGGAGGGATAGGCTTTGAAGTTTGCTCTGTCCCCATTCGTTTTCTCTCCTTCTCCTTTGAAGAAATTAGTAGAGAAATTGCTAAAAAAAATTAGTAGGGAATATGAGTTAAGTAACTACGACAATTGTGACTATGACCTTCATGTAACAATTCTTCTCAATCATCCGCGACAGTTGCTAAATTGAAGGCGTCACCGATCATTCTATACATGATGACTATTGTATTCTAAATAATTGACACACACTCTTTTTCAGAGTCTGCGTGTCTAGCGACAGTCTTCTTTAGATCCCGAGTTAGCTGATCTCTTCTTGGTCATCTGTCATGATAGAGCGATGCTCATCTACAACTTACTGAAAGTTCCAGTTTCACTGTCTCTACGCCGCCCCTTCCCATCGCTGCACTCATTTCACCTTTCCTACTCGAAGTCTATTACCATTCCGCTCCCTTGGTCTCCACGTCGTGCGTTTTCTATTGGGACAAGTAACGATCTTTTTAATTACACGTCAGGGCGTTGGATGTAAATCTCGTACATGACATTATATGGACTAGAGTATATATCTAATCAGTAATTCAACATATTTAGTTTTAATGATGACCTTCGCCACGCGGAGCGCAGACGTGTCTTCAATGTCAATGGACTACGTCAACTTGCAGCAGAGTCTGTCGATCGCAATCCTGATGATATCGTCGAATTGAAGAAACTCGCCGAGGGTGAGTCTAACCGTACCTTCCTCATCACCATGCGTGATGAATTTCAGATGGTTGCGCGAATTCCGTATTCGTCTACAAAACCCAAATACTTTGCCGTCGCCAGTGAGGTCGCTACAATGGACTTCCTCCGTTCATCCGGGTTGCCTATACCAGAAATATACGGATACTCGCCCGTGGCAGATAATGCAGCAGAGACCGAATACATGTTTATGGAATTTGTACAAGGCTCTCAATTAGGAGACATATGGTCTGACCTTGAAGAAAAGGACATAACATCAATCTCACGTCAAGTGGTCGAACTGGAGTCAAAGATGATGTCGATTACTTTCCCGGCTGGTGGAAGTTTGTATTACAGAAAAGACTTGGAGAGACTGAATGGGAATCCGGGTATACCGTTAGAAGATGATCGTTTCTGTGTCGGTCCAGATACAAAATTATACATGTGGTTTGGTAGGAGATCACATCTCAATGTAGATCGAAGACCATGTAGGTTCATCGCTGCTATTTTATTATAATCTTAAACTAAATAATAGATAAAGATAAAAATGTTGAAGCAGCACTCTTAGGGGGAGCAAAGAAGGAAATATCTTATCTAGAACAATTCGGTCAACCATTGTTGCCGTTTGAACGTATAAGGAGAGAAGCGTACAAGTATCAAAAGCAGTTACCGTCGGATCATGTTGAAAACCTGGAACGATATCTCCTAATCGCCCCTTCACTCATTCCTAATGACCCAGCCCTCAGTCAATTCTACATCAACCACGTCGACCTCCAGCCAGGCAATATCTTTGTCTCCAGGTCTCCCGAATCTGACTTAAAAGTTGTCGGCCTGATTGACTGGCAACATACCCCAATCTTACCCAAATTTCTCCTTGCCGAGATACCAGTTTCACTACAAAATAACGATGACCCCATCTCAGAATCAATGACACTGCCCTCGCTACCAGATAATTTTGACGATTTAACTGAAAACCAGCAAAACAGAGAGAAGAATTATTTCCGACACCGTCTTGCCCATTATCACTACATGAAAAACACAAAAGAGCTCAACAAGTATCATTATGCAGCATTGATGGAACCGATGAATAAACTTCGGCGCCGTCTTTTCGAAGTGGCTTCATGGCCTTGGTTAGGTGAAACTCTCGAGTTGAAGTACGAACTGATAAAAGCTACGGAGAACTGGGAGACACTTACTGGAGGAGGCTCGCCGTGTCCTGTTATGTTTGACCCCGATGACGTACGCGAGACAAAGAGGCTGGATGCAGAGCAGAGAAGGGCGATGAGGAATCTAGAATTTTGCCAGATGATGGTTGGCTGCGCAGAGGAGGGCTGGGTACCCGTCAGGGATTACCAGGCAGCAACGTCTCGCAACAAGTATGTGAAGGAGAAAACACTAGCTTTAGCCGATTCGGAGGAGGAACGAGCTGAGATCACGGAACACTGGATTTTCGATGATATGGATGAAGAGGAATACACGTAAATGAGTTGAGCTAGGTATTATATTCTTCTGAGTTGTACTTTATCTACTGTATCTATTATTTAGCCTGTTGGACCCCCCCCCCCATCTGAAACCCCACTCTTCACACTATTCTTCGTGTATAGTATATGTAATTAATAATAAAAACCAATTGGATACTCTCAATATATACGTATAATCTATTTTATGACTCAATGTAACTATGTATTTCTTACTTACATCTCCTATATTACCTGCGTTTGACTAGAGTAGAAGTTGAGATACAGGTATCTATCCTTTCAAAAAAAAAAAGACTAATGAAGTAGATGTCTAAAGCTCGTCTATACCAACTGAGTGAGAACCAGTAGTATAAGATGTTGCGACTACAGTAACTACTCGACCATTTTCTCTCTTTTCCCTCTAAATCAAGTCTTGGTTTAGCTATCTTACCACAAAGACACCGCTTGCGACCCGAGTTTTCCAAGTTGATATCCACCAGGATATGCATATTTCCCATCAAATACTTAAGTAAGACGGCTTTATCCCCAGGACCAAGGATGGATAGGTACCCCGATATAGTAGGTAGCTATAGCAAACTGGTATATGGCCCGTACCCTCTGGTAATAATCGTTAATGACAATTAAAACCACGCAGCCCGACACACTCACGGTTCACCCCTTGACAAGACATCCGTCGTTAATCGTAAAAACGCTTCTTTCTATTATATTCTATATAGTACTATTTAGTGTACTACGATTTGAACATGCTTTTATCTCATACCATTCAGAGCTTCTTTATTTAGTGATGTTAGCTAGCTCGTTTCTGGGTTTACCAAACCCTAAATAAAATAATATTCAATGGTCAAAAGAAAGAAAAGAGCGCAGAGAGCGGTAGATGAGCGAAATTGTTAATCTTGGACCAAATATAGAGGATAAACTAGAACTGGGACTATAGCTGTGGTGTCTCGCTCAATTCACTCAGTCGAGATAACCAAAAATTTAACATCCATTCTTCTCTTAAAGAAAAGATCCGAAAGGAATGATACCCTTTAATCGCCTCTACTTCAGTCGGTTTGGGCTTCAGAAATTCCGGATGTTCAGGAAATCAAATTTTCTCACTAGTGTTTGTCATAAAATATTAATCCATCTAACGTAAGCGCTTAAATATTAACATATTCGAAAGTTCCAACCTAATAGGCCCCTGCATGCGGAAGCAAAATCTGCCGAGGACCGGGTGCAAATCAATCAAAGAATTTAGCCCCAGATAATTATTAATATTATCATGGACCTGCCTAACCCCGATATGAATTCTATTTACTAGTTTATCTGCGTACAACTCAATTCTTATATGAATTCTGATCGTGTAACACGCATAGCTTTTTTTCTTCCGTTTAGCGTTCCTCTTGAAAGATCCCGTGCTAGCTGAACCTCTCTTCTTCTTCTACTAGCACCATATATATCGGTATGCACCGTTTTAAGAGAGCGAGGCCCGTCTTTAACATATTTGCAGTTCCAACCTCACTGTCTCTACGCCGTCTTCGCGCTTCACTATACTTTTCCTACTCAAGATCTATCACTACTCAGACTCCCGCCCCTCAGCCACCACGTCGCGCGTTCTCTATTGCGGCCCATCCTTATAGCGATCTTTTTGACTATACGTCAGGGCGTTGGATGTAAATCTCATACAAACTAATTTACAGGATATGTCACAGCTCTAATCCTAGATCTAATATTCCAGTTATAACGACGTCCCTCGGCGCGCGGAGCGCAGACGTGTCTTCAATGTCGATGGACTACGTCAACTTGCAGCAGAGTCTGTCGATCGCAGTCCTGATGATATCCTCGAAGTGAAGAAACTTGCAGAAGGTGGATTTAATCGTACCTTCCTCATCACCATGCATGATGGCTTCAGGATGGTTGCACGTATTCCGTACCAATTAACGGAGCCTAAGTATCACCTTGTTGCTAGTGAAGTGGCTACAATAGACTTTCTCCGTTCATCTGGATTGCCTATACCAGAAATATACGGATACTCACCCATAGCAGATAATGCAGCGGAGACTGAATATATATTTATGGAATTTATTCAAGGTACTAATTTAAGTGATACGTGGTACGACCTAGAAGAAGGGGATATAATATCAATCACACGTCAAATTAATGAACTGGAATCGAAGATGATGTCAATTACTTTCCCTGCTGGTGGTAGTTTGTATTATAGAAAAGACATGGAGAAAGTTAGTGGGAGTCTGGGTATACTGTTAAAGGATGATCGTTTCTGTGTTGGTCCAGATTTAAGAATACCTATGTGGTTTGGTAGAAGATTAAATCTCGACGTAGATCGAGGACCATGTACGTCCTCTCTATTTTTCTTCTTCTTATCCACTTAGACTAACTGATAAATATAGACAAAAGTGTCGAAGCGGTACTCATAGAAGGAGCAAAGAAGGAACTGGCGTATATGGAACGGTTTGGACAACCATTGTTGCCGCTCAATCGTATGAGAAGGGAGGCCTTCCAGTATCAGAAGCAGTTGCCATCGGATCACATTAAAAACCTGGAGCGCTATCTTCTCATCACGTCCTCGCTCATCCCCAAGGACCCGACCCTCAGCCAATTTGGTATCCGACATCCCGACATCCAGCCGAGTAATATCATTGTTTCCAGGTCTCCCAACTCTAATTTGAAAATTGTCGGCCTGGTCGACTGGCAACACACCTCAATCTTACCCATATTTCTCCTTGCCTACATACCACTTTCGCTACAGAATTACCATGATCCTATTTCGAGCTCTATGACACCGCCTTCACTTCCGGAGAATTTTGATGGCTTAAACGAGAACCAGCAAAGTAGAGAGAAGGAACGCTACCGTCGCCGCCTCGTTCATTACCACTACTGCAAAAACATGAAAGAACACAACAAGCTTCATTATGCGGCAGGGACGGAGCCCATGAGCAGACTCCGGGGCCGTCTTTTCGCCATGGCTTCACTGGCGTGGGAGGGTGAAATTCTTGATCTGAAGTATGAATTGATAAGAGCCACGGAGAGCTGGAAGACGCTTTCGGGGGGAGACTCTACATGCCCCTTCGTATTCGATTCTGAGGATATAGACGAGACGAAGAGGCTGGTAGCAGAGCAGAGAGAAGCGATGGAGTTGCTAGAGACAAGTCAACAAATAGTTGGGTGCGGGGAGGATGGCTGGGTGCCCGCCGAGAACTACGAGGAGGCCATGAAAATCGCCAAGCACATGAAAGAATATTCATTAGCAGCGGCTGATTCGGAAAAGGAACGGAATGAGATCGCAGAGCACTGGGTCTTTGATGATATGGACGAAGCGGACTACATGTAATGAATAAGATTATATATGGATATTCTACTGTATTGTATATTATCTGCTGTGATTATGGTTGGTTAGCCCCTTGTAAGAACCCCCGCTCTTTCTGCTATCTTTTATGCATAGTATATATAATTAATAATAAAGACTAACCATATACTCTTCATGTACAATGTAAGACCGTTCACTAATTTCTCCTTTAAATGTTATTAACTCAAATTATCGTTAGATATATATATATACCCTCTGTACGGATTATACTGTGATACAAGAAGAGGCATCGAATCGAGCAGATTTGAAGTTATTAATACAGGCTTTTGTGATGGATTATTATTACTCTGTGCATAAGACAGCGTTAATTGTTGTTTTGTCAAAATGGATTGACACGCCGTTTGCAAACTTGAAGAGATGTATGTTTTCTCTTCCCTTGACCCTAGCTTCTATGACGAGATCACTATTTTGTACGACGTAAACTGACTTTTTCTTTTCCTCTCTATATCGTGTATCTGAAATCGATGATACTAATATCTTAAGGATTAAAACATACTAATTCTATTACTTTTAAAGATAGCTGGGATAATTCAAGGCGGCCAGATACCTGGACATCTTTGATGCTTATAGAAACATGAAGAGACCGCACCATCAAAATATTAATTATTGAATGATTAAGAAGTATATATACTATTACTTCCCTAAAAATGAGCAAGATGACTCATAACAACCAAATACCCGATAATCTTAGATACAGGAACAGAGAGAGATCACTCTATAATAGTGTTAGTCGTTAAGGATCAATAATAATATTTTAATAATTGAAATATTATAATGGTGTTTATAGATAGCTGAGACAAATTAAGGCAATCGGATGCTTGTCTATCTCAGATATATATAAAAATCGGCTCTTTTAAATATATAGCATTAGAGTTCAATGGTACTGAAATTCAAAAAAATAAAACACATGTATACTATTACTTCAAAATACGGTCAGGATAACTTATGATCTGAGATCATATTAGTATTGGCAAAAAGATCAGAGTTTTTCTCTCCCTATTAAGCTAAGTGTTTGTTTTAATTAAATACTGAATCGTGGTAATACGTATCATTTTAAATATTCGTATTCTAGATACAAATACGATAGAAGCTCTAATCCATGAGGGTCTTATCATGAATCTCCCACAAAGTTTCACTAAGGCCTAATGGACTGTATAATCAATTGCGGATGTCAAGCCAAATATTGCTAGACAAACTTAATTATATTTTTGGATATAGCTTATTTACCAGCTTATAAGTACCCCTTTCTTCGAAGGGTTCAAACACACCCAAGGAGTACCTGATCTTTTCTACTGTACGTATTCATAATTCTACACTGATACTAAAATAATGTTGGTTAAAGTCAAGGGTATCTAAATATCGATTTTGGCCGTGCAAACTTACGTTTCATTTTTATTCTGTACAACGGTATATATTCCTAGTTCTGTACCAGTTTGAAGACTATATTAACTAACATGAATTAAAAAGATGAAAAAGATTTTTCGAGGATTTGTTGCTTATATCCTTGAAGACAATAGATGGAAAAAACTTGCCGTGTGCACCGTTAAGAGAGGCAAGACGGCACTACCCCTTGTAGAGAAGGATCTGAAAAATTATGGAGTCCGCTTAGACTATGATGGATTTATAACGAAAGATGGGATACAGTATCATAAATATCAAACCCAGCCTAACGCCGGGGATGATATCCCATTCCCCATCAAGAATTGGATGAGCAAGAATGGGAATGCCCACAGTGTTATTACAAATGTCTTTGTGAAGACTGGCGGTACGAGAGAAGATGTTCAAGCTAGCCTAGAGGCAGCAATCAATAGCATTTGGGGTAAATAGTTTCCTCCTCTTCCTTAACTCTAGCTTTTGTATCGAGCTTGCTGTTTTATCAGATGTAGTTTCTTTGTACTATCATGTTGATGTGATTATGATCTAGTGGAATTGATATTTTTTTTATTCGTACCTCTTGTACCATTGCATTTGACTGAGACGGAAGTTGGGATATCGCTATATTACTAAGAAACCTTCTTAAAAGTAAAAATAAAAATAAAGACAACATATATTTAGTCTTCGTTTATACCAACTGAGTAAGATGAGCCGGAAACACGAGATGCTACAGCTACAGTTCTACTTAACCGGTTTTTCTCTTCCTCCTTCAGTTTATCCTCTAAATTCAGTCCAGGGTTAGCAATCTCGCCACGGATCCATCGCTCTCGGCGCTCTTTTCTTCCTTCCATCCACGGACCCAGATTGCTGAGTTGACATCCACTAGGACAAGTACACTTCCCACCAAATGCCTGTGGTAAAACATCTGCATCTACAAGTTCAAGGAGAAAAGGTGCATAATCCGACCCGAATATATGTACTTTCTCCTGAGTCTCCTTAGAGAGCCAAGGCTTTACGACGCTCCAAATAGACGAAAACCCATATGGTGCGTTGATAACGACCAGAAGTCCCATACTAGTAGAATAATATTAAACTCGTATACTTTACTGCTATAAAATCATATACACACGTTTCTGGCATGTAGTCTTGGGAAACCTGGAAAGAGTCTCGTATTAGATTCCTCATTTGCCAGAACTTGGACAGACTATATTGAACCTTTCAATTAATATGAACAAACTGATTACTTGTTTTAATCTCATACATACCTAAATCCTTTTAAATCGACTATTACTAAGATGCTCTCAATAACTTTGCCGGCTGAATATGAACATCCTGCTAGTATCTCACGCATAGCCGCTTCTGCCGTAACTATTATTGTCTCCCAGAACTTGTCAGGAGATATAACCTTGTAGAGAGCAGGCACGTCAATATCCCCTAAGGATTGTATATTTACAGGCCTTTCTATCTGTTATTTCTTGGTAGGTGAGACAATACGTTTTTAATCTATATACGAATTATACCTTGTCCGTCTATTGTTTAAACTTACTACTTAGAGCATGTTTTATAATATAACAGTGAAGACTTACTCCATGATACCAGATTGGCCAGTTTTTGAATACGACTAAGTAAGGTTGATATTGTAAGACAGATATTACAAAAGTAGTAAGTGATATGCCAACCTTCTCTTTCAGGATACTAACGCAAACATTAGAAAAGTAATAAAGTCCTATCATTACACTTACGTCATAAGGATCAATTCTCCTAAATAACTCATCAATTCCTACACCATTCACCGTCTTCCTCCATTCAAGACAATTCTTAATCATGGTTTTCGCGTTGGGAATATTGAATTTTCGTGCTCGTAAGAAGCGACTAATTAAGACTCAGGACGGTAATTAAGATGTCTTTCTCAAGGAGCACTCACAGAAGGACATGATCGTACTGAGTTCCAAGAGTATCACCCTCTTCAGTAATGATGTTTTCTTCGAGAAGCTCTTTACGAAAGGCTTGTAATGCCGCCTTTTGCTCCTCAGTTATATCTGGAATAGTTCGTGCCATTCTAGCCAAGGACATTCTTAGTGAGGGAAATAGTCAAGTAAGGTGCTAGATGGATGTATAAGTTCCGTTGCAAGTCGTGGTTGATGTTCATCATGGTTGTTCACACCAAAGGCGACCAACAAGACCCAGCGACGATCATCTCACTTGAGTACAAAACGCTCACGTGAACTAATGACTCTCTTTTCTTCCATTGTAACTTATGTAAGTGATTGGCACCTTTTTAAAACACTTGAGTATATACAGATTCAGGGTATGGAGGCCAGACCAAAGATTTAGATGGAGATGAGGTGGATGGATACGACGGAGGTAATATATTGACGTCAGAGATAATAAAGTATAGCTAATCCAATGGTGATGTTGTAGTTATCTATCCTGTCAACTATCAGGATGCCGGCCATATCGTCGACGATGTAAGTCGAAGTTTTGTGCCTCCGTTAATATTCTGATCTAATAATTATGCAGGATATGCACGCAATTATGGTGAACTTATCTCAGTCTTCTTTTGAAGGCCTTCCTCATTATATCTTTTAGGTTCAACCTTTACCAGCGGGCTGTCGTTTAACTATTATTTTCGATGTAAGCATTTATTGGACTATATCATACAGTTAATTGAAGATCATGTATGACCTTCTTTGCAGTCATATCATTCTGGCTCTGCCATTGGTACGTTACCTCATTGTTTAGAAATCAGCCTATGAGAGTAATTAATAATTATATATATCTTCCTTACATGATTTGTCCCATTTGGTCTCTTTTATAGACAGACTAATAAACCTATGCATAGTACTCGACGGAAGGAAAGATTAAAGAATCAAATCTCGCTGCTGAAGTTGGCTCTGGACTATTCCAAGGTGCCAAGAGTCTCTTCAATGTCGCAACAGGGAACATAAAGAAAGCTGAAGAACTGACACGACGGACCAAGACTAGTCCTACAGATGTTGTACGTATTAGCCTTTATTTTCTACCGTTAGGAGAGTATTCAATTAAAATGCTTAATCATACGCCTGTAACTAGATTTCATGGGCCGGTTGTAAAGATCCGCAAACCAGTGCGGACACAGTAGAAGCCGGCCGAGCAACTGGTGCTATTAGTTATGTACGTCCACGTCAATATCTTAACTGTATATAAACGGTTAACTTAACTAAATATCCGTCTTTGGGATTTATTTCCACATTATGTATGTTTCTCCTCCGGAAATACCCTCAAATACCATTTTCTTATTCCCGATTTAACGCAAAAAACACAGCAAACGTACCAAGAGTTGCTCGTTAATATTCGTGCAATTCTATCGGAGGAATATAGTCAAAAGCCTCAAGTATGATTATGAAAACTTTCAATTGCGAGAAACCTAGCTAACACCTCTTTTTAAATCCTTACTTTGCTATCAAGCTATCAAGCTCACACCCGATGGTATGTTTTTTCTTGGACCTCTATCAAAATCATATTTGATCCATGCCCCTTTTATAAAAAAAAAACTCAGGATACAAGTATCGTCTTTATTTTCTGAAGAATTCTTTTATTATTTATTTTCATCTGACATTCTCTGTTGTATGAGAGGATGTATCTATTATAACAGCAATATTATTAATGTAATTGTTGAAGGACTTTTTAAAGATACGATAATTGACATGAAAACGTGAAAGCTTGCATATAGACAATAAAAAACTATACATGTATCATTATTTACTTTACAAGGAATATCGAATTTGGGGAAGGAAAAAATGAGTTCAGACACAGGGGAATCGAACCCCGAGCTGCCGCGACCACTCAGTTGAGAGGCGGCAATGTTAGCCTCCTCTTGCTCGAGACCTATAAAAATGGAGACGACTCCCCTAACCTCATAAGTCTTATCGGTAATTACTTTCAGGGTCATTTCGTGAACATGAACAATGTCTGGTACCGAGAGATACACTAGCCCGTAAGTGATAACCTCCACTTCAAAAAAATTAGCTATTCACGAAAGGCTTGTATACATCCCACTTGGGTATCAAAGAAGGGGGGAATCAGTTAATTTTGTCGACCTAGTATCCTTTGGCTTTGTTTTAGCTTTCTTAGAATTCGATTGTTGTAAATCGTCCCGTGCCTCTGCGTTCCGTGCCTCTGGGGATCTCTTACGCAGATCTCGATCCCAAACGGAAACAACACGTCCTTTTTCAATTTTTTCCTTCAACAATTCCTTCAAAAAGTTTCTGTGTATGGTGTTTGGGCTTGAGTAACAAAAAGGTGCTGGGCCGTTCTTCTCTACCGCATTGTACTCATAAAAGAGTAGAATGCGAAAGCGCGCAATTATACGAGCGTACCCTTTAAAGAAGGGGGGGACTTTCACCATATAGCTCTTGAATGCAGAAGCATCTCTCAAGAACGACAAACGATTATTAATAACTGTGTTGCCGGGGAAAAGATCAAAATAACTGATTCGTTGTCCTTTTACCCAATTTGCTGATGTTTCATCCGCAAGAGCGGGCATCTTCTCATAGACGAAAACGGTCCAAACGAGAATCCACCATAAGGATTCTAAATCATGGATATAGTTATGGTTAATACCACGTTCTCCTGAGCTTTCCGGACCGTAATATTCAGTATCTCTGTCTTCACTATTGTCATCTCCTCTATCATCATCGCCGCCATCGTCATCATCACTATCGTTAATTTTACTATCGTCAACTTCACTATCGTCATCTTCACTATCGTCATCTTCACTATCGTCATCTTTATCATCTTCATCGCCACTGCTATAAGGTCCTTCTTCCTCCTTTTCCCTTTTGGGCAGACAGTAACTCAAAAACTGATACGCCCGGCATGCGACCTCAATAGCCATGAAGTCGAGAGTTCCCTAAATAAATTGTCAGCTTTGTAAATGTAAGAATCAAACATGAATCTGATCACATACAGTACACGCGTCAAGTTTTCCTCCCTCACCCACCTTCTTCGCATATTCAAGATCACCAACCAATCCACGTTTCTTCCGACTCACTGGATCTGTATATAGATACAGATTACCCGCACTGATATCTCGATGCACCCAGCCAGCTTCATGAAGATATAATAATGCTTTTGAATCGTCGTTAGAATATATCCATATATAAAAAATGTCATACTCACTCTCCACCGTATCAATTATGACCTTAATCATGGCACCTGTCTTCCGTAATTTACAATAAGGGACAGCAACCTCCTTATAAACAATTCGATAATGGTAGCGATGATAATATTCTTTTCGTTGATTTTGCTCGAGTTCCCGAGACAGAGGTTGTGTATCGTCCTTCATTTCTGTTGCCACACCGGGAGCTGCAGATTTACTTCCCTTATTCTTACGTGAGGACTGACCAGAGTCAATGGACGTCTTGTATAATTTGTCAGTATAAGGGGAATGGCCACGTAGTATAGTATCCTTCGTATGATCGTCCTTGCCATTGCATTTCACCCGTCCAGCAGATATTGGTTTAAGAGTATGCCTCCTAAAGAATTTTCGTTTCTTAGAACCCTTAATGTCGTCTAGAATCTTCTTTCGTATAACATCCTCTGTCTCTCGCTCATCGCTCGGCCAAAAGTCTTTGATAATAACATCTGTCCCATCCCTGTCCCTTTTTGCTTTCCAGATTCGGGTTGCAGAAGTCACCAAACCATCCGCCTTCTCGCCAGAGATCATATCAGATTCACTTGTATGATAATATTCTCCACCAACTTCAATGCTGTACAACCTCTCATCGTTTGTAGCATTGAGAGTCGGTTTAATGGACATGTCCCATCCAAGATCCTCTTTGCTAGCGAATGATAGGGAAAGGAATATCCATATCAGGTCATTGTACCGCTTGAAACACATTCAATATAAGAAGCGAGAATATAGATATATTACGAGAGACTCACAGTCCGGAAATCAAAAGTATCACAAGCAATGACCATAGCACGAGTAGCAATCCATAATCCTAATTCAGTACCTTCGATATCAATGCCATATGTAAAGCGACGAGTCGGGTCCACTGCTAATACACGTCTCATGTTGCGAACAGCATTCCGAATATTCTATGAAGAGGTTAGGTTAGTTTTTGAAGGAAAATAGAACGTTTCGTAGAAATAACCTCAGAGTTATCTACCGTCTTGAGTGAGAGAGATACTGCAATATTATACCAAAGATCCTTGTCCTCCCTCTTCTCCTTCTCCTTCCCCCTCCTCTTTACTCCCTCTTCAGTCTCCTTTAGTACCAGATAACCATCTGGCCTGGAAGAATTTCTCTTCACAGACCAAGGTGCATTGTTCCCATCCGTAACCATGTCGACAGTGGAAGCCATGTCGATATTGCTTGTCTTAAGAGCTGCATCACGGATGGCGTTAAAAACATTAACTAATGGCTTGTTGAAGAATTTCTCCTCCGTCATCGTCGCCGCTGTTGCCATCCTAAACTCTTTCCAAACGTTGATACCCCCCTCTTGGACAAGATCCCCGTTTCTAATCAGATGAGAAGAGATTTTGTTAATATCAAACTCGGGTCGGATGGGAGGTAAGATCTCCTTGAAATAGTCTAGTGATCCCCTTGGAACACTACCCCCTAGATCCTTTATAATGGCATCTCGCTGACCATTTACGTATTTCTTTCGAAGTGTTGAATTAGAGCCTAGTGCTGGCTTGATAGGTGAGTCCTTTGTTGGCATCGTGCGAGCCTTTCGGGGAGTACATATAGGGCTATCGGGTATGTCGTTACTAAAGAGAGAAGCCTGTCCTGTCGAACGAGGTACGGCATCATTTCTTCGGGGCCCCATACTCTTTGAAGATATACTTCTTTCGTTTTGTGGATAAATCTGAGAGCCTGACGGACTAAATACAGGCTCTAAGCCTCCGTTCGAAAGTTCGCCTTGAGGAGAAGTTGGAGGAGAGTATTTAGGTCGGAGATCGGAGTGAGAGGAATTTTTCTGGTTCTGGGAGTCATCTAGAGTCTGTTTCAATGTGTTGTTTCTTTTCTTCATAGTAGTAAAGGGCTCCTGGACACAGAATGTAAAAAGGTTGATTTAGTTGATAATAGTCGAAGGGCAAAACGAGGGGCCATGAACACATGGACGTATCATCGTCATCATCATTATTCATTGCATCTAAGGTAAAGGGTACTAGAGTATGCACGAGGATACACCGGTCTTAATGGACTAACTACCAAAAAAGGGGGTAAATCTCACAACGGTAGGCCAAATATGGCCATGCCAGAAGTCGAGTCTGTACAACAGAATACAGCAACAAGAAACGACACCACATATAAGAAAACTACTCAAAGTGGTCAAATGGGTATGGATCTGTGATGAGATGAGAGATTAAGAAAATCGGCCTCGTGGAGAAGGTAGTCCAGCCGGGAAAAAAAGGTCACACTGAATAACAGGCGTGATACGCCGGGTTGGGCCCTGGACCCAGACTAGCGCTGAATCCCTGGTCGGTGAACTGAAAGGCACAACTTCTTTGCGAGAGCGCCTAACTGATTTAATATCTTGTGTCGTAGAGGACACACGAGGTTCCCTACCCTAGTCATAGTGATACTTCCGGGTCCCTCTAGTATCTACATTTATTCAATTATCACACACTCCCTTTTTAGGCAGGTGATAAGAAAAGCAACTAGCATATCTGACTTGGACAGGCCTATTCAGGCCATTCTACCAAAAACTTCGCATCTATTTTTGTTTCTACATATTTGTAGTTGTGTACTTTCATAAACTCTGATATATTATCTCCCGAACATTACTCGATTCCGCTTTTGGTTTCCGACAGGCAGGGTTTAATATACATACATAACACCGGATTTCTAAACGGCTGTACCAATGAATTTCATCCAAATAAAATGATTAAAAACTTAGTGAAAGGCTGTTCACATACTCCTTCTTTTATATTATATCTAGAACCTTATAATCAGAGATTTGCTTGTTATATTAACTCGATTCCACCGAATATTAGAGCAATTAGATTAGACTTCGAGATTGAGATTTAATGTCGTTAAAGAGAAGAGAAAATGATGACTATAATGTTAAAATAGTATGCAATTGATGGTATAACGATGAATAGAGTAGGGTATTTAATAGAATAGATTGTATGGATAAAGACCCAACTTTGGGTTAGATAGCAAGTTAATAGGAAATAGAAGCTGCCTTTCAACCCATTTTACCGCTCCGATTGTAGAATGTCCCCCAGATTAGGATGTACTCGTAGAATTGTAACTCTTAAACCTGAGATTTGCTTGATACCGATATAGTCCTACCTTTCCTCATTTCTATCGATTACAATACGCCTTTTGCTTTCTTCTTACTCAAGAACTAATCAAACATGCAAACGGATCCCATTACCTCATAAGTATCATAAGCTTTATTGGTGATTGATTCCAAGACCATCTAGTGAACAATGTCTAGTCCTGAGAGATAAATTGGCACGTGAATGTTTACCTCTACCTCAACATAACCGACCATAAGCAATTCACGAAAGACTCAACCATTCTACCTGTGCATCAAAGGGCGGAAGAATCGGTTGATTCTGTCGATGTAGTATCCTTTGACATCAATTTACTTTTCTTGGAATTCGGTTGTTGCGTATTATCCCGTGTCTCTGCAGATCTCTTGAGCGGACTTCTATCAAAAATGGAAACAACATCCCCCTTTTCAATTTCTCTCTTCGATAGTTTCTCCAAAAAGTCTCCGCATATGGCGTCTGTACCTGAGAGATAAACAGGTGCTGGGACGTCCTTCTTTACCACACTATTCATGTACTCTCTGAATATTCTAATATCTCTCCAGAACGACGAACGGTCATTAATAATTATGTCACCAGGGAAAAGATCAGCATAACTATTTTGTTGTGCTTCGACCCAGTTTGCTGAGGTTTCATCAGTTGGATTAGGCACCTTCTTGTAGATGAAAATGGTCTAAACAAGAATCCACCATAAGGACTCTAAATCGTGGATATAGATATGATGGATGCCAATCTTATCTGCATTTTCCGGTTCGCCAACTTCACTACTATAAAACCCCTCTTTCTCCATTTTCCTTATGAGACTTAAAGAGCAAACTGGTTTCAAAAATTGATATGACTGGCACGCAACCTCAATAGCCATGAAATCAGGATTTCCCTGTACATATTGTCAGCTTTGTAAATGTAAGAATCAAACATGAATCTGATCACATACAGTACACGCGTCGAGTCGGGTCCACTGCTAATACACGTCTCATGTTGCGAACAGCATTCCGAATATTCTATGAAGAGGTTAGCTTAGCTTTGAAGTGAAATTAAGACATTTCTTAAGTTTAACCTCAAAATCATCCACTGTCTTGAGTGAGAGAGATACTGCAATATTATACCAATGATCTTTTTCCTCTTGACATCCCAAGCTGCTACCCTTGATACCCACGGACTTCCTAACGACGTTTTTGGCAATCTCAATCCTCTCTCTCTCGTCATCTTTATCCCCATATGCGACCTATTAATTTATCCTGCTCTCCTTCGAGCTGGTTATCAATTCACTCTTATCAAAAAAATAATAGCAGGCTTTTTCACAGCCTCTTCAGCAATGATTTGGTCAGCTGTCGTACAGTACTACATCTACAAAACGAACCCTTGCGGAAAGTCTGCGGCAACGTGTGTAGGTGCAGATGACAATGTTCTCACCAGCCCGGTGACTGTCTGGGTACAAATAGGAAGTTACGTTCTCATAGCCCTTTCCGAGATCTTCGCTAGTACTACGGGCCTCGAATACGCTTTTACGAAGGCCCCGAAGAACATGAGAAGTCTCGTTATGAGCATCTTCTTATTTACGAACGCGATATCTTACACTCTGGGACAGGCGTTTGTTGGTAAGAGTCTTTCTATCATTTTGAGTTTTATTTCATATGATATCAAGAAATTTTCTAAATCCGTAAAAAAATTATGTTTGGTAGCTCTTTCAGGTGACCCTCTTTTGATATGAAATTCGCCGTCCTTGAATTTGTTGGCGGCACCGGTTTCTGGTTTTCTTTCCGACATTTGGATGAACAAGAGGATGAACTCAATAAAACGCAAGAAGGCCACTTGAAAGTCGACTCACCTAAGCCGTGATGATCTTCATAACGAAAATCCCCCTTTTTTTTTTACCCATACCAAGTAAATTGGAATTTATTAGTTATTGTGATGAATATAGAAACTTGTGTACAAGTACTATGAATTGCATTGTCGATTCTTTGGATGTTAGTATTGTTATTTTGAAACTATTGTACCTCCTCCTCCATATTGCTTAAATAAGATGAAGAATTAAATATGGTTTTCTTTCGGCACCAAAAGACGTGTGTGTCATTGTACCTACACGCGAGCTAAGGCGTAGTTTCACCCGGAAAACAAAGAAATGTACAATAGACCCAAGGACGTGCACAAGATTATTTGGGTTGATGATGGTGATGATGATGTAGATTTGATAGCTTTACAAAGGGAAGAAGTGTCCTAGAGCACAAGAGGGTATAACGGCACAGAAGCCCAAGATAAGAGAAAAGAGAAGCGAATGAGGAGGCCTCATGAAAGGTTAAGTCAGGGCTACTTTACACTTGTCAATCAATCAAAACACATGGTAATGTGACATAGTCATGTATTCCTCTCGTGTTGCCCAACCATTATCACTCATCACTCAAACCAACTTTTATACATTCTGCGCCCAGAAACACTTAAGTATGATATAAGTGTGGATGATACAAAGGAACAACATCCGGAAACACATCAAGATGACCAAAGACATTTTTCTCACTCCAGTCGTCGACCCAAAGCAATCTTGAGAATGGAAGCTTAGAAATTGTACAAGGTCTGTCAAGCTCTCAGATATACCCACATAATAAAAGCGGTACATCTTCAGGGTGTGTAGAGAATCGGAATTTTAATAGCATATCTTCCCTAGCAGGAAGTTACTCTCCCCCAAAATATAACACACCAGATAGGCCTTCATGTACCCCCTCAAAGTCTCATACGATACCTGAAACGGATGAATCTGTCAAGCGAGTACTAGAGTCAAGTTCATCACTTCCATTATCATCCCAAGTCATCCAGGTAGGCTTACCACTTTCCTTCTCAAATTCTTAAGTCAAATTGCTAGGTCACCTTCTCCCAAAAATCGAGGGATTTGAAGTTGCCCTAGGTCGTAAACGGATTAAGTGACCACTTTCCGCGGGATGCATATCGTAACAGACGTAGTGCACTGCTGAGTACGGACTCCGTGGGGGAGTGCGCACATATCTATTACGTCCAATAATAAGAACAACGGGTACCGTAAGAAAGACTACTGTGGGAAGGAAAAAGGATAACCAAAATCCAACGAACTATTCGCGGAATCAACCTCTTTTATCAATATCATCTCTAGAAAGTTTGAGTAAATTTATGAGACATACCTTCTCCGAACAAGTCATTGATGTTTGACCAGTTAAGGAACCTAAATTGATAAACAGGTAAAAATACTAAAAAAAAATCAAAGCCCCCATGTGTTTATGTTCATTACACATTCATTTGGGATATGGATTCTACATCGTCTTATAAACACTACATGTCCAAATTAACTACTTACCAAGTAGATTCGCTGAATGGTAAGTGCCAGGTCGACAAGAACTCTTTCCCCTGAAGGTTCAGTACGAACATGTAGTTCCCCAGTTTGTTGTTCGGCAATGAGAGGGGATATATTCAATTTGAATCCACCGGTTCCCGCACCCATGATAATAATAGTGATGATGAAACAACCCAAAGCGCCATTTGGATTATCCAGGACGGGCGGGATCGCGGCAAAGATAAGAAGGATGTGACCCACAAGTGTTATTGCGATTGCTATACAAATAACTTTGTATCGGCCAAAGTAAGTATCCGCGTAATACGCTCCGATTAGTGGAGCTACGTTTGCCCACATGCCATTAAACGTAGTAATCCCCGTCGATGCTTTCTGTCCCATCCTGAGCTCACCACTTATATTTGTATTAGTTTAATTATTCCATTTTGTCGTTGTCAATGTTTTGATGTTGTTATTTGTCGTAAAGAAGGGGTTTAAAAAGAAAAAAAGAAAAAAAAAACATGTATATTATCAGTCATCATAAATCACTATATACTTAATGGGCTAAACACGGAGCTACCCACTTTGTCCTTGAGAACCTCCCGCTCCGGTTCTGGAACCAGGAGGCATGGGTTTTTGAATAAAGTTTGTGAAAACCACAGTAAATCCATAGTAATAAAATCTCTCGGCGAGCTCTGCATAAGCAATAAGCTAAGTACTTCAGGGGAAACTGCCCGGGATACACTGTAGCGTTGTCAATTCCCCTTCCGTTGGGAGTTCCGAACTTTCTTCCCCTTCTTCTTCATGGTGTTTTGCTGAGCCACTATCAATCTTATTTTCGCCTAATGACTCTACTCGTTCGGGTTCGATTTTGGAAAGAGTCGAGAGCTGTTTGGTATTAACGGCCATTTCTGCATCGTCTTCAATATTAGGGTGAGGGGTAGGAAAGGAAACTAGAGATTCTAGAGCTGCATGCCCCGAAGAGCAGCATCATTAAAAGAACTGGTCATTTAATGGAGAGACTTAGAATGGCGTTTGAAAGTAGAAGAAGCACACGATAGCGCCACTCTTCAGAATACATGTGGTCGTCCTCGCTGTGGGACTGAAATGCATAAAGCTAAAGTGTGATTGTGACCGACTATAACTTTAAACTTATACTTACTTACTTAATAACTTATGAAAATCGATATGCACTCACGGTATTAATGAATCAAATAACTTGATATTAACTCTATGTAGCTGCACGAAAGTCTAAGATGGGGCTATATATAATGACTACCAGTGGCTTCGTCCCTTGGATGCCTCCGTATGACCTCTGAGATCGAAAAGGGTGTACCAAAGAAAGATTGTGTAATTCCATAGAGATCGCTTGAGAAGAATAAAGACTGATTATATAAGTTTTGTTACAGGAAAGGAAAGTTTCAGTTATTGATTATTGTCAATCGAAGTAAGTATCTCTGATTCCCACCCTAATTTGAGTGATTGCCAGTAGCTCTGTCTCTTTATGACAAGATTTTTAGTCTAATAGATCCATGTTTTCGATACATCCAGCGGCATAATGGTTCCGTCTTTTACTCAAGTCGACCGACGTATTGATGTATTAGTCATTTACAATTTCCGAGATTACCATATGAAGTAAGTAACCTTTTTCGGGAATCAAAATCACGACGACGTCGGGGGTGGATCATGAGCGCCAAACGCGTGGAACGGATCAGAGAAACACTAAATGTGCAATTTGATTTGCATTTACAATTTAGCAGAAACGGATCCACTCTTTGTATTTTTTTTACACCAAGTTGAAGAGCACGTTGAGCGATCTGGAGTCTCGGTCTAGTAACCTTGAAAACGCCTCGGTTTCAGGCACTAGTCCCGATAGATATTCTACCATCACGCGTTCGCCCTCATCGCCCCTTCCCGACATTTCAATAAACCCTTTCTTGTCAGTTTATGGTATTGCTGTTGCGATCCCCCAGAGCATGAATATTCTTTGTCCATTCCCCTCATCCACTTTGACATGAAAGAACGACATGTCTGATTTACTCGACAAGTTTACCACCGCCGAGTTGGCCAGCCTTTTCATTGGCCCAAGTCTTGTTCTTGGTATTTCGCTTCGGTGTTCCTTGTCCTGTTTTTGGGCGCTCAAGCTCATTTGATGCCTAGTTTTTTGTCAGACCGTAGAAACAGGTGTTATCATTGGCCAGTTCATAACCTTCTGGTCCAATATCAGCTCCGCTCATGAAACATTCGACGTACAAAACAAAATACGAAACAATGGTTCTTTGACTTCGTCAACAAGGTTACCTAAGGAGAGAGGTCTTATGATGATGGTCTCAATATATGTTTTGGCTATCACCTTAGTCCAAACCTCATTCGCCATTTCAGACGGGTTCTCGAATTTAGTGGATAGCTTTGGTAAACTAGTATGTGGCTACAACACCTAGCAATAGCTATTAATAATAACCAGAACTCCACAGCCCGACGCACTCATGGTCCACCCCTTGACGAAACTGCAATCATTAATTGTAATACTACTTTTTCCTACTCCATCCTATTGTAGAGCTAACAACGTACTGCGTTCAGAACATGCTTTTATCACTTCCTGTCCAGAGTTTCTTTATTTGGAGATGTTGGCTGGTTCGTTTCTGGGTTCATCAAACTCGTGTCAGTACTAATGCCTATTATCCAGTTGACACAGAAAAACCGTTACCTACTTGTAAGTAAAAGTGTCTGGCTTACTATCCCAGCTGCTTAACTTACTCCTATTATTAGTTTTTGATGATTTCTCTGTTGATCTCCTACGTCGTACTGTCTATAGTCCTTGTATCAAAACACTTAGCACTTTCGGAAGACCAAGTCGTTCTGAAGTCAACAACTTTATGTGAGCTTAACCTTTTTTCTCATTTGTCACCCCCTTCGGTGTCACTTATTCCAGTTCACTAGCTGTTTCAACTCTTGCAATCCCAGCAGGTTTGATATCAATAACTACTAACTGTAAACTCATTTACTCAACCGACATTCTTAGTGCTTGATCTTTTACTATCAGGGATTCGTAAGAAGCTGTAATTTCTTACTCAAAATGACAGATATCTGAGGCGTATTTTCAAGTCTTTACCTACTTATTCCGTTCCAGTTTTGTAGTTGTTTCCAAGCGTTTTAAGAAGGTAAGAATTGATTGAGAATACTTCATCCGCTAGTTGCCTCAACTTGATTGTAGACATTGTATGCGTTAATTATCATCGTTTGGGAAGCAGCATTTCCACCATGTGCTTGTGCTATCATTTCTATTGTCCTATTCCTGGATTACAAATTTAAACCATGGTCGATGACCTTTCAGGCTATACTTGGTCAATTATATGTTATCAGTTTTTTTGTTACTTTGTAAGTTTCCCTGCCCCTATCTTAATACACGCACTAAAGCCTTCTATTGTCTTGTCAAAGAAATGGTTTCTTAAGTGTGAGACGCAAAGAGTTGGGCACAGCTCCACCAACGGCGTTAGGTCCCGGATGGGGCAATGTCATGCACAGTCGACAGGAATCATATGTTGATGGGCAACGGTCATTAGATGTCGCAATCACTGTTGATGTATGTGTCGGACTTTATGCTCCTATCTTAAGCTGATCTCCCCATCACTTTTCATTAGGTCCAAACTACACATGATCCATCAGACCCCGTTGGGTCAACAGTCGCACGGAGCCTTTCGTCGCGCATCACACGACCTTTGAAAAATGGACGCCGTTCCGTACATCTTGCTCGTGTGCCTGAGTCATTATCGTTTCAATTGTCGAGAAAGGGAGGAAGAGATGACCAGCCAAATGATGAAGAATCAGATGTAAAATATGCTGGAGACGATAGCTTTAATGTAGTTGGATCAACGAAGGACTGAGAACTCACTGTAAATTATTTCTATTTCTCGGGTGACTGAAACTATTCTATTACTGTGTACATCTACATTATACACGCATACCTAAGCCCTTTAAAAACATTACTACTTAAAGTGGTGCTCTATGATGATCACCCAAATCACCAACTTTGTCGCCCAATACAATAGAAATCAGAAAAAATCGTATATAAAAAAGAACGAAATGGTATGGATAAGGAGCCTTGCGATTTCTTACTAGAACTTCAATTAAACGGGTGGTCTTGTGTTCCTAACCAGAATTCGGACGTTGTTCACAAACGCACGAACAAGCTCATCAAATGCATCTCGCTCTATCGGCGGGACACTCTCCGAACCACGAACGGCTGCGGTAGACAGGAGGACAGAAGAGCGAGCGAACTCGATCTCTAGTTCATGCATTATTTGAGGCTTTTGGTTGTACATATCAATTATATGCTAGTCAAAGTATTACAAGATGTAGTGACATACCGGGCTCCCTTGACTAGCTGTCTGCGTAACTTGGGTAAGATCAATAACAAACTCTTCATGTGCATACGACAATCGATCTTTTCTTCGAGATAGGGTTGCAGATCCTAAAGGGTGTGCGACTAGAAAATATAGAACGCCTAAGTTCTTAAAGTTCTTGTGGACTATGAGTTGCGCATACCGGGAACCTCGAGATTTACGCTAACTCTCCAGTCTGCATTCCATTTCGGACTGTAAATATCCAAGTTTCCTAGACGAATTTTCTTCAGGCATTCTTTGACATCCCCAGTTTTTTCATCCCGAGTTACTCGTACTTTATCTCCGCTACGGTCTTCAGAGTTGTAAAAGGAGTCCTTGAGGTAAGAATGTTGATATCTCAGAGGAGATGAAGGATGGTCCTGTTGGCGGGATGTTTGCTCCAAGGAGTTAAGCATGACGTTGAAATGCTTATGTTGTATCTAAAAAATACCCCATTAAATAACATAACAGGTCGTCAGAGCTCTGTCCGAGAAGGCTAAATATCATTCTCTAAAAAGGACAGTACATACTGCGGTCATATTAGATTCGAATCTAAGTCCTTCATTATCGCTAAGGACTGAACCGTATGAAAAGAAACTTTAAGATATATGATACCAGAACGACAAATTAGATTATGAAAGCTCACTAGTTTCAACTCGTACAGGGAAATTAACGCGTTTATCATCTTGTTTATTTTTTAGTAGGCCAAGTTTTGCCTCAACCTCGATGGTTCCATCTAAATTCGGACGTGTCATAATCAACTCATGTATCCAATCCGCAATTTCCTTTATGAATTCATCCAACGGTTCGACACCGAGAATCGAAAGTGAAAGAGGTGGTATACTCATGCTATTGATGCCGTTTGACGTTACCGGTGTTCTAATGGTATTCGACGTCAGAGTGGGTGAAAGACGGGGTTTCTTTGAGGTATCTGGTTGTGGAGAAGGTGTACGTCGGCGACGACGTGAAAGTAAAGCTTCTTGTTGTTCGTTTGCGCTGCTATTATTATTGGTTTGATTGTTATTGTTGTTTTTCATGTACGAAGAGGAAGGGGGAGGGCGGATGAAACGATGAAGCCTAAACCTGATTTGGGGCTGCGTGTCTTCTCTTTCCTCCGCGCGTGTTGATCCCCAACTTTCAAATTTAACTTTCTCATTTTACGCCCTCGATATACACATTATGCCTGAGAGTAGGACTCATGGAGTGAAGCGCAAGCGGGAGATAGCACCCAAGGAGGTATTTGTTTTCCCATACCGTTTTAGTGACAAAAAGCGATACATGTCCTAAATAAGTTTTTTTATATGCATAATGGTAAACATTTACAGAAGAATGTTCAGGAAAAGTTGAGGTCAAAACTTGTAGGCTTGCTTTTCATATATATATACCCCCCATGAACTAACTAATCACTGGAAGCTTAGCATCACGGGGTGAAAGAGGTGAAGAAAGTGAGCAAAAAAGTCAAGACATTCGAGACACAAAAGCTAGTGAAGAAATTGAAGGATGCGAGGTATGCATCAATTGGTCAATATCAGTTTATAAAGTATTGGTTGGTTCTAATTACTCTCACAGGAAACAAGAATCCAACGAAGAAGTTCAAACACTCGAGAAACAGCTCGCTATTCTCAAGGTAATTAAAGCATATAGCTATTTGTCGTAGAAAATTTCTCACTGACAGATTACATGCATAGCTTATTGACTATGAAGAAATAGGAACAAAATCACTCCAATCTAAAATTAAGAAAGATGTTTTCTTATCAAAAAATGATGATTGTCAAACCGCAATTGCCCTCGAACTTCAAGTTCCAGCCAGGGATTCTAAAGCAGAAAGCTCTACGGCTCGAACGGTAGTAGAGAGTCGGTTATTGAGTTCAAAACTTCTGGCACAAGAAACTACTACAATTATTAAGTCCTTAAAAGTTTTACTTAGTGCAGAAGAAGAGACTCGGGTGGGGAACAAAGTTGTTGACGACGACGGCGATGAATTTTCGGAGGATCAGAAACTTGTAGCTGGTAGCTCGGAAGATGAGGACGGGGATGAGGAAGACGAAAATGAAGATAGGGGCGTACGTGAAGACCAAAATGACGGCTTAGATTGGCAAGGTTTTAGTTCGGGAGATGGTGGGGAAGGTGGGGAAGAATCTGACGGCGTTGTCAACGGCAGGGGATCAAGTAATTCTATCTCTAAAGACGGCCTGGACGCGGGCTCTTCAGAAGGGGATGAGGAAGATTCTGAAGGTATTCAGTCTGATTCATCATCTCAAATACCAACATCTTCCAAGAAACCCCGGACAAACCTTGTATCGCAGGAAGATATCACAAAAGGCAATAAGAAGGCTAGAACGGGGGAGTCAACCTTCCTACCATCCCTCTCCGTCGGATTTGTTGATGGTGACTCCGATACCGAATGGAGCGATGCAGAGGCGAACATCGCCGATGCCCCCGTTAAGAAGAACCGTAGGGGCCAGAGGGCTCGACAAGCGTACGTACAATAAATGTTCTCTCATGTTACGAGATAATTCATTTGATGTTATATACCTTTACTGGATACAGAATATGGGAGAAGAAATTTGGTCGAAATGCGAACCATGTTAAGAAGAGAACAGAAGCGGATGTGACTGCTACGATCGAATCAGCATATGCCCAACGAGGTAGTCGGGGTCGAGGAAGAGGGCGGGGCGGGTCATTCCGTACCGGGGCTCCAGCTATTGGAGCACATGCAAAACGGGAAGGTGAAGCATCGTCCTCAAATTCGCACTCTGTACGGTTCTCTCGCTCCGAAGGTCAGGCTACTAGTGTCCATGGGAATAGTAGAGCCAGAGGCCGAGGTGCGGGATTTGAACGTTCCAGTAATCGCCATGATACTTCATATAGGGGAGAGAGTAATCACAACAATAACAAAAAAGAACGTAAGGGGGATGTTGGTCTTTCTCATGTTGATGATAAACCGCTACATCCCTCGTGGGAGGCAAAACGGCGCTTAAAGGAGAAAGAAAGCCCTGCTATCATCTCTTCTCAAGGAACCCGTCTAACGTTCACTTGAGATGAACATTTAGTTTACATCTTTGCATTATTACATGTTCATGTACCTACCATCTGCTTCTCTGCTATCACCGGTGAATTCAACATACATATATATATGTATTTGATCCCGAGATACTTTCTACAATAATTTACGACAGGTGATGGTCCGATAAGCGGTTCAGAGGGGATTGCATCATTGAAAATTTTGCGTATCCAATTCAAACCTAACTCTACTCGCCCAAACTGTCCAAGCCAACAACTGATTCAATCTCGTTCTCCCCCATATGTATTCCTAATGTATTCCCAGATTACGTAATTCCTCAGAACACTTTAGGAGATATTGTCACCATAATGCAACATTTGATAACGCCACTACATCATCTTGACGTCTTAGGCGCCAAAGAGACGGAACAAAATCTATAAGTGTAAAAGGTAAATTTATTCTGGGTAAGCTCGGAAAAAGAGGTATTAGGAGTGGTGAAAAACAACGAAAATACAGCAAATACAACACAAAACAAGATAGACAGTGCATAATTAAACATAGCAAAACATACATCGAGAACTCTCACAGAGTAGAGGACAACAATACAGTGAATCTTACTAAAAAAATCTATTTATGCATTTACAAATAGTCCTATGTCCGGACTTTTGATTAACGAGGACATACATGACGAGCCGATCCTGCTGGTTTATCAGAAGTCCGGCATACACGAGAGCACCTATAGGTAAAAGTATTTGTTAGCGATGGAAAAGGTTAAAGTTACAGTATAAAATTAGACCTACCACGCCGTATTACACCGGGGACAGCGCGGGTAATCTACCCCCGCCTTCCCGCAAACACTACACACACAACGAGAACGTAGTCTCGACGAATTCTCAACAGCTGCCAGTCTTGGATCAAGAGGTGGGAGTGGGCCGGGAGTTTCCTGTGTCCGAGGAAGAATGGATAGATTCGGGTTCGGCGTCGATTGAAGGATACGTTCACTATGTTTTGGCTTTGTCCTTCGGGGAGGGCTAAGGAACGCTTGTTTGGAATTTAGGGATGTCGTGCATTTGTCAGTATCAACTCCAGAACCAGAAGCAGAGCGAGTATGAAGTAGATGACTACGCATTTTTCCGCTAGTTACTCTAGGGGAATCTCCACATTGTAATGATACAGTTCTTATGCGGTAATCTAACGATGGACCCTCATTATAAGCCGATTCTGGTGGAGAAGGACTGCGGCTTAAAGATGGTATCACTGGTGTATTACTTTTAGTTTTGCGATAGGGCCAATAACTATCCTTTTCGTCACTACTATCGCTAACCCATGGAATGGGTAGTGACCTCATGGAAAGAGTACGTGCACGTCCGGGAACTGATGAAGTCCGACATGTTTTAGGGGACGCAAACTGCGCCAGTGACGATTCAGCACGTGATCTTAACACAATTGAACGTAATTGACTTTCAGCAGAACTAGTGAGACTAAATGCCCCCAAAGGTGAATGGCTTTCGGGTGAGTTTGTGATGGCAGAGATAGCCTTAGCTTTGGTAATATCCAGAGAGAGCTTAGGGGGATGTGTGACTGACGACAAGGTCGCACTAGAGAGGGAAAGATTCCGATGATGCCTGTCAGACGACAGAGTAGAATTTAAACTAAGGGAGTCCTTCCCCTGAACATTTGCGAGTCCGGGAAAAGGGATAGTGGATGAGAATGCATTATCAGTGGGAGTTGTGATTCCGGAGGTACTCGCAGACGATGAGGAAGACTGAGATATATATATGGTTGAATAAGACATTACATGGAATAGAGGATGAGAAATGCATTAGGTGCTTGTTCAATGTATATATATACGGAGGAAAAGAGTGCGTACCGTTGATCGTAGTCTTGTGGCACACTCGCCAGTGAACTTGAGTGCAGAGCTGTCAGGGCGTTTGATAACTGACTTCTCAAACGCAATATGAGGAGGAAGAGTCATGCAAGATGTTCGGAGAAACTGATTATATAGGGCAAGTGTGCTCACTGCTAAGGACGTGAAAAAAAAGCACGTTTGTGTATAGCGAGAGATGACAGAGGGCGACTTTTTATATCCGATGGAAACCTGCTTCTGATATACCTTGCCACAATCGTCAAGTATATAAAACCAAAAAGCCGTAAGTGATAGCAACTTTTAGAGTCACACGACAGGTATTTGAGAAGGCAGGATTCTCGAATTACGGCAGAAGAGCGGTTTTCCTGGTGATAGTGTGTAGCCAGGGACCAATGACTACCCTTCCCGAGATGTCGGACTGTTTTCGTGTGTGGGACGGAGGACAAAGAGATGATCACTAAAGGCCAAGACGTTTGAGTCTGTCTGGACTTTCATTAAATAACAACGTCTGCACTGCAAGGGACGAAATGCTCAGGAAATCAGTTCGTAATTGCCAGATGAGACTAGTACTTTATCGTCCGCCTCGAATGGCTTCGGCCCTGGGGGGCACTGCCACTTGGCGATCAACGCATAGTATCAGTCTGGCCCATTCCAAACCAGCATTTACTCTTCGTTCTCATTTTTGTAGACCTAAAAGAGATCTTACATGCGGAATCAAAGTCACAATCCATATTTTCATAAAAAAAGTCCATTTTCTTGAACTGCAACTACATCCATCACTAGTCGGGGGTAGCGGTGATGTAAAAGAAAAAATAAAAAGCTGGAGTAAGGATCCGAACCCCAAACTTGTGACATCTTGTCACACATCCATACCGAATTGCTTATGGAATCCCGCGCATCGGAGACTCATTCAGAAAAGGGTCATCCCTGACTAGTTAACTTTAACCTTCACGGACATTTTGTTTCCCTGTAAAATGCCTGTTACATGTAAAAACACCCTCCCATCGGCTCAGGGAAAGCTATAACTATAGAAGGACCTTTTACGGACGTGTGGCTGTAAGGTTGAGGATAATCTCCTGCATGTTTCCTTGCAATAAACAACTTTCTTAACTTCAAGACCCGCTTACGGTATGACGAACGTGCCTTCTCGACCTTTTAATTTCTAGTTATTGCCGAAATATCGACGCAAACAGGTTTTTCCCGCCCCCAATTTTTACACATTCATCTATAGCTATTTATCCGACTGCTTAAAATAGTTTGATGAATGGGATCTCATTCACAGGTTAGTGGTGGTAATTGGTTGGCTTTATTCCTTCCTTTCTGAACGTCTTTACTTTTCCACAGGTTACCTTTTCTCCATAGAATCCAAAATAATGCCATAAAACGAAGTTGCTAAAAATATATCGATAACTATTGCGTGTCTCATGACTCATGGATGCACCACTCCTTATTTGTATGTACCCTCGTTTAGACAGAACACCGACGGCGAACAGACTCCCGTCTCATTCTAAGCGAGTACGGCCGAATACATGAGGAAATCAGGAACTTGGTGGTGATTCAACCGAGGTGAAGGTGAGTCTATCGAGGGAAAAGTGTTGGTTTCGATATATTTTTAGGATAAAAAAAAGTGATTTCATATGGAAGTTTGGATCTTCCTATTAACACATAGGAAGGCAATGAGCGCACTTCCGGTATATATGATGTATAAATAGAATATCTCTGTAATCGTACACACATGTATCACGGATTTAGTATGTTTTGTGACAAGTATATTTGATGTGATGTTAATCCGCTTTGTACCCACCGTTAGATTCATATCTGCAATATGATTGTATGTAACATAATATGAAATAGTGATAAAGGCTTAGTTCTATCTCGGACTTCTTCATTGAAGACTCTGAAATATTTGAAATAGCTGAATCTTAGCGAGTAGATGTTATTGTTTGGAGTTAACTATATTGATGTTTAAACTGCTGTGAGATTATTCAGGTTACCACAGACATACAGAAATTATAATTACGGCCTTTGGTTACGTAACGGGTTAGACGTCCTCATTTTTTTTGATACTACTACAAAGAAAGACAGATATTTGTTCGGGCGGCTTTGCAAATAAGTTGGAACTAGTGCGACGGACCTAGAAAAGCGCCTTCGTCTTGTCATCGGTACGTACCTTAAGAGCTACATGAAACGACCCTTATTTCTCTAACTTGTTGGCCTTTGAGACATATCAGGATCTATTCGGAGCTTTCTATATTCCTATGCTAGATCGTAAATGTCGTAACTAAGTAGTCTGTAGCCGTTTATCGTTTTATTTGAATTGCTAGTTCAACTATTAACTCCCATCCCACATTTTTCGTTATGCAGGAAGTGACTCAAGTGAGAGGACACTAAAGAATATTAAGTACATGACTCATAGTTTCTAATGAATAATGATCCCTGGGGTAGGCTAGATATATTCTCCTTTATTATTTCATATGCGTATACAGGATAAGCTACCTGTTGGCTATCTAACAACAGGCTAGCCCACCTTCGTTGATCTATGGATAGCTAGTCGATTGTTCGTATTAATAGTGGGTTACCAAGTTTCTCGTGAGGTTAAGGATACCGGCTGTTGTCTCGGACCAAGTACATGTAATGCATAATTCGAATATAACCTTAGTAGCATTGAAAGATGTATTAAGAACGTATTTAAGCTAGCAGGAATGATTTTTTTTAGTGATAATGTATTAAGTATCGCATAGCTCAAGAGATCCTGCAATGAAATGCAGAGATGTTATTCGTAAATGCACCCATACAGAATCTCCATACTTACAGTACAGTATCAATTAGGAGGACTCCATATAAGAATAAAATTAACTTGGGTCATAGTGGATCTGGTGATTGGAATATTGGATTGCATATAAATTTAATGAACACTCGGGGGCAGATTTTGGGTGCCCTAGAACATTTAATTGAGACTCAGCCCATTGAGTCCCATAAATGCAAAAGTGTGATGTGTTATCTCAATTGAGAAATAATGTGACTAAGTCACGGTAAGAAAAACGTGACCGCGTCTCGCGACTATGTCATGATGAAACTAAACCAATAGTATTAGCACTTTTGTATACCACCATATTTAGGGTGAGATACCCAACCTTCAAGTTAATCATCTTTTTCAGACCTTTATCTACTAAAATTAAGTCCTCGTTGTTATTCTAACTTCCTAAGAAATGAGCCATAATGAACACACGGAAACAAACGCACTCAAGAACATTGTCCGGGAGAAATGGGAATATTCCCAACGAAGACTGAACGCAGACAGACCTGGAATCAGTGGACTAGTAACATTTTCTGAAGTAAGTCTAGTATTTTCTATATCCTTTAGTCACCTCTTTCCGTTCCCGAGTGAGTGCCATTAACGACAAGTAATCCTACAAAGGCATGGTCTATTGCACAAAGATTTCTTTGGCCACGAGATATACGGGTCTCTAGAGAACGAGACTTTGGTAAGCCCGTGTTGGTAGTTAATGATATATACTAAGACTCAATTCATCCATCCTTATGACTTATCCCCTCAGACGCAGTCAAATTAAAAGAGGCCTTTCAACTCATAGCTGGTACTAAGATGCTGTGGATTTTGGTTGAATGTTTTGTTCGTAAGTTATATCATGCGGTCAAAGTAGCACTTAAATATTGAGTACATATGAAGAGGACCTACGAAAGCAATTTCATATCGTCACGGAAGAGATAGATGCATTTATGGAAGAGTATGAGGTACATGTATTCTCATTTGACCAGATCCAGATGTTAATGAAAGCAACAGTCTTCGAAAGATGTGGAAGTAATCAGAAGGATGATGTTCCGTATCGCCGGTTGGTGTAAAGCCTGGGCACCTGTCCCCGAGTAGGTCGATTAACTTATACTACTCAAGACCTTTCTGAGCTTGTTTGTTTAGACTCGGGTCTCTTCTTTTAACAACGTTCAACACCGAATTTCAAACACACCTATTCGCTGCTCTCCCTCCAACCTTTCCTGGGGCTTTTAAAAAGCTTTGTGAGTCTACCATCGACGCCGAAAAAGACCCGCAGCTGTGGTATGCATTCGATATCCTTGGATTACTGGATCGATATGAGAATCTTGTCGCAAGCGTCTGCTACGAACGGATCGAGGCCAGGACTCAAGAAACTTGTGTTGGCAGATGGCGCGAGCAAGTGCTTCCTGGTATGAGAGAATGGATGAGAGACACAATTGTGCCTTGGATGACCCTTCCATATGCCAGAGGAGCCAGAACTCGTGAATCTTTCATCTTTTTATATCTCTCGTACAAATACTGACCCCTTTCGCTCATAGCGGAGGAAACAACGTACATGCTGGCAAGTATAGGCCAGAGATTTGATTATCACGTCTGCAAATCA
Source organism: Pyrrhoderma noxium (assembly GCA_002287475.2). Lineage (NCBI taxonomy): Eukaryota > Fungi > Basidiomycota > Agaricomycetes > Hymenochaetales > Hymenochaetaceae > Pyrrhoderma > Pyrrhoderma noxium. Next base: position 1,242,344 of record CM008257.1, on the reverse strand, counting down.
CTATGCGAACTCAGGTATATTATCTCTGAAATGAATCAAAATGTGTTAAGGCTAAAGAATATCTTAGAGTTTCCGAAATTTTTGATATATTTGTTGATTTCCCTGACTCAACACCTGCTTTGATTGACCTCCGGGTAAGTAAGGGTCACGTAGGAGTCTTAGTCGCCTTAACCTTTTCGATCATAGGAATGCTTGCAACGGGTTGACATGCGTGCAGAACTTGTTTCAACTATTCGACAGAGGTACTTTATAATGGCTTTCACCTGACCAACACTAACATCATTTCTTCACTAGCAATCGGAATCGCTTACTCCACCCAGGAGCAGATACGAAATCTATCTTAATACAATATACAAATATGATCCGCTGTCTGAGAATCATTGATCCTCCCGGGGTACTACTTCACAAAATCGCAGACCCAATTAGACGTTATCTTAGGTTAGTTTTTCGTCTCCTAGTGATCTAAAGAAACTCTGAATAGTTGATAAAACTTGAATAGAGAAAGGGCTGATACGATCCGTAATATCGTTAGTAGTCTGGTAGGAGAAGGGGGTGATCTTTTGGATGAAAACGAGCCGCCTCAACCTTTACAAATGCATGCTGAGGACTATTCAGATCCAAACTGGGAGCCAGAACCTATTGATGCCGGGCCAGGTAAGCCTCTTCTTCGTCAACCACCGTGTAATAACCCCATTAAATCTGTTACCAAATTACACTTGACACTACTTAGAGTTCCGCACAAGTAAATCAGGGGATATGATCAGCACTCTTATTAGTATATATGATTCCAAGGATCTATTTGTCAAGGAACTTCAAGTCCTTCTTGCTCAACGACTCCTCGCAATCTCGGACGGGAAATTTGAGAAAGAGGTTGGTTACTTCCTTCTATATATCCAATTTACTTTTTGATTCATATTTATCTATCAGAGACGGAACCTTGAGATATTGAAGGTTCGGTTCGGAGAAGCACCCCTTCAAGTTTGTGAGATCATGTTACGAGACATGACTGAGTCAAGACGTATAGATCAACATATTCAGGCTCAGAAACAAGTATGTGTTATTATTTAAGTCATGGGTTACACTTTCTGAATTAGGAATTAGTCGATACTTCATCCAACAATTATCTCAAAGCAATTCTGGCCCGCTTTGCAGGTCGATAAAATTTCAATGCCAGGACAACTCAAACAGTGAGTCACAGTCAATAGGATAAATGTAGTTGTCAGTACTGATACAAAATCATGGATAGGGTCATGGAAGATTATTCCAAAGACTTCAAGGCGTTCAAGCAGGATAAAAAACTACGATTCCTTCCTCAGCTTGGAACCGTTGATCTGACGCTCGAGTTAAAAGACAGGACTCTCGATTTTACTGTCTCCCCTATAGAAGCTGCTGTTATTGAATTGTTCTCATCAAATGGTATGTATTCCAGTTGTCGTTTTACAAAAATAGTTTAATTTAGTAACTTAAATACGTTTCAGAACGGTGGAGTGTATCGGATCTTAGTAAAGAGCTGAATGTTGGCACTAATTTGGTACGAAAAGCCCTTGATTCGTGGATGGTTCGTGGTGTTGTTCGCGAGGAGGAAGGAAATGTATTTTTACTTCTGGAAGAAGTTGGTGATGAGCAACCTTCCCAGATTCGGACAGGTGCTCTTCGTGACGGTCAGTGCCGTCTTCCTTCATTTACGGAGTCTTTTACAAGGAAAGCTGATTTTTTATCCCCTTTTAGTTGTGATCGAGGAGCAGGCCCCTGCTGAGGACTCTAAGCAGCAAGAAGAAACCGAACAGATGCGGATATTCTGGAGGTTCATTGAGGGCATGTTAACAAATATCGGTGCATTACCCCTCGATCGAATCCAAACAATGTTAAGGCTTGCACCAAATTATACCCGCACGATCGAGCAGTTAGGTGCTTTTATGGAAGCAGCACGGAGAGAGGGGCTCGTGACAGTTAATAATGGGTTGTGGAAGCTCAATCGATAGGTGTATCCTATATGAATGTGTACATTAAGATTCTTTTTCTCTTCGTTCTTTTTTGCAAGCATGTATTTATAGTAATGTGTACTTTTATTATGCTGAAACATGTAACCGGGTCAAATCCAAGCTTGTGGCGAAGTCTTGCGATCAACAGAGTCACAGTGCATATACGACACAACCCCCTCTACCTCCATCATCGACATCTTCCATTTATTAATACCTTCCTTTTAGTGTAAAACTGGCCCATAAACTGTAATGGACCCTTCGGAAAAGGATGTTCCGTCACCAAATCCACACTCAGCTTTCTTCACACCCCCTTTCTCGTCCGCTAGTAGCACCCATGAGTCCCTGGACCAACAAAATGATAGTTTCTTCCCATATAATGAGGAGAAAACGCTTCAGCATGTATGTACTATTCCCCCTAGAGAGCTAAGATAAAATGCTCAGAACATTCCTCATCTCGCAGATAGAAGAAAAATTGTGGGCTCAAAGGCGACTGTCGAATAACGATGAAGCACCAAAGCCCTCGTCGTTACAATTTACTCCTCTGAGTGGTAACGAGCCTGTACCAGTTCCTAAGCTCTCTCTGGACGAACTTGAAAAGGTTCAGACTAAGTTGTGCTCGGCACACCTTGCGCCAGATGAGGAGAGTGAGATCAAGGTTGAAAATCATGCCCACGCTGCCGGCTGTCAGTACGCTTAATTCCATTCACCTTTAATTGGGTTTTTAATCTTTTCCTTTTTCCCTCTTATTATTTGATCCTTTCACGTTCCTAATTACAGTTGCGTCCCTCACGCGCGAATTGCAGACTCTTTACCAGTCCCTCCAGAAATGTCTTGACTTGCGTGACAAGTACATCCGACTTTCACGACAACGACTAGGAGACAATCCTCGAGACTATGACGGAAGTTTTACTGATTTGGAGGAAGATGTTCAAGATGTAGCTGGTATTCGACCAGATGCTGAGTTACCAATTCATGACAAGCAGACTAAACAATATAAACCTTGGAAAATTTATCCTAAGCCGCCACCACCACACTGGCATTGGAAAGGAAAAAAACCAGCTTCGAGCACAAGCACGGTGGAACATACGGAAGAAGAGTTTGATTTTAATAAATTCGATATTCCTGGAGAGGATCGTTTTGGGTTTGAACTCGACGATAAAGGTGTTTATCAGGTGTATGAGGACGTTACGGGTTAGTTTAATTATCCATCTATCTCTAAAAGTAGCTGATTTCAAGTATCATAAAAATATCGCTTAGCTGAGAACAAGAAGCCCTTGTTCGAAGTACCAACAATTAGGGAATACTATGTGGACCTCGATTTCGTGCTCAGTGTTGTCTCGGATGGTCCTACCAAAAGTTTTGCTTTCCGTCGATTGAAGTATCTCGCGAGCAAATGGTCGCTATACAGTCTCATGAACGAATATCAAGAAACAGCGGACATGAAGGTTGGTCTATCTTATTACTTATATTTTCCTCTTCTCGATGCTAACCTTTGATACAGAAAGTTCCTCATCGGTACGTTATGACCCTATGCTTACAGACGAGTACTGAGTTTTCCTTTCAGTGACTTCTACAACGTGCGCAAAGTCGACACCCACGTTCACCACTCAAGTAGCATGAACCAGAAGCACCTTCTTCGATTCATTAAATCAAAAATGAAAAGATCACCAAATGTTTGTGTAGCCCATCCCATTGATGTAGACCTTTTCTGATAATTATCTTCTAGGATGAAGTCATAATCCGTGATGGAAAGACCCTTACACTCGCTCAAGTGTTTGAGTCACTTAATCTCACAGCTTACGACCTTTCAATCGATACCTTGGATATGCATGCTCATTCAGATTCTTTCCATCGGTTCGATAAGTTCAACCTGAAATACAATCCGATAGGAGAATCCCGTCTTCGTGAAATCTTCTTGAAGACTGACAATCATATCAGTGGTGTATACCTAGCTGAACTGACAAAAGGTTAGAATTATTTGTTTTCTTAATGAACTTCATTTAATTTTGTGGATTTGCAGAGGTGATGACGGATTTGGAACAAAGTAAATATCAGGTAAGAATATGGTAGTTTAAGCTTCCTCCGGTAGGATATAGCTCACCGAATCGTATTAGAATTGTGAATGGCGTATCAGTATTTATGGCCGAAATGTGAATGAATGGGATAAACTCGCGAGATGGATGGTGAACAACAAAGTTTACTCGCACAATGTGCGATGGCTCATACAGATCCCTCGTTTGTATGACCTCTTCAAGCAAAACGGGTCTGTCAAAAACTTTGAAGGTGTCATACGTAGTGCGTGGATTCTTTGCTATTATTGGTACATAACATTTATTGTCTACCTCTCTTTCAAGATGTCTTCCAACCATTATTCGAAGTAACAAAAGACCCCAGTACGCACCCCGAACTCCACGTATTCTTGCAGCGTGTCACTGGATTCGACACGGTGGACGATGAGTCTAAACCCGAACGCCGGGTTCATCGTAAGTTCCCCTTCCCTCGGGTCTGGGACATGGACCAGTCTCCTCCTTATTCATATTGGTAAGTCTCATACAGCTAAAACATGAATATCCATGATTACTCATTCTGTTTTAAGGGTTTACTATTTGTACGCAAATATGACGAGCCTGAACTCATGGAGACGCTCAAGAGGATTTAGTGCGTGTCCACCGCTAATTCCTTTAAACCGTATACTGATTTTAGGTGAAATTAGACACCTTTGTTCTCCGGCCGCATTGCGGAGAGGCAGGAGACCCAGATCACTTGACATCCGCCTTCCTTACTTCTCACTCTATCTCCCACGGAATCTTGTTACGAAAGGTCCCTGCGCTTCAATATTTGTTTTACCTAAAGCAGATTGGAATTGCAATGAGCCCTTTGAGTAATAACTCCCTTTTCTTGACATATGAACGGAACCCGTTCCCCGACTTTTTCAAGGTTGGGTTGAATGTCAGTTTAAGCACGGATGATCCGCTCCAGTTCCACTTCACCAAGGCGAGTACTTTTAGAATATCCTTGGAGTACCTTATTGACCCTGAAACAGGAACCTTTACTCGAAGAATACTCTGTTGCTGCTCATGTTAGTCTCAATGTTATCTGTGTTCTCTTTTTACATTATGTATTAACTTCTTGTAATAGATTTACAAATTCCCTCAAAGTTCACTCGCGGAATTGGCACGCAACTCTGTCCTTCAAAGTGGATTTGAGATGGAAATAAAGCGTCACTGGCTTGGACATCACTGGTACCTCCCCGGTGCTGCGGGAAATGATATAAACAAGGTGCGTATTTCTCGGGTTTCTTGTCGGTGCTTGGCTGAGCTTGGATTGATTTGAAATTTTTTCTCAGACAAACGTACCCGATAGTCGACTCGCCTTCCGTCATTCGACCCTTTTAGAAGAGTTGAAGATTATTAGGACTAGCCAGCATATCGAATCCCTCTCTACTGGAGTGTCTATGGTTCAACCTACGAGTGACAATATTGCGGCAAGGGCCATGAAACCCAACTAGAATCGATTTCCAAGACCGAAGTTGGTAGACGAACATAGAGAAGGAAAAAAATGAGGGTAAAAATACAGATACATTGTATACATAAATGTAAATGCGCATGTACACATGTACGACAGACTTTGATTACATTAATTTATTAAAGTAGTTATAAATGAAAAATAAACCGCAGCTCATTGGATGTTATCTATCGGATGATCGGATCATTGTTCCTTATCAAGAAAATGGCATGACTGTTAGGGTTCCGGAGGAAAACTATCTCTCCTGTGTTGCTTAAAATTTTAGATAATACTTAACAGTCTGTCCATATGCATCTTACGCTAGAAGTTATCCTTCGCCCTTCAATTTTTCCTTCGTTACAGACAATTGGTTTCTTGGGATGGCAAGTTTGAGTCCTACCTCGCCATGCAAGGAACCCGAGATCGGCAATGATAATAAATACACACAACACGACTTATCTCTAGATGCTTTATTGGAATATCCAACAGAGGAGGAATTTAAAACTCTCCGTCGCGTTCCTGATACACTACCATGGCGGATGTACTTAGTGGCATATACAGAACTTGCCGAACGGTTTTCCTATCGTGGATGTGCGGTCGTCTTTACAAATTTCATACAACAGCCTCTCCCGGCTGGCTCTAGAACGGGAGCGGGTGGATTGCGTGGACAGAGTACGTTACGAGCTTGAAACATGCAACTGTTATGTCTTCTTTGTCTAATATGTCAAATTCTTTTAGGTGGAGCGTTGGGCATGGGTCAAATGGCTTCGACAGGTCTAGTAACATTCAACAACTTCTGGTCCCAAGTGACACCCCTTGCCGGTGGTTACATCGCGGATGCTTATCTCGGTCGTTTTTCAACGATTGTTTACTCTGTCTATATTATTTTATTGGGACATATTATTCTGATAATATCCGCAATTCCACAAGTAATTGTGAATAAGCCAGGTGCACTTGCATGTTTTATTATCTCAATTATCATTATGGGAATCGGAGCTGGCGGATTCAAGTCAAATGTCTTAACTCTTATCGCTGAGCAACGAGATAGCAGAACATATATTCGGACTGAGGCTAACGGTGAAAGGGTCATTGTTGACCCAGGGTTAACAGTTCAGCGTATTTATATGGTCAGTCAGTCTCTAAAATCGATACTTTACAACACTAATGCTAAAAAAATCTCCCAGTGCTATTACCTATATGTCGCGGTTGGGTCGCTTGTAGGTAAAATTACAATGCCATATGCTGAGAAGGTAAGAGTATGTGATATCAACCCTTATAATATACTTATTTATTTTCTTTAGTTTGTTGGCTTCTGGCTAGCATACACCCTCCCAACAATAGTCTTGCTGACCGTACCTTTTCTTCTTTACTTTGGGAGGAATGTCTATGTGCGAACTCTTCCTGCTGGGTCAATGCTTTCTAGCTGTGTTCGCTTACTGCGGTACGCATCGAGAGGTTGCTGGTCTTGGAACCCTATTAGGACATATCGTAACTTGAAAGCCCCAGACTTTTGGGAGAGAGCAAAACTTAGCAACTATAATGAAACGGGAGGAGAAAGGCCTATTTGGATGACTTGGGACGATGCTTGGGTAGACGAGATCCGTAGGGGTTTCAAAGCTTGTGCCGTCTTTGTTTGGTTCCCAATCTTTTGTGAGTTAATCCCGCTACCATTGTTTTTCGAATTCAGTATATTGACGGGAGAACTCAGGGCTAACCTATAACCAGCTCAATAATAATCTTACTTCCCAAGCCGCCGCAATGAACACGCACGGCCTTCCAAACGATGTATTACAAAATCTTGAACCTATTGTCCTTATTATTTTTATCCCTATATTCGACATGATTCTTTATCCTTTTCTTCAGCGCTCGGGAATCCGTTTCACGCCAATCAAGAAGATCACAATTGGCTTCTTCTTAGGTGCGGGGGCAATGGCCTGGGCAGCAATAGTACAACATTACATTTACAAGACGAGCCCGTGCGGGAAATCCGCAGCGACATGTAAAGAAGGAACGAGCCCGATAACGGTCTGGGCACAAGCGGGATGTTATGTGTTAATTGCATTTTCCGAAATCTTTGCGAGTATCGCTGGGCAGGAATATGCCTTCACAAAGGCTCCGAAAAACATGCGAAGCCTCGTTATGGCGCTATTTTTGCTTACTTCCGCTATTGCGTATGCCCTTGGGGAGGCTTTTGTCGGTAAGTAACGAATCATCATAAAACGGTTTGATATTAGTTCTGAATTCTGAAATTCCGGTCCGGTACTCTAGCTCTTTCGAACGACCCTTTGTTGATATGGAATTACGGATCTATGTCTGTACTTGCGTGTGTGTCCGGTATTGGCTTCTGGCTGTGTTTCCGACATCTTGATAAGGAAGAAGAAGAGCTCAACGATCTTAGAGAGGGTAAACTTGTTATACAAGATAACAGCACAACTACGACCATTGAGGGAAAATAAAAAAAGTTTGAATTCATGCGGAACAAAGTAGGAATAGCATGGAAAAGATGCACAAAATTACAATTATTTGTACACGCCTGTAAAACATCATACCCATATCTACCGATGATAATAGATACGATGAAGGACTCCTTTCGGAAGATGGATAAGTTCGATATGGCTTATGCACCAATATGAATGTAATTGCCCCATCTGTCTACCATCACATTTTCATTTTCTCGTATCTTTCTCGTCGTTTTCCATAACGCACGTGCGGCTCTTTTGTACCCTACCTCATGAGGTCCGTCATGGTTATGATCGAACATGGCTTCATAGAAGTTTTCTGTCACAAATGGTCCGTCCTCATCTATCATCTGCCACATCGTGCCTACCACACTACGAAAACCAGAGAATTGGATAGCAGCCGCCAAATGGATTGCCTCATCATATGCATTATGCTCCGTCTGAGCAGCACTGTGGCATGTCGAAAGAAAAGCGAACTCAGAGTTCCTTGATGTACTATGAGAACGAATGATATCTAGAAGTGTAAGATCGATTGATCCTAGCGAGAAGTATGAATCAAACGGTTTTCCGGGGACTAGAGTCCCATGACAAGAGAAATGAACCCATTCATAAGTTTGAAGTTCTTCTAAAACTCTTTCCGGATCGATGTCCTGTTCAACGAGACACTTTATGTTTGCTCGTAGTCCTTTGATGACTTCTACTTCGGCCCCTACTGACGGCAAACTCTCATCATGTGGTGCTACAACAAGAATTTTGGGGATGCCTAATCTTGATTCTGAGTCTAACCGAGCATTAATCAAAGCAGAAAGGGTCGGTGTGTAAGAAGAAATGTATAGGTCACTAAAATATGTAAATGATGAAGGAGAAATAGGTCCGGCTGCGTGGAATGGTAAGGAAGATAGGAAGGAAGTAGGACACCACCAGATACGGGATCCTTCTTGAATCCCACTTGTCCGTAAACCTTCAACAACTGAAGAGCCGACTAGTTGCCGTAGCTTTTTCATAGCATCTCGCAGGATATGATTAAATTGTAGAGGATCAAATTGTAAGTTCAGCTGCGCCTCTGAAATACGCCGCTGGATTTCAAATTAATCACGTAAGAAGGTCTCCGACAGTGGTATATGCATTGGCGAACAATCCTTAATAAGAATAATAACATCGGATCGATGCCTACTGGCACAAATTATTATGACAGGACCTTCATCTGCAACAGACTTCAAGACACTATATGGGGTAGTCTTCATGAAATTCTCATGACATGGTACCTCTCGAATTCTAATCAATATTCCTTCCAGCTTCTCTGAAAGATGTCCCACCCATGGAAGTAGACGATTGACATAACCCTGGTGTGGAGAACACTGTTCAGTCTCAGTCTTTATAGTAGAAATCACTTTCAATGTTTCACATGTATTCGTTAATTCATCGACGAGATCCTTGTCAACACCAATGAGATTCTCCTTGGATGGAGTCAATCCTCGCATATGAGACCACAATATTCCCCTTCCCTTTTCTAATATCATAACGGCGGTTTCTAGATCACCTTTCTCTATTGCATATGAGGATGCATCTAAAGGGAGACTATGCACACTAGCTAGACTGTCAAGATGCATAGGAAGAGTCGGATTTATGGTATAGATTAATTGTGTGAGAGATAGAGCTTCAAAGTAAGCCTCCATAGTACCCTCTTGACAATGATCACGGGAAAGAGCGGCCCATAATAACGCTCCTACTAGGCGAGACTGTAAATCGGATGCTGCGTGTCTAGTACTCGCTTTAAATAGCTCGACGCTTTCTTGTAAGTCATTAGGATGACCTGTAATGTTGAATCTGTGTTTTATGGCATTCCCGAGCTTATTCAAGGTGCTCGAGTGATTGGGGTGTCCGTATAGACGCAAAAGGACTGACTCCTGAAAGATTTCAATGCATTCAATCAAATCGGGTTCTTCTTTGCATACTTTGAAACGGTTTAGAAGGGAAATACCAAGATTATTCAAACTGATAGCGCGACTGGGATGCCCATGGGTGCGTAAAACGAGTGCCTCTCGGACATATGTAATACTATCATCTATATCTGATATCTGACCTGAATGCTTGAAACGTCGATTATAGTTGATACCAATATTACTGAGGGTTATAGATCTATTTGGGTGATTAGGAGTATAGAGACGAAGTGCCTGAAAGTGTAGATGGATACTCCTGTCTAAATCAGCTATCTGATTTAGTTTCTCGAAGCAGGCTACCAGAGCACATGCAAGACCATTCAATGCCAAATTTCGAATAGGAGAAGCTTCCATACATCCCTCTAGAGCTTCCTCGTGCATTCGGATACATTTGTCAAGATCTGACAGTTGGCCGAGATAGTCAAAACGGTCTAGAAATGCATGTCCAATATTGAATAAAACTCTCGGGCGGCAAGTATTACCGGATATACATAAATCAAGAGCTTCCTGATAGAGATTAATACAAGCGTGTAAATCTTTCACTTTTCCAAATGTTATAAAGCGTGCGTTCAGAACGATCCCAAGGTTATTAAACGATCTGAATCTTTCACAATTGCCGAGAGGATATAGTGATAAGGCTTCATATAAAAGCCTAACGCTCTCACTGAGGTCCTCAGTGTCCCCAAGTAGATTGAAACGCATATAGAGTGAATAGCCAAGATGATCGAGGGAAAGAGCCTTGTCGGAGATACGTTCGGTATTCAATGAAACCGCCTGGAGGCAATATTCTATGCAGGGTTGAAGGTCCAACATTTCTTCGTCCTGTTCAAAGAAGCTGAACAGACAATTAGTAAGATTAATCAAAGTTTTCCTCCGAGAAGGGTGACTTGGTGGGCATAATGTAAGTGCCTCGCGATGAAGATCTACACTCTCATCAAAGTTCTCTACGTCTCCCAAGTGACAATATCGTCGGTGGAGCGAATTCGCGAGGTCGTTCAGAAGTTCAGAGCGATCGGGATGATCAAGAGGGACCAATCTTAATGCTTCCCTCGATAAAGTAATACTTTCTTCAAGGTCTGTCATCTCCCCAAATACCTCGAATTTGTATTATAAAGAACGACTGTGTCCGCCTAGGATATTATATCGCAAAGGATGATCAGGTGGACACAATTTGAGGGTGTCATGGTAATAATCAAGCCCTTCACATAATACCGACACCTCTCCATTTTCTTTGTAGAATTCGAAGAAGACCCCACCTAAGTTGACAAATGGTGAGAACCGCTCTGGGTTATTGTCTGGATACATTAAGATAGATTCCCGACAGAGGTTGACATACTGATTATAGTACTCCATATCTTTAGATATTTCAAACATCATGCCTAGGACGGCTCCTAGATTGCAAAGTGCCTGGGGACGATTGGGATGACCTTGTTGGCGCAAGGAAAGCGCTTCATCATGAAGTTTGATACTACCCTCGAGATCAATCATATTTCGTAGGTGTAAGTAACGGTTTTTAAGACAGACGCCAAGATTATTCCGTGCTTCATATTGCCAGGGATCATCAGGAGGACACAAAACAAGCACCTCTTTATAGGCGTCTATACTCATGCTAAGATCATTTCCATCTCTTGTCCGCTCATATCGAGTACAGAGTGATATTCCCAGATTGATGAGTGCCTTGTAACGGTCGGGATTCCCAGAAAAATGTAGCTCAACAAGTTCCCTTTCGTAATCAATACATTAACTAAGGTCGGCGATTTGTCCTGAGAATTGATAACGTGGCCAAAGCAATTTGACAAGTTCTTTCAGGACTGATATTCTCCGGATATCTTTAGGGGGGTATCTCTTTAACTCAGATGTGTGATTCAACTCGAATGTCATTCTGGTCTCTGAAAAGTAATGGGGATGTTTTTATGTAAGATGATTAGTAATGCCTTAATATAGTAATGTCCAAAATTTTACCTTGTAAAAGCATCCCCCAACGACATCACGATGATTAACACTAAATATCAATGCACATTCAAGTTGTTGGTACTTACAATGCACAGGCAAAGAAAGACAACTGAAACGGACAGGAGAAAAACTGTGAGAAAGTTACAGTTTTTTTGACACTTTTTGACAGGACGTTGATCGCCGAGGTTAATGGCAAAAGCAATGGTAGGAAATTATACGAAAAATGAAGCTCACACTTCTCAGTAAGGAAGAATAGTCCCTAGGAGTTTTCGACAAGTGTACTTGAAGTTTTCACGATTCTACATTAGTAAATTATAAAAGAGACCTGCTCTAGGTATACATATTATGCTCTTGTGCAAACAAGACTTTGCGTACAGTTCACATTCATCGTGATAGAGAAGAGAATGACTGTCCCAACACTAAAGGACAGCCACGATAGTGTTAAGAATAAAGAATAATGGAGGGTTAGGCAGGATGTACAGATATACAAACCACTAAAATTACTATTAATATATTTAACCAGGCACGCATCAGAACCAGGAATCCAGGGCGACCACTAGAGAATGAGCAATATAACTTTGGGTGGGGAGTTAATGATAAGTAAAAGTCATAGACATAATTGAAGACGAAGGTCGAATATAACAGACAGGAAGGGAACATCGATAGAGAGAGATAGTAACAGATAGATTGGGGCTTCAACAAAGAAAAAATAGGTGCATACGTATAACATGATAGGATACATAGAATGCGAAAAAAGGGGGAAATGAATGTCATGGAACAGAAAAAAAGGGTCCAGATTCGGTCGAGACATAGTGATCACACTGCATGAAAATTACACTGAATCCTAATATCCCTACAATAACATCTCAATCTTCATCGAGATCCATACCACCAACACTCATACTTCTCGTAACACCCAACCCACCAGCAGTGACAGGGTCAATCTCACTAAAATGTGGTAACACAACTTTTTTAGGGTCTACTTTTTCACGTTCGCCCCTCCGATTACGGACGTCCATCACCAGTCCAGATTCGTCCGCCTCTTCAGTGTCCATCTCAAGATCATCATCGTCTGCGATTGCAGATTCTCCATGTCGGATTTCAGGTCTCCCGGATGGTCTACCAGGCAATTGAAGAGGTGGCAACGTGATGGGGGGAGACGCGGCTCTAGAAGCAGGTAAAGACTTTCCCCCGTAACTATGCCCATGAGCATGAGACGCAGAAGGATAATATAGTGATGATAGAGACCGCAGCTCCGAAGAGCTACTACTTCGCTTATTCGTACCAACATTACTATGAGTGGAAACCGTATTTGGGTTCTGAACTACAGCGGAAGCATTCTCTATAGGCTTGATTGGTGTCATACCAAAAGCTAAACGTAACGAAGTTGCCAGGTGATTATGGTGCGTTTGACTTTGCCCCGCCCCATTACTCGAATTTTGAACTAAAACTGGACTCGGTGCCCGTGAGCTAGCATTTGAATTAGATCGTACCGCACTTGTTGGAGGCCCCCTGAAACTTGAAGCATTTGATATGGTTGTATGCAAAGAATAATGGGTATTCCCCGGAGAACTTCCTGTGCTTGACGGCCCGCTACTCAATGCAGGGGTCCCACTCCCAGAACCCGAACCAGAGGAAGATTTCCCAACAGGCCTTGGAAGTGTGCGGTCACTTGAATATGGGTAACCCGGGAAGGAAGGGCGGGTAGGACTTAAGGTAGGGGAAAGTGTGGTTGAAGACGCCGCATGCTCGCCGAAGGAACGGCGTTTGTAGGAGTGTGCATATGGATGATGCGGGTAGGAGTACGTGTGAAGATGGTGATGACCATGAGTATGACTATAACCATTAGCACTATGTTGATTGGAGTTAGTATATGCTCCGGACTGGGGCATAGGGCTATAATGCATCGTCGGACTAGTTTGTTGTGAGTTTGTCACTGAGGAATTAGTTGATGCGGCAAGCGAGGGAGGGGGCAGAAGGACAGGAGATGGGACTCTACTCGGAGTTGAACTGTGTATTCCAAGCTGCCTTATTCCGCCAAGAAAGGGGGACGTTGACGGTGTATATGGTGCACTCTCGGCACCTGGAGGTTGGTGATAAGTTGGGTATGGATGCCGAACGTGAGAGCTATGTCCTGGAGGAGAGCGCGGATACGTAGGCGTGGACCCCGGCATTTGGGGTAAGCTTTCACTGTCCGTAGATGTGGGGGACGGCGATTCTTCGGTCTCATGCTCGTGATCACGCTTCTGCGGTGGATGAACTAATAAAGTATGATTATGATGTCCCGCATTAGGATGTGCGTATGGATGGTGTGCATGCTGATGGTGATAGTGGTGGTGATGACCAGGAGCAAAGTGTTGCACATGGGTATATGCTGATGGAATTCCATGTATATGGGGGCCACTGATGCTCACTCCGAGCCCAGCTTCAGCTCTCCTAATCGCTTCATTACGTTTGGCTTCGTATTCCAGACGCCGGGCCACCTCGGAGCGTTCTAATTCGTAAAGCTCTTCCATTGCAGCGAGGGCTACGATGTTACTCATTTGAGGTTCAGCTGCGGATCCCCCAGACGAACGGGTACGAGGATATGCCGACGAAGCCGGATGCTGTGAGCTCAGACGGGGTTTATCACCAGCCACTGATGGGTGGGGAGTGAGATTGAGGGGTTGATGGGGATATCGATGTAGGAGGGATGCCTCATTCTCCATGACTGTCGGTCTTGGAAAGGATTCGCCCTAGAATAGGGATGAAAAGTTAATTTACAGCAATGACGAAAAAGGTATTATTGTAATTGTACTGAAACTTAAAAAAAAAACGAACCTCATCATCGCTGTTTGCACGGCTACGCGCTTTCTTTTTCGCGCGGGTGCTTCCGGAAGAATCTTGTTTAATAGACGTCATCCTGAGACCGGCGAGGTCTCCTAGGGACATGCTTCTGCTCTTTCCATAGTTACTACTAAAACCTGTACCGGATGTCTGTTTGTCTGAAGACGTTGTGGCTAAACCCGAATCCTTGTCTGTCCCTGCGTTTGATGATGTCAAACCAGAAGCAGTAGCAGCGCCCCTGCGATCTGTGTGAATTCTTGAATGACGTGTGAGCTCGTCGGAGCGACTGAACTTTTTTTCACATCCCGGATGATGGCATGCAAAGGGTTTTTCGCCAGTATGCGTTCGTATATGACGCGTCTGGATACTCGGATTAAATGCACATGATATGTGTGAAATTGAATTGTACCGTGGGGGCGGGGGTGGGGATACCAAATAAGGTAAGGCGTATAGAGACGGAGCCCCGAGAATCAAGTGACAAAGACACGAGATGGTTGTGCCAATTCACCATGGAGAGAAGCGGGGGTGCCAGACATGAGGAAAGGAGAAGATGAAAAAAAATGAAAGGAGTTAGCGATAAAATTTCAAAGATGATGAGACACGCCAGCGCAGACAAACCTGGTGCTCTAGACGGCTAAACATTCTACCACAGTGCTCGTAGGGACATTTGTAAGGGCGTATGTTAGTCGTCTTGTCAGTAGAGGTGGTGTTTGATTGTTGAGAGGGTTGCCCCTTCTGGTGTGAGCTCGAGACCTCTAGCATGCTGACCAAATAGAGGAGATGCGACAATAGAGAAGGAGGGGGTGAAAGGAGGAGATGTTGGGAATGAAGAGGTCCTAATAAGTAGAGAAGAAGCGGCAGAAGAAGTCTATATGAGTCTAAGGGAAGAAATAGATATCCAAGAAGACGGGAGTGTAGTAACAGAAGAGATGACGAGAGATCTAGAGCAAAAGTTTGAGGAGTAAGTCTATTGAAGATATGATAATTGTCTACAGGGATACAAGAAACGGTCTAAGTCGTGACTGTCGTCGTTGTCAATGGTGTAGTCTGCAGGTTGATGATAAGCTGATCAACGTGTCATCAAGAAATGAGAACTTGGCTTTAACGTTTCCAGGAGATGGTGGATCGAGGACAAGGGCTGTTCAATGCCAGTCTGACTGAGTCTTGACCTCTTCCCGGTCGGCTTCCCGACACTGCCCGTTATAGGAAGCGGCGAATCCCCGGCCTTTATTTTTTTTTTCCTCTTCTTTCCCTTTCCCTTTCCTTTTCCTTCTTTCTCTTCCTGATCCGGGGCCTATCTCGTTTCCTGTTCCTTTCTTCCCCACCCTATGCAGAAAGAGAGACGATGCTGATAACGATAGAAAGATACCTGGTCGACAACGGAAGAGAGCAAAAACTTTAAGTAAACTATTTTTTTATATATTTTTATCTCTTTTTTCTCTCTCCGTTACCCCGACACTTCCGAAAGGCATCGGTCCGATCTCCGGGTCAGCTCCACGTGCGGAGGCCATCACTCATCACTCATCGCACAGGGACGGCATTCTGCCCGGAAAAAAAACACTCCAACGCTAATCTTTAAGACGAATCCGGACAGACTCGATCACAATCTGGAAATCTAATTAATATATAAAATCCCAATCTCAAAAAAAGAGAAAAACTATATAAGGAGCCGTGCCTTGAAATTCCTGGGTGTTGTGCATCCGTATGCTCTTTAAGCATAGAAACAGGCTTATGCAAAATTTCGTATCGCCGCGGTTCGGAGCGCAGAAGAATCTCTTCCTGTTCTAATCTGCTAGTGACTAGTACGGGCTCTGAGCAACCCTTGTCCAAGGCACATCTTTTTTGGTTCTAATGATTCCTAATCACCTAACCACCTTATCGCAATCGCGTCTTCCCAAACTCCGTCCCTCTATTAATCTTGTTTATTTGTCGCAATCTTTCCCTATTTTCTTCCCATTCTCCATACTCGTTCTTTACCCCAAACGGGCACCTAATTCTATTAGTACTCAATCAAATATATAACGACTTGTATCCATACACATTATCTTCAAAATATAACTTTGACTAATGTATATTTGCCTTCTATGTGAAGTTATGAGATTGTGATGATGCGCGTCTTTCGGCTAGGCGCTCGTTATCCGTTCCCTTCCATGTGCCAATTCTCCTTTCCCCACTAGGCACGTTTCTCGTCCCTACCCACCTCTTTTTTTCGTTCTCGACCCCTCAAAGAAACCTCCACATCTACTCCGCTTCTGACCCCAGAGAGGCTCAGTTCGATCACCAAAAGGGTAGTAACCATATATGAGCAGAAACCGCTCAATCCATTGTTGTCTCTCTTTATCCTCCCCCTTCTTTTCTCCGCTGATTCTTTCTTATATCAGTCCGGAGGAGACGCGATAATTTTGCCGACATGTCCCCCTTTTTTGCTTTCAATGGATCAAGGAAGTATTTCTTGTGAGTAAAAGTCTTGTAGTTGTCTACCTTCTCAATACAGTGTCTGTACTCAGTATATAGGTTACGTTGTAATACACACCTGAAGAAACCCCGAGTCGAAATCAATCATCATAGACATCTCACAGACTCGCTAGTAATAACCCAAAAAGCAATTCCAGCTTTAGGGTATGAATCAATGTCTTCTCATCCGCTTTCGTACAAAACATCCGTAACTCTGATTCCTTTTGCTTGCGTCATACGTGCAGTTCTGGTTCCAGTTCTTACTTCTTTTTATTATTACCCCACTTCCCTTCTCACCAGAGCTCCGCCGCTCTACATTATTATTATTATTCTCTCATGTAGAATATTCACAAGCTTTCAAAATCTAGATAAAACGATGTCATTATGGATGGTTCTAGCCACATATACTCTACCCGGGAATTTGCCTACCATATGCTCCAAGCTAGGCTTTTCTAAGGTTAATGTGAAAGTCGT
Organism: Pyrrhoderma noxium; assembly: GCA_002287475.2. Taxonomy (NCBI): domain Eukaryota; kingdom Fungi; phylum Basidiomycota; class Agaricomycetes; order Hymenochaetales; family Hymenochaetaceae; genus Pyrrhoderma; species Pyrrhoderma noxium. The sequence continues at coordinate 1,224,752 of CM008257.1, read as the reverse complement.
ATAACCTGCCATTCTGTTTTTTTACACGTACGATACCACGTTTACCAAATCTCCGTCTTCTGAGGTCATCAAATTATTGAGTTATCTCATCATCAGAGCTCCATGCTTCCGTCATCTACTTTCCGGATTAGCAAGAATCTTAATATAAGTTTAGTTGCAAGGACAAATTTGGATATCTTATGAACGAATCATCCAAGATAATGGAAGGGCGTTTATAGTTTTCTTCCTCTTCCAAACCCGGCTTTCAAAAATACGGGTATGAGCATATCCGTCCCGTAGAAATGCGGGAACTTTACGAGTGGGACCGAAGTTTTTTCTTGAGAAGGAAGTGTTGTGAAAACATACCAAGAGACTGCGGAGAGGAACTCGGGGAGTCGGGATGAGTCATCAAAGCCACCGACCCGTTTTTCCTGGATCTAGATCGTACGCCTAGAATCAACCGAGCCATGTGTTGTGTTGTCAAGATGTTATACTTCCTCTCTCCGCAAAACACTCAGGATATCAGCTTATCTTACAAAAATTCAAAGTCAGCCACAGTTTTATAATGATTAATAATCCTTTACCCGTTCTACCTCTTTAGACTGCAGTCTCTAATGACCCCGCGTGCACTTTGGAAACCTCTGCATGCATTCCCACAGACCCCATCAAACAGAGTTATGACTTTGAGGGTATCTTCGTTTCGGAAGAATTTGGGTTATAAAGGCTTACTGCTAGCATTTGGAGAAGAGGCAAAAAGGAAACATACCCTGAATTGACGTTGGAAGTTTCTTTGTACGTGATCGAAGAGTGTCTCGATTTATCGCGAGTTATTCACGATAACTGAAGGCTATCTGCTACGAGCGCCAGCTGGGCAGGACATTAAAAGACTTATTTGTCCGTAGTAGGGAGATTTCCATTTTGTCTTTTTTGCATTAAAATCTTGCATTTTATTCTCTCGAGTTTAAAATGAAGTATTAATAGAAATACCACCATATTTTGCAATGTTGAGGGTGAGTCAAAATTGCGTTATCTTAGCTTTAGAATATAACTAAATAAATTCAAACTAGAGTTTTCCTTATCTCTTGCAGGGTAATAGCAGCTTTTACTTGATGTGGGAACAATAAATATCGCAATCCCCAACAACCTAAAAAAGTATGTTCTTAAAAGCGTAGCGCCGATCAGTCTTACTATGGCGTATTGGTGTGGTTACCCAATCAGCACCTTCAATGATATGACTAACAGAAATTACGCGTTTTCGCCTTAACATGTTATCCGATACGGGTTAAGGCTCTGCACAATGTCATCAAACCATCAGAGCATAATATTCTCTAATGATGCATTTATTAGTCGCAATTTGTATCGATGACTACTATAAATGAAGCTAAGCAATCGGTATGGCCATTCATATACTACTATGATCTAAACCTTAAACTGTTTGTAAAAAGCAAGCCGCTCTTGCTTCGACTAACCAATTGGACAAACTGGTAATCGTACCCCAAAGAAACCGAGAATGGGCGCAGGTTAATAGATACGCCGATATTCTACAGAACATGTACCGCTTCCCTGGTAAATGGCTCCAGTATTAGTCTATCTCCGTTCAATATAGGCTAGATTTTTCTGGACCTTTGTACTTGCTACCGAGACACTACTTCTCTTGTTCCTTAAAGGAATGAAATGTCATGAGGGTATATACAGTCCATACTGGTATGAAGTCGACACTCCATCTATTTTTCCAAGTAACTTCACTCCGAAAGGCTTGGCTTGCGTGCTCCAACCAATCGGTCAAAGGCTTTATAGGATGGCTGTGAATGCCAGCGTTTGATTTATTGGCTGATATTTGTGACATATTGAGTCCAGACATGCATGATTGAATTAACATTGCATATTAGGGCCTAGGGCTAAATCGTGTCTTGTTTTGGTTATAGATTCATACTTTTAATAGAGGCCAACGAGGTACATGGACGAGAAAAGTTTAAACTTTCAAAAGACGCCAGCTTTTCCCTTTTAATATCCATTAGGGAGTCTACAAGCTGCCAGGGTTAGTCATTTCAAGATTTAAAAGCACTCAGTATCATGTGTTAAGCGTTCTCCTTTAAGCGCTCCTTATTGTGGCGTATGGTATTTGAAATCATGATTACATAAAGGCCTATGTGTTAGCAGATCCTAAACTAAACTATCGACGCGACGAAATGTTCAACAGTCAATTTGAAGTAAATTTTCCCGAGACACATAATACGAAATCAGGTAAATTTTTCCAGGATACATAATATGAAATCAAGTAAATTTTAGGGATCAGTCATTCCGTTGAAGGTGCCAACTGTAATATTGGACTTCGTAATGTAAGGTACAAGATAGAAAACTCGTCGTAGAGCACGTACTGATACGCATGTAACTCGCCATAGTTGAGACAACGTCAAGATATCCAGAATAAGGACTTTTGGTCATAATAATTAGACAAAAATTCCCTATGAGAAAGTCACACACAATAAGGAAATCGTAAATGGAGACGATGGTGCGTACGTTAAATTATTCAGATAATAGTGCTATGTGCTATTGTTTGTTGGTTCGTCTAAATTTACGTGGATTTTAATAGTAATTAATAGTTGTTCTCACTCCGAGATAGTAGTTATCAGGTATTTTGACTCCGATGTCGCACTTGAAAATGGTCTCTATTTGGTTCATGTAACCTGAAAACCGTAAGCGCGTCCGTAGGCGGCTGTGACGGAGCCAATCCCGCCAAGAATGCGAATGTTAATGGACCGTATTTATATAATGGGTGGTATTGGAATGAATTTGCCACATCTTCCCAGTTTATTTCTCTTTACTTTAGATTCTTTTTTTTTTTAAATCTAGAGGATGGACTCGAGCCGAGAGCCAAGTTCAATACTAGAGCGAGATGGAGACATCGTCCCAGAACTTCCCACAGACGCTGGGATTGTGGCTGCAACCAGTGGAACGTCCTACTACCAACATCATACCACAACATCGTCCAATAACAGGAGTAGCTCACCACCGAGACGTCGCCCTTCAAATGCCTCTCATGTTGCAGTCGATTATTTTGATCCTGAAGGTGTTAGCGAGCTCAAGCGTACCTTTACAAGGCAAAGTACCTCAAGACGTTCAGAACATAATGTACCTCCTCCAACAAGAGGCAGTGTACATTCTGAGAGTACCGCCGTATCTAGCGCTGCCGCTTCTCCAGAGAAATTTGATTTCGAGCAACACCTGAAGGATATGGTCCAAAGGTATGAAATTCTATCATTCCATGTTATTTAAAAATATTATTTCTAACAGCTGTGAACAGATCGGAGGAGCAGGAAATCAAACACCGCGAGCTTGGTGTCGTCTTTCAGAACTTAAGGGTTCAGGGAGTCGGATCGACTGCTAGTTATCAACCTACGATGGGCTCGTTGTTCAATCCTTTCCTCATTCCTGAAAAGATTCGCCAATTTATGCACCCTACTGTACGAGATATTTTATCCGGATTTGAAGGGGTCGTTAACCCAGGGGAAATGCTTCGTATGTACTATTCGTCCTTAATATGTTTAACCCTCATGAAATTTATTGTTTGAAACTGTAGTCGTCCTCGGTCGACCCGGATCTGGTTGTTCCACGTTATTGAAGACCCTCGCTAATCAGCATGACGAATATCATGATGTTTCTGGATTACTTCATTACTCATCGTTCACTCCTAAGCAAATTCGTAAACACTACCGAGGGGATGTGATTGTATGTAATTTTTTATCTTCACATATGTGGTGGTAAAACTCATGACCGCGTCATTTAGTATTGTCCGGAAGATGATGTCCATTTCCCAACTCTCAGTGTTGGAGAGACCTTAAGATTTGCAGCTAGTACACGTATACCAAGTAGTAGAAGTCGACTGCAGGGAATGTCCCGAGATGACTACATCGAGGGATTTACCAACACATTGAGTACTATTTTTGGTCTACGTCACGTCTTAGGTACCAAAGTTGGCAACGCAGCCATCCGTGGTGTATCTGGTGGTGAGCGGAAGCGTGTCTCGATTGCTGAGGCATTAGTTACTCGTGCAAGGATAAGTGCTTGGGACAAGTAAGTCCGGATTTATTATGCGACATTCTGATTTTAATGTGTATGTATCTATTTAGCTCAACTCGAGGTCTTGATGCCTCTACAGCCCTTGAGTTTGTACGCGCTTTGCGTATCGCCACAGACAATCTCGGATTAACCTCAATCGTCTCGATCTACCAAGCATCAGAACTTCTTTACAAGGTAAATAGTCTTTAATTCATTTCACAGATCTCATCTCACCGATAAATCAAATAGCTCTTCGATAAAGTGTGTGTTATTTACGAAGGAAAGATGATTTACTATGGTCCTGCGGATGCAGCTCGTGACTACTTCATCGAAATGGGATGGGAGCCGGCTAATAGGCAGACGACAGCGGATTTCCTTGTGGCTGTTACTGATTCCAATGGTCGCATGGCTCGCGAAGGATATGAAAGTCGTGTCCCTCGTACTGCGGATGAATTCGTTCAGTACTTCCAGAAGAGCAAGCTTGCGGCAGAAAACAGAGCCAATATCTCCACTTTCTTGTCTTCACATTTGCTTTACGATGATGGCACTACTCCAGATGTTCTTGCTGGCCTACCTCCCGCCCCCTCAGTTCCTCTTAGTGAGAAAGAGGAAAAGCAAAGACACTACATTATGAGCGCTCATGCAGAACGTGCGAAACATTCCAATCCAAAGAGCCCTTATACGATTAGCGTTGTCGCCCAAGTGCGTGAAGTCATGAAACGCCGTGTACAGATCCTAAAGGGTGATTGGTCGGCTCAAGCCATCACACTGTTTTCGTATATTTTCCAAGCTATCATCATGGGTACTATATTCCTTGGCTTGGAAGAATCGACAGCTGCTTTCTTCTCCCGTGGTGGTGTTTTATATTTGTGTGTATAATTTTTATTATTATTTTCATTTCAATTTTACTAAGAATCCCATTAGTGCTATTCTCTTCGGTGCTCTTACGTCTATGGCTGAAATTCCTGCTTTGTACTCTCAACGTCCTATCGTCAATCGTCACGCAAAGTCAGCGATGTACCATCCTTTTGTGGAATCTATTGCCTTGACTGTTGTTGATGTTCCAATAACTATACTCACACTCGTTTTTTTCTCGATTATACTATATTTCTTAACTGGTCTACAACGTTCCGCAGGACAATTTTTGTATGTGTGAAAATATTTTATTGTATTCAGTCTACTAACTCAATGGTCCTTCAGCACCTTTTTACTTCTTGTGATAGTGGTTTCTTTGACAATGAAAGCTTTCTTCCGAAGTCTTGCAGCCTTCTTCAATAGTGAAGCGAATGCCCAGTCAATGGCCGGTATTTTCACTCTGGTACTAGTACTGTACACAGGTTTCAATATCCCTAAGCCAACCATGATAGGGGCTTTGCGTTGGATAACCTATGTAAGAATTTTATTGATTTGTCAAGTTGATTCCTATACTGACTCATGATTTCTCAGATTAATGTATGTTACACCCATGATTTTTTTTCTCAGAAGCCAATTTGTTTATTAATAACTTATATAGCCACTAAGTTACGGTTTTGAGGCTATTCTGGTGAATGAGTTCCATACACTGGATGGTAGTTGTGCTTCGTTGGTTCCCTCTGGCGCTGGATACGAAAATATAACCCTCAGCAATCAGGTTTGTGCAACTGTCGGAGCAGTCTCTGGCTCTAGCACGGTGAATGGAGATAGATTCGTCAATCTTTCATATGGATACAGTCATTCACATCTCTGGAGGGTACGTTAGATCTTCGTCTTTACTAAACATATATTTATGCCCTCCTGTAGAACTTTGGGATTGTGATTGCATTCGGTCTATTCTTCTTCTTCACTCTAAACGTGTTTACGGAGCTCAATACCTCAGCTACTGGTGAAACCTCGGTAGTTCTTTACAAACGGGGTGCAAAATCTGCACCTGTTGAGGAATCCAACGAAAAAGGAGACGAGGAGAAGGGAGGGCGATCCAGGCAGCCAGCTTCGGATGAATTTGCGGATAGGAATAACAAGGCCCTGAATGAAACGCCGAAAATGACAGATGTTTTCTCCTGGCAGAATCTGAACTATGTTGTGCCAATTGGAAAAGGTGAAACCAGGAAGCTTCTTGATGATGTATTCGGTTTTGTCATGCCTGGTAAATTGACCGCACTCATGGGCTCGTCTGGTGCCGGAAAGGTGTGTTTCTTCTTACCTTTTAGTAGTACCAGGTTATTAATGCAGCTTTTAGACAACTCTTTTGAACGTACTTGCTGGTCGTACAGATGTCGGTGTTATTACTGGGGACCGATTTGTCAACGGGCATGGGCTCCCTCACGATTTCCAATCTCAAGCCGGATACTGTCAACAGATGGACACACATCTACCAGAAACTACTGTTCGGGAGGCATTACTATTCTCTGCAAAGCTGCGTCAACCCGAGTCTGTGCCTCTTGCCGAAAAGGAAGCATACGTCGAAACGTGCCTGAAAATGTGTGGATTAGAAGATCATGCTGACGCAATTGTTGGAACTCTAGGAGTCGAACATAAGAAGAGGACAACAATCGGTGTTGAGCTGGCTGCGAAGCCCAAGTTGTTGTTATTCTTGGATGAACCGACTAGTGGTCTTGATTCCCAGTCTGCTTGGGCAATTACATCGTTCCTTCGTAATCTTGCTGATAATGGACAAGCTATTTTGTGTACGATCCATCAGCCATCTAGTGAGCTTTTCCAGGTATTTGACCGTCTATTACTCCTTCGTAAGGGTGGACAGATGGTGTACTTCGGTGATCTTGGTGCAAACTGTGAAACATTAATTTCTTACTTCGAAAGAAACGGAGGAAGGAAGTGTAATGCGGACGAAAACCCGGCTGAGTGGATGCTTGATGTCATTGGTGCTGGTGCAACGGCTACGACTTCGCAAGACTGGCATAACGTATGGCTGAAGTCTGAGGAAGCAGTAAAAGCTAAAGCTGAGCTTAATGACTTACTCGTTGAAGGAAGGAAAAGGCCACCTGTCCAAGCAACAAGAAAATCTGAATTTGCTTCGTCTTGGATGCATCAGCTCATAGTTCTGCTTAACCGGGCCTTCATCTCGTATTGGAGGAACCCCACATATATTATGGCGAAACTCATTCTTAATATCGGTTCGGGTCTTTTCATCGGTTTCACTTTCTTCAAGTCAAAGGATACGATGCAAGGAACTCAGAACAAGCTTTTCGTATGTCCTTTCTCTTTGAAATTTCCTTTTCTTTATTTTCTAATCGTGTGTATTCTAGGCTGTCTTCATGGGAACCATTCTTTCTGTAGCCCTCGCAAATCAGATTCAAGTTCTTTTCATCGATTTCCGCAATATATACGAAGTTCGAGAGCGCCCGAGCAGGATGTATAGCTGGACTGCTTTGCTCACTTCACAATTGCTCGTTGAATTACCCTGGAACATATTTGGTTCTTCACTATACTTCTTATGTTGGTACTGGACTGTTGGATTTGATTCGTCCCGTGCTGGATATACGTATCTCCTGCTCGGAGTCTTGTTCCCTATATACTATACGACGATCGCTCAAGCTGTTGCAGCTATGGCACCGAATGTGGTTATTTCTGCCGTCTTGTTCAGTACCCTGTTTTCCTTCGTCCTCTCTTTGTAAGTATCAAGAATCCTAACAAGAAACAAAAGAAAGTGCTCATTAATTCTTTTCTTTCAGCAATGGTGTATTACAACCTTTCCGTCTCCTTGGTTGGTGGAAGTGGATGTACCGCGTTTCGCCCTTTACATACCTTATCGAGGGTCTCCTAGGTCAAGCAATCGGGAGATACGATATCAACTGTTCAGCCACAGAGTTCGTAACACTTGACCCCCCTAGCGGCGAAACCTGTTCACAATTCTTGGACACGTATATTTCTTCTGCTGGTGGTTATCTTCAAAACCCTGATGCGCTTTCCGGATGTCAATACTGTTCGTCGAGGACGACAGACCAGTTCCTCGAGTTGTCGTTCAATGTATTCTACTCTCACCACTGGCGTAATTTGGGTATTTTCTGCATATACATCGTGTTCAACGTGAGTAGCAACATCATTTATACTAGTTTAGTGAGGACTTGCATATTGACAATTGAACTATTTTTAGGTTGTAATGATTTACGTCCTTACATACATCTTCCGAATTCGTTTCCGTCGCTAGACGTATTTCCGTCGAATTCCCTTCCCCTCTGGGGTCCTCTCAATCAATTGCATTATATATCCCCTCCTTCTATCGCTGACAATACGAATATCTTACGTTCTCGTTATATAAAACCCTTAGTATATCAATCGTTTTTGGGCCATCGGACCATACAATAATAGTTGTTTTTGTGTTACTTAGTATCTCTTACTCGTGAGCTTGACCCTATCTGTGCTATTAAACTTTTATCTATTTCTTTTTCTCTCTATTTCTTTTCTTATCTTTTTGGATGTATCAAACAACAACCTCGTTTAGCCGAACCCTAATCACTTACCAGGGATCGACTAAACGTAGATAGATAGAATGAATGGACAAACGAACGAATGAACGGACGCATAACCTCTTGTTCAGTAGTTGTATTTCAATATCCTGTAAATGTATATTTTATCACATCTCAGAAATCTCAAACCCAATCATAACTTTCATCTCGATTACAAGGGCATAAGTGACTAATTATCAATTACTACATATGCCACGCCCGAGAGAAGTCCCCGACTTGCAGCAGTCAGGTATTGTACAAAGCTCAGAATCCAAGCAAGTGTGTACGTGTACCCCAACATCAATACCAGATACTGCGGGTTCGATGAGCAGGTAAGATCTCACTCGTCGATATTCCAGTGACGACCTCCTCGCCTCTCTCAATCTTCTTCGCTAGGTCCCACAAATAAAAGTCAATCAATACACTACTTACATCCTCCGCCACTTCTTTGCCTCTACCGTCGTCCTTCTCCTTACCACTACCCTTGCCTTTGGTAGTGAAAGTCTCCTCCGCCTCCGCTAGGATAACATCCCTAACAGCCTCCACACCCAAGATACTCGCCGCCCTGATACTAACTTCTTCCATACACCCCGGCTCCAAATACGTTCCTTTCCTCAATTTCTCAACCAAGGAAGAAGGGTATGTGAGGATCCCCAGGTGATGGAGGATCTGAGGAACACGGTAATCCGCGAACATCGTCAACTGCGAAACGCCATTAGGCAAGAACGGATGACGAAGTTCTTCTTTTTCTTCTTCTGTTACAGTGGTACTACCGTCATTTCTCTCGTTATGTCCATTCGTGATGTCGTCATTGCCGTTGGTGTTTTGGATGTGGTTGTTGTCCTTAGTAATGCCATTGGCAGAAGTTGTGGACGAAGAAGACGTCGCAGGTAGAGGATAAAAAGCTGCCCAAGTCTCCGCCACGAGAATCTGTGCCCGTTTCCAGAAATAGACTGTTTACGTTCCGATTTATTTTTAGTCATATTCCCAAGCAAATATATTAAAAAAAAAAGAAAATATATGAGTGAGTAAATATGCATATTGATCCGAGTTTAGTAGCCAGTGAGGGGAGAACGGCACCACGTATGGCCCAAAATACGCTAATAATACAATACACACCAGTTTGATCCTCATACTTAGTTTCATCTCGGAAAGACGGAAACGTATCTGTCACCATCTTGACTAGTTGTAGTGCCGATCCACCCCCTGGACTATTACCATGCCGTTTATGAAACTCCGCTAAAAAGCCTTGGAAGCTACCTTCAAAGTGCTAAATTTATTTTCGTCAACCAAAAAATAAGTCGTCCGGGTCCCATATTAGTTATAGTCTTGCGAAGAGGAGCGTTGTTAAAAAAAGTTTAAGCTTACCTGGCATAGAATGGTACCAACTTCCCTAAGGACACGAATCCGTTCCTTAAGTAGTGGAACACGCTCAGTACAATGAGGAGCAGGTTCAAATACAGCTTCTATCGTGCTATCCGGACAATGCTCGGGACATGAGTAGAAAGCAGGGTCCGTAATCGGAATGCCATTATCCAACGCTAGTTTTAAAAAGGAGAAATACCACACATAACAACGAGCACACACATATATGCATTGCGAATTACCGTTCGTTCGATAAGGAATTGTACGCATATATTCAAACCTTTAGTAATGATCCACTTTGTATTGAAAGACGTCAATTGCTTACCTCTGTTAACGGCAGCCACGAGGCTCCAATATCCAGTCCACATCTTTTTTTCTTTTCTGCCTCCCCTAGCTTCCTCCCAGCTTGACCACCACTCAACAGCATACCTCCCTTCTTTGGCGTCTCCGGGGCATAACCCTTCCTTATCCGACCAAAACGAGAAATTGAGAGATGAGATGAGGAAGATCCAATCTAACGTTGCGCGTGTACGTGGGTCAGAGGGGTTATAATGAATAGGAGGGAGAAGGTGAAGAGGGTGGGTGCGCCAAGTAGTAGGCGTGTACGTCTCTTCACGTAGTTTCCGAGAAATCTGAGATTGAAATTACGATTTTATCAAGATACGAGTGAGAAAAAAGCGCAAAAAGATCAAAGTGAAAAGTAAAAAGTATATACATAATCTGCAGCGGCTCGGACACCAGCACCGTCCACTTTAACAAAGTGAATTCTCTATTAAAATAAAAGAACGGAAGTTAGTTCAAGATCGTGCTTAGATTGTCGAATATGAAATTAATCCCTAAGGGAATATTATTGCCCCAACGAGAAGACTAAATATATAACGCACTTCGTAGAGTGATTTTGTAGAAACCACTACTGGATTCAACTCCTCAGAGCTATCTCTTCTTGCTCGGGTAGTTCCTTCCGACTTGAAGGGGACACGAGGACAGCCACACGCATTTATAGCATTAATGTTCCCAATTGGATCGAAACTTTGTGGCTTGTTTGCTTCTAATTCCGAGATAGGCTCGATTCCAGGAATTTTAATGGATCTTTCTAAGATTGGTGAAGGTGGATTAGCTAACATAGTATATGATTCCTATCGTATAAGTTGATGTATATGTTTAGTTTGATGGCTATTTGTTCTTTTTTTGTTAAGGCAATGAAACTTCTTTCGGAAAAAAGCGAATTGAAAAGAGTTCTATGATTAGTAAAGTTTTCGGAATCTAGTGAGAATTAGTGTGCTATATATGTTTATAGACTCTAAACTGATGGAATGACGAATAAGTGGAAGAAGGACGAAACAGACTAGTAGCAACATGTTCCAAATACACCACAAAACATCGTTGTTGTTTTCGCATCACGTGATCGGAATATGCCTAAAGCGTCATCCAATCGGGGAAATGGAGGAAATAGACTTTTAGAAATTAGAGTTTTCTGAGCATTTACGAGGGCTCAGAAAAAAAATCGGAGATGTATAGGTATCTAGCAAGGCTGATTGTGTATTGGTACAGAGTAACTACTACTCAGACAGACAGATTAGAATAGCTATAATTACGCATGCTTTTGTTCGAAATACTTCTTTGCGGACATATCACCTTTTAGAATTCTTTCGCCGGTTTCTTTTGTCTCTGGCTGTGAAAGGGGGGTTTTGATTAATAGAATAGATATGAAATGATAGAGAAGCGACGTACGTTTTTAAGCACTGAACCGCGAATGGACTAAAGTGAAAAATCAATAAAACGTCATGTTTAAATCGAATGCTAAACGTTGGTGAATCTACCTTTGCATAACCTAAGGAGAGGATATGAATACTCCGTAAAGCAATAAAACACGCTTCCTTTACATAGCGAGAAGAACGGAGTACGTACCGACTACTTGGTCTTTAAACGGCACCTTCCTTGTGCTTCCATGTTGGTCGTGCACAACAGTTCCAGACCCGGGTTCAGGGGCACCTTGGAAAAAGAGACAGTAATATGAATAAAGCCGTTCATCACGCGAGTAAATGAAGGATCACAACATCAAGATATGAAATAGCGCGGGATGGAAAGGAAGGGGAAGACGTAAATTACCCTGCTGTGCGGGAGTAGCCACCGATTGTTGGGGTGGAGCAGTATTGTTTTCTGCTTCGTACAACTCCGAGGGCATCTGACTCAGGAAAGATTGAATAGAAGATTAGTTGGAAGCTAAGACTAGTATAAAATCGGGCGGACCATGACGCCTGGACTAGACTGAGTGGGAGCAATAGTGTTTGCGGGTGGAGGTGAGGCCCCTGCTGTTGTCTGCATGGCCAGTGTTGATTGGTGTCAAAACGAAAAGAGTTGCGTGTGTGGAGGGTGCGTGGGTCGGTGCATTGCTTTGCACTACACTCCGGACTTGGTGGTGTCAGTGGTGACATCACCCTTCCTCAATTTGGAAATACGGCAACATCCGAGCCTTCATCAAGCCACAGGTCCGTTCGTCTTCTTTTCATATTCAGTAGTTGAGATACCATATCCTTAAGTTCTTTTGTTTGATTTTTTTTTATAAAAATAAGATACAAGACGAAAACAGCAAAGCCTATATAAACAGGGTGCAATGGGTGCCTTTCTAGTAATCTCTCTCTCCCTCGAGAATCTCGTGATACTTTTAGCCAAACGTGGCCGACAATAAATAAAAAAAAAAAGGGCGTTAAGCGGATGCAGATCGGATGTGCTCATGGGTGAGTGGGATAAAGAGCTGGGTTGAGAAGATAGCGATCGTCTCCTTATAGCCGTACTCTATTGCTGTGAGAGGCATCAGCTAGATCTGGGCGATCGGAAGAAGGAATTGAGCGAAATGTTCCAACGAAGGTGTTGACTCAGCATCCTTACGTGAGGGTTAATGAGAATGATAGAGTTTGTGATCAAACAGACAACTAGTTGAGAAGAAGAACATATTATCACGAATACGTCCCTCTCTCCATGATGGAAGCACAGGGAGAGCAAAGACGAGAACTGACATTTGCACGGATCCGCTGTTGTCGCAGCAGAGTCGGGAATGGAATATTGAGAGAAAGAAAGGACCAAACAAAAAAAGTGGTTTGCGTTGAGAAGATTGTTGCCAAGTGACGAGAAGGTGAGTGTGTATATGCTACGGAGGGAGAACGTGACCCGCGGTTGGGGCTATCGCCTTCGACCGGAGACCTCCCGTGGCTTCTGTTTTTGTGCATCCCACACTTATCTCGCTACTAATTATCCAATACAGTCATCACCACCCTCTCCTCCCCGTTCTTTTCTGATGACGATCAGCCGGGGCTTATTAGTCAATGGTCGATAAATGTAGTCCGTCCTGTACATATATTACACACGTATAATTGCGATATTACTTTTTTATATGAAGGAAAAAAATGATAGAAAAACAGAAAAAAAAAATTAGGTGCTAAATGTGCCGAACTGACCTTGACTGATTGAGTGGGTGGCAGGTCAACCGACCGAAGCTCAGATCCTCAATCCTTTAGCCTCCCTATTCCCCCTAAGACTTCTCTTTCCACCCTTCCTTCATTCCTTTCCCCCATTCAACATCGATACCATCTCCCATCAACCCCGTCCGTCGTTTCGCATCCTTAAATCTCATTCTCTAAACCATCGACTAGGTGTCTGTCCATGAGTCGCAGGTTGACATCGAGGACAAGCACTTCGTCTAATTCCCTCGACCAGCCCCCGATGGGCCCTCCGCCAGACCGAGACCGGGACTACAGAGACTCAGGTCTCTCTACTCATGCCCATTCCCACCCTCAGCCAATCAACTTCAAGCATTCACCAGGGTCGCTCACCCACTCCCATCCCGGTCCTGCTTCAACAGCACATCATCAGCTCAGCCCCCGCAAGTCCCTCAAATGGCTCCGCCTCTTCAGAATGGTAGCGGCACTCTTTCTGGCGGAGGTCCCGCTCCCGGAGCGGCTCACGAGCGTCGTGAAGCGCTCACACAAGCGGAAGTCCAGGAAAAGTATAGCCGACTGAAGAAACGTTACTTTGAGAACGAGCGAGTAAGCGATTCAACACCTTTGATTGCCTTTTTCTCTTCTTTTGGTATACTGATGAGCATTTTGATGGACCGCCTCGTTTAAAATAACATCATCGGAATCAAATTTTATAAAATGGTGTAAAATGATATTCATTTCGTGTAACGTAGAAACACAACGAATTAGTCAAGGAATTCGATGAATTCAGCAAAAGGACTCTAATTCTCAAAGCCGAAAGGAGGTATGTTCTTTTTCTTCTTTAATCTGTCTATCAATGCATATATCATGTGTTTCTTATACTCATAATCTTTGTTTTTTTCGTCAGTGTTTTTATGGACCGAATATTTGAGATGGAGGATTTCATTCTCATGTATCAAGACCTCTGCAAGAAGTACGATCCAGATTTTACCCCTCCCGCCCACCATAGTATTTCTGGTGCATTCCCGACTTCTCTTATCGCTAAGAAACGTCGTGTGGCATTTGAATTGAATCTAAAGCAAGCAATGCACGAATGTGAACGAGAGATGGAGGATCCTCTACACCCAGCAACGACCGATCCGAGGCTTACAAGTAAACATGTTGGACCTAATGCGGTCTCAACACCGTTTCCACTGCCAAAAAATGGAGCAGGCCACAAACACATCAATGGCGGTGATGGATTTAACCATGAGCAAAATCATAACGTACCCGGCCCTGCAACCACAAGAAGCTCATCCCGTTACAAAAATAGTACTCCCAATCCTCCTGTTACTATCGTCGACGTGGATAGTCCTATGGAATCTGGCGTGCATGTCGTAGAGGATAGCAATATCGCTGATGCTGCGTTTGAAAGGGGACGTTTGTCTGTAAAACGTCGAGCTGTTGAGGATAGATTCGTTATAGAGGATGCTAAAAATATTGGGGAGAGGGAAACGAAACGTGCAAGGAGGCCCGCTTCAGGTGCATCTGCAAACCGCTATTCCTCTGGCACTTCTCCTTCCACAAATGGATCTGGAAATGCTACTCCTGGGGGTCTAAACGGAAATATTCCCGGTAAATAGTCTTTTCCTCTTTGACCCGCCCTCTTGCCTTCTTCCATCATCACACTTTAATTTCTTGTTTATTCATTATTTCCCGAGATTGCCGCCAGCCTTCTGTTCTTTCATTCATCCTGTATGATCTTCTCTCGGCTTTCTTCGTTTTTTAATTTCTCTCTCTCGATTGCCCTACGTGTACTCACTGTGACTATCCTCATTCATAACCCCCGATGAAAATAACTTTCGAAATCAAATGCATACGGATAATAATCTTAACACGGTTTAAAATCAATATCAAAATATCAATTCACGCGCGAACGACGCATCAATTATCACACCTATCTACCTAATTAAACGCCTTTCTAAATGTCCTATCGGGGGGAAAAACCATAACGGCGTTGATTACATACCAATCAGATGAATATCAATCTCAAGAGTCATTTGATCCCCACTACCGAGATCAGCGGGGATCTGAAGAATATGCACAGGAATGGCAAAATGATCAAATACATACTCATAAGCCTGGTTCAGAATCAGTAAACAAGTATCATTCGCCAGACTTAAGAAGAAGGGAGTCTTTTGATCACCCCGATAGTGCTCGTAGTAGTCATGCTGCTTCTGCTCGTACTTCGCCTCAACTGATACATCCGCATACATCCCGTGTTTATGAACATTCTCACCCTCAACCTCACGTACATGATCGGGCTGGTAGGGTTCATCATTCTCAATCCCAGTCTCCTTTATCTCCACCCGGGGGACATCCTCTTGAATATCCACCACACCGGGGTTCATCAGCTATGACTTTGGGAAGCCGGGATGAAGGGATCAGGGGTGATCGTGATCATGCACCTTCTGAGAACATGACTTCACCAACTATATCCGTATCCTCCCATGGTACGATGCCCCCTCCTGGACCAACGTCTGCGGGAAGTAGTTCTGGATCGACAACTGTTTATTATTCGTCTCGTCACTCGAAAAATGGTAGTGTTTCCACACCAACTTCCGCTTCTAGTTCGACAACCTTGGTATCTCACCCTCACAACGAGAGAGCCAATGGTGGTACAACTTCTCTGACCAAAACTGTGCCAACCTCGGGTTCCGTCTATTCTGGTCGTGGAGTTCCTTTATTGAGCGAATTACAGAGACTGACAAAACCGAAACGTTTGAAGGCGCATACAGTAACTTCAAAAAGCTTTAGTATTCCTATTGTGCCGAGAGATGAAAAAACTGGTAGACCAATATTACCATTGAATGTGGGTATCATGACAGTTCTGAAGCTTGGAGAAGTATGTATGCGTGAGCATTATCATACGGAGAGGTATATCTTCCCAGTTGGGTATGAAGTTACAAGGTACATTTTATTCTATTACGTTACTATCTGCGTAGACGACTGAAGTCCCCTCGTAGACGATATTTCTCAACTATAAACCCTGAAACTGAATGTGTATACACCTGTACGATACTTGACGGAGGGGAAGGTCCCAAGTTCCGCATCATAGCCGGTGATATGCCAGATATGCCTATTGAAGCAGGGACAGCCACAGGAGCGTGGTCGGGAATAGTTCGCGCAGCAAACATGATCAGAAAGAGACAACATTCAAATAGTGTTTCTGGACCTGATTACTTTGGGCTGGGACAAAATACGATCAAACATCTGATCCAAGAACTTCCTGGAGCGAACCAGCTACCGAATTATGTCTGGCAACATTTCGTAGAAGGAGGGTACGTATATATTTCTTATCTTCATGACAATCAATTCTCTCCCTTTCTTTCCCTCTCTCCCCCTCTCTTTTCTCCCTCATTTAGGGTATGATTCTCACCTCTTTCAACTTATTATAGACCTCTTGGAGGACGTCATGCAGCTGTCATACCCGCTCTTCCGGAAGAGTATGAAGCAAAATACCATACCGTTTCTCATTCACGATCAGCTCCTCAGACTTCTCCTTCAACACCTCATTCACCAACAGATACATACGCAACCCGTTCTGCAATCCATCAATCCCGTGAATCTTCACGTACACCTTCGTCTCGTCTTGCTTCTCAGCGTCGTTCGTATCCATCACCAGAATATACCCGCCGACCACCGAGTCCACCGGAACGAGTTGATTCAGCTTATCCATCGAGGAGGGATAATGAGGTGAAAGGAGAAGCCGCGATGTCTTCTTTACATCGCGGAGGGAAAGCGCCTTCTGGTCACGAGTTATCTGTTATGCCTTCACCGGCACGCCCTGAAGCAGGTGCTGTGGATGAGGACGTGGAAATGGTGTCTGTGGATAGTAGCAGAGGGCCCAGCAGGGGTGGGGCAGGAGGAGTGGGGAAATGGAGATATGATTCCGAAGAAGAGTATGATGATGAGAATGGAGGAAGAGCGAATGATAGGGAACATGAAGATTATATGAAAAGAGCGAGAAGGTTTGGGAGAGGTGAAGACACGCTTTTGGTGAATAGATCAAATGGAGTTGCGCGCGTAGGTGAGGGTGTCGTTGCTCAAAATAAAAAATAGAGAAATAGGAGGGGTGGTCGTTCTATATGGATAATTGGTTGGATGGACGGTTGGTTTATGGTTTCTCAATGGTTGCTTATATGTGTGAATTTTATGCGCAGATAGGGTGTGGTTCTTGTGATGGAGAATGTTTGATGTTGTAAACGTTAGTAAAAAAAAGGGTTATGTTCCTTTTTCTTTCTTTCTTTCCTTCTTTTTTTTTCACTTTTTCACAATGTTTTTGTACTACAATCTATTTACCCATCTTTGCTTGTACGTTTACGATAACACACCCTTTCTTCCCTCTTTTTCCTTCGATTGTGTGTAATTTCTTTTGTTTTTCTTTTCCTCTTTCAAGTTTATGCTGCTATATACTGACAAACAGATCCGAATTCCAATGCAAATTTTTCTCTTTTTTTTCACCGAAGTTCTAAATGAACAATTCGTTTAACTGTTTTTTTGTTTTTGTTTTTTTACTTTCTTCTGTTTACCCCTTTTCTTTTTGCAAACCCTTCTTTTTTTTACCACGTCCTTTGTTGACAACAATCCTTTTGGTCAGGAACCCTTCTTTCTTTCTGACTTTTGAAGTTTTAACATCAGTCAATTAATCAATTAAATAGTTAGTTCCCATCGTTGATTACACCCATCAATTATGTTTCTTTCTTTTATTTTCATCTTCATGGGTATCAGGGATTTCAGATGACGAGGACTGTATTCTTTTCCCAAAGTTTAGTGCACGCCCAAGCCTTGAGCCTTGCCGCTGCACCTATTTATTATAGTGTCATGTGATGCAAGGGGGCTACTAAAAGACGATCACGATCGGGATACTCGTGTCACTGTAACTTTGCTTTTTAACAATGCTACACCCGCTCTGTTAGAGTATATACATACAAATTTGAATGTTATACCCCTGTTATCTCAAGGACTATTACCTTTTCTTCACGCTTTACTCCTTTTTCTCCTTTAAAAAAATTGGCTTCCTCACTCGTCTTCGCCTTCAAATTTGTCTGATCCTGAGACGGACTTCGTCCTCTTCTCACCTCTGGATTACACAAATAAGTATCCTTTTTCCTGGTCTTTCGTTGATTTCCTTAACTTGTTCGCTCTACGAGTCTGCAAGCTGTGGTCTGTATCTTATGCAAATCGCAGAAGGAATGAAACGAAATAAGAGGGCCGGGGAGAGCGATATCTTTTTAAAAAAGGCTAGATGGATAGATGACTGCGACCTGCTACTTCGCAGTGAACTGCCGCACAGTGGGACTCCCGCCTTGGCGAGGAACGTGCTGGTTTTGTTTGGGGGTAGTATATGTGGCTGACATTTATATTTAAAAGTGAAAGTTCTGAGTTAGGGGTTGTAAGTTTGCGTGCATTTATTCACGCTCCTGAGATCTGATAGATGGATAGGTAGATTACGTAATATAAGAATCTTGTCCGTATTTCTTTCTAATCTCTAACTCCACCATTTGCTTGTGTGTAAACTAATTGTCCGTCTTTGTTCTGATTCGTTACATACACGTTTATCTGTGCCTTGAAACTAACTGAAAGGGGGTTTTACCTTTTCATGTGCCCCTGGGCTCATTCAAGACTTTAGACTTAGTTGCTGGAGATATATCAAACGAGATAGGTTATAGTATATATTCTTCATCTTCTTGGTTCTCTTCAAACTTGATAATAATAATTAACAAAACTGGTACGAGATTTAGGCTTCCTACTTTCCCAGACAATAATTATTGTATTCTCATTCACCCGCATATGTGATTCCTTCTCTTGGGTTGGGGTTTACCAACCCATTTGGGTGTACGTCCAACCAAACACTAATTTCTCTCCATTCCGTTCTTGGATACCAGGGTAAGAACACAAATGGACGTTCTTGTGAAGCGTGTTTATAAGCGCGATATCTTCTTCAGTCAACTTCGGAAGTTCCTACAACACAGTATACAAAAGCAAAAAGGCAGGTCAATTGTAATTTTCAAACATCATTTTCTCCACCACGAAAAAGAAACCGAAAATTATGAACTCAAGTAAGCAATATCAAACAAGAAGAAACCAAACTCACAAATAAATTCCCCCTCTGTCTCCCCACATTCGTACTCTTCGGAATAGCCGCCGACCCCCTCGACAAGATCCAAGCCAAACTGATTTGAGCTGGGGAGACTTTATACTTCTCTGATAACTTTATGATTGTGGGGTCGTTGGCTATACTTGCGTAGCCGGTGGGTGAATAAGCCGTTGTAGCTATTCCCTTTTGTCTGCAGAAAGCTATGAGGTCGGGTTGGGCTTGGTATGGGTGCATCTCGATTTGGTTGACGGCTGGGATTATTTTGGCTGTTTCGAGGAGCTTGGAAAGGCTGGTGGGGAGGCGATATGTGCATGATGATTAATATAAAAAAAGAGGGATGAGTCAATTGGATGCTTAAGTCAACTTGATTCAGAGAAAAGAGGGATATACTCTCGGAGTCACCTCCTTTCCTTTTCATTTACTCCCAAAATCTCCAAAAAACCATAGAAAAAAGAGCAACAACCCATCCTTGAACTGAACTACACTCACTTCTTCACACTAAAATTACTAACTCCAATAGCTTTCACCTTCCCCGTCGTCTCAAAAATCGTCTCCATATCAGCCCAAGTTTGGTTAAAAGTGACATCATCGTTCATGATATACTCTCCTTGGTCTGGTTCGCCATTTGGTCCTGGGTATCGCGGGTTGGGCTTATCGTCTATGTCTGCCATTGCTTGTGGCCAGTGCATTAGCCACTGTGTTTACGCATGTACGTATGTACGTAGATGTGTATGCCGTCGTTTTTGGTTTGTTTGGACCCGAGATTATAGTTGGCCAGTTTGTTATGCAATCGAGTTAGTAGGGTAATATATACACGGCCAGACTAGATAGCAAAATAAGGAGCAATGAAAGAAGAGGGGGAGGGGGAGGAATAAATAACCTCTAGATAGAGAAGGAGGAGAAAAGAAAAGAGGACTCACGAGGTCAATATAATCAAATCCCGAATTATTAAGACTCTGCTCTAGCGATTCAGCCACTTTAGCATGGTGATGTAGCCTTTAAAGAATAAAAAAATGAACGAATCATTAATCACTAGCCCACTAAAAACCTTTTAATTATATGAAAGGAAGAATACAAAATACATTCTCCTCAACAGAAGGCTCATGTTGAGGAAATGATGAGTAAATGACAAACTAAATTAAACAGAAACAGGACAAGACAGAAACCAAAATAGAAATAAAACAGAACGACTCAAAAAAGTAAATAAATCAAATTAAAATCACAAACACATACGGAAGCTTAGTAGTAACAAATACCTCTTCTCTCGGTACCCCAGACTCCCTAACAGCTTTCCCAACAGCACCTTCTGTACCGTAATCATGGGCGGTATCAAGGTGTCTGTATCCGGTTTTTAATGCGGATATGATCCAGGGCCGTGCGGATTCGTGTTCTTCGTCTGTTAGGCCTGACCAGCATCCGAGGCCTTTTTTTAAGGAGAGGGATAGGGAAAGGGGGGTATATAGATAGGGAGTATGCAGACGGAGAAATGGGACGAGAGAGAGGATGAGGGAGGGGGTGGGGGAGTAGAGAAAATAAACGTTAGTTATATTATTTAAGTTTGGTTTAGACATTATCATCATTACGCTGTTATTGAGGGAGAGAGCGCATATGAGGATTCACCTATAGATGCCATCTTCGTGCCCGTGTTGAGCGTAATGAACGATTGTTCCGCGGCCGACATCAGGTACTATTCTTGCCTGTAGCTTGTGGTATACTTCAGTAGATAGGAAAGAGGTATGGGCGTATCAACTACTACTGTTAGTAGTATGAGATAGGGAACCAAAACTAATAAATAGGGGGAACTCTCTCTCGAATCTACGTTTCGTTCCAAATATATAACAGTCTATTTCAATCCTATTCAATTCAATTACATCGTATCGCACTGAACGCATAGAGTCACAGACGTCAGACACCCAGGCTGTGCATTATGTATTAGCATTAGTAAACATCTGTATTCTTACGAGCTTAATCCTTGATCCTGGGGGTAGGTCATGGGAATGAGGGTTTGTAAGGAAGGACTTCTTTGCTCGGTATCAGAGTAGTCAGACTCATCCAGTTATTTATACGTGCTTTGATCTCGGGGCCAAAAAAGCATGACGATACGACCTGACCACACGCTATAGAGTAGCATCGCGTAGTCGTTATTGAATGAGAGGTACATGAGTAGGTAAACCTTGATACCCTTAATATCAATGATAAGTAACCTCGCTTCTTTACTACTTCACAACTTACTTGTATATTCAACTCAAGTAAATATCCGGTTTTTGAACATGTGATGCCCCAAACGGGATATCATGATACAATACAATAGTAGCTATAATCACATTCTTATATATAAACTTTCATAGGTCATAGGGAGCGATTGAGAGACAAATAAACTTACTAGTACACACTTGTACAAATATTTCCAAATAAGAAATAAGAATAATCCTTATTAATACTTATCCTCATCTTATCTACCAATTTTTCTTCTCATTTCTAATTACAAAATGGAACGGGGGAGAGAGTTGCTTTGGGTGTGTGTTTAGTACGAGGGAGTATGTAAATTTACTAGTCTGTGCATGTGCGTATGTACGATAAGACCAGAGAGAGGTAAAAAAAAAAAGTGAAAGAAAGGGAAAGAGGGGGAAAGAGTAAAAAAAAAAAGAGAGACAAATGAGAACTTGGTGATACCAGAAAGTATTTAGTCAGTGTAGGATGAGAGGGGTATATATACACAAAGCAATTGAAAAAAAGAAAAAAGAAAAACAGAGAGAATAAAGAAAAAAGGCATTCGGGATTTATTTTATTCGTAGGTCTTCCTCCTTCGTCTTAACCTATTCGTCCGTCGTCATCATTATCATTTTTCATCCCCTTCTCTTCCTTTCCATCACCATCCCCTTTTTTTTTTTAAAAAAAAAAACACCCCTTGGCCCCACCCCAAATCTACCGCCTAACCCTCCGCGCCTTCTTCAACAACTCCACCAAATCCTTCCCCTCAGACCTCCCAACCACAAAATCACAATTCCTCAACTCAGGCTCAACAAACTCGACTCCCAAAGCATCCAATACCTCCTCCTCAGTCCGACTGGCTATAAGCTCCCACCGCCCCTCGTTCAGTTTATTGTATTTGTTGCTGGGGATAAGTACTTGAGTATCGGGTTTTGACTCGGATTTGGACTCGGACTCGGACTCGGACTCGGACTCGGACTCAGACTCGGAACTAGGTTCAGGTTTGAGTTCAGGATCCAAACCAAACTCAGAATCAGAATCAGAGTTAGATGTCGCATTCACGGTAGTCTCCCGTTCTCGGTCAACATCAGAGGTCGACCCAACTCCAACTCCAGCTTCAACTTCAGCTTCAGACTCAGACTCAGGCTCGGGGGAGGATTCAAGTCTAGGATCCCCATCAAACATCATCTGTTGAACCTCCAAAAGCGGAGAAGCCCTAAAATGCCACAACCCAAACTCATTAAAATAATGTTCGACCCTCTCCGCGCTCTTCCGGATATACGACACGAAAAAGCTATCGCCCGTATGAGCCAGTAACGCCGCGCCCTCCGACATACTAGGGTAAAGCCTATATATTATGTGTTAGTTAGATATCGAATACCGAGAACCAAATTTCCAATAATCCATCCACAAGGAAAGACCGGATGACGGGAACACAGACGAAAAAAAGTAAATAAATTGTATCTTAGGACTTACCTAATATCCATCTTCCTAAACACCTTCGACGCTCCAACCTCCCCCCGCGCATTCGGCACCCTAACAACCCCTTGCCACTTCCTCGGCCCCTCAGTCAACGTAGCACAAATAATCCCCGCGCTCTCCAACGACGCTAAAATGGTATTCCGAAGTATGGAATCTTGCTTTATTTGTGATGCGGTAACGTTCTTTCTTGATCTGCCGCCCCGGGAACGGGTGTTATTTGACGATGATGATGACGAGGAAGAGGAGGAAGAAGAAGCGTTTGTAGATGAGTAGGATTTTTCGCCGGGTTGGGGGACGTAGGTGAAGGATGGGTGGAACATGATGAGTTCGACACTGCTGTATAGATTTTGGCCTCGACGGCTTTGAGGGTAACACATTAAGTAAATAAGTTAGCATTAGAGGGGGGAGCAAAATGACTTACTAGCCACCTACAACATGCGCACGCACATCTGAAGGTAAGGTATTTCTCAAAGTGGTCTATGTTACGCGAATTTCAGTAAAAATAGGAATAGGGATGGAAATAAAGAAAAAAAATGAACAATACCATACCATAACAGCATCAACCTGAGATCGAGTAACTCGTTCACTCAATTGGTTTACATAATCTAGGGAGACTTTGACCGAAGTCTTCAGAGTCCTATAATGTTCCGGTTTTCTTAAGTCGGAGAGGGTACGACAACCAGCTTCATATAAGCTATTTGCCTTGACATCGCTAGAAATAAATCATGTTTCGTGAGTACCCTCTTTTTAGGACTGCTAGAATACAATCATCCATACTCACCCTATCCCTTGTACTTTTTTGAACTCAGAGATAGCACGATCTCTCTCGGCTTTCTCTTTAGGGTCGGAAATCTCCAAACTCTGCAGTGCATCCTCAGAGCTCTATCATCGCTCATTTGTTAATACAATAGTATAGGATAGTACATAAAAATTAAGGAACGCACCTCTGTTCCATCACCCGTACCCAATAACTCGTCAATCCTCCTAGCAATACCTTCTCCCACACCAAATATCTAAAAAAAACCAACCCAAACCAAACCAAACCAAACCAAAACGGAAGTGTAAGCAACAGCAAAAATCTAATACGCCAGAACGAAATAAAATACACTAACCTTCAAAGCCTCCTCCCCAGACATAACAGGCTCCGAATACGCATTCAAGACAGTATACGCCCGCTGAAGAGCTATAGATTTAGACCGTCGAGAACTGGTTGTTTCCCCTGTGTTGAGCGATTCCATTTCTTTCTAACACAAAGGTATGTCGTGAGAACCCCGGGTAGAATGGCATGAGACATGTATGTGTATAAATATGAATATAGGGTGCACATACAAAAATGGCGGGGTAGCGGGTTGTGGGTGTGAGTGTAAGTGTGAGTATAAGCGTGAGTATGAGTGTGAATAGGAATATGACAGGGAGTGAGTAAAGGGGATGAGGGAACCCGGGGGGAAGGGGAGTTAGAATCAGAGGTAGAGGTAGACATAGAGATAGATGATAAGATATAGATACAAACGAAGACAAAAACAAAATAAAAGGGACATATCCAAGGAATTAAAAAGCACCCTCTCAAAAGAACTCGAAATCCAAACCTAAAAATGACACTAACATACCTTGCATCAACTTCCTCACAATCCTCACATTCGGCCCATCCGTATTAAGCACAAAGTTCACCTTCTCCCTCGACGCCGCCGTCCATTCACCGTCATTCATATTCACATTCACGTCCACGCCTACTCCGGCTTCGGCGTCGGCGATGGAGTTGGCAATGGCGAAGACGTAGGCGTTGTTGTGGGAGTTGACGTGTATGTGTCTCTTTGAACCTAATCCCGAACCTAATCCTAATCTCGACCCCAAACTTGACCCCGACCTTAGACCTAGGTCTGGGTTGAGACTTAAACCTGAACTTGAGCCTGAACCTGAGCCCAGATAGAACCCCGAGTTGACTCGTCTTTCCCTCCTCCGGATACCATGTCCACGCTGGACAGTTAACAACTGAGGTCGAGAATGTAGGCGAGGGTGATAATTCGGATGTGCGTATAAATGTGGACGTGGATGCGCGTAATGCAAAAATCGAGTACTCGAACTCTTCATGAATTTACTGGTACATGTACATATCGTGAACGTTGACCGAGAGCAAGAGGCGGGAGGTATCATTACCCCCTCCACTTCACTCCACGCGTCCGGGTCCGGGTCGAGAGCCGCAGAGCCAAAAGAAAAAAAAAAAGAAGAGGTGGCAGTAGTTGTAGCAGGCAGTAGCTGTAGTAGTAGCGGCAATAGGTAAGGTAATAGGTAATAGGTAGCACAAGCACAGACACAAGCACAAGATATCAGATATTAACCCAAGATACAAGACACAGGGCTATTAACCCAAGATATATCAAATATTAACCAAGACAAGACAAGACGCGAAACGAAACGCGCGAACGATACGGATACGGATACACACCCGCACCGCACACAGCGATCAAAAAACCTAGTAAAAGTAAACAACTTTTTTAACACCCGCACCGCGCCGCGTCGCGAAAAAGTAAGTAAATTGTATTGTGTATTGTAATGTATTAGTGCATATATAAATAACAACTAGTACTAATACTAATACTACTAGTAATTGAAATGAAATTTCATTTGGATCTCATCTCGCAGTTAGTTTATCGTGCGTGATACATGATGTAATGCGTTTACCGATTGACCAATGTATATTCTAATCGTTACGAAGTATGTTAAATAACGACTTAAAAAAACGGTACAATACCGAAAATTGTTACAATACAATTACAATACAATACAACACAAAAGGGATACAGATGCAACAATTCTGAAGATCGTATATCAACATGTTAAAAAAACACTAACAAGGAAGACGACAGGAAGGAAAAGGGTAGGTACAGCCTTTATAAATACACATATACATACACCACTGAGAGGTAGGAATACGAAGGGATGTAAAGTTAGCTCCATGCACACACCACACTACATGAATACATGTATATACTGTGTGCATTATTTCGTCATACCAATTAAAGAGGCTAATGTAACCCACAATACAAAGTCCCAAGGTCGATGTTCACCCACAACTAGCTATTTATGCACAAATAGTATGCCATTTTGTTGTTTGTTATTGATATCTATCTATATTTTGCACCGTGGTTACAGCACCCCATGTCCAAGACGTGATTTCTTTCCCTTTCTCTGTCCATCGACAAACACAATATCAACAACAACAACGAAACACATCTTAGCAACTAGCCAAGGATCCCAAAATCAGAATTTTCAGAACTATTTAATAATAATAAGCTTTTATATTATATAAGGTGTAGTGTAATGTATTAGTTATCTATCTATATTAATATTCAAATACATTTAGTAATAACAACCAGTGTACATTGGAATTTAGATCTCCTCACAGTTGATTTATGGTATGATGCGTTTACCGTTTATTCTAATCATCATGACGAAGTTATGTCATGTTATATAATATAATAACTCTAAGGCAAAACAGGTTGGTCTTATAGGTGGTAGTAGTAGTATTCCGTACCATACATCTTACTATCTTTTTTCGTACCTATGTCCAGGTCCAAGACGTGATTTCTTTCCCTATCCCTGTCCATCGACAAACACGATAGCGATATCAACAACGAAACACGAAACACATCTTCGCAAACCAGCCAAAAGTCCCCCCAACTTTCAGAATTTTTCAGATTTTGCAGGTTTTTCAGAATTAGTAATAATAAAAAGAAAAGACCTTTTTATAACGAAACAATATCAAATATCAAAATATTCTTTTATAGAGGTTCAGTAGACGTAAAAGAGTAAAGAGTAAACGAGTAACGTGTAAAAAGTAAAAGAGTTAAAAAGTTTATCTTAAAACCGAAACGAAAATGCACAAGAAATAACAATAAATACATCAACACGAACAACACGAACAGGATCACAAACGGATAAAAGGCGAAAGGTGAAAGGTAAGACGAGGAACAGACGGAACCGGGACCTCAGCCAGATGTATGTATGTAGTAACAAGACTATAAAAACGAGTGCAAGAGAAAAGAGAGAGAGAAAGAAGAAAAGAAGACCAAAAAAAAGTCCACTCCCTTCCCTTCCTTCTACCTCCTCCTCCTCGCCGAATTTTGGAATTTTGATGTCTCCCTACGCAGACGCCTATACCACAATCCCCATTTCAAAAAAACGACGAAAAACATCAGTCAGTCCACACCCCACACCAAAAAAAAAAAAACCACAAAAAGTGAACATAACATACCGACTAGCCCTCTCCCTCTCAATCTCCCTCCTCTCCACCTCCTCAGCAGTCAGAATCTCAAACCGCGTCGCATACTCCTCCGCATCATTCCAATCCCTCCACACACTCTTCAACGCCCTCGGCCCCCTCCCCAACCCATCCCTCGGCGGTCTCCCCCATATCCCCGGTCCCAACCCCAACCCCGTCTTATCCTTCATAATACTTCTCTCTCTATCCCGTTCCCGATCCCTCTCGCGCTCCCCGTCCCCGCCCTGCGTATCCCCCTTTGACGTCGTCGTCGTGGTCTCACCACCTAATACCCCCCACTCGATCGCGTCCTTTTTGTGTTTTAGGATCTCTTCGTGTAGGGCGTGCGCTATAAGTGGGATCGCCTCCCCCGTCAGGCCTATATCCGCACAGAGTTGTATCGCGAATGCTTCGGGTGTGAGGGGCGAGAGAAGGTCCCATTCAATATGATCCATCAAATGATGCGTCGCAATCTGAACGTCAATCTACACATGGAATAAGTCCCCAAGTTCAAATTCCCTTCAAAATACATACACAAAAACGAAGCGAAAACTCACACTCAGAATAACCCTACACTCCGGAACCTCAATATCCACCGCCCCCGCATCCTCCGCCCCCACATCCTCATACCCCGTCGAACAAGACCCCAAATCCATCGTCACAATCCCCTCATACTCCTCCAACTGCGCCCGAATCTGATTCGCAACCGTCTCCACCCACGGATTCAGCGGCAAATCAAGGTCCGCACAGAAAATCCGCGCAAACAACTCAGGCTTCACCAAATCGTCGTTCAAATCCCACATAAAACAATCCCGTATCCTATGCGCATCGGTTTCAAACTCCACGCGGACTGGGACGAGAGCTGCTGGTTTGAGTGCTTGGTTGTCTACGGCTTCTTGCGTTCTTTATTTTTTTGTGTTATTATTCATTAGTCAGTACAATAGGAAAAAAGAATTTGTTTTTTTTGTATATGTATAGATAGGCGGGCTAGAGACTCACGGATAATCATGTTTCGTAGGCTCAACCCTTTTAGGCGTGATGAACCTCGACGGGGGCACCGAGCCCAAATAACTCTGGTCAAGCTCCGTCCTCCCCTGTCCCAAACTCTGCGGCGCCGGACTCCCAGAACTATAAGAATATTGGTACGTATTCAAACCGGTCTTGATACGCGTCGAGCGTAAAGACGTGCGCAGTCCACCACTAGCTATAAAATCCGAATCCTCCGACTCGCGCTCCCGTTCCCGATCCCCAGCATCTACTACCACGTCCTTCTCGTCATCCCCCGAATCGACTTCTGCGTAGTTGATGACGCCACCGCGGCGTGTTCCTGTGCGCCCGACGTTGTTACCCGCGTTCGAGGTAGATGCGAGGATGGGCTGCATGAGGAGTGTGGAGCCCGTGCGTAGTCTGGATGGGTAGGTTGTTATGAAGGCTTGGGGGGCTGTTGGGAGGGGTGCGCGGGAGATGTGGGGGGGTTGGTATTGGATGGGTGGGATGGTGGATCTGGAGGTTGCTTGGGATTGGATTGACGGCGGGATATATGGTACTGGGGTGGATGCTGCTGGTGTTGAGCGTGCGGACCGCTTTGGACGTTGGTTGGATTTTGCGGGAGAGGCGGACCAGGTCCATTGTTTTGAGTCTGTGACTGGGGGAGCGGTGTATTGCTTTGGGTCAAAGATGATACCTAAGAGGATAAGAATGATATTATTTTTTGTTTGTTTTTTATCAAAGAAAGAAAAGAAGAGGTGAATATGCATTTTGGGGGATGAAGTGGGAGGTACGTACCACTGCGAGATATGTATGGTTTTGCGGCAGCGTTGTTTGACAAGGAGGATACGGCAGCTCTTAGCTGGCTGTCTGCGGAGGACGAGGATTGGATGGAAGTCATCATCGTTGCCTGGAAAGAACCAGCTCCGGGTGGAAGAGGAGCCATTTGTGGATATAAACAGCAGTTGTCCTGGTACAGAAAGGGAAAGGTGGATCAAATAATAACGCGTCAAGTGAAGTTGATTATTTCGCGTCGACAATCGCCAAATACGGTGTGGTGAAAGAAAATAAAAAATAAAAAAATCAGTCGGGCGTCGGGCGGTGATGAGAACACAAAACAACGTTGGACGTCGTCGGTGGGCAGAAGAGAGAGGTGGACTGTGTTTTGGACAGGAGAGAATGTGCGCTTAGAGCCGGATTGTGTCATACAGAATGCAGACTAGCTGCTCTATGTTCAAACACACGCGATGTGCGATGCGATGGTGTCGTCGTGATTCCGGCGCTGTTGGTCTTCATCATCATCCATCTTCTTCTTTCCCTCTCATCATCATGAGCTCAGAAGACTCATCGTCGTCCACGTCAGCCTCATGTCGCATCGTCGTCGTCTCTTCTTCACTCGAGACCGCAAAGCAAGTCGCACATCGTATGTCTCTTGTGCCCGTTGCACACAGACACCTTCACTCTCTTAACACATACTAGGCATCAAGGCCGTCTCTGGTGACACTCAACCATCATCCTCACCCTCGTCTGAAATCATACACTGGACAATCAAGAATAAATACTACACAGCTCCAGTCCACTTCCATCCCATCCACTTAGAGGGCCTGCCCTCCATCGAACTCGATGAAGTACCCGCAATCATCTATGCTTGGAAGGAGAACGAGGTTATTATATTCACACACGTACTCTACAACACATACAAAACCTCCCTAACAGTAGTATAACATAGCCCTATAAAGAACACATGAAGCTCGTTTCTGAACAGACAGCCACCTTCAAGCCCGAAGTGTCCCTCGCGGTCAACATGGCACCCACGACAGACGAAGACCTAGAAGACTTCTTCTTTGAACACGGATTTGAATACGTCAGTGGACAACAAATCCAGTCCGGAGAACAATCCCCAGGACTCGCAGATTCATCGAGTAAGCAAACCGGACCCCCTTTCTTCTCTGATAGCTCACATAAAATAATAATAATATCGTCCCGTCATAGCTGTACCAGGTATAACCCGGGCCGTAGATTCCCTAAGCACAATAATGTGGCCCAGCATGGTCCGGAACGAACCAAAAAACCCAAAGTTCGCCGCCAAGCTCACTTTACCACCAGAAGGCGACGACATTGACGCACACCTCCTCTCGTTATTAAGCGACAGTGGCGGACAGTCAAATAAACAACACCAGATGGAGCTTCTCGAACGGTGGCTTGAACAGGATAACGACGACGACGAGAGTTTAGGGACGTACTCCCGCGGTATCAGACACGGCAATAACAATGATGATTACGACGACTACGCCTCGTTGTACTCGCACGCCCATTCCGTGTCAACAACAGCAGCCAAATCGGATGACCCGTGGGCGACGGGTGTTGGTGGGGGTGGGTTCTCGCTCTCTGATACGTTGGAGAGTGACCAGCATATTGGGTTTGATGATGATTTTACGGATTTTGTTTCGGCGCCCGCTGCTGTGACTGGCCGACAGGAGAACGAGGAGAGGGATGAGGATGAGGATGAGGATGAGGATGCGGGGTTACCGAGTAGAGAAGAGATACGGGCTGCTGGGGCACGGATTTTTGGGGAGCGGATGTCTATACCGGAGAGTGGTAGTGCGCCGTTTTACGTCCTTCCTGATGAGCCGGAGCATGGTAATCGCAATCTCGACGGAGACGGAGGAGCAGAAGAGACAGAAGAGGGACTGGAAATGGACGCGCCTGCTTTTGACCTTACTCGAATTCTAGGCGCGTTGGAGGGGATGAAAGAGGAGATAGCGCAAATAAGTGATGAACAGGAGAGGAGGAGGGCGGCCGCTAAGGTTACTTTGGGACTTGTTTATGGGTTGGAGAATATGGGTGATGAGACAGCGGATAATAAATAAAGAAGTAAATGACATACTACATGCTACATACGACATACGACATGCAACATGCTATTTGCTACATGCTACTTACTACATAGTGGGACTGGGACTGGGACAAACGTGGCTTTAGAAGGACTTGGATGCGCTGCGCTGTGTGGTGTCTTGGGGTTGGGGTGCATACAGCATACAATTTATCCTTGTTATTGTACCATTAGGGTCTTTTTCATTTATTTTTTACTGTGGAATAGAAGAAAAGTTTTTGATACGGGGGGATATGATCAGATCAGAGACAAAGAGGTATGAATCAAAAGGAACAGAACATACACGGAAAACATCAAATAAACGAATACGAATACACAGCCCATTGTTTTACCGGGGGAGGGGGGGGGGGTACCTGTATCAGTTGAATATAACTCTGTATCATCTGAATATAACCTATATCATTATCATTTGAATATGAATATAATAAACACTTAATAAATTTAAATTTAGTACCGTATCGTATCAGAGACATTGGGCTTTGGGGCTTCGGTTTTACCTAAATTGGGAAATAAATCAACTCAAAACAAAACTCGATGATTTTGTTTTACAGCGTTCTCATTCTCTCGGCTTTCTTCCTATCTCTCTCTCCCCCTCTATCTATCCGCTGATCAACTGCAATGTATCCCCATTCTTGTCTCTCATCCGGGGATATAAGAAGAAAAGGGAATGGGGGATCTACTTACACTAACACGTCCACTTCCACGTTAACGTTCTCATTCTCCTTCACGTCCGCCGCATATACAATCTCTGGTCTCCAGTATCAAGCTACTTCATAACGATATCCTTAAGGGGCTGGGGCGTTTAACGTAGTTGCTGTACTACGACAAGACTACGACAAGACTAGGGAATACTACGGACTAAGAACTAAGTACTAAGTACTAAGAAACTAGAAGAGATACAGACTGAGAAATGGGTGGAGAACCTAGTGCTGACTATACGTTCCAATTTACTGGCAAGTCCGTTGCTGAAGGACAGCAAGGACAAGGACAAGAACAGGCAGAAGAGCCACAATGTCTTTTAGACGTATTCTTACCTCCACACCCGACTGGTAAACCTCTGAGTGCCATACTGTACTTCCACGGAGGTGGACTTACGGTTGGGAACAGGAGGAGTTACTTCCCTCATTGGCTTCATGGTACGTAGTCTTTCAATATCCATATCCTCCACACACCAACCCACACCCAACTGCATACACTATCCCCTCACTCCTATTTCTATCCTAACACAAACTTACTGTACTCCATCCCTCCCCCACACACACACCTCGACCAGACCGAGCCCTCCGCTCCAGCTACGCATTCCTCAACGCCGACTACACCCTCCTCTGCCCCTCCACCGGGCACCACGTCCTCACCTCCATCCTCACCCTCTTCACCTACCTCTCCCACACCCTCAACGCCGACCTCCACTCCGCCGGCTCCCCCCACCGCATCGCGCCCGACTCGATCGTCGTGGCCGGGTCGAGCGCGGGCGGGTATTGCGCGTACTTGGCTGCGCTGCATGCGTCCCCTAAACCGAGGGGGTGCTTTCGATGTATGGGATGGGTGGGGATTTGGTTGTGCGTTTATTTCCTTTCTTTTTTTTTGATGCTTTTTTTGGATTGTATTTTGTTTTTGTGCTGGGATTGATTTGATAACTGACTTTGGATTTCCTTTTCATACGCTCTACTATCTATCATTACCTCTCTAACTCACGCATACACACACACACACACACACATACAGACACCCCAATACCTATCCATCAAGACCCAACCCTTCTTCATGGGCCGCGAAATCCTCTCCCCCACCACATTCCGCGAATTCATGTACCCATTCGACCCGAACCTAGAACAGACGTGTGATTCTTCCCTGTCGTACTATTCTGCCCAGCACCCCATGATGCCGGGGTGGCCCAAGAATCCGCGCATGCAGCTGTGTAGGGTGTTGTTGCAGGAGGGGGTTTATTTGGATTATTTGACGGGGGAGTTTGAGCCTAGTTTGAGTGAGGGGATTAGGGGGGTGGTTAGGGATGCTAGAGCGAAGGGGAATAAAGCCAGGGGGGTTAAGGTTACGGAGGGGAACCATGGCAATGACAGCGACAAAAATAATAACAAAGACAACAACGACAACAAAGACCTGGACCTAGACGCAGAAGAACTCGACCCAGAACTCACGTCCAAAATCCTCGCCCTCATCGGTCCCAAGCATATAAAGCTCTTCCCGCAATTCTTGATTGATGAGAGTTTCCCACCGACGTATATTGTGCATGGGGAGCTCGATTCGGGTGTGAGGGTTGGGGAGTCGAGGAATTTGGTGAGGTTGTTGGAGAGGAATGGGAATGGGGGTACGTTGAAGGTTGTGCGTGGGGAGGAGCATTCGTTTGATTATGCTAGTGGGGCGTATGAGAAGTATGGGGAGATGTTTGATGAGGTGTTTGAGTTTGTGGATGGGGTTCTTAAGTAAGTAGGTGGGGATGCGGATACGGAGGGGAGGGATTTGATCCTTCTTTTACTTTACTTTACTGTACTAAACTCTTCTCCCCTCTTATTCTGCCTCTCCTTCCTTCATAACTTGGTTTGTTTTGGGAGATGTAGAGTGTGTGTTTTTGCTTTGTTCCGTCCCGTTTTGATATGTCCTTTTATGAAGTTCTTTATGTGTATCATTATGTATACTACTCTTCTTTTGGGGGTTTAGAGTTTAAATGACAAATGAAATTATCGTATAGATTATTCGCACAAATACAAGGAAATACATTGTGGGTTTTCATTCGAGGGAAGGGGGGAGGGGTCACAGTTTATTGTTGTTGTTGAGATTATCCTCCGTGGGTTGTCCACCATTATCTGACGAAGATGAAGACGAAGTGGTTATTGTCGAGTTTGAGTTTGAGTTATTACTGGTGGTGGTTGGGTTTTTAGGGGATAGAGCCTCAGCTTTTAATGTCTCGCTTTTAGCTTTCGTTTCCTCTTCCCCTTCCCCTTCTCCTATTTTGTCCCTTTTCTCGATCTGGGTTGGAAGCTGAGTCTGAGTCTGGATCGGTGCGAGTGGACCCCCCTGAACCCGATCACTCGAGGTCGAGAGCGTATTCGAAGTAGTCGCAGTAGAAGTAGTAATAGCAGAAACAGCACCAGAAGTTGGAGATAAAGTAGGAGTAGGTGTAGATGCAGACGCAGGATTCCGAGGACCCTCTCCTTTTTCTTCCAAGCTGGTTTGTTCGACCTGTTTCGCTAGTTTGTCTACGATATCATTAAGGAACTCTTCGTTCACTTTTTTTCCGTCTCTCGCTCCCTTTTCCTTTTCCTTCTCGTCTTTCTTCTTCTTCTTCCCCTCCTTTTCCTTTTCCTTATCCCTATTCTCCTTTCCACCACCACCACCACCAACACTAATACCTCCTCCTATCCCTTCCTCCTCCACCAACCCCCCAGTCCCCTCCCAAAGTCCCTCCAACTCCTCTCCCCACCCCAAAAGCCCACACAGCTCCCTAACGGCCCTATCACACGCCATCAAACACTCCACATCATTCCTCCTCGATCCCCAATTCCCTACATGGTCCAGATTCAAAAGCACCCTAGGACAGTCCTCTGGGACTATTTCCGTTAGGGACGCGAAGGGGTGGACGGTGAGGGATGTGCCCATTACTATTAGGAGGTCGGCGGTGCGGAGGTGTTGGATTCCGGAGAAGAAGGATGGGGGGAGCTGGTGGTTCGTTGTTCGTAGTAGTGATTATTTAGTTGGTTGGTTGATTGGTTTGAATCAGGTTGAAGGGAGGGGTGTTAGGTTGATAGGTTATTAGTCCGGTGGTTCAGTAAAAAAAGATTTAGACAGATGATCAGTTTATTAGTTCTTTTCAATTTCAGTTGATGACGAAAGTAAATAATAATCACCGATTCCCCAAAAAACACAATATCAGGTTTAACATACCCCTTACAACCTCTCTTCTCACAAACCGGTATCTCCTGCTCTCTAATCTTTTTCTTGATCTTCTCATCCGGATATCGAGCCCCACATTCAATACAATGCTGATCCGCAAAGCTCCCGTGTGCTTCGATGATCTTGGTGGGGGTACGCCGGCGACTCGTTCGAGTGTATCGATGTTTTGGGTGAAACACGTGTGTAGGTATCCTTTTTCTGAGAGGAGGCGGATGAAGGAGTGTGTTGGGGTGGGTCTGAATTTCCCGGGGGCAAGTTCGTGGGCTAGGACGTAGACTGGTCGTTTAGTTTTATATTACGGGTTTTTTTTTGGTTGAGTCCTTTGTTAGTTAGGGACTTGGGATTGATGTACTTGAGTATATTGGGTGAACGTACAAGGACGTGGGTTTCTTCGGAAGAATGAGATATCGAAAACTGCTTCTGGGTAGGGTAAGTTTAATCTTGCGAGGTTGGCCTGTTCAATGCATATGTATTTGATTAGATAGGGGTATGGTTGTTTGATCTAGTGATATTCATACATATAAACCTAAGGGAATGTTAGATAGGTCTTCGTTAATCCATAATTCATGTTTTAACTGACCTGTATCAGGAGACCTGAAGTCTGGTATCCCAGCAGAAGTACTTATACCTATACATCAAGATCATATATGTAGGGATCAAAATTTCCAAGGGCATGTATATGCGTACCAGCTCCTGCCTATGACAAGTGGTAGTAGCAGTAGTAGTAGCAGTTAAAAACTATTCGAAATGCAAAATAATATGCATATCTATCTACTATTCTTCACTAACCATAACGAAAATCCTTTTGCAAGCATCACTTTTTATGTATTTTGCAATTCCGGGAAGATCCAATGACTCGAGGAGCTGAGGGCCATCTTCGTCACCTACTGATGACTTCCGCATTTTTTTCATGTGTGTGGTGCGTTGGTGAGTTGCGATAATGTAGAATGTGGTAGTAGTTAAAAGTTAAGTGTGAGATCAATTATTTACAGGGGCAGTGTCGTCGTGATCATGATGATGATCCCGTGTGACGTAATTAGTATGATTTTGAATTATTAACCAAGAATACAAAAGTCCATATTTATACAGTGCCAAAAGAGAATGAGAGAGAAAATAAGAGGGAAGGTATATTAGGAGCTACTAGTACTGTTATTATTCTCGTTGTTGTTGTTATTGCTGCTGCTGCCACCGCCGCTAGGTGCGAACTTGATTGCGAGAATAATCGCGATAACGATGATGACGGCTATGGTGATTCCTAAACAAATCCATCGCTTCCTTCGGTACCCTCGTGCAGAAACCACGGCCTTTTCTGTGCTTATTTTCCTATATTTAAATGTTAATTAGTATATTTATCCCATGATGTGATATAGGGCAGAGACTTACCCCGCTTCGATGTCCAGTTCGGCAAGACCAGTTTTTTCTTCTATATTGTCAATTATGTCCCCTTGTTGTTCAACAAGAAGACTTATCTAGAAATAGCAGGCATATTAGTTAGCCATAATGGAGTCCTCTGGGGAGATATACATACATCCGTGAATAATTGTGCAAGTTCAACAAGTGTTTTCTCAATACGCTTGATTTCATCATGTCGGTCCTTTACGGCACTGTATACTTTCTGTCCTTCCGCATACCGCCCATTCAATGTAGCTTGTGCGAATATTTGCATGCCTTCATCACTTGATACAACAGCATCCACCTCTTCTTGCGTTGCGTTCGGATTTACTAATATATGTAATATAATAGAAGTTTATAAATGGACATCAGTCAATTTAGGGGAGTCAAAGTATTATTAAGACATCCTACTTACCGATCATATACTGCCTTGCAATACGATCCTTGGTCTTATCACGATACGCCTTTTCCTCGGTCTGATACTTTTGGATAGCATCCATGAATTTTGAACGTATGAGTTCCAATTGAGGGCGCCGCATGTTCGCAGCGCGCGCATCAACGCGTTGACTTTGTAAAGATTGAATGCGTTTTTTGATATTACCCATCAACCCTCGTGTTTCTTCGATGAGACCATCGATTTGTCGGGTAAGATTGCTTCCGCCAACATCGACTGAGTCGATTTGAGAGGAATGGAGTTTTGAAAGTTCGTCGATGTTGGCATTGAATTTGCGTATGGCGTCTTGGAGGTCACCGATCTGAGATGGGGTAGAGAGAGCTTGTTAGAGGCATTTCAGCTACGAAGTTGAGCGAATGGGTTAAGTACCTCGTTGTAAAATTCATCGTCAAGCATCCCAGTTCGTTCCCCGGTATCCATTTGCGAGAGTTCATACTGTGAAGCTAATGCCCTGTAAGTAAGTTAGATTTATACTCCAAGTACCTAGCATAAGCGAAAGGACGAACGTATACGACGACGACGACGTTTCCTAGGTTCATATCAGTTAGTTTCAAGCACCACCAAGTTCATTGAGGGACATGCACACATACTTTCAATGCTGCCAACCTGTCTCTTGCCATATTCAATATTCAATACTTCCTGGAGGTTAAAAAGATAGATAAACGAAGGAGCACACGCGGCTTTTGAGGATCAAAAAGGCAGTGTGATGTGCTAGGGCGCTTGGGTTTTGAATGAGGGCTCAACTCGGACAACAGTCCAGACGCTAAACATATATCTCTTTCTCTCACAGCTTTCGAGCATAGCTTGATTGCTTCTCTTCTTCCCTTTTTCGTTCACACATCAAAAAAATGGATTAGACACTTAAACGATTAATATGGGTAGTGTGCATTCTTTTGATCGTTTAAGAGAATAGCCAGAAACACGTTTTCTTACGCGCCGACGACAAACAGGTAAGTGTGCCGTGCCGATCACGAGATCGATGTTCCCCATACATCATTTATTGACCTTACCCGTCGTGTACCGGTTAACAGCCCAACTTCCTCTCACAACCATGCGCAGTCTCTTGACGAGCACGGTTGTGGCGCTGTTGACCGCAGTAATTCCAGCAGAGGCTGTTTCAAGTTCATCACCTTTCTTTGGAGGTCATTCAATTAACCTTCGGCGTCTGGAGTCCAACAACAGAAATAGCAATGCCGGCTTAATAGCAAGGGATATAGACACTTCCCAAATTATCTTTAATACAGAGAAAACGTATGACGAATTCCCTACCCAATATTTTGAGCAACCTCTAGACCACTTTTCCGACGATCCACATACTTTTAAACAGCGGTATTGGGTCAACTCTCGGTATTATAAAAAGGGTGGACCCGTGTTTTTACTTGACGGTGGTGAAACGAGTGGAGAAGATCGGCTTCCATTCCTTGATACTGGGATCTTGGAGATTTTAAGTAAAGAAACTAATGGATTGGGAATAGTAATTGAACATAGGTACTATGGCGGATCAATTCCCGTTGCTAATTTCTCTACGGATTCATTGAGGTGAGTTATTTTTTATTATTTTAGTCTAGCAGCTCCCTAAAACAAGATCCTGTTAGATGGCTGAATAATGATCAGGCCGCTGCCGATTCTGCAAACTTTATATCTAAATTTAAATTCTCCGGCATTGAAGAAGACTTAACTGCTCCTGGAACACCATGGATTTATTATGGAGGTTCTTATGCTGGGGGTATGTTGTTGTATTTTATACATAGAACTGCTCTTAACTCATAAAGAATGCTAAATTAGCAAGGTCCGCTCACATGAGGTAAACATTATATTGATCTGGGAGACACCTTTCTTGACACCGAATATCTTAGAGTATTATATCCCGAATTAGTCTTTGGTGCTATTGCTTCTAGTGGCGTCACTCATGCAACCATCGAATTATGGGAGTATATGGAGGTCATTCGTCAAGCAGCAGACCCAGAGTGTTCAAAGCGTCTTGAAACATCAGTTACGGCTATCGATCGTGTACTTAGTCTGCCTCATCTTCGAAAACATCTGAAAGGATTATTTGGACTTGCCGACTTAGAAGATGATGACTTTGCTAATGTTATATCGGTGAGTTAATATCGATTAGAAAAATGTGTGAATAATATTTTTATGCCTTTTGTATCCTTGTAGAGTCCTTTAGGATCTTGGCAAGCTAAGAATTGG
Organism: Pyrrhoderma noxium; assembly: GCA_002287475.2. Classification (NCBI taxonomy): domain Eukaryota; kingdom Fungi; phylum Basidiomycota; class Agaricomycetes; order Hymenochaetales; family Hymenochaetaceae; genus Pyrrhoderma; species Pyrrhoderma noxium. Next base: position 1,185,549 of record CM008257.1, on the reverse strand, counting down.
GATCCCACAGTTGGTAGCAGTGCATTTGAAGGGTTTTGTGCTGCTTTAGCTTCTCCACATGGGAAGTCAGAGACTGAGTTACTTCCTGGTGGAATAGAAATTCCTTTCACGGTTTATAATTATGCTAAATATATTAAAGAGGTACGCCAACGATGATTTCAAGTCATTTCACTCAGCTAAAGCATTAGTGAATCCTCTTCAGAATTATGTATCAAAGTGCACAGAGGGTACAATCGATGATGTAAGTCCTATATTATAATATCTTAGCTATTTAACCTTGTAACAAATTTTATAGTGCTTTGGAACCCATGACGATAGCAAATTCCAAGATACCTCTTTAACCGAAGACTGGCGTGCTTGGACATTCCAAGTTTGCACAGAGTGGGGATATTTCATTACAGCGCCACCCGATCCTAACTACCCAAGGATTGTATCAAAGTTTACTACTCTTGAATCAACTTCCCGGATTTGCCGCCAAGTACGCTCGCTATCTTATCCCCTCTCAATTAACCTTCAACCCTTACTAATTAAAAACAATTTTCTACTAACATCTTATCTACAATCTCTTTCATTCACTTTGTTTTTGCTTGCAAATTTGAAAACACCTATTCCGCAATTGTCAATCCAACATCTGAACACTTTGCATTTCCCCTCTCCTGTCTGCCCTCTCGACCTTTACACACATACACGTATGCCCCCTCTCTTACTTTGCTAGGCGTTCCCTCCGGGTGAGCACTTCGCCGTGCCCGAATGGCCTAATGTCACCGCCGTGAACGTCCTCGGCGATTTCTCTATCGCTGCAGACAGACTAGCCATCATCGACGGAGAAGGTTCGTTCCGTTTCTCCGTCATTAACTCATCCCCGATTTACATAAAGAAAATAACTTCTAACATTTGATATTGTTCTCTGTTAAATCACAAATCACAAAATTCTTCATCATTTTATCTAGTTGACCCCTGGCGCCCTGCTACGCCACATAGCGTTTACGCACCGGATCGATATGATACGACTTTACGACCTTTTAAACTTATTCCAGGTACGTCCTACGCCTGAGTCTTTGACTCCTTTGCTTTGTGATAAAAACTTACATATACTTGATTCTCTGTTAGACGGTGTACACCATTACGACGAAAACGGTCTAAAGGTTATGGACGATGAGCCATTTGAGATACTTAATATCCACAAAGAGGAAATTGCTTTCGTTAAGGCTTGGTTGGAAGATTGGGACGCGATTCACACAAAAGCATAGACTGAAAGAAAGGATCATTCAAGATCTCTTGGGAATTCTTAGGATTTCAAAAAGTTCAATTTATATATCCATATATCTATACTATGTACTTTTTTCTTATTTCTTGGTTAAATGAATGAACGTGGGTTAATTAAGGAACGTGAAGGATTTAAGTATTTGTTTGTTCAAGAAAGAAGAGGGAAAAAGGCAGGAAGGAGGACAGGACAGAAGAATATTTCAGTTATCAAAGACTCTGAGGGGGGAAATCGTTCACACCCGGGCCAGGTCAACTTCGTTAATATACACTTATACACTTAGTAGGGCTTAAGACACCAACACAATTATCACCATCGTCACACTTACACACAAACTTAGAGAGTAAAACCCCTTCGAACGGTACTCAAAGAAGCCGCAACACCAGGAGTGAACGTATCGTCCAAGCTCCTCGCTCGACCCCGGAGTCTCGGCCTCGGTTTCATAGTACCGGAAATAACACACCTAGCAAGCAAGCCAAGTGCGTATGGGAAAGAGTGTGCACGTTGATGAGAACGAGTGTAGATTGCTGGGGTTAGTACTCGCGCTGCCCACGTTAGATCTGGTCTTTGAGGTCGTCGGACCCGTTGGGGGGCAGTTAGAAGTTCTAGGCCTGGTATTCCGGCCGAGGGTTTTCTTACTGTACTACTACTGGTGTCAGACTTATCAAGACTGTTAGTAGTGTTAGTAGTGTTCTCATTAACGGCGGCAGTGATGTTGGTGATGGTGGTATCATAAAGACTCGGAAGAGCAGGAGTATTCGAATCTAAGAACGAGTGTCCATATGAACCCCTCTTCCCCGCATCATTTCTATCCGTCGGACGTGCGGATGTCGAAGTGGAGGAAGAAGAAGTAGAAAGAGCAGTAGAAAGCGAAGAGGACGAAAACGGATCTGTAGTGTCCCTTCCCGAAGGACTGAAAATAGGACTATACAAAGTATGCTCAATCTCAAGACGCTTACAATACTCATCTAAATCATGTATTTCCTCTTCGAGCTGCTTTACCAGGTCAACCGCAGAATCTGAGATTCGCTCTATTTCCTCGAGCATGAAACGTGAACGTAATACTTCATTGTACCGGTATGAAGCCTTAGTTTGCACTCGAGCTGAAGATAGTGTCTCAGTATGTCTTTTCTTTCCCCTATTCTTGTTCAAACCTGGTACTGAGTTAGGATGGAGGGAATTTGTGGGAGTTGTGGTAGGGATGTCTTCGGAGTATAATCTTTCCAAACACTGATTGAAGACTTCGAGCATAACCAACACACGAAGAACAGAGTCACGCTCACGTTCTACCTCTGACTCAGGACCTTGACTATCTTCTCTAGTTTGCTTTTTTGGTAAGGTGCTAGGTTGCCCGATCATGTGTGTCTGAAGCATGTGGCGGAGTACACTTGGGAACCAGGTAAGTAAGGAAGCGCCATAGACCTTAGTACGTTCGACAAGACGCCGAGATACATGGACGAGAACAGTCGCTTCCTTTAGGTCCTGTTCTAGCCTTACCCTACGAGTCTCGAGTACAGTCCTGGTGTGTTCCTCCCCTAATATAATAATCGCATTTATTTACAAATCCAAAGAAATAAAATATGTATCTTACCTGGATCATATAGGAGTGTAAAGTTTTTCCCGTTCTAGATACCAGTTCAGATCTCCCCTTGGTGATTTTTTCGTTAACTACTCACATATCTTTCGTTTACAATAGTCCTGGTATCCTTGTTGAGGTTTTTTGAGTGCTGAAATGCCAGGATTAATTGTTTTTTGTTCAGTGGGGGAGGAGGGCATACGAAATAAATCTCGTAAGAAACTTGCAATTATAAAAGGGACAGTAAAATGCGAGCTTTCTGTGCGATAATTGGTCAAATTAGTAACTATACTCCCGTTTGCATTACGATAAAGATCAAAAAGCAATCTAGGAAGGATGAGCTCAACCAGCAAAGTTTGCATAGAGGCCAAGGTGTCTGCAAGTCCTTATTTGTGGAAACTGTAAATACATGTAAGTAAGCAAAGCGAAACATAGTTAGCATGCCACAGTAAGACGGCAAATTTTCCAGATAAGGGATTATCCTTCTAATTATATGCAAGTCGGCACCTAACGTTCTCGATTTATGTAGGTCTCGGAGAAATGAGGATTGCTTGACATCGGTTATTTTAATTTGTTTATGCATTACACATTTTTATATTTGTTCCTGCTAGAGATAGAGGCAGCGGAGGAGAAGACTTTTATAATAGGAGTTGATCATAGTCCTAAATTGATTTATGATTTACTCTCATATAAAAGTATAAAGAAAGTATTGTCATTTCATTCCGACTTGACTCTTTTGCTATGAGACGTATAGAGTAGATTTGGATTGTAGAAAAAGTGGATTTAAGTTCGACAACGACAGTGTGAGTTGTCCAATCGTCCGAAGATCTGTGGAAGTAATTTAAAGCCGTAAGAAGTGATGATGATTATGATAGTATAGTATTGATGCTGAGGATTATTTCGGAGAGATAGATCCCTAACACTAGGAACACTAGAAAAGGCAGTACCTAATCAGGTCTCAATTGAAAACTTAGAAAACTTGTCTTTACACCTCATCCAAGATCGGAGGCGAGCTAGTTCATGTTTCACTTGAACCCATTGATTAAATCTCAGTAGTAGCATATATCAATGAAAGCGAAACGAAAAGGTCAGGACGAAGTTCAACCTCAGACCCCGTTACCGGCCGTTGACCCTATGCAGCATATGAAGGATATGACCCCATTTTTGAATGATATAATGAGTCAATACCTAATCCATATAATCATGGTGTGAACTTCAGTATCAGCCGACAAGAAGTGTCATTCCAAGAAGATAAGTCCTGTCGAGCATCTCCTCGGATTCTAAATGGAGACGGAATTGTTACTATAGAGTATAGATCCCACCTTGCGCGAGGTAGTGGGGCTCACTAATAATTAAGAATCATAAACCCGTAAATTTCTGTGAGAATAAGGTAAAGATGACACCCGTTAGAAGTTAAGGTGGATGCAAGGACGCGAAGAATCAGAACCGTTCACATGAATACGTTGATGGCCATGTATCGAAATAAGTCGAGTCCTAGAGACTTCCTACTTCCCTTGAGATGTTTAGTCAGTGGCTACTATTCTTAAGAGGCACAATCTGCTAAGTCTACTAAATGTGTAAGAAGCGTAGATCCACCTTTTAACACGAGTGACTGTTATGCATCGAGACCTTCCACACGAGACAAATGAATGGGGCCTAATTTATTATGGTCTTGGCAACGTCGATTCCAATAGCCATTCTGCGTGGTGAAGTGTCCGAGTCTGGAATGGGGTGGCGGACGAGAGTGCGATGTCGGTCTGATCATTGTCCTCCATCAGGGATATTACGTCAGATAATTGTTACTATTAGTAGTTAGTTAAATATGGATTTAAGATTAAATTCTTGTGCTAATAACTAAATACTATCAGCCAGTTAGTTGACTCTTAAATAGCTGTTCTCCACCTGTCCCCTTTTTCACTCCCGACCTAATTCCATCACATCTCATAGACTCAAAGTAGGAAAAAAAAGGGGAAAACGCAAATGTCTCATCACATCACGCAGGACCACTGGCAGGAGACTAGCAACAAGAAGAAGGAATACGTCCAGCCAGATGGTTTCTTCGCTTCATCCTTATGGAGGTTATGGATTAAGACGAAGACGACTTTCGCGCTGTCGATGATGGAGCCTTGGGAAATACTCCTTATCTGTGAGTTAATTGACCATTCCTATCTCCTGCCCCCTCCCACTCCCTAGCTCTTCGTCGTCCAAAACCCCAACAACTAGCTGGGTTTCTTACTTTATCTTATCACTATACACCTTTTTTCTACTTTTCGTTTCTTGTGTGCCCTTTACTGACTCATTGTTTTTTCCTTACAAAACCACAGTTGTAATCACAATTACAATGACCATGTTCGTCACCGTCGGTCTATTTCGCTACTTTCCTCACAGCATCGTATCTGCGACACGTCGCGCAAACTACTACTTCTCCGGTGCAGACTCCTTCGCCTCAGCAGCAGTAGAGAGCTTCAAGTCGGACGACTGGATGACAAACGGCCGATCTACCGAACTTTGAGAAAGACACGCGGTAGTTTGTACACGCAATAACGAGTAGAACGAAATGGAAAACGGGCCATAACAGAACAAAACTCATAATTGTCCCTCCTCCTCTTTCTCCTCCCACCACCACTTCGCCAGCAGGAACTAGGAGAAGCAGTTATGTGTTGGACAAATTTTCTCATGTCAAACCATGCCAAGCTAAATATACATGTATACCTATTTATGTTTGATCTCCCCCAGACTTTCCCCCTTCTTTTCATGCCCTCTATACCCCCCACCCCTCTCTTCCCACTCCACTTAATATGCTGTTATAATCGTATAGAAACATAATTCATATAGAAGTTAAAAAATTTAATTGAGAGAAACACTGTGTGTAAGAGTCCTTATACGAGATAAACTCGTCAGAGTGGTGCCATAGACAATTTCTGAACGAATGTGTAAATACACATGGGTGCATCATATCTGATATCGTCATCACACGTCGTGATACATCTTTTTTGAGAAAAGCTTATTTCCTGAATTAAGATTCTTAATTAAAATAGCTATATTTGTTCTAGAAAATAGAAACAAAAAAAACAGATTCTTGCATTAAGAGGGAATCGAACCCCCGGCGGGTCGATGGCAACGACCCAGGTTACCACTACCCCATTAATGCGGATGTTAAGATGTTGTCGCTTGACAACCTTGAGACGTAAGGGCTTCCTGTAAGCATTATTCTCTTATTTTCGATCACTTGTATTTATTTGTCGTTATTTTGTGGTGTAGCCCGTATCTCCTCCCCTTGAAGAAAAAATTGACCTACTCCTAGTTCCAAATGATAAGACGAGACGAAACAGGAAAATTTGAGATGGTGAGTAGAAGATAAAAACAAAGAAAGAAGAAATACTTTAAATTACAAGAAAAGAACGCTAGAAAAAACCCCACTCGAAACTTATGAAGAAAAAAAAAGAAATAAGAAAAAAATTAAGATTAAATATCTACTACATCCAATATCCCAAGTCCCTTGATCCCTTACATCAACTTTCCATTATTGTATCCATTCGTCACACCCCCACTTCCCTTTTTCAGTCTTTTACCAGTAGCAAATAACACGCTATCCACAATCGTTGCGATCGTTAGGACTCCACCGACGATTGCACAAGTTCTACAAGGGAGAAAAGAAATGTAAGTACAAGTACAAAAGTCATTCAACGAGGTATATGACGAGGAGGAAAGGGATGAAGGAAGAAAAGAAAAAGTTACGTACGATGTGAGGAAATGTGCGAACGACTGTCGTGTCTCGCTGTGCACAACAAGTAATGGCGAGATTTCATAATTTATGAATAAACCTATACAAAAGAGAAAATGAGTATCAAACTTCCACGTACTCGAGGATACAGGGATACTCCAGGACATAGAACCCAGCCCCAAACTAGACAGATTAAATACTAACTTGGCATTCCCGAGTTCATGTGAGTAATATGAACACCCTCTTTAGTTTGAGCCATAGCTCCAGCGGATAAGTCCCGTTCAAAGTGAGTAGCGCTATACTGATGTGTTTTAACCTATTTTCCAAAAGTTTAGTTATTAGTAATAAATCTTAGTACAGATGCGAGGGCTGTTTAATCGTACCGATTGTCCTTCCAAGAGGTCGAATCTTGTTGAAACAACTTTTAAGAAGTATTGGAACATATATTGAGCCGTTTTAGCCTGTCACCCAGATTAGGGTTCATTCATGTTATTAGGTCAAACCAAAACAAGGTCAAAAAGAGTAGGCAAGGCTCACATTGCCAACAGCCCCATCCAATGGGTTCATCTCTAATCCGAGTTTCTTCTTCATCTCCTTACTCTTTTGCTTCTTATTATAATTATATTCATCATCACCTTCGAAATGTAACTCATGGATCGTGTGGCGGAAATCATGTCGGTTCTTGTCATCCTTAAGATACGGAACGAGTTCGTGAATGTTCATGTAGTTGGTCTGGAAGGATCGACCCGGGGAAAGGTGAATGTTGCCGATAACCTTGTTAACCCGTAAACGTCCTGAAATGTTACAACCTTCCGAAGCTTGATCTTTAATTTTGTCTGACCAGTGTTCTCGGACACACTACCGCATAGATGAGTTGGTAAGCAAGTAGTAAATTAATAATTTTGATAGAACAAACCTGTTCAACCGAATCCGGATTACTGAAACTCCATCCCTTGTTCACATATGCTTGTCGGACTTCATCACAAGTATTACAGCACCCATTTGCGGGAGCAACACCACCATAACACGATCCGCAATACCCTTCCTTAGTTTGCTCATTCATAACATCTAACTTATTTCGGAGTTCCCCGCTATGAGAATTTGGGATAACCTTCCCAGTTGCGTCTAATCGGGTTTTCATAATGTTATGTGAAATATCACGCTGTGCTTCTCCACTAATATCCATAACATCCAAGCTCATTACTACAAAAGAGCCGAATAGGAATTGTCAGACCTTTCACACACGGGGGCAAAGTAAGGATGTGGCGAAAGAAAACGTACGATAGCAAGGGACCTTTGGGAATGTAACATTCATGTTCACAGTTAACCGTTCACCCCGACTTTTGTCAACGACAATAGACGTCTCTACATTTACGCGTCTGTAGTCGAGAAACTCGATGGTTGTGAATGCCAAGATGATTGCGGCGGAGAGAATGGTCACTATGATGCATATGTATATCATTCACACATCAGAAATATTATTTCAAGACGATTAGAAGGGACTGTAGTCACTCACGGAAAGCACCCGTCTTTGTCTTGACCTTCACATCCTCCATCGTCTTTGAGCCGATTCCATGTTAATAAAATCCCCTTTCCATGTTATAACACTTTAATAACTTACCTTGCCGAAGGCATCTACGCCCTTAAGACCGCCGAAAAGGCCCTTCGCCATGATTCACAGTAAACAAGACGAAATAATACAGAAAAGAAAACTAAAGAACGAATGCGGCGCAACTGGGTCAAGCAATAGCTGTGTCCTATTGCGCAGAGGGGGAGGATAGATAAACCGGAATTGAAGACGTGTCAAAGTAATATTTCGGCGAATTGACGCGGGCAACGGACACGTGATAGAAGTGGCGGAAACAGTTTCCCGACAGTCTCTCTTTAATTTCAATTACTACAAATAGTAAAAATAATATATTCCATGGGTAGTGGTGATAGTAACCGCGGGATGATGGAAATAATGTGATAATTATTAATATGACTACTGCAAAGCAATTCTATCCACGCCTTCTCGCACTTTCCCCAAAAGGTTTCGTACCCCGTCTCTTAGGCCATCAGCCTGCACACTGGGTCCGTTCCTACTGTCGGTACGGAAAACCCCAGCACTCGGCCCGCCGAGACTGACATTAACGTTTCCTAAGGTCAAGTTTAGGACTGGGGCGTTGGCCGGTGCCTCAGGTGGCGGATCATAAACGGAAGCTGGGAAGGAAGCCGCAGAATCTCTGATCATGCTCAAGAAGCTGGTTGGCATGATGGTCAGTATATTACGACGGGATCTGACCTATGGGTGGACGTACCTTTTCGAGTTCAAGACGGTTGAGCCTCCAAGTAATATACGCGTTCCAGCGGCTGATGCAGTTGTTGATCCAGGAGGTCCTCCAGCACTGAGGTCCTGATTTAAGAGAGATACTACCCGAGCTTCCTCATAAGTTGTGCCACCAATCATAAAGATAATAACATCTTGAGGTCTAAAAACGTGTTAGTAACGTCGTGTATGAAAGAGATAGCGCTATGTACCGTTGTAAGCTTGCGTTTGGGCCCGGTGATTCAACAAATGGATATGATATCTCCTTCAATCGACCCTTGAGAAGGTTTTCTAGTGTTTGAGATAGATGGGGATTATGTTGCGTATATACGTTCTCAACTCCCTGATGATCAAATGAATAAAAGCAATGTTAATCGTTAATTATAAACCGACTTTTAATCCTTTCAAGGCGCTGAAACCTTTGGCTAAAAGGGTCTCAGTTGAGAAGAGGTCATCCTGCCGTTGATCTGCCCCAGCAATATTTAGAAAGGCGTAAACAAGCTAGGAGAGAGATTAGGAATATCCAAAATACCAGAAAAGAAAATGGCATACTTTGGCATCTTCCCTTGATACATCATTCTCTAGTAAAAGATTGATCAAGTTTGCTATATCATTTGCCTTTGACTTTTGATATCGAAGCGCAAACAGAATAACAATTCTCAGTTTTTGCTGAGGTGACACTGCTCCATCGCGCACAATGTCTTGAACCGCCTATAATGTATGTCCTAAGCAGACGCCTCATTTTTGGTGTAAGATCTTACGCACTCTGAGATCTGCACCTGCACTGGTCGCTAGACCTTGTTCTACTTCACCCAAATCGAGTAACTTGTACTTTTCGACTAACCTACTTAGCTCTCCAACCAAAGCGACGTGTTTACTAACATTTCCGCCAAGTTTTCGAAATTCAGGGTATTCTTCCACAAACTTCTTCATATCCGTAATGGAATTAATGGCAGAAGGTGAGTGTGCCAGAGACCGTGATTGATAGGATTGGACATATGATTTGAGGGATGTGCCGAGGTCCCCGAATGTAGCAAGATGGTGCCCTTGAAAGAATGGATCTATCGAAGTGGTAAGCATTATTTCCTAGAGCAGCGCTAAGCCTATCGTATTCACTTAATTCAAATATCAGCACGACTTACTCGTAGTTCTGGTCGTATTCCTGGAGCCTGGCTAAGATCAACCCTCCCGTTTTGAATACCAATGAGCTCATGGACCATAGCCTGATAGGTCCACTGAGAAAGTAAAGGGGTCACGGGGTCATTTCGACGATCAAGAATTAGTAAAAGGGGTTGCGTTTGAGTAAGACGAAAATCAAATAAGGTGGATTCGTTCTGTATGCGATTCTGAGTGATGTGTGTGACTGTCGTTAGTGGACGTTCTCACTTCATCTCGACTATCTGCTAATGCTCACGTGGATTTCCGTCCCGAGTTGTTTAGCTATATTGCTCATCCGTTCGTAACGTATGACAGGTTTCTTCTTTAGGCTCAAGAGAACGGCGGTTATTCCCTGTACCGTTTGTTCTAGAGCATCTGAGTTCCATGAATTTACGCTATTGTTATATAACGGTTGAGAGGTAGAAGGAAGATGATTCAGGGAAAATAGGGACGGCAATATAGGTGAATAGTCGGCGAAGTATTCCTAAATTCCTGATTTAAATCACTAAATACGAAAGAGTTGGACATAACATACTTGGACCTCCCGCACGACCTCGTATTCATCAGCTTCCGCCAAACGTTCAATTTTGGACTTAGACAGCACATTACTGAAATCTACATAGGATTAAAGTTAGCTCTTGACGGAGAAGGCATACCCGCGATTCTAACGACTGACTAACAGAGATAATATTCTCCATACTTTGGCTCGCGAAGTTCGTTCTCTAAGGCGGACAAACTTTCTTCCGATGCTTGAAGGAAGCATACACACTTCAAGTGAGGCATACGTTCACGCTTAGGATTATCGATCTTGTCTGTAAGGTAGACCTGCTGGGACAGAAGCACGCTCTGAGTGGCTGATAAGGATACTATTGGAGTCTGTGAGAAGCAAAAGTATCAAGAGTTAGTGCGCTATTAAAAACAGAATGGGCTAACGAATACTTGCGGTGTGGGTATCAAGAAGTAACACCTTGATGGCATTAGGTGTAGATATCATCTTGTTTACATAAGTTTCAATGGCTTTCACGACATCCATTTCGTCCGAATTATTGATATCTGGAATTGAAGTTTTACATTCAGGAAGGAGAGAGAAGCCCAAACACGGTGTCAGTGGAAATGCACTAGCAAGTATCTCGGCTTGAATTCGTGACACGCTTCACTGTGTAATATTACGTAATAACCACTTTGCGGGGATGTCTTGATACGTATAACCCATGTTTTTTTGTCGCCAGTCCCCATTTTCAGCCTGAGGGATAGGAGTTATCAATAGTGTGAAGAATGTCTGTTGTCACGTAAAAATAAATCAACAAGCTCATAAGTTTCGAATTTGCTATTTAAACAAAGTTTCATCTCGGGTACACATACTATCTCGCATCTTCAGGTGTTTGACATACTAGAAGCTAGTGTCCTATTCCCGCGATGGGGCAAATGGGGAGCATTTTTTCCGAGCTATCTGCCTCACTATTCACATGGAACCTTAGGTATTATTGAGTTTCGCACTTATCTATCTCATCTACATTCAGTTCTATGGGAGTTATTGCAACTTCTTTTGTCGTTAGGTCCTAAATTGGGGATAAAGTCGGGTGATTCTCGAGAGATCATGAGGCTCCTATTTGAGCTTAGATGACTCGAGAAAGACTGGGAAACAGCACATGTGTAGTGTGTTATAATGGACAATATCTTAGCTGCATATGGGAAGAAAGCCACAAAACAGAATTTGAATTCTAAAAGCAGCAACTTACAAGACATTGAAAAACAAAGACTACACTACATTTTCAATTTATTTTCCTATACTTCTTCTCATTTCTCTTACCATTGCATCAGAATGTTGCAATTAGCTTCATATGCAACCTGCTACGAACTCTGTTCTCTGTTTTCTTTTCAATTCTTTTTGTAGAGTTTCTGAGTGTAAATAGTCTAAATCTAAGCGAGCGGCGATCGCCGTGCACCCGACTACTGGTCGAATTAGACTCGTCTTTGACGCGCTTCCATCTACAAGAACCCAGGCCCGTAAAGTTTATGCTACTTTTGGTTTCTCATGCTCGTTTTCATGAGGTTCAGCAGTCCAGTCCAGTCCAATGATTATTGATTTAAAGAAAAATGTTTCTTCCTCTGACACCCCGCAGTAGTCATCTTCCCTCCATCTTCTCTTACTTCAATCTCTGACCAGTCCAGACAGTTTCAACCCTAAACTTCATGTCGTTCTACAAAGAAGAGTTGGCCAATACACTCTCTGAACAGTCCTTCGGGATCGCATCTTATTCTCTTGGTGAATCATCCTCTGATCAAGCGAATGCTTCGGTCGAGCTGTTGGAAAAGGTACTGGTAAATATAAATGTCTCTGCTCGAGGCTTTCAGGTGAGTTTCGCGGCAAACTTTCACAATAGCTCTGAATACAATTCCCTGACTTTGAATTAGGCTACCAGCATCAACCCTCTGCTTGGAAGTGTTTCCCTACCTCCAGCAGACCTAAAAACCGTTTTCGAGACGATTGAGGCTCTTCTCCAAAATTTGAGTCCAATGTACACTGCAGCAAGGACAGAGCTTCTCTTCCGAAAACTCTCATCTCATTCATAATACTATCCAGTGAGCTTCATCGTTGCTGCCCCAAAGGGGAAAAGTGACTAATAAAATGGGATACTTTAGTGGACTATTAATCTACAAATATCTTTTCTCATCGCGCCTTTTCTTCATCATCCGTTGTAATTTAGACAATCTTGGGAGGCCTTGAATACCTTAGAGTACTATTCTCGTACTTGATTCTTTCTGTCGACTGTGAGCTCAATACCCATTTACAGATCAAAAGGGGCTCATGATGGGAATTTTTGGCCCTTCAACTTTACAGAATAATACTTGCATTTATTACTTTTTACATAGCAATCTTGTTTGATGAAATTGACCCTTCCCCTCTTCGGACAATAAACGCGCACCCCTTGTATCCTCACGATTTTATGTAAAAACGGGACTTCGTAAGCTAGAATGTGGGGCTTGCCCTTCTTCTTACACTGGATCCAGACTCAGAAGATTGGTGCAAGGACGTTTATATTCTATTGGATCGAGTATTATACCATTGTATAAGATTCTTATCGGAGATCAGTCCAAATAACAGTGCCTGTCCTGACCTATTTCAGCTATCTTCCCAGTATCATGCCCTTTTTGAGAAGGCACTCAAACACGCCTTAACCTGGCCTCCCCCTTTTTTCTCCTTCTTGCACCAGCGTGGCGTCCGCAGAAGTCGCAGAAGCCAAGGTAACCTATGAAAGCGATAAAGCACTTTTTTTTGAGGAGTACAAGTGTGTTATGAACTGAATTCCTTTTCTGGGGACATTTCATTATTCTTCTATGGTAAAGAAGTTTTCTCCCACTTTCCACTTTCGATGTCGTAACCAATATAAATATTTTTTCTTCCCATAGACTCCCTATTACGATGTCAAGGATGAAGTAATTCACAGGAGAGGGGCCTAGATTCTCCGAAAAGTATATATAGTCGCGAGTATTTATCCATGGATCTACTAACTGTCCTCAACGCTCATTCTCATGTCTAACTCTACTCGAAAAAGTGTAGGTTTCTTGTTCTCATTTTTCTTATGTAACTCCTAATTTTTCACGAAGCTTTGACGATAAATAAACGGCGGCAAAATCCGGTATTCTTCCTTCCCCCACAAGGCTTCTTCCTATACACAAGGGGGGAGACGGTATATTGGTCAAAGCATACCCGAAGCTTAAATGTGCCAGATGGAAGAATTCGGGAAAGGAGAGAAGGAAAAGACGGGACACGTAACTCCGCTCCTTATATGGTTCAGCTCATAATCTTAATGTCTAAGAGTCTAAAGGTTGCCCAGTCAGATAGAGATTGATGCATGGAAGAGGTAGATTGAGAATCGAGAGGGAATCAGATCTTGATTTGTTTCTCACTTATATATATCTCAGTGGTATAAGAGTATGGTCATGGTTCAACCTCACGCTTTTAAAGACTTATGAGTCTGCACGACCAACGAATCAAAAGTATATTTCCGCCGCATGTAGATACAGGGCACATAGACTCCAGAGTTTCGGATAAACCTCCCGCATCTAATATCATTCTGGAGAAGGGCGAGGGGAGCTTCTTAGGTTCGAAGAATTCAATTATATTACGTTTCTCCCTATACATACTCCTACACAGAGGGATAGTTTGGTGCGCCGGTTCCTTTTTAATCCCTCCCATTGAATTTTGTTGATACTGAGCCTTAAATCTTAATTCAACGAAACTTTGCACTTGCCTTATTTACATATACATGTATATCGTGCATGTGTGTGAGGTCTTTAAGCGACAAATATATGAGCATTGATCTTCATGCTGCCTTGACGCTTCGAGAAACATAAAGAGGTGGATGGACGTTGACTGTGTGACAATGCTACGGAGAAGCATAATTTATTCCGAGTACTAATCGAAGTACACAACTACAATCACATATATTTTGCTTTATGATACTGATTTCGAGATAGGACAGAGAAAGAAGAAATGTCGTGGGTATGTCAAAGGAATGGACGAGTCAAAGCAACTTCAAATAGACAGCAACGTAAAAGGGGAAAACATGATCAACAAGAATGGTGTATAAATGCACTTATACATCAATACATACATCGGAAAGCAGATAATATGCAAAACCGTATATACCATCCACTTCAAGCGGAATGTATAGGATATATAAAACAACACATAAAGTATGGATAAAGAAAAAGGTGCGAGGTGGGTATATAGTGCACGAAAACAATGAAAATCTGTTACTTTTCAGATGTATCAAAGTGATCCAGTCGAGTCCACTTGATAACGAAGAGAAAAAAACGAATCCGGGTCAATAGATGATCCGCTGGCTATGCGCGGATCAGAAAGGATAAAGGTGAAGAATTCCGCCGAGGAGAAAGCAACAACATAGCTCAGTACATGATTTTTGGTAAAAGTTGTTCCACACAGTGATACAGATACATTGAAGGGTTGAACAGTCGTCTTTTCAGCCGATATTTTTTCTTAGTCAAAAGGCGTTCATACTCCTCGTGGGCATAGACAAGAACGCGGGGAGAGGTTCCCCGGCTTCTGTCAAGCAATCAACTGGAATTAATCCGAGGCCGGGGTCCCCATTACTAACGTTCAACTTAGCAACATACACCCAACCGTCGTCAAAGGTCTGTATTACACGTATTATATCACCCCGAGCTACGAATAGTTCGTCAGATAGAGTTGGTACGAAAGGGCGCTTGATGGTGGCTACATTTCCAATGGACGTATCAGTTGCACCCGTATGGGATGTAGCAGCACTTTCACTATTGATAGTGGCAGAAGACAATCTCCGAGCACCCCTTATCTGTTCATCCTGACTAGGGACGGGGCCT
This sequence comes from Pyrrhoderma noxium, assembly GCA_002287475.2. Taxonomy (NCBI): domain Eukaryota; kingdom Fungi; phylum Basidiomycota; class Agaricomycetes; order Hymenochaetales; family Hymenochaetaceae; genus Pyrrhoderma; species Pyrrhoderma noxium. The sequence goes on along the minus strand of CM008257.1, from coordinate 1,170,152 downwards.
GGTATAACATTTGGATATGAAACCGTATCCGACTGAGGAAGAGATGGGAGTGAGGTGGTTGAAGCATGTCCTAAACTAGTAGACCCATCCTCAGCAGAGGCCTGTGCAGAGCTAGTAACTGTAGGAGGTTTTGGGAAGGCCCAACGCTCGCTAGGACTCCATGGATGAACACTAATTAAACTCATCTGGTTTGGTACTGCCAGTCTGTCTTGGGACTCATTAAGATCCCCAGACTGGGAGTGAGGAATAGTTATGGAGTCGGGAGAAAAAGGATCAGGAGTGAAAGGTCTCAAGCCGCGATCGAACGTAGTACCGAAGCTAGAACGGGCACTTCTTGTCCCATTCCGGTCACCATTTCTAGAAGCGCCACCATCATGTTTTTCATTCTGTTTTTCAATTTGTATGTCGCTTATGGCACCGAAAAGTCCAAAGGAACCGCCCATTCCCGTTGTCCAGTTCTCAAGACGACGGGAACGACGCTTTTGGCACCACCTGCGAATGACTAGTATGATAATAGCGGCTAAAGTTATTGAAGCTACTATTGCGATAGCAGCTATTGCTCCGACAGGTAACCCTTGGCTAGCTGCTTGAGAATTTGCTGACCCGTTTGACCCTGATCCTGATCCCGATTCATTATTAGCAGATGACGTTAAACTTGAACTGGGAGTGTAGTTGGTCCCTGCCGCGATTCCCGGTCCTAAAATCTGAGTAGATGACACAGAAATTTCTGCAGAAGCACCTGAAGAACTTGCGCCCGCGACATTCAATACTGCAAGAGCGCTTGCAGAGCCACTAGACGAAGTTGTGGCTGGGTTGCCATTAATTGTGGTAATGCCATGTGTTGTTGGAGTGCCAGCTTGAGGAGTTTGACCGGGACTAGAAACAGAGCCAAGACTAGAGCCAGAGTTGGATCCAGAGTTGGATCCAGAGTCGGTACCAGAACTTGGCACACCAAGTATCGTTGAAGACAATGCCCCATTTCCGGAAGAATTAGCTGGTTCTCCGTCTACCGAAGAGATACTTCCAGCAGTACTCTCTGGTGAATTTGGTCTACTAGATGTTGCTGAGCTATTATTATTGTCGTTCGTACTACTACTCGAAGGGGAAGTTGCAGAAGAAGCTTCAAGTGTCGTCTGAGACGGACTACTAGATACTACTGGAGTTGTTGATGTACTAGAACTCGAAGCCTGTGTCTCCCTATTGGGAGAAAAAAGATCTCCAGCAGCCTGAGTGACAACGCTCACTGTGTCTCCTACGAGTTGAGTAGCACCATCGACAACATCGTCAAGTAAACCAGCAACACGTTTATGCATTCTCTGAGCACTATGGGCCATAACTCAGAGTTGCCAGCTCGTCAAAGAATTACACCGAAAGCTTTGTGTGAGAATAACAATTAGCCTGAGACAGTTGTTTTCTTTGAATAGATAAACCCACTCCAATTGAGTTACAAATATAAAGAATGTAAAAGAGAAAAACGAAAGTTATTTTGTAAACATACGGCGGGAGGACTGAAACTGTACGAAATGGTGAAAGAAAAAAGAGGAGGAAGAGGAAGAAGAGGAGAACGTAGCAACTGCGAATGTTGTGCGACCAACTCCAGGTTCAAAGGGGGGCTTTCAGGCCTGGCGATCACGGCTGATGGAAATTTGAGGGTTTTCTTTATCAAAAATAAAAACAAACTCTCGCATAAACCCTTACTTCTCCCGCGAGTACTGATTCCGATCGCTGATTTTGCGGTTATAATGCTTTTCATTTATTTCCATTACCAAATTTGTATACTAAATCGTTTATTAATGCAGATCTCCCCCTATACACTGCACCTAGTAAGTAAGGAATTTTCCTCTGCTCCCGCTAATACTTGCGCTAGGGGAGGCACTTCTAATAAGAGTATGCGAATTGCTATAAAGATCAATTTATCACTCTCATGGTTAAAACTTTTCCGTTCCAAAATTAAGTCGCCAATCATCGCCCATATTGACATATGGCGAGCTATTGATCCCGAGGTCTCAGCAATATGTTTAGACAGATTTCTCAGCCGTTGCTACGTTTCTGAGCTGTCTGGCTCCGCGCCGAGGTCGTAGAGTTCACTTATATTGATTAAGAATTCTCAGCAACATCTGTAAACCGAAAATTAGCCAGCTCGCTATCGTGAGGCTAACCTACTAGGAATATAAAGAACGAGAACATCTACAAAAAATAGAAACAAAGAAATCAATTACTCGTTTTAGTTGGTAATAACGGGGAACTAAGTCCTATAGTTATACCTTTCGTGATTAAGGCTCAACACCATCCTATTCATCATTTTATCCATCATTAAATACTATGACTGACACCCACAATTTTTCCTTCCTTTTGCACACTCGCAGTACTTCGTTACTCTAGATAAATATCGAAGAAATTGCAAGTTATCAGCTCAAAACTCAGGAAATGCATTATTACTACTTCTTCATCCAAAATTAATGATTTTAAATATCTTTGATCCGATTTCGCATGCGATCTCGAAGAATAACTGAGGCTGTATAATACAAAATGATGTGCACATCATCTCAACAATTCACAGTGCAAACTGTAAACTGTATCAACGTAAATCTAATCAGTGTGACGTCACCGGGTGTTACCAATACAGTCAGCAACTCATTAGTCGTGACCCCGCGCGCGTCTTAAGCCCAAATCCCACCAATAGTTCAATCGTTTGAACCTAAAAATCTATATAATGTCCCCATACACAACTGATGCTCAAGAAGAAGATAGTGACGATGAAATGGACTGGGAAGAAGTTGTAACCCACATCCCTCCGCCTCCAGAAATCCCAGCGATCAATGAAAATTATGAAGAATCTACCTCTAGACTTGAATTGAATTTTAATCTTGATGAGCTAGACTCAGCATTAGAACCACCCTCTGATCCGATGGGCAGTAAAAACATTGAAATAACACTGGTTAAAGCTCCGACGGTGAAGAACAACGAGAAACGCAAGTAAGTTTATCTTTGTCCAATCTTGTCCTATCAAAGCCAATAACTATCATCTAGGAAACAAGCTAATGAGATTGCAAGACTCCGAGCTCTACGTTTGATCTGTCACAAATTGCACACTGTAAGCTTGTTGTCAAATGCTTTAACCCGAAATAAGTGGATAAATGATCCATTGTTACATGTTAGTTTTCCTACCATTATCATTATTTCAAGATATCAGAACTTAATTCAAACAGGCTAGGCTACTTTCCTTGGTTCCACTGACTCTACAGGCATCCTTTACGTCAATTACTAAGAAAAACTACCCTGAAGTAGCTAAGCGTGGCAGAGTCTTTGAAACATCAATCATGCGCCTTACTCAGTGGTGGAGTGAAGAGTTCTTCAAAATCGAACCCTATGGACATATCAGATCTCGTACGTTTGACCAGGTGCAAAAGCTATTGCCTGATTTTAATTATGATGATGATGATGGCGAGGTAATACGCAACTCAAAGAGTCTAATGAAACATGTTCTTAATCGAAGAGGAAGTAAGGATATCAGTGCTCAATTGTTTACCGCCTTATGTCGAGCTCTCAAGATTCCCACTCGTCTCGTTGTTAGTCTTCAGAGTGTGCCCTGGAATGCCAGTGCTGGAAAATCCAAGTCTCCATCAAAGGCGAAACGAGGAGAAAATTCCAAACTACAAAGTGATGCGGACGATAGTTTGGAAAATGACAAAGAAGACGATTCGGTCGATGAAGATGATGATATGGAAGAAGTTGAAGTACCACTTGCAGAGGATGTCAAGGGTAAAGGCAAGATGTCTTCTACTAGTACTGAACAGACTACCTCTGGATCTCGAACTCCGACTACTCCGACTGGTAAAGGAAAAGAAAAGGCCTTACCGAGGCGTGTCATAAATCTCAGAAAGTCAAAGCCAAAGGGTCAAAGGCTAGGTTCAAACTCCAGCCAGCAAACAAGTACTAACAGTATTTAATAACATTCTCTACTATAATCGTACTAATATAATGTTTGAAGGTTCCATGAAGGTCGGACAATACCCCGTGTTCTGGACAGAAGTCTTTTCTCGTCCGGATGGAAGGTGGATACCCGTCGATCCCATACGGTATATTGTTAATAAACGAAAGGTGTTTGAGCCACCGCCAAATAATCCAGACAATCGAATGGTATATGTGATTGCTGTGGAAGAGGATGGATATTGTCGAGATGTTACACCTCGTTATGCAAGAGATTATGGGACTAAAACGTCAAAGATACAGCTTGGAGGCAGGGGTCGAAATTTTTGGTGGGAAAGCATCATGACTTATGTGACTAGACCATATAGACTCCTTCGTGACGATGCTGAGGATGAAGAATTTGAATATAATAAATTTACGGAGGGTATGCCGACTTCCGTCGCGGGATTTAAAAACCACGCCTTGTATGTCCCTTCTCCTAAGATTTAACTGTATCTAATAAAAGGATTAGATACATACTTGAACAGCATCTGAAACGAGAAGAAATAATTCACCCACGAGTTGAAATTGGAAAGTTTAAGGGCGAACCTGTATATCCTCGATCTAATGTAGTCGTACTAAAGACGGCTGAAAATTGGATGAGATTGGGGAGACAAATAAAGGAAGGCGCTCAGGCCTTGAAGTGGGTGAAGCAACGCGCTGTAACCGTGCATCGGCGGCGTGCAATGGAGCTTGCGCAGCAAGAGGGGGAAGAAACACTTCAGGGTCTCTATTCTGAAGAACAAACAGAACTCTACATGCCAGAGCCTGTGGTCGATGTGTGTGGACTTTAATATATGGTGTGATGTGAGCTACTAACAGCCTCCAATAGGGTGTTGTTCCGAAAAACGACTTTGGGAATATTGACCTGTATGTTTCTACTATGTTACCAAAAGGGGCATCTCACATCCCTCGTAAGTGGTATTTCAATCCTTATTTTTTTTGTTATTTTAAATTGAAAGGGGAGAAAAAAAAATACAGATAAGGGTATTGCTAAAATTGCGAAGAAGCTTGGTTTTGATTATGCTGAAGCGGTTACTAGCTTTGAATTCAAGAAAGGACGCGCATTTCCTGCTATTACAGGTATTGTTATTGCATCAGAAAACGAGGAAACCTTGCTTGAGGTGAGTTTTCAAAACTAAGTTTTTCGGCCACCTTATTTTCTTATATGAATTTATCAATTATATTTTTAAGGCATATTGGGAAGCGGAAAAAGATGCGATGCAAAAAGAGGAAGCTAAAAGGAAGGAACGTGTCATCAAACGATGGGTCAAACTTATACATGGATTGAGGATACGACAGCGCTTGCGTGCGCAGTATACGAGTGGTGGCGTTGACGAACTTCTAACTCAACCAGAAATGTCTCTTAAGGATACAGTATGTCTAATTATAATTGCTTATTTCGTTTCATGTCTCATTTATTGCTTTCCCCTTTAAGCACTTGGAAAGCGAACTACCAGGGGGCTTTCTCACTGAAATCAATTCCGTCGTTCAACCATTCCAACTTCCAAGATATGAGCATGTCATACAGGATTCTCAAGAAACACCGGAAAAGGAGCAAAACTTGGTGTCTAAGGACGAGGCTGATGTGGATCCACAAGGCTCACTCATTTCCCCAGAATACATGGGCGCCGATGATGACGAGACGAATAAGGAAATTAGTGATTTTGAGGATTTATCTCCGGAGATCTCTACTAGAGCTAAGCAACCGGTGGGAAATGGTGTACCTAAATCTCTACTTGAGCTTGCAGAAGCCAGAGCAGCGCAGCGTGTGCTAGATTCAAGTGTTGATGACGATGGTGACCGCGGAGAACAGTTTGACATGGAAGAGCGTACTTATGGCCACAATGGTACCGTGAAGCGCCCATCGAGAGGTGAAATGGCTCCAAGGGCCGCTGCTAAGCCGCGACTGCGTATGAAAGGAAGCGAATCTTCGCATGCAATACCTCGTGTACGAACTCCTGCGCGGGGTCGGAGACGAAATAATAAAATTGACGAAGATGAAGATCTAACAACGACGAACGTATCTGACGTGAGCTCATTCAATAATTATGATGATGATTCTGACGGAGATGCCGTTGATATGGACTCTGTGAACGGAGGAGATAGCAATATCGATAGCGGCAGAAAGGGGAAAAAGTCACGCTCGCAACGGTTAGATTCATCGGGACCTAAATTGAAGCGCAAACGATCTGGTGCTGCTCGTGCTGGTGCAACTGCAATTTCTACAATGCCGTCACCATCGACGAGAGTGCTTAGAACCCGGATACCTAAGAGTGCCGAAAAATTACAAGCAGAGAAAGAAGCCGAAGCCGCTTTTCGAAAGGCTGTAGCACAATAGTGACACTGACGGTGGCACGAACATTTTGCAATTGTTTTTTCTTTATTATACTATTCTTCATTTATTACTTTTTTGGATTAGAAATAATTTACTACGATCATAAGGATCTATGAAATATACTATGTTAGTCGACGTACGCCACGAAGGAGGAATATGAGAGATATGATGCATTTGCGACGTACACATAGATCACCGACGAAAATAGTTTATAGTTTATTACTCTTCGGCTTGCCGCATTTCCGTGTCTAGACATTCGAAAGAAGTCTTCTCCGGATTTTTAGCGGATTTTTCTTCATCTACGACAAATAAATCCGGGTTTTTTGGAGGTAGAAGTGTTGGGAGAAGGACAGCGAATGTCAAATATGATGTATGTCCACGGACTTCGTTGATAACTCTTGAGAAAACCATTCTTTGTGGGCTTTCAGGGGCTTCATCCGAATTATCTAAAGGTGTCAAATCGTCCGTGAGGGCTGCTTCTGTGAAAACGTGTTCACGACTCTCTTCAAATTTCATTGGTCTTACTCCAGACCCACGTTCTGCTTGAGGATCGGGGTCTGAAAGTGTGGAGGCAGTAGCAGCAGCTTCTTGAACGCTTTGTTCACGCTCAGGCTCACGTTCCTGCTCTTGTTTTTCTCCTACCCTGTCTGTGCGAACCCTTTTCGTCTCCAATTCAATTAATTCCTCTCCTTCTTCCTCTTCCTCTTCTCCTCCCTCTTTTTCGTCGACGACACCAATAGAAACAGTAACATTAGCAGCACCCTCTCCTTCTCTTAACCCCTGTTCTGGTCCCTCTTTGCCACTCCTATCGTTCCCAGATTGAGATTCAAGCTCAAGTTCATCACGTTTCCGCTTTTTCCCCAATATTTTCCCTTTCCTTGCATCTGAAGCTGCAATCTGCTTGAGGCGCTTTACTTCCCTTCTAGCTTCTTGATTCTTAAGCTTGTTTCCGATTTCGTCTATTGATGGCAGTACCGGATCATTGTGTGCCTCAAAGGGTCGGAGGAGCGTCTCATACATCTTGATATCTAAATTGGCGGGAGATATAAATAAAGTTATATAGACATCGTCGTCAGTGGTGGCTGGCATAATTTATCAGGGATTCGGAGAAATTCACCTGTGAAACCTGCTTCATTCAATGCATTAACGGTACGAAGAACTTGCTCCATGCAAGGACTAAAGCAACATATCCGTGTTAATTGATCTTTCTATATTGAATTGAAGAAGTCGTGTTCGAATCAGCTAGAACCCCAAAATAGATGTGTGTATGTGGCAGATAAAGAGATAGATGGATAGGGAAAGAAGAAGGAGGGGGAGGTCAATGAAATTAAAAGGATAAAAGAGCTCATTAATTGTAAATTAGAATTCAATCCGCGTGAGACCACGAATAGTTAAAAATGCATAGATAGTAGTTTTCTCCTCGGGGAACACAAAGATTTAAACCTAAAAGGCAGATATAGCACGTACTCTTAGTGCCTTCTTAGCATGCTGTACAGCATCCCATGGTGCGGGAAGGTCGAGGAATACTAGTTTAGGAAAAGATCAGTACAGTCCAAAGAAGATGACTTCTATCAATCTAAGATAAGACGAACCTGCATCTACTTGATTTTCAACCGTGAAACCATCTTTACACACATTCCTATGGGTCAGTGTGATGATATCAGATATTCCGTGGCTTCTAAACTCTTCTCTGTATATATCAATGAGCGAAGCATTCTCCGATAAGACAATGAATTGGAAAAAAGGAAAGGAAAAAGAACGAGGTGGGTGTGCTTACCTAGCTTTGTTAGCTCTAGTCTCGTGGAATTCATATGAATAAAGATGGCCGCTCCGGCCTATTGTCCTCGCTACTGAGTGCGAGAATGAGCCTGACCCAGTGCCTAAAAGGAGGTTTTTTCTTTTAATCAATGGAAGATTCCAGGATTGTTTAGTCATATAAGAAAGAATGATGAGACGCTTACCAGCCTCGATAACTTGGCTTCCTGGTCTGATATTCAAGTTTGAGACAATGAAGGCGATGTCTGCGACGTATAAAATTTGAGTCCTGTGGGGGAGAGCTAGGGTCCAGAGCTCTGGAGTGGGACGAAGGATGTGAATGAAACCTCTGCCGACGCGAGATCCGACCTTGGAACCAAAAGGTATTCCGACGAGATCAGAATGTCGATAGGTTCCAAATTTTCCATTGAACTCTTTCCCAGGAGTGATGACCAGTGGTTGGACGGCTTCGCGCGTCTAGAGAAACAAAAAAAGAGTGTGATAAAAATGATAAAAGTTGAAATTAGAATGATAGGTATGGAAGACAGGACAGGAAAAGAGGGACAAGAATTTGGGAACTGACTTGCCATATAATGACGAGATCTCCTGCAGCAATGTTCCTAGCAGTTGACCACATGGCAAGATGAGTCAACGAGAGATCGATCTGTATGTATGTATGTGTGTGTCGTTGTCGTTGTAGCAGGAGAGTAAGAGGAGTATATTACATATATCGACGGCCGGATGTGTATGCAGACTTGCACCCACGCGTGACAGGCCACGGGGAGCTGTCACGGGATGGACGGGACGGGGGATCGGAGTGAGATGCAAAGTGTCACGGGTGAATTGGAAGAGGGAGGGCGGTGCAGCAACGGTTTATTTGCATCTGTTGACGTGGTACCCAAGTGCTCCGAGCTGACATTTTTGTTTACAAGTAGACAAGAGAGTGCGCGAGAGATCTTTGGATATTTTGCAAAACAATACATCTGACGAACAGACAATCGCCGTTTTCCCGGTTTTAGGCTGCATGAACCCCCGAAACCCTATTCTGAGCACTGGCTTGAATCTGCTCTTCCGATCTACCCACCACTGAAGAGCCTGTCATCCGCGTCTTTTCATGATATATATTCCCGTCTCCGGACGAACCACCGTTCAAGGTCGTCGTGTGAGAATCATCTCTGAACCTGCTTTTTTCATCTCCCGTTAAATACTAGCTTCTTGTCTACCCTCCATCTCCTCCTCCGCCGTTGTCCTTTGCAGCTCTGGATATCTCTCGCATCGTCGACCCCCCGGCGGGTGGGTTACTTACCCTTCGCCATCCTCCCAGCTCTCCCATTTCTCTGCCAACCCCTTCTACTTCTTCTCCTCCTTCTCCTCCAACTCCCTCCTCAATCTCACCGCCTTCATATGTTCCAGTGACCGAGCCGGAATCAAATGCTTCCTCCCTTTCCTTCAGTAGGTCACCCTTTTCTTACTTGTCCGTGCCTTTCGGTTTTCTAATCTACTTCCCTGACTTCGCCTAGTCGTGGCAATCGAAGCTGTAGAAAAGGTAAGTTATTTCATATAATGCTACTGATACGCCCCCTCAAGTTAGCCTTTAACGTATCCTCTGATTTGCTTTCTCTCCAGGGTAATATAATCTACCTTTCGGAATCCATTACGGAAATTTTAGGTAAATTCTCTACAGCCGTGTCAAATAGTCAATGTGCTCAGTGTTATCGCTCTAGGCCATGATCCTAAAGATGTGCTTGGCATACCAGCCTCTGAATTCTGTCACCCAGATGACGCCCCTTCTTTGTATAAAGCATATCAGTAAGCGTCTACTGACTTTCGGACTCATATGACTTCTGCTTATGCTTATAAATAATCAGAGAGATGATAGCCGAGGATAAGGCAGCTTGTTTGTTGTATATACGCTTGGCAAGGAAAGGTCCTATAAAATCATATATGCTCATGTCTGTTGTGTGTATCTCATGGTTGAATGCAATTTTACACCGAATTAATATATCGGAAAATATACGCTTGTTAACAGACTTGCTCAAGAGTGGGAAGGCATCTAATTGGTGCCTGCTCCGCTGCTTCTTCCCTCAAGGCAGTACATAATGCTTCTACAGCGACTGAAGTCGTAGTTATAGCCCCAATGGCTTCACATCTAGAATTCAGGGTAAGTAACGTATTTTGATATATCAAGTATTGCGATTTGAAATTTACTGTTATGGGTAGCGTTGGAATGTCCCACCTTCAATACCACAATCTGACTCTTCCGGAACTAATTCACCCTCATCTCGAAACTCGGAGGAGCCACCTTCCCCCTCTGTGGATCACGAACTTATGCTTGCGATGACCCAGCTTGTCTTGACTCAGCCGCCACCGGACCGTGTTCAGTCAAAACGTACTGCTCTTGTGCTTGAGCGATTTTCGGTTCACTGTCCTATTTTGTATTCTACAAACGATGAGATCCTGCCGAGATCTCTGGCTTTTGGCCGCCCTTTCTACGATTTTGTGGCCCCTGGCAAATCTGAGCATACCGCACGTGGCGTGATTGACATGGTCAAAACCTGGGGTGTGAATGAAAAAGGAAGTCCAAGTGACGGCGGATTTGCATTTTCTAGGTTTAAAATCCTACTGAAAGGAAGAGATTCAACGTATGTATTGTATCAGCTTATGTCATCACTAATATTTTTATATAAAGATGTTAACTTTATTGCCTTTTCCTATAGTGCAAAGCCGATTGATCCTGCACCTCTTCGCAATCGCCGCACTAGTCCACTTTCAGATACTCGAGGTGGACGCCCATATCATGACGGGCGTGCCTGTAGCGTGCCGCAATCCTCAAGTTCAGGGTCCTCACCAACTTCAACAACTTCGGCCTCGATGTCGAAAGGCAATCGAGCGAGAAAGCTGAAGTTGAAAGGCGCTGAAAGGGGTATAGATTCCACCGACCAGGAAATGACTGTTGATGCTATCTTTTCACCTCAGTCAGATGGCATTCTCGTTATCCTTCGTCCAGCCGTAGCCACAGCTGCGGTATAACGGCATTTAAATGGTGCTATTCACTATACGTTATATCATGACTCGGATGAAATTTCAAAAAAAAAAGTTCTTCTTGGAGCAAATTCTTTGTGCATTACAGCCGAAATGGCTTGGTCATTTAACCTGTATTCTTGCGATCTTTCTTTTTTTCTTTCTCATTGTGTATTTCCTTCCCCGTCTCAAGATAGCATTACCCATTTTTCCCTGCATGTTTGTGAGTTCCCAAGAAATTCACTCAACACGTCTCGCGTCCTTCGTCTAACACTCTGCTTCTTAATTAGATTACTCTTTTTTTCTCTATTTGATTTCACAACCGAGATAAAGAAGAAAAAGTAATTAAAGGTAGTGCACGTTGACTATGCATGTTTATTTGTTTGCGGTTTATTTCGCGAGATCGATTATACCCCCGCTGAATGTAAAATCCGTCGAGACAAATATGATTTTCTTCATGTCGCGTCATGTGTTCCCATGCATTAAACATGCTGATTTTTTTCGTATTGATTAATGTATTTGGCCGGGTGGACAATTCCTATCATTTTTTTCTCTCTTGATACCTTGTTAGACACTAGTCTTGGAATCTCCGATATACTTTTTTTTTCTTCTTCGCATGATGATGATACCTTTCCGTGTTAGACACCCGATCTCAAAATTTCCAATTACCGCTTTTCTTGTATTTTCTTTTTCTTTCTTTCCTTTTTCTTCTCTCGATTTCCTTTTTTTTTCACTCACGCTCACTCACAACCTCGCCTCCCTTCCCGTTTGTATATTCTTTACTCGCCCCGCCTAGCACCTTATTTATTACATGCATAATCACGATTTACCCAATATTCGTGATTCATGATTCATATGTATTCTTGTCTCGTCTCTTTTTCCCATAGATCTTTCCCCTCGATCCGCTTCTCCAATGGTCTAGATTTTTATTAAGATTTAGACCTAATCCACATATACGCACTCACAACTCACACACACATACAAAATATAACTCCTTCCCCTCCGTGTTCCCCACTCTACTCCTCTTCCCCCCTTCGTTCCCTCACTCGACTGTATTAGTTTTAGTGTCAAAAGAAAGAAAAAACCCCTATCACTCTTTTGAAACAAATATATCATTTGTGTTGGTTTGATATATAAAGGGGGGAGATCCAAAGATGAAATGATTGAATAGAGGAGGGAAAGGAAGATAAAAGGGGAAAGAGGAAAGGTATTTTAAAAAATTCATTTTCAATAACAAAGTTAAATGAATGTGGGGACGAAGGTGTTGTATTTTCCTTTTCTCTAATCTCCTTGGAGTGGATCTGGGTGATGAAAGAGGCTTAGGAGGAAAAGGGAAAGGGAGCGATTGAGTTTGTATTGGAGGAGCGGAGGGAACTGAAAAAAAAATTAGGGAGGGAAAGTAGGGGTCCGGGTGTGTGTGAAGTGTTGCTGATGTGATGCTAACTTGAACGAGTGTCACGGTATCGAGGAAAAAGAAAAAGAAAAGGGAAGGAGATCTAGAGATCTATTAACGAGCTAGATGCCAAATGCATACCTTATTTATACCATGTGTTTGTATATATGTGTGTATGTGCTAAGGGGAGAGGCTCTGGAACTGAAGGGAGATCTTGAGCCGAAGTTTCATGCCGGCGCCACACCCTTTTAGTATAATTTCTCTATCTAGTAAGCGAAATCTCTAAACTAAGAATGAACAAAAACGGAAAGAGGAAGTTCGAAAAAAAAATGACAGAATAAGAAAGGATAAGAAAAAGAAGTTGAAAGGAGGAAGGAAAGAAGTTAAGAAGGAACGGATAGTTATAAAATGGGATCTTATCTTTCATTTATCCTTGGACATTGCATCCATAGAGATAGTACGAGACAATGTATCGTACGAAGATAAACACTGTCCACGTAAAAGAATGTTGTGTACTTGTGTTTATATACTTCTGTTCTCTGAAGCCCAACCTGGCAAAACCGAGTAACCAAAATAGGGAACATTCGGACTCTTCTCCGCTCTCTCTTCGTTCTCCCTCTTTCCCTCGTTTCGTCACCGTTACCCGTGGGCTTTCCTTCTTTCATAAACCTGGCAATTTCAGGTTTTTTCCTTCTTCCTATATACTATTACTATATACGGTAAGTTTGCAGACATGTGACTTGACATTTCACATTGATTAATAATACATGATTATGAGTTGTACGTACACAATAACTGATATTTCAGTTTTTCCGACCACTCCGATATTTCTTTTTTGGTAAATATGTTTTTTATTTTTAGTTCCTTTCTTTTTTTTGTTTTGAATTTCCAGCGCGTTCCAGGCTAAGCATAAAAGAAGAAGGGGAAAATAGAAGAAAAGAAGAAACATGAATTTGCAAAAATTACTAGATAAGTATATAGTTATAATTTTGCGTTGGGTTTGCGGGTTGCGCATGTAATGATGTTATGATGCATAGTAATGTTAATCCCCATCCCAACCCGTGGTATCCCCTCTCCATTTTCCGAGACTTCTTCCTGAGCATCTGTCGGACAGATATATTAAAGGACGATAGTAAGGAAGAAGAAACGGGAGAACCTCATGGTTGAGAGGGAAATACATTAAGAGGGTAAAAGAGGAAGAAACCAATATCAAGAATCCTAACGACGTTAATAGTTGAGCGCCTATAACAACTAACAACTAAAAGTCGTATTTTTGTTTTCTTTCCGAAAATGTTTTTGCTTTTTATATGTCTCTTACTACTACTTTATTAGATTTGATACAGTTACCAGATACTTAAAACACATTAATATATCGTAAATCATAGATCTCATTCTCTACTATAAAGGCCTACACTATCCCCAAGCATTAGAACCATTTTGAGTTCTTCTCGTTATTTTTCTCTTCTCCTGACTGGATAGTATCTTATGATCATAAATCTGACATAAGCCCCCGCAGTACTTGTATCCAAATAGACTGGTCAGTCTTTTTTTTTCCTTTCAAAATCAGAATCTTCAATCAAACTTAATTAATTAATCCCGTAAGAAGAAATAGATCTATGATCCACTTCCGCCCCTCCTTTTGATCTCGGGCAATCTTACATGAGCAATGCACGATTGCATAATGTTTAATATTCAATACTCAATATCTCAAAATTCGAAGGTCTAAAAATTGATCACTTGGCAATGCTTAAATGAATTCGGGGAATTCGATTTCGTAGGACTTTCGGCATCTTATCATTTCAAACTCCTCTTGAAAACCGAAAAAAAGGAAAACACCACAGAAAATGTATAAAGTAAGAATTAGGCATTACGGAGAGCCGTATTACCGTTTGTTAATGTTGCTGCCGTACTACTCTTCCGAGAAAAGTGAATAAGAGTTTATATATGTCATATGATCTAATTGTGTGATGTCGGAGACTAATTACTACGTTTGTATAATGCTTACATGTAAATGGAACGTTACACGTATCTACCCTGTGCCGTATCAAATTTCGTACTCACTGATTCGAAGTTTAATAAATTAAAGGCAGGATGGCATGATGGATTCCAGGTCTAATGAACCCGGCACTTTCTATTACAATTTACACCAAACGGGATTCCTTTGTCTTCTCAGTTTCATTAAAACCTAGCATGCTTCCCTTCACCATGTTTCGTACTTCAACCTGAATATCAAAATAAATATCAAATGCCGTCTTTCGTATATTCTAAAAGAAAATACCAAGCCTAAGCAAATTGACTCCCCGTATCTCTATCTCTTTAACTCTCCGTCTTTGCTTACGGTCATACCCCCTTCCGACTCGGATCGCCGAACAGACAAAACCGAGAGGACAAAAAAATCAAAAACACCGAAAATCCCATAATTTTAAATACTTAAGCTTAAGCTTAAGCACTATATACACTAAATAGCTAGCCAGGTCCAAGTTAGCGCATCCCCGAAAACCAAGTAAGACAACAAAGAAATCAAAAAATGTTAAATAAAAAGAAAGAAAAAAGGAGAAACTTAGATCAAATCAAGTCAAAAAGGGTGTGATTGATCTCGGGGTTGTTTATCCCCCAATACCCCTCTCATTTCCTCTTTCTCGTTCCCTCCGTTCGTTCCTTGACTCGCATCACATATATACAACACAACACAACGCGTAGATACAATGGTATTACCCTCCATACCGAACGGAACGGGCCAATCTCTCTCCCAATCTCAACGCATCTAACAAATTTCTCTATCCCTATTCTTATTCCAATCCCGACCCAATCCCATCTTAATCCCATCCCATCTTGTCCTATCCCATCTCGTCCTATACTATACTATACTATACCATTTCCTTTCCCGACATATCTACCCAGCCCCAGGCCCATCTGTAGAAAAACCTCCGTCTCCGCTCATCTTCTACTACCTATTACTATTACAAATCGCAAATCAATACGGAAGAACTTATTACCCCCTCCGCCCCCCTCGCTCCTTTCTTTTGTATGTTCCCCTCCCCCCTCTTTCCTCCCCCCTTCTCTCCCGCTTCCGCTTCCCGCTCCCGCTTTTACCGCTGCTACCCGTGACTGTGACCGCTTTTTATTACTTCCTCTCCCCCTCCACCTTTTCGCCCCTACCCGCTTCGTATCATTATCCCTTTATCCTTTTATCCCTATTACCTCTTATCCCTTATTTTCCTTATTTTTCCCTATTTTTTTTTCTTGTTCTTTATATTTTTCTGATTTTCTAAGCTTTCCATTTTTAAAACCAATTCTTAAGCTCTCACTTTACTTGACCATAATACAAACAATTCACATCTTATTTGTTCAAGATATTATCTTATGTAGTAGTACGGATAATCTATAATCTAAGATACAACACAGAGAAAGAAAAGGGAATACGATGCTCGATGAACGATGAACGATGAAGACGAGAGATCTCAACCCAATCCAACCCGACCCGACCCTAACTATTCACCCCCCCTAAGAATCCACCCGAATGAGTGGCACCCAGATCCCCTCCGAACTTTTCGAATCTTCACACTTTTCCCTCATTATTCTATTATCTCATCATCCTTCCCGTGTTTTTACGTAATCATACTGTACCAGTACTCGTATCGCAGCATATCGCAATTTTTTCTATCAATTCTATCAATTCTATCTCTATTCTATCAGTTCTATCCCTATTTCTATTTCTTTCCCTTTCCCTATTCCCATCTTACCGCAGGGACACTCTCTAAGACTCTTGCACTAGCCTCTAACCTCCCTAATTCTCTCTCTTCTTTCTTTCTTTTTTTGAAGATCATTTAATCTTTTTCTCCCTTTCCTTCTTTTTCCTCCGAAAGTCCCTTTCATTTCATTTATTTATTTATTCGTTCTTTCGTCATTTCGCTCTTTTATTCTTCTTCCTATTATTATTTATTATTATCATTATTATTTCCCTTCCGAGTCTCTAGTCTCCTCCACCCTCTGATCCTCTGATCTTCCAGCCAGCCAACTATTCGATCACTCAATCACTCAATTACTCAATTAATATATCAAGTACCAGGGTTCTCCCTTTCTTTCTCCCCTTCTCCCCTTCTCCCCTTTTCCCTTCTTCCTTCCTTTCTTCATTTCCCTTCTTTCTTTCCTTTCCTTCCTTTCTTTAGCTATTTTATAAAAAGCCTCGAGGCTTTGTTTCCATTACTCGACCATTCGACACGCGTTGCTCGTTACTCGTTATTCACTAGTCACTAGTCACTAGTTTCACAAAGGAACAAAGGAACAGAGGGAAGAAGGGAAGAAGAGGCAAAAGGGGAGAAGTAAGGAAAAGGAACGTGTAAGGGAAAGAAAGTGAAGCACGAAAAAACGAAAAAACAACGAACGAATGGAATAACGAAGGTGAACAAAACAAACAATCAAACAAATGGAATAACGCTACTTAAGAACCGACGAATAAAAAAGGGGGCAATCGGAAGTTAGAAAAGAAAGGACCGGAAGCAAAAAAACCAAACCCAAACCAAAGGGACCCCCAAAAAGGAGGACAATAACAAGACTGATGCAAATGGAATAAACATATGCGTGATAACTCGCATCATATGCAACATTTACACATATACATATACCCGCATACAAGGACCGAATTCTAGCTTGGACATCCTCAATTGCGTCTTTAATACTATGCCCGGGTCCTTGTTACTTACTTACACTTACACTTACTTACCCTACTTGCTTACCCAGGATTCTACTAAGAGAGGATCGAACATAGAGTATCTAGTATATGTATATGTTATATTCGTAGTTTGCTAAGTCATACTAATGGATATTGCGTCGTGTACCATCCTATTGCATCGCATACTATCATATCGTATCGTATTATGCCATACACGTACCAGCCACGTCAACAAGAACAAATAACCCGAACCCCAGAAGAACAAATTACGAAATAAAAAAAAACTAAAACTAAAAAGAAAATTTAAGAAAAAGAACTAAAGAGGACTATAGAATAAAAAGTACAGCCTAAACGTTCGACCAGTTGACTGCTACTTCACTACCAAAGCCGGAATGAGATGAAACAAAAGTGAAAACGGAAATACACAAATACAGAAACGAGGGTACGAAGGAATGAAAAAACGAAGATACGAGGAGGTAAGCTTCCTCTCTTTAATCCTATCTCCTCGCCTTTCACCCCTCTCGCCCCTCTCGCCCCCCTCGCACTTTCTCGCGCATACCAGCAGACACAGGCTAAGGAAACATAACGCCTAAACTATCAACATAAACATAAATAGAGCAGGGAGCAGGGAACGGATTAAACGGACACCTAAAAACAGAAACCGGAAACGGATCGGAAAGGGTGATGAAGGGAGGAAGGTGGAAGGGAAAAATATAAATACCGACGTTGGCCATTGGCGAGCATAATTACATCCATCCTCAAAGGAAGTAAGGAAGCAGTGCGTAGCGTAGGCAAGGGGAGGGGAAGAAGGGAATAGGAAAGGGCTAAAAACATCTTCATGAATATTCTTCATCCCTTCATTCAGTTTATCCATAACTACTTACTCACCTGCTCATCTAGTACCCACTCGAGTCAATATATCTTATCTACCTGACCCATTTACCCGTTTACCCATCTATTTACCCTCCATCTACCACACATATCTCTCACTCCCCTTCGCATACTTCGCCGCTGGAACATACTTCAACTCCTTATCCCCCATCCTAACCCTAACCGTCTCATGAAAGAGTAACGGCCCCGTATGATTCACATATCGTCCACTCCCAAGATGGAACTTCCACCGCTTATGCCATTGTCCCTCCGCATCTTGCCATGAAAACGGTAGCGGGATCACCTCCAAGATCCACCATAACGGCTGTTTCCGTAACTCATCGTCTAGTGGCTTTGTCGCATCTTCTGTATCATCCGCTTTATCTTGGGGGCTTTCGGGAGTAGGGGTGCCTAATGAGGAAGAACCTTGTCCCTGTTCTTGTGTTTGAGTTTGAGTTTGTGATTGATCTTGACCTGAGTTCCCCACAACCGGTTTAACACCATAGTAGCTTGCATCGGGAAGCGTTATATGTATACCAAGCTCCTCCATCTTCTCCTTGCAGAACAGAATACCACACCTCGAGTTAACAACCTCCCGAACCATCCATCTCAAAGGAATATTCGCAAGCGTATGTTTAACACTATTCTCCTCAGCACCTCCCCCAATATCTTAACACAGCAACAAAAAGATCAAGGAGAATCAGCCATCAATAAACCTAAAAACAACTCCCCAAAACAAGCAAGAAAAATGAAGCACACATACCACTATGGCACCCACTAAACCATACTTGCTTCACATTAGTAGTATCAGAATTATCCTCTTCTGGATCTACTTCATTCCGGATCTGCTCGCTTAATGAAGTCGACAACCGTCTCATCCTCCGCAAGCCCATCTTGGCACTAAATCCATTCGTTCCTGAGCCACTGTTAGCCGTCTTACTATCACTCGTATCATTACGTTTTGTATTACCCTTACCACCACCACCACCAGAAGCGATAGCCGCTGGGGTAGCGTGAGAACCGGGCATAAGAGTAGGAATCTCTTTAGTAGTAGTAGAAAGCTGCCAGAACGTTGGCACAAACTTCGCTCTCCGTTCATCCAGCGAAAGTGCGTGTCTAAACGTATTAATATAACTATTATTCGTCGTAAACGGCAAGTTTCGACTCATAATCTCACACCAGTACTAGCTACTGTGTCCCTATTAATAGTCAAATTGAAAAAATCCATGTGTTAATTGTTTATATATAGCCCCGAAACCGAGTTTAATTATTTTTTTAAAAAAAGGTTGAGCCTCCTATCCGAAAGCACCTGAAAATGTACTCACCAAACACCCAGAAAATCAATAGAAACAGGTCGGCAATAGGTCTTCTTGAATCCTTTCGCAAGTCCGAGACCCTCCACGTCCGTACGTGTGTATAACTTGTACGCAAATGTTACTTGCTGATAATTACTTCGAGGAAGAAGTCCGATCTTTGTCAAGAAACCTGCTAATGCTCGGGCAGTATAAGCACCCCTAGAGAATCCAAATATAGATATCTTGTCTCCAGGTTTATAATTATCCATCAAGAACTTGTACCCATCCATTACGTGTTCGTCCAGATACCTTTTAAACAGACATTAGAATTTAAATGTGCATACCCCCTATCAATCAAGAAATTCAAATTAGATAGGAGAGGGATACGAACCAAGCTATAGCTTCGTCCGCTATCTTTGATATCCAACCAGTGATGAATGACATGAACCCCGGCGGACCATATGTGCCAACTCCGGTCTGGTAATAACACAACTGTTCATCATCACAATCTTTCCTTAACCTGGGTTTATAGGTTAGTACAAACTAAGTTGATTTGATTTGATAATGGATATTCGGATTTTTCTCTTTTTAG
The DNA here is from genome assembly GCA_002287475.2 of Pyrrhoderma noxium. Lineage (NCBI taxonomy): Eukaryota > Fungi > Basidiomycota > Agaricomycetes > Hymenochaetales > Hymenochaetaceae > Pyrrhoderma > Pyrrhoderma noxium. The sequence continues at coordinate 1,150,247 of CM008257.1, read as the reverse complement.
GTTGGTATCAAGTACGCAAGAATCCGAGTAACACGATCTCATCAGAAAGCAATTTTCTGATGCTTCGCGGGTGGGAATTGGGGGAGTCAAGAGAAGGTGAACAGAAAAGGGTGGAACAAGAAGATAGGAGGGAGAATAGAGAAAGGAAGTGGCACGAATAACTCACATCGAAAAGAACTTGACAACATTCGTATTCTGTATGTGTTTTTTCCCGTCATCACCATCCATATAATAAATTAAAGTTATAAGTTAGTTTATTCAATGTTTACGCGGAAGGTTAAAACAAAGGATAAATCGCTCAGAATTGGAAGTCGAAACGAAACGAAATGGAATGGAAGGATGTGTTACTTACCTCTCCACCGTACTGGTTAGATGTCCCGTCGAAGCAGAGAACGAGCATACGAGGTTTCTCTGACGAGGGGTCGAGAACGGGGGGGATAGGCTGACCCGACATAGTGTTCATCCAAAAGAAAGGAGATCTGCGATGCGATGAGGGGTATTAAGTATGAACTTGGGTGTGATTACGGGTGTGGGATTAGACTATAGGGCTGGATTATGGGATTGGGTTATGGGTGTATAGGAGAAGTATGGGTAAAATCTGAATGGGTGGGAGTAATAAGTTAAAGTTAAAAGCCAAGACCCGGGGAACGAAGGTACTCACGAGTATTGCGTCTAGTTCAAGTTTGGGGTTCGGGGATCGGGGGTATGCATACGTGTTTGAATCCTGTCTGTATCCATTTTATATATATCTATTCTATATCCCTGTCGAGTTCGTGATGATCAAAAAGTGACGAATCGAACAGCTCCCCGATTGCAAACTCGACCAATAAATACAACCCCGTCACATTCTCCTTTCTTCTCTTTATGTCTATTTCTGTCTCCGTTCCCCATCCCCATCAGCCCATACCGAGCATGCACATGTGCGCATATGGTAGATACCACTCTATTCATCGATTCCTCTTTCCTTCTTTAGTACAGATATAGAAACCCTTGTATGCTCCGTAGTCGGAAAAGGGGGTTACGATACCATATGGAAGGACGTCGATAACTCCACATTCCCCCAAAACAGACTGGGAAGAAAGGTGGAAAGGCGCGGGAGGCACGTCAAAACATCAATGCATCAAAGGCATCAAGGCATCATAGGAGAGGGTCACATAAAAGTCCCCAAACCATCTTTTGATGCCGTGATCATGATATATTCCCTCGACACGGAAAGTTATTAAAAATATACCAATTTTGGTCACGCTCAACAGCCTCCGCAGCAAACGTGTCTAAATCTAATATTAATAAAGAAAGAAGAGAGGGAGAGAATTCTATTTTTATACCCTTTCTTCTTTTTATCATTTAATTCAAGATTATGGTGATAAATCTCGTTTTTGAGGCGGAGTTCAAACACTTGATTATGTTATATGGGGCACTTTTATCCACAGTTATATAAATAGTAAGTCAGACCCTGTTCTATCCTCATCTATATATGAATTTACCCCTACCTCCTCTTGAGCCACACCAGAATAATCTATTTCAAAACAATTCACCCCTTTAAGCACAAATTCCGTTTTACCTTCCCACAATTATCACTCAATCATCCAAAATTGACGACAAAATCAAACTCAAACTCAAACCCAAACTCGAAATCGATAGATATTCAACAAAAAAAAGACATAAAAATTAAGCCAAACAGAAAAAACTAACAAACAGTCTATCACTATACTACACATCTACAACATACTGTATACAATTTCTTTTTTTCACTTTCCTGCTATTCCTTTCCTTTCCATTTTCTTTACCAACCGACCTTTAAAAAATTCTACAATACGTTCCTAAATAATTCTATGCGTCGTATCATCCCCACCCCGAGTTATTGGTCATGACACCGATAGTATTGGGGAGAGAATAATATTCGCGATCCGCCCTATAATTAAGAAGAAGTAAAAGAAGTAAAAAGAAAAAACAGCAAACAATTATCGATATCACCAAGACCACCATAACGATGATACGATGATGATACCCTCCGCACTACTGATCATTTGATTTTTGACACCTCACCACCACCGTCGTCGTCACCGTCATCAGCAGCAGTATGACAATAACCGTCTAGTCGTACACAAAGCATTCTACGCAAATCGAGAAAGAAAGGGAAAAAACGGACAGATAACACAGTTTCTATGTCTCTTTCTTTTTAAAGAACTATGAGGGGGAAAAAGGGTGTGTGTTGGGGGTAAGGGTAACTTGGTAATTTAGCTGATTTAAACAGCGAGTTCCCGTGCAAAGTGGAAGAAATCAACACTTGATCCGCTCACTCCGTATTTATAAATCTATCATATTGGAGGGGAAACGTTGGTCAGTATCATCTCATACGAGGCATCACTCAAGAAACCAAAAGGAAAGGCACGAAAGGAAATAACAAAAAATAGAAATAAAAACTCACAAAGTGAGAAGCCACCCAGCTCGAGAACAACGCTCTCTGATACGCCTCCGGCAACCTCTTCAACAACACATCCAACCCAACCTTATCAACCAACGTCTTCGGAATCGCCCTCCTCATCACCCCTTTCCTACTAGGCTCATCATCAAACAAATCTGAAGCCTCCAACTCAGCCTGTAACCCATTCAACGTCCCACTCAACTCATCCGACAAAACAGCTCTGGACTTCCCTCCCCCAGCCCTCTCAGCCTCCCGCCACAAACACGAAAACTCCGCAGCAGCATTCTCCGTAATCTTCTGCTGAATATCCTTCACGTACGACTGATAGAACTCTGAGGGTTTGCCATCTTTGAAGACCATGAGGTCGAGGTACTCAGAGTTGGAGAGTCCGAGACCGGCGAGCACTTCGAGTGAGGAGCTGGTGACGCCTCCTTTGTTCGCGGAACTGTCTTTGAAGAGGATCACTTGGCGTTTTTCGAGGTAGAGACGGGCTTGTTGGGTTAGGAAGAGGTTGGCTCCTTCGACGATGTATTTGAAGTGGGGCTTTCCTTCGCTATCGATGAGAGAAGCAACATTTGAGATGTTCACTGCTTCTGGACTGTAGTAGGAGATATCAATATCAATAATGTTTGATAGGATGAGTGAGTAAAATATACGTACCGGCCACCACAAGGAACAAACATATCGGCCTTGAAGCGCAGGTGAGCGGTGTTACGGAAGTCCGTTCCGTCGACAATGACTTCTCCAGCTATTAAGAACGAGTCAAAACCATGTATTTAGAGTGGAAGTGATCACAACTATAACACTTACAAGGAAGCTTGACATCCTGGTCCTCGACAAGAACGACGTAACCGTCCTTGCTAAGCTTGCTCTTGTCGAAGTTCTCAATCGGAACACGTAACTTCGCGAGTCTCCTGAGCTCTTCTCTATCAATACCAGCCGGGTCGGCGAGTACACCAGAACCATCAATGATAGCAATCGTCTTGTCATTGCTCAACAAAATTTCATCTATGATGAACAAGAACGAAAAGGGAGTCAATCATGAGCTCAACTAAGATCTGGGATCAAATAAAGGATTCTACTTACTTGAGCCCAAGTCACCATCAGGTCCACCAGTTTGCACTTTAGTGATATCCTTCTCTCTTAACCCGAGCTTGTTGTAGATACCAATAACATATTGCCTAACGGAGAGCGACGTCATTCCGTACGTATCGTGTGGGACACCACCCAAGTGCTCAGCACTCTTTCCGGTAGTGAAGGACTTCCACCAAGTCTCCGCACCACGTTCACGAGCATGTACTACACACAAACACAAATACATTAGTCCACCAAATAACAGTAATAATAATAGTAGCAGCAAAAAAAGGCATAAAACTCACAAGCAGCCCAGTCCATCATATCCGCCGTCCCCTCATCAGGTCCAAAGAACAACAACTCCGGCTTCCCATAAAGATCCACAATCCTCTCCTTAATCCCCGGACTCTGCCCCGGAATCAACAAATCAATCACCGCATCCACATACTTTTCAAACGCCGTCCTCGGATTCGCATTCACCCCCGGCAAAATCGTCCCCTTCGCGCCCCCCTCCGGAATATCCTTATTCTTCAACGACTGCGTCGCAGCCAACGCGTAGTTCTCGTCGAACAGCTGTCGCTGCGCGATTGAGTACGCTTCTTTGTTGCGGGCGCGCACGATTCGGATCCCGCCACGGGCGACGTCGCGGAAGCGGATGTGGAAGCCACGGAATTCGGCTCCGACGATGAAGAACATACCGAAGGGTTTCGTGGGGTATTCGACCTCGGGAAGGAAGTCTGGTGCCAGACGGAAGGAGAGTGCGACCTTGGTGGGTTGGTAGAAGTTTGTCTTCAGTACAGCCCTATTTTTTTTGGAGTAGTAGATTTAAGAGAAGGAGAAAAAGGAGGGTTATGATATTAGTAAGGATTCAAACTTAAACCAAAGTAATAAAAACAATCTTACTTATTGAAGATCAACAAACTCTCAAGGACCTGTTGTGCATGCTTGTTCGTCACAGTCCTCCTAATCTTATCCCAAAGATCCTCATCCGCCAAAGGAGCTTCCACCTTCAATCTCTGGTAAGAAATAGTCGGTACGAGTGTTTGTGCTTGACTATCCGCATTCGGGTAATGCGTCATAGCAAAGTTCACGTATAACAAATGCACGAGTTCTGGGTAGGCGGCAATTGCCTCCATGATAGACTCACGCGTGAACGTCTCCTCACGGAATCGGCGTTTAATGTCATTCAGCACCTCAGCGTGCGAGGCATTGGATTCGTCCAAGATGCCTTTCAAGGCAAGGTACGCCGGTCCGAGTCGGTTACAGAAGTGTTGTGCAAAGATCCAGCCACAGTCTAATTTTTTAAGAGAAAAAAATATGGAGAAAGTTTACAGAAGATTAAAAGAGAGTTAGTGAATTGAATTAGAGAAGGGGAGGAAGAGAACGTAATAAATAACGTGAAGGATACTGACAGGCATATGTGGCTTCCTGAACCGCATGTCCGGGTTCACTTGACCCTCCTCGTCTGAAGAACGGGTTCTCGGGCAAGCAATACAACAAGCTCGCCTCCTTTACGACCTGCATTATAGCATGTTCGATCGGAGGGGTACCCTTCGGAGCCATCCCAGCGGGTAGTGGGTTCAAATACAACGATATAATCGTAATACCATTAGCAAACTGCTCTACATACTTCCTACTCGCGAACAGCGCATAGAAGTGGTACAGATCTGATAAGGCCGAGAAGAGAGAGGTGGTAGAGCCCATGCGGAAACCAATCACGACACGCTTTTCGCGAGAACCTTCGACGTCAAAGACTTCGATGACGGGACCGAAACGAGTTTCGACTGTCCACATTATGGCTTGGTAGATGGCGAGCGTGTTCTGGGATACTTTTTCCAAGAAGACTGGGTCGGAGACCTTGCGGATATCAGTCCGTCCTTGGGCATCCTTGATGGATTCTGGTGGGGGAGTAGGGAAAGTACAACGTGAGATGAAGTAGCAACGGAGTTGTTGGGATGCAGTTGCCGATACAGATCCACCGGAACGGTAGGTCTCCAGTCTGTAACTCAGTTCGGGAGTAGACTTGTCCAGGAACAGTTCATCGATTCTAATCAAGATTTAATCAAATCACACCAAAAAATAATAATAATAAATAATGATCAGATTATACTGCGCATTTAATCACCACACCAAGAAGAAAAAAATGAAAAAAGAGATGGGACTAGAGCAAAACGTGCGTACCGCTTCTCACAAGTTGCACCTGGGCCAGTAGTCGCTGTCACACCAGGCTTCGAATTATGTATAAACGTTGCCCCACTTCCGTCTGGGTTGATCTTCTCGAGTTCAATGAAGAGAGCAGATGGGTCGTGTTTTGTGAAGGCCAGGACCTTTGCACCATAGAGTGCAAGGACATGGTCTGCAACACCTTCAGCTGTTTCGGCGGTGAAATACGTGTCATCGATGCCCAGGTGGTCGTAGAACCAAGCCACCTCGGATTTGACAAGAGGAGGGGGGACAAAACCACCTTGGCCGACGAGTTTCTCGACTTGAGCACGTTGAGCGTCTTTACCCTTGAAGACGGGTGTGGTGTAGCCTGGAGCGTTGGGGGTGAGGTGCCCTGTCCTCTGTGACAATGCACTTATTGTCGACATTTGGATGAGGTTGAATATTAAGAAGAAGAGATAGAAGAGATAGAGAGAGAAAGAAGAAAAGAGAAAAGTGGGATGTATGAGGGGTTGGTTGGATGAGGGAGAGGAAATGAATGAGAAATATATATAAATATTTGTGTGACTTGGGTGTATGCACTGTAACTGGCACTGGTAGGGGTCTCGAACGGCGCACGCGGTGACCCTACCTAATATCCGTGATCACGCAAAATATGTGCACCGGACCTTCCTTTTCCTACTTATTTCAATCTTATTTTTATGTATTATTCATTCCTATTTATTGAGGCTTTTGTTTCAACCAAAGTACACAATACACTTTAGCTATTGTTGTTTCTTCGGCGCCATCGAGTTGGAAAAGAAAGACGATGGTGCAAGAGCAGGGGATGTTTGTGTTCTCTGTTGTGCTCCGCGCGGCCATCACAATATACCGTGCTTGAAGGATGAAACCTCGGATGGATCTCAACCGAAAATTAGGTGGCTTCATCGTCACTCGTCTTTCTGACTCGCTCAAAATGTCTCAGACATATGGAATTATTGGTTAAATAAAAAAAAGGAACTTATTTTCAAACGTGATACAAGTATTTTATCGTTCTCATTCTCCTTAAGTCTTTTTCTCAACTGCGCATTTATCGCCCCACCAATCTTTGGTAACATTCACACCACATTAATTACCCGAACCATCTAGTACGTGTACCCGGATTCAAATAACGATTCCTCTCGACTGAATGTTTATGAGACGCACAAAATAGTCACGAGCGTCCATCTCCAACACAAGCACCTGATCCGTACACATCAAAACCCGGAGGCCACCTGAGCACTAAGACAACCCCAAAGGTTAACGTTAGATCCAATAACATTTCAAGGTCCTTTTTTTTCCCTCTCTTTCTCGTCCGATTCCAAGCCCCAGACTCTCTCGGATGGCTTTCGGACTTTCACCTCATCTCATCTTGCTTGTCCTCATCAATCTCCAATAGCTCCATATTCCCCGAAATATGTGCTCGAGCCCACCGTGCAGTTTCTTCCGTCGCATTGATCAACGCATCCAACCGAGGTAGACCCCAACTTGCATCCACCTCACCAGTCTCTTCTACACCTTCTACTTCCACTTCCCGTGCATGTGCACCTGAAACGGGTGAATAAATAGCAAGACTCGCCAGAGCTAAATATGTATGATATGGATCCGGATGAGCATCACCCGCCTTTCCAATCCCGCCCAATAACCGCCTCTCTTTCCCTTTCCCACTACCACTCACAGCAAATTGGCAACTATCCAAAAATAGAGCGTGTCTCCGTCTTTCTACAAATTCATCAACGCCTAGGATCTTCAAAGCTGCACCGCACCAGAAGCTATAGCACGCATCTGCGTTCTTCTCTGTCCGTCCTGAGAACCCTCCTTCTTCTTCAGATTGCTGGTGAATAAGCCAACGTATCGCTTGTCTTCGTTCGAGCGGTGAGAGTTCGGCGATAGTTGAAAAGGAAGGAGGTGCAAGTGCAAGCGTCGCGAGAGCACAATACGTCGGTCCTCCTAGAGAAAACGGGATATATACACCAAAGTCAGCTCTCTCTCAATACCAACAACGTTAATCAGGGAAGAAAAAAAGAGAGCGAAGCCACCGGGAATAATTGATGACGAAACAGTGCGTGTAGTGACTAAGTCGAATTCAGAATGGATGATGTCCTTATCTCTGACCACCCCCCTCTCCACCCTATCTCCTGGTGTCTTATCTCTACCTCTCCCCTGTGATCGACATGGAAACCTCCCCCCTCCCTTCCTCTCCCCAGCCTAAATGCTATTCGTGAAAAAGCCTATTCAAGGGTCGAGATCTCATGCCCTGGAAGTGTCCGTCACAACACACATCCGCGATAAGGCATCCAATAGGCGGTGTCATGTTTCCCAACCACATGGTTTCGAACTCCCGATACACATCACACTCCCCCCCATACAAAATTCTTCCAGGGCCAGGGCAAAGAAAAAAAAATAGAGGCCCAAAAAAAAATTTTTTTTTGAAAGAAGAAGAAAGAAAGAAAGAGAGATGTGTGGTTTAGATTACCTTGAGCTTCGTTTCCCGGAGCCTGTCCAAACCCGCCTTCATAAGTCATACACTTCCTGACAAAGTCCAGCGCCCGCGGGATATTCACCCCTCTCCAATCGTCTAGCAGAGAGCTGATGACAAACGCAGTGTAGACCATTCGGATGTCCGCTTCTCCTTGTCCCGGGATTGCTGTGAAGCTGGGGTTCGGCGAGTTAGTCTAGCGGGCAAAAGGGAAGAAGGTCGAGTAAATAAAAAAGGACATCGTACCTCCCATCTTCCTTCTGAGTTGCCCTCAGCAATGCAACCAGCCCTCTCCGGTCAAGGCGCGAAAAATCATCTCTAAGGATTGCAAGAGTGATTAGAGCGGTATACGTCATTATTAGATGCGGGGGATCTGGATCAACGGAATCGATAATAATACTCGTAGCGTTAGATTTCTAGTTAACTAAGAGTTAGATTATATGATGATGATAAGATTTTGCTAAATGTTGATAATATCGAGAAGCGATACATACCTCTGAAGAAGTCTGCACGAATGGACCAGGGCGGAACCCGCCAATTCGCTGTTCACTGTCATCATCGCCGACATCATCAACACCATCGATATCGACATTACTCGAGTCCTTGTGTGTTCTTCTATGTGCATATGGATATCTTAGTTATGCTACTCGAAGCCATTATGACGAAAGACAACAACATTTGATGTGCTTACCTTTCAGCAGCGGAAGAAGAAGAAGAAGAAGACCGAGCTTTCAGCCGTATACGAGAGATTTGTTGTTCCCATATCCATTCTCTCCAGCTTTCTCTATCAGTAGCTTTCGATTTTCCTTCCAGTAGTCCTATGATGTCCAATGCTCCGAGGCAATAGAATCCTACCCCGACCCTTTATTATTGTCATAATTGTGTTGTTATATGCAGTATTCCGTAAGTAGGTGGTTGATGGTAATCCCATGACCAGAGTAGGAAAATGGTCCCCGACGTTTCCAAGGGGAAGAAAAAGGAAGCAAGCAAGGATCGAAGAACAATTAACGAATACCCCGTACAATGCATAGCATATATACGAGTGAATGTGATCGGTTAAGTTCCATCCCCCATGGCATTACAAGTCCCAGACCCCCGCGTTCAAATTGTAGAACCGACAATAACACCAACAAGAATAACAATGGGATTTGGAGAGATGATTTGCATGTTACCGAGTTCAATTTTTATTTCATTTTTTTCGAGTTGTAGATTTTTGTGTGAGAAAAGGAACATGGAATGCTCACCGCCCAGCATCTGCGTCGCTCATGTTTGAAGGTAATCCGTACAGACATCTCATGCAAAAGTTTGCGTGTCCTGGTTTGTTGAGTACTCCCAGAGCTTCCAGGGACATATTTAGGTTTGGTATAGGGTATAATGTGATTATTCTAGTTGGGCGAGCCCGAAGGGGAGGGAGGTTATTATCACGAGTGAGTGAGGACTTACGCCCTTGACTATTTAGGTATTTAGAGTCATGGTAACAATTTATTATATTTTTGTACTAGTGTCACTCATCACGGCTATAGTCGGTTAATGTATCGTGACATTGTTGTGACATTACGCATACAGTCAACCTAGACCAAACGGTACATGCACTTCTTTAAACTAGTCAGCTTTAAATGATATCTAGTACCATATTGTCAAAACACTGAAATATATGGTTACTCATCCGAGATTAGTAGAGGCAGCAATATAGGCTCATTATAAACTATACAGATGGTGCTTGATATGGTCTGTGGGTTCGACAGTAAAGCTTTGTTCTCACCTACCTTCAGCAGTAGCAAAACCCCCTCTTCGGTATGCTTAGATCGGGGCCGGATGTACTCTTATTCGCACTTATGTTTCATATGGCTCTGGCTAAACTACTGGTGAGCTCAGACTCTGCCCTGGATAGACGGGTCGAGTTGAGTCACTATTTTACTCAGAAATCGTCTCTTGTTCTAGATTTATAGCGCTATTTTATAGATACGCATGAAAAGGGTGCATTATAGTCGTATCAATTCGCGCGCTGTGCTCTCTGAAGTAGGTACAACACCGCAACTTATGTATATAAATAATAAATGGAAATCTGTGGTTTTGCGTAGTTTTTTTTAGAAATTAGTGAATTCATTCTTTCAGTTTCCCGGCCATTATAGTAAAATCCCTAAGAATCTGTATCCCCTTGGATAAGTTCACTCACTGGTACGAGTTGTAATAGAAATTAATTTGGAACTCCAAAAGGCTCTCAGGAATTATATGCTCCTGCAAGGCTTATTACTAGCAGAGTCTGTCCGTTCCGCAGTTGTCTATGCCTGTTCGTATAAACTTTAGACTCGAATTCGTATGGGAGCTAATAAATCTATCAAGATATTTAAGAAAAATAATGACAACGACGACGAATGCTTCAAAAAAACAATCCATCGGCAAAAGTTCCTTTTTCCCTGTCGGTCACTCAACAGAGAATCGTGGAAAACTCCTTTTTTTTCTCAAGCCGAGTGGTATCTGAGATTCGGAGCGGAATATGCAATCTTGTCTTTGAAGATCGAAAAAAAAAAAGCTTATACATGTATATTTGCCAAGTATAAATTGCTGTACTTTCTTGTATGAAATTTTGTAAGATTTTTGAAAAGGGATTTTTTTGACATATACTATGTGTCGACTCAACCAAAGGCAACCATTAAAATTCGACTGACTTGAATGCGTAGCCTGTTAATATTGGATGGCTTGGGATTTGCTACTGCGGCTAAGGCCACCCTAAGGGCAAGACGACTTCACCGCCACACGCGAAAAGAGGAAAAAACAGCGTCAAACCGACGGTCGGGTTCCTCCGATCGAACAAACCGTCATACTAAAGAGTAAGTAATCTCATCATCTCCTTTCCCATAATAGCAATTTTTCCCAAAATTATCAAGTTACCTTTTTTTCCCTCTCATTATATTTCTCAGTGAATATAATTAAGAACCTTGTTCTACTCCCGAGAGTGCTTCGGTACTTCTTAGCATCATGCGGATGACGAGAAACTTGAAGGTGTCGTCCCGAGAGTTTTATTTAAATACTCTCCCGTCTTTAAGTACAGGGGTCAACCAAGGTCTTCTTGATACTTTGAACCCCACTTGCAGCTTATTATGACGCCCTCGCTTTCTGAGATATCATTATATGGAGTTGGTATCTTTTTTGTGTGGAGATTGTTAAATGTTGTCTTTCGCAAGTCATCGATACCGGACTTCAAAAGCCCGGCCGCAAGCTCATTTTTATTTGGTATGCTTTCTATCATAAAAGTCGAAAAGAAATGGATTTTTAATAGCCGGTTATGATTCACTATAATAGGACACCTTAAAGAGGGTCATGGAGAAGACGGGTGGGAGTTCTATCGTGGGATAAGAGATTCAGGATGTGTAACTAAACTCAAGGGTTTGCTCGGAGTAAGTGCTTATTCCTAGCTCTAAACCGAGTATAATTCTTATTAGAGACTTAAAGGCAGAGCAACTGTATATCGCAGACCCTCTTGCGCTACACCACATACTTGTCAAAGATCAGGAAATTTATGAAGAGACAAAAATGTTCTATGCGTAAGAGTCTCCGTTTATATATTCTTTAAACAATCATCCATCTTAATGATTTACTTAAACGATAAAAAGACTAAATCGACTGTTATTTGGAAGGGGTCTCTTTGCTATTTGGGGTGAGTTCTATCTCAAAGGTATTCATTGGCTCTCGGACCTAAGTTACTTCATATCCAGGTGATGATCATAAGCGACAAAGAAAGATTCTCAATCCCGTATTTTCAATGAAACATATGCGTGATGTTCTTCCCGTTCTATACCCTATCGCCCACCAGGTAACTCCCATTCCATGATCATCTTACTCTAACACTCATTAAATCTTGTGTATGGCAAACTAGCTTAGAGATGGTCTTCTTGCTGAAACCCGTGGGAATCCCGAATATATTGACGTTATGGCATGGATGGGTCGTGCGGCTCTGGAATACATAGGTCAAGGTGGCTTAGGCCACTCATTCTCGACTCTCGATAAGGATAAGACTGGTGATGTATATGCTAATGCCATAAAACAAGTCTTGTAAGTCCAAGAGAATTGATTATTCATTTATTCCCCATGTTTTCTATGTCTGACATTATCCTAGACCACTTATTACCCGAGTATTCATGTTCACCTCTCTCTTGCCTTATATTGAAATGCTTAATCGGGGGACACGTCGTTTCTTAGTCTCAATCAGCCCTTTCCGTCTTCCGAAAGATATCAGAGATTTGACTGATACGCTCGAAGGTGTCTCGACAGAGATATTGGAGAAGAAACGCTCTGCTCTAGAAAAGGGTGGAGATGCCTTTGAAGGGCTAGCGGGGAAAGGAAAAGACATTATGAGTGTTCTCTGTGAGTGATTATTTGAATTGAAAGTAGGAAATATAGGGTAAACATTACTTATATGATAATTTTCAATATTTCAAATCAATAGTGAAGGCGAATTCAAGTTCTGATATGACAGAAGAAGATCTCATTGGTCATATGAAGTACGTTTATCCTATCCACCCATTCCCCCACTATTATTTAATCTTAACTCCTGTTCTCTAGTACCTTTATCTTCGCAGCCACTGATACGACAACAAGTGCCCTGAGTCGAATTCTATCGCTCCTTGCCGAACATCTCGATATTCAATCAAAGCTAAGAGAAGAAGTGACAGCAGCAAGAAAAGAGCATGGAGACCTAGATTACGATACTCTTCAGGCTCTCCCATACTTAGATGCCGTCTGCCGCGAAACATTACGTGCATATCCCCCCGTAGCAGGAATTCTCAGACGGTATGTCATCCCCCCCCCCACCCCCAAACTCTCTTCTTATATCATGCACGTCGTACTTGGAATATTCTGATTTAAATGGGACAACGAATCATATAGGGCCACGCAAGACACGATCCTGCCTCTTCTTTATCCTGTGACCTTGGCTGATGGGAAAACAGTGATAAATGAGATCCCTGTAGCTGGAGGGACGGAAATATCGGTCTCCCTTCTTGGTGCTAATAGATGCAAGAAGATATGGGGAGAAGATGCGGAGGAGTGGAAGCCGTCGAGGTGGTTTGAACCTCTTCCGGAGAGTGCTGTGAAAGCGCATTTGTCTGGTGTTTATTCGCAGATGTGAGTGATTAGGATTTATATATGGATATATTTGTATCTATAGATTTTGGTTTATGGTTGTGACTTTGGTTGACCGTTGACTGACTGAGTTTGTTTTGTGGTTTGGTTTATATAGGATGACATTTAGTGCGGGTGGGAGAGCGTGCATGTAAGATCCACTTTATCACTTCTTTCTTTCTTTCCTCCTCCTTTTCTTTCTTGTGGTCGTAAACCGGAGTTAATGAGCGTATTTACAGTGGCTTCAAGTTCTCTGAGATGGAAATGAGTATGTGTTCATGTCTTCTTCCCGCTGATCCGGAGTTATATATACTCATATAATCTTTTCTTCTCTCCCCTACCCCGCCCCGCCCCACCCCACCCCCGCATTTTTGATAAATAGAAATGGTCCTCTCTATCCTCATTGAATCATTAATCTTTGAGCCTGGGCTTGAGGTATCGTGGAATATAGGATCGGTGATAGTGCCCAGAGTAAAAGGTACTGGAGAGGTGTTCCCTCGTTTGCCTATGAAGGTCCGACCAGTTATAGTATGAGGTATGAATGAAGTGTGTGCATGTACACTGTGGATGCCCCCGAAAGGGCAGACGCTGATGCATTATTTATATCCTCACATCTAATGTCTATAATGATACCATTTTATTATTTTCTACACGGGATAAGTAAGAGACTGTTGAGAATAAACAAGTCTTATGTATTCCTCCGAGCTCTAAGGCATCAAAAGCACCCTCTTTTTCATGAGTTCTTCTTCCTTTACATTAAACTCAAAGCCACATGCATTCAACTCGAAGAACCCCACCCCCCTCAATAATGTAGGGCTTCTGTTATCGTTATTGTGCCTCGCTTCCAGAAAGTAAGCACTTTGATAAACCATGCCAAGATCTCCTAATCCGATATCGGAGGAAAATGTGGTCAATTCGTCATTCACTATTCACCATTCACCCTTAGTGAAAAGAAGAAAAACTAAGAACTTGAAAAAGGGAGAGGGAAATTGAAAACTGAGAGCCAAAAACCAGGGGGAGGGGGGAAGGGAAATGAAAGAAAGGAAGAAGAAAGGAAAATGAAACAAACAAACAAACCTACAAACAAACAAAGGGAAAAAGAAGTGGAAGAAGAAGAGGAAGAGAAGAAGAGAGAAGGCTTCAAGTTCACTGATATATTAAATTCACTACGGAAAAGGAAGGATAAAAAGTAAATTCACTACGGAAAAGGAAGGATAAAAAGTAAATTCACTACAGAAAAGGAAAGATAAAAAGTAAAGGTAGAAAGAAGATCTTAACTCTGTAAACCTGAACGGGTTGGTTGGGTTGGTCGGTGAGGATAGTACATAGATAACAGACCGGCGAATCAAACAACCAAACAACCAAACACTGACTACGAATTGCACAAAAAAATAAATAAAGATATGGTATGGTATGGTAACACGAGGGGGAGGGGGTAAGGGACCCTGGAAAAGTTCAACTTTACTGTGCGTGTTATTTTTAGATTCCCCTTTTTTCATCCTGCTTTTTTTTGGTGTTTTTCTTTCGGTTTTTTATTCTTATTCTTTTAAAATAGAAGTTATCAATCTTTCTGCTGCGATCTTAATTTGTATTTCGTATTTTGTACTTTGTATATGGTACGATATGATATATGTGATATATGAGATGTACGAGATATGTGGCTCTGATACGGTGGCTTGGGTTACTCCGGTGTTGTCTATGTACCGTTAACCACTTCCCTTCCCTTCTTTTCGTTTTTTTTTTTCGACGAAAACTTCTCACTGTTCAGTTATTTTTCTTATACACCAACACGTATTCACATGACACGATAGCATCCATACATCCCCCTTCCCCCTCAAAAAAACTTACTTCATCACGCAATTTCAATTTCAACTCAAGTTTGTCATTGGAAAAAAAATAAGATAAAAAATTAAGGTTCCGAGTAGCAGTACCATATAGGTACGTACACTTAATTCAACCAACAACCAAAAAAAATAAAAGCCCCAACACCCAACACTATGTATTGCATTGAATATAGAAGGAAGGAAGGTAGAATAAGACAGGTCAATCCATTAAACCTATATACATACCCATTGTCAATGCATTTGTACTGAAAAAAAAAGTATGTGGATAAATAGAAATAATGTGATTGTAGGGACAGGGGGATGAGGATGGGAGGGGGCCGAGCGAACGGGTGGAAACAAAAAAAAAGGGGGGGGGGGGGAACAGGGAAGGGGTGTCGAAAATTGAGAAAGTCGCCTGCCCGAAATATCATATATGGAGAGAGATTAGAGTTAGAGGATGAGAACAGTTGTGAAGGACGTATATAAGGTATAAATATATACATATCAGTGTAACAGATGTTATAAAAGGGGGGGGAGGACGTGAGTAGGAAGATATAGACCGGAAAGATGAGATGAGGGGGAATGTAAAAAAATATCAGTGGAACAAAGAGATATAGGAAAAGGGAAAGACGATAACGAGTAACGAGAACGAACAAGACAGATTCAGAGCAGGAGATGGGTTGAGTGATACATACAGTATCCACAAACATCCACAAGTAAAAGCGAAGAGAGGGAGGAGAGGAAGGCCTCGTCACAGACGTGCCATCTGATAATGTACTAGTTAAGAAGACAGTAATGGACAAAGGCTCAAATGAATAACGACCTAGTCATCACCACTATACTTCAGTTTGAAGTAGCCTTCAACGTGCTTTCCAGACACGCTCTGAGGCAAATTCCATGTAAGATAAGTCTGGACAAACACGGGACCATTGCTCAACAAGACGCTGTTCTATAGCAAGGCCTAATTGTAGATCAGCATACGACTCGCGTCGCATGCCTAAGTGGTCTCGACCATCTTCAGGTCCTGCAGTAGAGAACAACTCCAACCGTCGTAGAGACGTAAAGCGGTCTAGAGTCTGAGTGAGTTGACTATGTAGTTCCTGTATACAATGATAGGTAGAGGTTAGACACGTTCTACTACGAGAACTCTATATAATGATCAAGTACGTACATTTTCAGAGCCACTCCAGCCGATAGTTAGAGCCTCTAATATGTTCCCAACCTCCGATCCTAAGGCGTTGAGAATACGTCCTATAGTTCGTGTGTCCACTTTCGCGGTACATCTCATTCTGAACTCTCGGATTGTTTTCTCTCTCATAGTGAGACCAGCACGCCTAGCCTCTCTTGCAGTTTTCCAGCTCTTCGCGGGGGATACAGGGTCTTTGAGTGTCGGGTTCTCAGCGGCAGCAAGGGATTTCGCGATTTCGATAGGACGGAGTCCCTCGTACATACTTGTCGTTATCTCTGCGTCAACCGTTTTGAGAGGCCGACCAGGAACGAGTTGGACTACAAGCGAAAGGGGAGCTGTAAGGTGTTCTAGGCTTGGAAGGAGGGGTGTAATTTGGGCAACGTTTTGAGGTTTGGGTATATGTATTGAAAGTGATGGAGGTAGAGGAGGTACCGGTGGAATGTTTTCCGTAGGTGATGGAGAAGAACGTGAGGAGGAAGGTGGTGATGGGTTGGAAGAGGTTATAGGCAAGTGAAATACATCAGGGAGACTGAGCGAACGAATCCCAGGGTGAAGTTCGAGGAAGCGCACAAGTAATGCACCAAATGAAGAACTTAAAGTTGTACGACCAGATAAAGTCAAAGATTTTAACTTGGTTAATGAAGGGGGTTGAGGAGGAGTGGGCGTCGGGGTAGGAATAGGCGAAACATTGGGCGACTTGCGCTGAGGCTGACGAAGTGGAAAGAAAGCCATCAACAGGGTCGAGTGTGGGTGGACCAGATCCAAGCATTCTACATTTGGTATGCTCGTTAGGACGCGGGGCAGAATATATTCTTCAGGGGAGGAGTTTATGGAAATTGTTGGTGCGCGCCTAGGGATAGTACGCTTGGGGGAAAGCGTGGACGGTGAAGGGGAATTAGGAACTTTAGCACATATCCATCTGAATTTCCTAACATAAGAGGAAATCTCTGCATTACTTGCCAGGGTCCGGAGGATTCGTTTCCTCCTCTTCTCACTATCATGGAGATTACCAGAGTCAATGTTCTCGTATAAGGCAATTTGTGAATCCTTTAAAAAGGCTTTGCAGCTTCTCGATAGAGACGACAAGATCAAATGTGAACAATAGGGCATAGTTAACTGCATAATCTCTATAAGCGATTGAGACGGAGGAGACGACGGAACCGTCGGCTGAGAGTCGAAAGATAAATCCTCTACCCCATCACAGGTCCGAAGAGACTTCAAGGGACTACCTGTTATGCTTCCATTAACCGTTGCCTCGTCCGAAGGTAATCGATTGATAGGGGTAACGACTGAAGGATCGCGGGAAGCAGATCTTGACAAAGATAGAGCCCTGATAGATGCTTCATATTCTTCTTGGGCGTAAGTCGAAAGGTCAATCGAGCTTGCAATCTGTCCTAAACCAGACGGGGGTCGAATCTCTGGGGATGGAGGTGATGGCGAACGAGAAATGTAAGTGTAGGACTTTTCTTCGTCTACCTTTGTACCACCCACGCCCTTTCCTCCAGCAATACCTTCGATGCCATCAAGAAATCCGGTCACTTTTTTATGAGATGGTTTTGGTACGAAAATAGTTGAAAGAGCAACCCGAATGTTTAAAGATCGTTTCCTATGTAGAGTTCCGGATGAGTGGTTCTTTTCTTCTGATCCGTTTACGTTTGAGCTCGTAAAAGAGGTATAGCTCGGATTAGGTAGTGATGAAGGGGGAGGATCAGGCAGGGGTTTTGCTTTTCGTCTCTTTGACAGTTTCCGAGTGATGGGGGCCTGTTGCATGTTGTTTTGAACAGGTTTCTGGTCAGACCGACGCTTGTATACATCTACATCTGCCGAAAGCGGAAAAAGGACGGAGTTGGTATTTGCGTTAGCACGGGGTGTAAGTTCGCCAGCTGAGAGAGCTGGCTGCGAGCTACCGAGTCCAAAGAGCGACAAGCGTCGCACATGCTTAGGCTTTGCCGACATGGACGAGGACGTAAAGAGCTGAATATGCCTGCGGGCGTCTGTAAACAGAAAATATAAGAAAATACGATAATGAAACGATAACTTTATGTCCCATGGAGACACGCGGTGTAACACGAGGAGATTGACCGCACCTTTAAATTAGTAGTGAGCAATATAGTTCTAATCTCTTTTTTTTATATAGAAAGGAATGTGAGTTGTTAAAGAACGACTTCAGTGGCGCCAGCCGGCACTCCTGCTTGAAAATAGGTTTTTTTTGTCGCTGTCGTCGCTGTCGTCGAGGACGAGCTAAAAAGACAGGTTGACGGCGACGGCGGGCATCGTATTTTGAAGAGAAGGAGACCGGGTTACGTACGGAAGGCGGTCGCTTGCCAGACGCGGGATCCAACTTTCCTCCACTCAACCGCCATGTCTTTCCTCCGGATAGCTCAGCGCAACACCGCACGCCGTCTGGCTTTCCAACTCCCAATTCTTGCCCGAGCTCAAAGCACATCTGCACCCCAGACTGGTGTAGATGTCGTCGAGAAGCAGTCCACAGAAGTAACAACGACGATCCCACCAAAGGAGGCCATAACCGCAGATGTCATCAGTGGTGCTCCAGGTATGGGTTTTCTGCACTTTCAGAACTCATAAAGAGGGACTAAGCTGGGGATGGCTAATAGCTGAGCTCCGTCACCGCTCGGTGCGCATTTTCAAGCCAACACGCAACACTATGCAAAGCGGTGGGGCGAAAGGTGAGAAGTGGAGAATCGACTTTGATATCCTTCAGGGAAGCGGCCGTTGGGAGAACCCTCAGATGGGCTGGGCTAGTTCGTATGTGGTTCTGACACTGACTATTCCATTTGTGCTTCTAACGAAAGTTCTGTATTCGGTTAATTTCACCACTTTGTAAAGTGCGGACTACATGCAAGGAACCCGGTTATCCTTCCGCTCAAAAGAAGACGCCATCTATTTCGCTGAGAAGCAAGGTATTGTATCCTCACTGTCTTTCTCCCATCAAACAAATATGACTCACAACATGACTTGTTTAGGCTGGGATTACTTTGTGTAAGTTCAGCTAACAATGGTATTTTCATCCGCATAATTCCCTCTGACCATCTTTTGTATATAGACAACCGGAGACAGTAAAAAGAGTTCCACCCAAGAATTACTCTGAGAATTATGTGTACAAACCAAACACACTTCGTATACATAAGACGAAGTAGGGACTATGTCGTATTTAGACAATAGATTAATCGCTCTTCCGTTATAATCATCTTTATGAAACGGTAAAAACTCGGACAGGCTGAGCCTATTGTCTCTTATGCGACTCTACTATATTGCGTACTTTACTTTTACTTTTAAGGTTACATCTGCGGTTGTTTTTACCTCAATACTTAAATCTTTCAAAATTAAAACTAACGCTGTCTTTCGTTTTATCAATGGGAACAGTGACTCCATCTGCCTCAAGAGGGATCACATCTAACCAGATAAGCCCTTGGAAAACTTAGTTCTCCTAGTTTACTCTCTAGTGCTGTCAGCTCACGTAGTCTGAGATCTGCCGGGGAATCAGTTTTACTTGCATGAATCTCACGACCACAGACAGTCCATTTCGACCCGATCAGCGTGTCCATTGATTTATGTGGGACGGAGAACACCTTTATACCCTCTCCGACCTTCTCGGGCAGTATTGGCCGTAAATATTCGAATGAAATTCCAATTTCTTCTGGATGGTATTCCGGCTCTCTTCTCAGGAACCTTATCAAAGCGAATGCGTTGAGACCGGATTTATTGAAGATACGAGGTGTTTTTGGCTGGAGTATGGATGTTATAATTCCTTCCTCACCCTCGAAAATCCCTCCTTCCCACCTGTCTAGTAACGTCCCCTTTATTGTGACATGGATTTCTGTTATATTATCCCTTATCACGTACTTGTACCAAGGCCTCACAAATCCTACTAGGAATTAGTGAGGGGATCCAATATCAGCGTTGCTTGATTCCTTACCAGCATCCCAATAGTCAACCAAACTGGGTGTGATTAAATTTGATTTCATTGACCGCAACGCAAGTGCGGCTATAATCGTATTGTTGATCTCGTTGATTATTACCGGAGAAAGTTTCTTAATTGGCAGAGTGGTTACAGAGGCTGCTTCTGTGGCAGATTCAGTCCTTCCAAGAAATTCAATTTGATAAGTTCCATAAAAGTGCTACAAAACACTTACTCGTGATTAGTTTTTCTCTTTTTTGGCTGCTCGCTCTGTGAACGACAGCTCGTCTTACGTTTTCCGAGGACAGACGATTCATCAAAGTTTTTCAAAAGATATGCAGTTGAGTTGATTATAACGACTTGGTCCTTTGATAATTTATACCGCGACCCCTCGTCCTTAAAGTCACCGTATTGGGAGAGTATATTCCCCAGACTACGGAGGACAAGGGCTAACCCCTTATTCGTGTCAATCCCTAAAGGGTTCAGTATTTCTTGAATGGTTACTGTTTTAGAAACGAGTTGTTCGTAGGTAGAAGGCGGTCTCGTAAATTTCCCAGACTTGGAAGACTTTTTCATGACTAGACTAGACTATAATCGTTTAGAAAGTATTGACACTAAGGTCTTGGACCTGAGGGCAAAGAGAAAGGACATGGGGACATGGTGATACTTTATATATCATGGGAGAACAATCTGTTTTGTGATAGAGGATGCGGCGAACTGGTAGATAGAAGTCAACGAAACTGAAACAGAGTGGACCTTCCTTTCCTGGTATCACTTTCCTTCCCTGCAGAATTCCCTCTTCTCTTCTCAAACTTCTGGCTTCTTTTATTCCATCTTTCTCTCTTGCCTTCTTTGTTCTAAGGTTTGATCTTTTTCTTTTTATGATTCCTTTTCAACTTCTAGTATATTCGTATCATATGGATTGCTCGTCCTTCAAAGTTTAAAGTTCAAAGTTCAGAGATATCAAATGGATGATGTCACGCGCCTAAACTAGGTCTCTGGTGGTGTACATATAGTCTATAATTAGTAGACAAAGCTCCGTCATAGCGTAATCTTACGAATGTTACAGGAGCATTGCATTGTTAGAGAGTGGATATCATATTTGTCATTCGTTTTCAATAGATAAATAAACATATTCCCAGATCGAATGGACATAAACGACCTTTATCTTTATCTGTCGATAGTTCCAAACCATGTCTGCGTCCAAGTCCAAGACCAGCTCCAATTCTTCTAATCCAAAGACATCTTTCCAAATCCCACAGTTCACATTCGTAGACTACTCATCTTTCTTCGCAGCCGGAGCTTTGTGTGCAACCCTCACACATGGAGCAATGACACCCATAGACGTGATCAAAACGCGTATCCAAATCGACCCAGCCCTTTCGAGGCATTCCATGCTCTCTGCCGGGCGTAAGATCGTCGGAGCAGAAGGGGCGGGGGTGTTGATGACGGGGTTTGGACCTACTGCTGTTGGGTATTTCATTCAGGGTGGGGGGAAGTTTGCTGGGTATGAGTTTTGGAAGAAGACGTTCGTGGAGGTTCTGGGGGATCAGGAGAGCGCTGTTAGGTATCGGACTGCTATTTATTTGGGGGCTTCTAGTGTTGGAGAGTAAGTGATGCTTCTACTATTATTATTTCATCTTTTATTGTTTTGTATGAGAATGAGTATGTCTGTGTGTGATCTTGTTCATCATGATTTAAATGCTTCACCTATCCTTTATCATATATATATGGTTGATACTAAAAATGATTCTGCATTGCGGATTACGAATTAAACTTTTAGGTTCTTTGCTGATATACTACTTACTCCGCTGGAAGCGACCCGTATTCGACTCGTTTCTGAAAGAGGGTTTGCTTCTGGGTTAGTAACTGGTTTCGTCCGTCTCGCAAGAGAAGGTGGCATAAGCCAGATGTATGCCGGTTTCTTACCTATCCTATGCAAGTAAGCAAGCCACCACACTGCTCTCATTATAGTTATAATAGACATTAATACACATTCATCGGGGGTTAATTTCGTTATATAATGCGTGTAACCAACATTATATGAAAACTCCCTGTTTTGTGGTTTAAAAGGCAGATACCATACGCAATAGGTCAATTCACAGTAAACGAATTCTGCCATGAAGCCACTTTCCGGTCTCTATCTGAAGAGAAGAAGAAAGCTCTCCAGAACTCTAAAGCGGGTATGTTTACTGTGAATTTGGGAAGTGGGATAATTGCAGGATTTGCAGCCGCGATCCTTAGTCAAGTATGCCTTTTCTTTTTCTTTCCCCTTCTATTATATAATAGGATAGGGGGAGGGATACCTCCGTGTAAGATCAATATCTAACATCCCTTATAATAATACTTAGCCAGCTGATACGCTTTTAAGCCAAGTATGTACACCTTCTCATTGAATACGATTATTCCCTCCGTAATTATATACCTGATTAAATCATTCATTTATAGATTAATAAAGGGCATGGTCCCAAAGGTTCAATGTCCTCCCGACTTATAGCCCTCGCTCGAGAAGCCGGCTTCAGGGGTCTTTTCGCTGGACTTGGCCCAAGAATGATAATGACAGCTGGCTTGGTCTCGGGCCAGTTCCTAATTTACGACGAGATTAAACACGGTGAGTACCTCTTCTCGGTCTTCGGTCTTCGGCCCTTGGTTCTCGGTCCCGTAATGAACCAAAGAATAAATAGAGAGAGAAAAATTACTGACTTTCGGTTCTTTTAATTTTATTCTTGTTTTCTCTTTGCTATTTTTATTCTCCTCGCTTCAATTGTTACTTATTTATATGTGTAGCTCTTGGTGCACCCCCGGGATTAGAGATTCATAAAGAATCTGATTAATTACTTGTAAGTTTTCTTCACCCCCAAAAAATATAATTATCATAAATTTAATTATGGCTTAAGGTAGTATCACATTCACTTGTTTTAGATTAGCTACAGAGCACGCTACAATTTTACTTATACTTAGAGAACCTTTGCCTATTCCGAAATCCCTTTTTCTCCCTTTTCTGTTCCTCTCTTTTTAATGAATAGAATAGAAGGTCTGGAACTCAGGTACTTAGTTTTCTTCCATATTAATCACTTTTACTATTTCAAATATGCCGATAATCAGTGCACTTTCATTGACTCTCCACCCCGAGAACCTTTGCCAGCTGTGCCTTGAGTGTTCCTTGATCAAATGTACCTCTTTCTTCCTCTTCATTTTCGTCTAGATTCCATTCCATAAACCGACGACAAATAGATTCCGCTTGCGCAAGTTCTTCCTTTTCATGCTCGTCCATTTCTTCGTCTAGAAGCTTATTGAGATTATGTGTTGAAAGGAGTGAGCTAGAGATTGACGACGGGTATTAGATAGCCCGTCTGGCACCGGGATGACATAAAGTATAAATGACGTACCTGACGTATTGGGCCCTGCGAACTATTGAAGGTGGCAGACCAAACATTTGTGCACAAAGCGCCGCGTGAGACTCGAGAGATAAACCAGGAGCAACGCTTTTCGAGAGTTAATCCCCAAAGTCTTCCTAGAATGTTGACAGAGAAATGCTATTACAAGAAATAACTTACCGGTAGAGATAAGTTATTGTCTCTCCTTTTGCGAAGAATCGAATTTGAGTTATTTCACTGTCATCTTCTGTATCACGAGTAAAATTTTCTTCTTCAGTGTCTTGGTCAGGTAAACATGGTAGTAATATTTGCATATGTAGAAAAGAGATCGGTAGAGAAGGATCGAGTAAGTCAGCCTGGAATACATCGTGAAAGTGAGTAGCAGAAAGAATCTTGGGACAATCATATCCTCGAGCAAGAAAAGAGCGGAGAACCCCACAGAATAAACCAGATCCATCTAGAGGAACGATTATACAGCAGTTGAAGTCAGTAAGTAGTATAGCAAAGCCTGTCAAATCATAGCATAGCAGCAGAAGGGAAGTACACAGAATTTACGGTCAAGTACTAGCCTGATGAGATAGTCCCCTTTCCAAATTCATCAAGCAAAATGAGCGACCGGGATGTTGAGTTCCGTAGCGCCAAGGACACCTGGTTAAGGTCGATCATAAAAGCTGACTGGATCTAGAAAGTCCGAGGATCAGTAGGGAGCGGGAATTTAAGAGCGTAGAATAATTGTAGGAGAAAATACTTTTGAAACAGATTCCCGGGTTTGAACCCGAGTAAAAACTAGTTATTCTTGAGAATCATTCTTTATTACAGAGACAAAAATACCTACTTCTATCAACGATGCCTAGTGTAGCGGACTCCGCGGGTACAAAACTATGAAGATCCTTAGTATACGGCCATACCGTGTAAAAAATGTATGAACCATCCGATCTATGGTACGAGGTTAGAATCAAAGCCATAGTAAGAGTTTCTAAAAATATACCTGTGCCATATATTGTATCAATGCGGTCTAGCGGATCTCCTGATCAGTTTGAAGAATAAAATCATTGAATATACACAAACCTGTTTCAAATAGACGCTCTACTGCCTGTTAGAAAACAACTTTCTGATAATATTGGAAAAGAGGGTACCTTTCCACATGCATTGGCTCCCGTCAATATTACGACACTTTTCGCCTCTTTCAAATTGGGGTCTTCAGCGCCAACTCCAATATCCATATAGGAAGCTAAAACTCCGGCACCCCCTCTAATTAGAGTATCGTTTGGAACAAAGGTGTCAACGACTTGTTCTTGAAGGGGATGTCTTCAACAAAAATCAATACTCAGTCTTATTCATTTTTTGTCTACATACCTTCCTTGTTGTATATACACTATATTATCCTCAGTCATAAAAGGCCGGTTGTAATTATATAAACGGGCAGCATCAGCAAAACATAATAAACAATCCAGTTCGGCACATGCATCGCAGGCCGCAGCTATAGCGTCATCAAATTGTAGTATTTTGTCAAGTAAAGCTTGAATTATCTCGATCTCTCGATCTAGAGATGACTTAGATGAGATATCTACTGCTCTTAACTAGCATTTTTTTAACATACCGACAATAGCTGGATGTAAATCTCCGATATGGAGGTCCATATCTTGAAAAGAATTTACTCTAAAATTTTTGACATCTTCGGGAGAGATGTAACCCCAAACTCACCGTGCATTTGTTCGGACTTAAAATATACGTGAGTCCTTTCGGGGCAGACAGAAAATTAGTGGCAATGATGAAGCAAACAAGTAATCTGGACGAACTCCGAGGAGAACTAAGGTGTGTAAACTCAAGTTAAACATTAAAAATAAAAAAGTAAAATAATAACTCCATGGCAAACCTGAAAAAACCACCCATCTAGTACATCAATTCCTTGTTCTGTGGCCCATTCCTCCCGCATGGGGACGCAGATAAGAAATCCTATTGTCTATGTTTCAGAAAACGATGGGCCAGTAGTTTCATATGTACAATTACCCAGTTGAGGGAAGTAAACAACATTCAGGGACGACGCATAATCGGCTGGCACTGTTTCACTGACTTGCTCTGCAACTCGGGACTAGTACGAACCAGTGAGGAACCACCACCATGCATATCAAAGATGCCATACCAAGACACTATCAATGCCGTTATAAATATGTCTCCACTTATCCAATTCTGCGTCTATGTTCGGACGCACACAAACTCTCCCTGCATGCGTGGACTCCTCCCAGTCGATCTGATTAGCCCATTATGTCAGAGAGGAAGTATGATTTTCAATTCCATTCCGGACTGACTGTCTCATGGACCGTGTTCCCGACTTCCCTAAAGCTGATCACGTCTAGAACTGAGATAAACTGAAACATACATTTTGTGTCAATGTCAATGACAAACCTATCAAGGAGAAGGTAAAAAAATCGAATTATCACCTTTTTAAGAATTATAACTCCATTGGAGTCGTTCAATTCCGTAAGAGCCTCTCTCAATAAAGCAGTATGAAAGGTAAACTGGCAATCACATGTTAAAATAGAAGTCCCAAAGAGAAAGACGTTGCAATACTTTTACAAGCCCCTGCCATTCAAAAAGCCCTGCCTTTCCGGTTTTCAGTAATCTCAATATTCTAGGAATATTCTTTAGACCCTTTAGATGTCCACACATAGCATCCGCGGTGACGATGTTGTCTGGCCTGATTAGGCACTCAACGGCATCATGCCTAGCGGAAATTATAGGAATTGACATGGAAGGCCGAAGAAGCCATTGTTTTAAAAGGATACGGCCCAGAGTAGTACGTGTGTTATTCAGAATTCCTGAATAACTCAGATTCAGCGAATACGGTCATAGGTCAAACAAAACGTGTCAACCAAAGAGAGACAACCCCTCCTTCGTCTTCTCCGAGTGTACTGATGCGTGACTTTCTGTGTCGAAAACTTGTAGCGATCTAGAAGCGCATCATTATTTGTTAGATATATCCGTCAAATTAGAGACGCACGAAAGTGCATCCGCATTAATTTGCATGAAGTGATCCCTAAGCACACAAGTTCAATAATATCAAATGAAATTTTAAGGGGCCGCCTACAGGCAAATCGATTCTATAGCGCGAATTTCCAATCCACCAATCCCCTCATTTTGCAGGTCTGTCATTGCCTTTACCTTTGCAAGATGATCGAGAAGTGCGCTAATAGAAGAGAGCTAGGACCAATAGAAAAGATAATATGACTCAGTAGGGACGGGCTTCTAGGGGATAGGCTTACACAAAGCGGCGAACTTTCCAGAGATGCAAAGTTCTCGACTCTGATGTTCGCGTTCCATCTCTTTAGTGACGGGTCTCCAACCAAATTACGTCTTCTACGCATAAATTCATAAGCATTACTCGGTGCATCACTAGGTATATGCACGGAGGATAACTCGTCGTTTTCCGCAATAGGAAGTTCCGACAAAAAACTCAATGATAAAAGCCGATCACGACCTTTGGTTGGAGTGAAGTCCTTTGCTGGTCGAATTTGGAAAACGCCGCGAGAAGCGTCCACTATATCTCACATGTAAGCTGATAAATATGTATCATGCGGATTGAATATACTGTAGTCTCGGATTGTGTCAATAGAGGCC
Organism: Pyrrhoderma noxium; assembly: GCA_002287475.2. Taxonomy (NCBI): domain Eukaryota; kingdom Fungi; phylum Basidiomycota; class Agaricomycetes; order Hymenochaetales; family Hymenochaetaceae; genus Pyrrhoderma; species Pyrrhoderma noxium. The sequence continues at coordinate 1,123,041 of CM008257.1, read as the reverse complement.
TCGTCGGCTCTTGTGCTTGTCAGTGTTACATCTGGGTTTGTCTGTTCCAGCACTGGACCATAAAGTTTGATACTGCATTAGATAAAACACATGATAGCTAAACCCACATAATTTCGTTGTATCAAAGTGAGAGCTCTCTGCGGTGTCTTCAAGAATATATATGACAAATTTCGTAGGGTCGTAGTACGCACATCCCACACGGTAGCTATGTTTCAAGTTCGTTATCACCGCCGTTGGAGTTTCCCTGGGGTGCAGGATAATATGTTTACTTACTGAAGAGAAAACAGTGAAAGCACAACCTGGAATCCAGGCACGAGAATACACAATTATATTTCGGCAGGTAAAATGCATGTGGAGTATACCTTATCGTCTGAGATTTGTATTTCATCGGGTGTATCAATTTCTACTTCATCTCCATCTCCTTCACCACACCCATGAGCTTCTTCAACGTTCCATTTCACTTTCTTCGTTTGAGGCTCTAGCTCTATATCAAGATCTTCTCCAGCTTCCTCCTCCGGGTTCTTCTTTTTTCGCTCGAAAAAATCTTTTAATTTCCCGGTGTTATTTAAAGAACTTTGTTTCTCGTGGCTCTTTTTCTTGTAATAATATTTGTTTTGTCGAACCATTGGATTGGGTACGTGACAAAAGACTCCAAACCACAGGTAACGATATCCAGCGTGTTACAAACGCGACTGTCACATGCGTCACATCCGTGTATATGACATCACAATAAATTGTGAATCTTATTTATAAGTTGCAATTTAAAGTACGGGAAAAAACTGCATGGGCACATGAGATGAGAGATATTACGATTAATAAAACATAGAATGCACAATGAAAGTGTTTATTTTTTGGTAGCTTTCAGAAGATCCGCCATATCATCACCAGCCACTAAAAAAAAGGGATTGATAAAAATTCCACGAAGTGTGATGTATATACATACCGTTTAACAACAGACTTTGAGAGTCTAGCATGACTTTATTTTGTGAAGAAGAAAGCAGGCCGGCAATGTCACGAGCCGCTTCAAGCCGACGTAGTTGAAGGAAACCCTTGTTTTGACGGACAGCGTCACCAATAAGCTCGGCACTCTTCGCTTCTCCCTGAGCACGGACAATAATTGACTAAAGACAGAAATATTATGGTAAACCCTCGCACGACTGTGTTGAGATAATCACTCACCTGTTTCTCTTGAATAGCACGGTCAACTAAGAAAGCTGCCCGCAACGCAGTTTGTTGCGCAACCTGGCAACACCCTTAAGCCCAAACAACCACAGTAATTAATCATGGGATATGACAAACCTGTTTTGCTTCCACAGCGTGGGTGAACTCTGGAGAAAATGCAATATGAGTGATAGAGACATCATCCAAAATTAAGTTGAATGTTTTGGCTCTTTTGGTTAATTCTGCTCTAATCATTCGCGAGACCTAGACCATAGAGTAATGTATAAGCTATGGTATGCAATCCCAAAGAGACATTCACCTACACTTTCACGTTGAGTGATGAGTTGACTAGCGTTGAATTGTGCAACAACACTCTTCAAGACTTCGTTTACAATTGACGGTAAAACGCGCTCATCATATTCGAGACCCAATTCGCGATATATAGTAGGTAGCGCCTGAATAGAAGGCCGAGAAAGGACACGACATGTAATGTTGACCATTTGCAAATCTGATTTTGCAATAAGTTAAAAGTACAACCTCCAAAGGATCTCAGCTACTACGGACCTTTTGTTCCGGTCAAACTAGCAACATTTCGAGGTTTTGCACGGATGTCAAAGAGAATAGGAGTTTCAAACCATGGTATCTAATGTAAAGCTTGAGTTTGATAGACTTAAGGAGAAGAAAACTAAGTACGTACTCTGATGTGAGTTCCTTCATTATAGATTTCTTCCGTTACACCATTCAACCTTAGAACTCATGAGTTTCGAGAACAGAAAGCGATAAACGTTAACGGTTAAGAGTATACCTGGTATATTTGATAGCTCTATGACCACCATCCACTGGAATATTTGTATATTAGAGAAGTTCCTAAAGAACTATTGAAATATGACGGACCATTGAATAAACTTGCGTTTAAGGCAAATCCACCAACAGCAAGTGCAATCAACAAACCAGAGCCCGCAAACAATCCCCCGGGCCCCGGTGCACCCCTCTTCATAAGACTTTGTTGAAACTGTCGGAATGGGTCTTGATTCATCGTTTTCCCTGTCTAGCTTGGTGCGTCAAGGACGGCAAGCCGATCTCCGGCTTACCTGGGAATTCGTGAGAAATTTCTCTGTCACTGCTTACATAGCAAGGACCCGTAATTAATTCTTATTTCAAATCCCTTTTTTTGTCGTTTCTCGATACCTTACGGTATGTGATCAAATCAATTTACACGATTGATATAGCGTAAATTATGGGGCGAATATCCTAATCAAAAATATGCTCCACCTCCTTCGGTGGGAACAAAATAATGAATGTGCTATCTCTCGGAGCAGAAAACTTGTTTCGAGATTTTTTCTATGACTACGGCGACTGGGAAATATTTTACTTTGATTGGAGATCATCGTGTGCCAATTCAAACAGACTGACTGGTTCAGACGCTGCGCCAAGTACATTTTCGAGAACCCGGATAGTTCGGCGACACAATTGTGGTCTGGGACATAGGACCTTTTTTAGACCGGATCCAATCTCTTACATGAATCGTAAACTCGTGCAAGGCGGTTCAAATGCCAATAATCACCAGAGGATCCCCATCGATCCATCGTAATCACAGATACAACGCGTTTTATCTTCATTTTCATTGATATGGGCATCTATGGGTTGATACCCGTTTCGTACATTGTTTACTAAATTACTAGCCAACTACCAAAACATGACTTATCAATTTCCTCCTTCGCTCGTAAATGTAATGATCTAGACTACCTCCACAATAATCTTACCACTGGGGATGATTTGGTGGTTAAAGTATATCCGGATATGGAACAGAAGAGACTCGTACATATTCTTGTCGTTTTCCATTTCTCGGTGGGCCTCTTGAATGTCGGTCCATGGATAGACCTAAACGATCTTCGTTACTAACATGGAGCTTGATACATAAAATGAACTGACCTTGTGAATATTAGTTGTCAGTTTCCCATCAACAATAGCAGTTAAAATTTCATCCTTGAATCTGGATACAGGTTTATTTGAGAACTCGTTAGCGATTGTTGGCATTTCCAAGACCAAAGTATAGCCTACTGGGAAATAAGTTTTGCTTGATATTCGACTGATCTGGAGCGCAGTGTGGAGCCCTCAATATGTAAGCGCTTGTAGAGTAAAGGCGAGAGATTAAACTTGGTGACTTCGGCGCCTATATTCATAGACGCGGATAAGATTAACAACCATATTGATGGATAACACACGTCGGGAGCCATGATGGACAGTCCGAAGCATATCAGAGAAAGTTATATGCATAAGCGACAATGTAAACGACAATGACACCTTACCGCTAAGAAGACCGAGCATTGTCATCCGACCATCGAACGCCAATGAAGTAATATTTTTATCCCAATGACTTTGTCCAACGAAATCAATTATGACATCAATACCTTTTCCGCCGGTTAATTTCTTGGACTCTTCCGCAAAATCTTGGGTCTTGTAATTCACGGCGTGTGTTGCACCTTTGCCACCATTTGGTAAATTTGTGACAAAATCGAGCTTCTCCTTTGTGGATGCCGTAGCTACAACCGTTTTCCTAGAAGCTTATCATCAGTCCCACACTATGCCCACCCTTACAAGCATATACGAAAAGCCAAGGAGGAGCATTGGCATTCCGACTTACGCTCCGTATAACCGCGCAAGTTGAATAGCAGCAAGGCCTACTCCCGAGGCTCCTGCGTGCACAATAACATTTTCTCCTTCCTTAACCTTTCCAATTACAACTAAAGCCTGGAAAGCTGATTTTTGCAATATTGCAATATAATGCATATCAGACCGCGGACAGATATTGCTACACTTAAGCGGCGTCTTTGTCCGACCTTTAACTCACCCGTGAGCCAATTCTCCGGAATGCTAGCGGCGTCAATCCAGGAGAGATGGGGTGGCTTCTTGATGAGATGGCTCTGCTGCACAGCAATATACTCGGCGTAGGCACCCTTAAGATAGATGCGGAAGAATGGTCTATTGGTATTTTATTTTGTAAATGTACGTTAACTTGGAAACCCACACCAGCGGCCAGTCCGAAAACTTCATCATTCAGTTTCCAGGAAGTAACTTCTGAACCGACCTCGGCGACATGCCCCGAAAATTCAACTCCAAGAATTGAACTGGCTCCTGGAGGGATGGAATACTTCCCGTTCCGCTGGAGAATATCCATACGGTTCAATCCGAACGCTTTGATCTATCATAAAACAAAGTGAATAAACAACGTGAGTAATTTATTGATGTATAGCAACGACCCTGGTACGAAGCCATGATGCTTAAAGTACCGAATACTGATGTAATAAAATGATAGATTTCTCATGTGTACATCGGGCTGTAGCGGTGAGCAAAGAGTTTGGTACTCTCGTGGTGCCATGAACATTAGATTGGGGGGCGGAGGCAAACTAGTCCATATAATGATGATCATCGGAGTTCTCACCTTGACAAGGACCTCCTTGGCGGATGGCCTAGGGCGAGCTGTTTCACCCAGGAAAAGATTTTCAAGAGGTCCCGCACCATTTTTGACGAGAACTGCTCGCATCTGAGCCATGGTTGTGATTAGATGATGAAGTAACTAACTTATCCGCGAAACCAGAAGTTATAGATTTATTATTGCATTTGTAAGGCCGTATGACGAAATAAATAGATCGTCATTGTCAAGTTTGATGGCGTGGCAAATTTAGAAATATCCTATTTAAAGTAATTGCCTGTTTTAGGACCTTTATTAGTATCAGACGGTCCATGTATCATTTATCAGAATATAAATTGACGAAAAGAGACGGAACCTCAAGGTAGTAACTTGCGGATACAATAAAAGAAAGGGTTTAGATACCAAATTCAAAAAGGTGACTGTGAAGAGAGAGATATTGCCAGTGATTTCTTAAGAAACACAAAACAAGCGCATTGGTGGCTTCGAATTGATAGGCACATGTATTAGTTGTCGGGTATTGGTGCTTGGAGTCAAGATGACAGTGTCAATATTTTATTACCATTATGTTTCGGGAACCAAGAAGCTTGAACAAGAAATCCGTTCATGCCCGAAAAAAGCATGCTTTATGAGCCATCTGTCCAATCATTTTAGAAACTCTGATATCTTTTTTCGTTGTTAATTTGTCTTTTCCACTTCTTTATAAAGTCACGGTCAAACGCCTTGCCAATCGACAAAAGGATAAATATAAAATCGTGAGAATCGTCCTTACCAATGAATTAATAGAAACACGAGTTAGTCTAGAAATCACGATCAGTCAGATTATTACATGTATGCACCCTGTGTTACAAGTGTCGCAGCATAGTAATGGCAGATGCCCGATCAAAGCCAATCTGCTTATAGAGCACGGTAAGAACAGAACGCCTATCTAGCCGGATAAACAGGGCGGGATTGATAATATGTGAGTATGGCATTACTTCACTGTCACCGCGACAACACGCCCTTTCCCCCAACATCTACAATGCTCTCCTAACCCGTTTTAATTAATAAGGTTTGAATGTGGCTCCTCATCAATCAAAGGGTCTGTTTCCATTCAAATCAAGGTCTTGGCAGGTGATTGGTACGATTAAATTCTGAAAACAGAATGTATGAGTGCTTGACTTTGAACCTAATTTGAAATGTGTGTAAAACTCCGCAACTAAGTCATGTATAAATAGAATCGAAAAGCCGCAGTGGCTGTGTGACACTCAGTACAAGGGTTTCGTGGGATCAACTTGTTAATGGGATACTCAAATTTTAAGAAAATGATATCTGCTCCCTGGATCTATCCCTTCTATTATGAGATCATGTCGCATACAGAGATTACAAGCTAAGCAGTGTACTGTGAGAGAGATTGAACGTTTCGTGAAGAAATTTAGGTGAATGCGCTGACGCGCTGATTACCTAGATATACAATTAAACTTGTCTGAAACAGACACAAATATCTAAAACGAAGTAAGGGGAATCAAGCGGTGGCTTAGGCCGTCAGCTGGGAAGAGATTGAGCGCAGTAGTTATTTCTACGTGGATCACTCGAAAGCCCTCGAACATGTCCTTCTGTTTTGAGAGGCTGTGTCGGTAGTAGATGGTATAATATAAATTACTACATAACTTCTAGTGCTGCGGTGAAGGTAGAGTTCCCAACAGATAAAAAATCGAATAATTAACGGATTGCCCACATTGGGAAAAACATCATTAATATCGCTGGATGGAAGAACAGAAAAACCTTGGATTGTTTTAGCACTGAGTCCGGTAATGATGCCCCGCCTGAGATATCTTGTGCGTAATATCGGTAGGTAGGAGATGGTTATAGTTCAAAGAAGAGGCCCTTACTCCAAAATACAACAAACACCGAGTTGTAAAAATAGTACACGCAGCGGGAACCTCGCTCGAGTGGAATTAGAAAATTGCCTAAACCCTGACTATACAAATCAGTGCCAACGAAGGTCGGAGTAACGGGTAAGGTATCTCGAATACAGAAAAGGCAGTTCCGGTCTCTGTTGTCGCCGCAGAAGGAGGGACTTTGCAGTTACCGTCTAGGCCTGATTTACAGGAGAAACAATTTTTCGACTTCTGGAAATACCTTCAGCAAAGAGAAGGAGACGACTGTACGAAGTAAAGAATTTGTGTACTAGTGGACAGTGGACTTGACCTCGACCCGAGAGACCATGGGGAAAGAGAAGCACACGAATTAGTCTACAGAATAGTCCAGGCGAGAAGACGGACTTGAGCAAATCCCTCCGGAGAGACTGAAAGGAAGAGAACAAGGGGCAGAAGGATCCCACTTTGGGAGGATCAGTGTAGATCGGACAAATGCAGATATGGGACCTCCGAAAACTTGTCTCTGATGAAAAAGCTTACCGGATTGATACACATGTCGATGACGTGGCTCAGTACCAATACCAATATGTCTAGTTTGTCGACCACTAAACCGCACTTCGGCAATAGAGTGGACAACTCCGAGTAAAATGATAGTGTCCACACACATAGTGCATATAGACACAAAAACATTTGCTGCCAACCCTCAAGTTAGGTATAATATACACCGTTGTTAATTTGAAGGCATTTCTACTATAGATGTCATAAAGTAATATATTATGTTAAGCCCAACTAATGCGACTGGCTACTGTAATTAAAAATGTCGTTCGAGATTCAAAGGCAACAAATTTTATCTGAAGCTGTACTCGAGTCAAGTCATACGTTCGAGAAGATGACTCTACAGCGCCAGACGAGAAAATTTACTGGGAGAAACGCTCAGTTTATTGACTGTTTAATTTCTTTTACTGGTTAGCAGGAATAGATTTGAGTGTTCGACGTCGGAAAAGTTCGAGGACCGACAGAGCGCTCTTTTGGGCTGAGTTGCCTAAAACGGTCAAATGATGATAGCATTGATACATAAGCATTTCTACACATATAAGACTAAGTCCTCTTCTTCAGTTTCTTAATAAAAAAAACTTGCAGTTTTTGAGCTGCATTGAAGTGGGCTGTGTTTGTTTTTTGAGTGAAAGATAGAGTGTACAGGCCCGATCGGATATCAGTGAGTGAGATTAGAGTGCCAAAGTGCAATTCAAATACCCGTATTCATGCAGGATAGGATTATGACTAACCTACAATGCACCGCTTATCTCACCTCACGTTGCACCAATAAAGGACATGCATAGCAGTCCGCGCAAGTTTTACAGGCACAACAATCTCATTCCTGCTCCAGATCATATAAATATTCTATCCCCCAAATGGTCCAAGTTGGAAATCCCGTTAAGAGCACAGACCAGGAAATAGTGGCTGTGGAAAAGGAAAGAGGAAGGAAGAAAAAACAAGACTGACGGTAATGTCGCCAAATATAGTAGTCTGAACAAATCGCCATCAGTTAAGCATGTAGTGATTATACTGAATATCATCAATGATTATGAGCCTCTGACTCAATGGCTGAGTCAGTGCCATTCAAGTAAAACATATATCAAACCCACCAAAGGAAATGTATCGTAAACATCATATTTCCGCACGCACGTTACTAGTATGTAGACTCTAGAAGGTCGTTAAAGAGGGAGAACAAGAAAAACACAGGTACACAGTTTGAGCTCCCAGGTTAGGGCTTATGGACAATCCATCAAAAAAAAAAGAATGGACTCCGTTTCAAGCGCGCTGAAACCTAAGCAGGTGTAGGAAAGTCGCCATCAGCTGGGGCGCATCGGCATTGGTGTCGCATAAAAAATCGAAAAATCGGCAACTAGTATCTAATACCGAACTGACATGCATCGATATGTTGCCTGGTCTCAAGTCTTACAAGCTCATGGCTATCCGTGGGACTACCATTCACAGGGACCTGATACTCAAGAGTCTGCGTGATCCAATTTCCAGACGTGGCGGTTCCGCTTCCCTGATATCGTTTGAGTCAAAATGGAAGTCCGACCATATCTATAATTGCCAGTAAAAATATCCCTAATATCTGTGCTATATGCACCAGTATATAAACCCATCTGCCCGTTGCTAAACATCATCATCTCAAACTCATCCCAGATATTTTCTCACTGATACTCAATTCAAACTCTCTAATACTACCCTCGTCAACTACCGCTTCACAATGTCTGGTCGTTTTTACAACTTTGTTTCCCGTGCCGCTTCTGCCCTACAAGCCCCAGTCGACAACAGTAGCAAAGGCTCGGACAAGGGGTCATCCTCACAAAACATAAAGTCAACGGCGCAGGCGAATGGTCCGACCTTCTTCTAGACGGCTTTATGTCGTTTACTCGCAACCTCGACGTTGTGCCTGTACCATAGCATTATAACAATCTCTTTTGCTCATTGTAAGATTTCGGTTTACATATGCCGCGAAAGCCCGGACTCACCAATATACGCAGTATCTATTCGTTAATTACTCATTTTCGTGCAACAAATGCCCCTCCACGGACGGTCGTAAATGCACCTAATTGCCTACACTAATCGTTAATTATTATGCTCAGCCATATATATTGGATGGAAGGACTGTAACGGACCTCTAATGTAGAAATTATCAAGACAACAACGGTTAATCTTAACCTAATGTATTCCCATTCCAAATTTGCCTCCGTACTCTCATTTTCTCCCTTTGTTTTGCATTAATCTCTCGTATTCGAACCAAGCAATTCAACCTCGGTATTTATATCAATAGTTGTTATTCGCATTTCTCCCCCCTAGTAATCGTGTTTTGCAATAAGTGTGTAATATCCTGTCGCTCATAATAATAGTACATATTTCCGTTTCGCCTATCTACCACCTTAGTTATTCTTAAGACCGCGCACTTTGATTCGGTTAGAGGTTAGAAACTCACTTAGGGACCAAGTCTTGCACCGTTCCGTCCATTGTATTAAACCCAATGATCAATTCACTTAACCCATATTTAAATTTGATGTATCGGAGTTGCATATGTTGCAAGTTATTGGGGAAAGCCGTGGAGACGGCATCACAACTCGGAATCTCACATGAGGCTCTAACAATACATTATTTTAGAATTTTGGCATCCCTGGAAAAGAATTTAGGCATAATTATGCTTAGGATCCCGAGGGGTCCACTTACTGGTATTCGCAAGCGATGTCCGTAATTGACTTTGACTTTGATTAATAAATTCGAGAGAGTGATGTCTAAATTTGCAGGGAAATTGCGCGCCAAAAGAAAGGTTTGAGTCTAAAGTCTTATACGAATATATCACCCAGAGATTCGCACTTAGGTCATAGCAGGGTCGTATGCAGCAGCCTCAATTGTGTAGAATTGACGGTCACACACTTGGCTGGCAGGAGTTGCATACGCACAGACGTGACACGCAACCGTGACCCGTAACCAACCTGCTGACTCAGCAAATTTCTTCTTGTCACAAACTGGCAGCCCGTCTGTTATCGAAAGCGTTTCCTCATGGAGACACCACAAGGAATGAAAACGGATTGATAACTTGACCTGGTGCACGGGGAGGAGATCGAACCCTTTCGACCCCTTATTCACACCTTTACTCTTCCACCTTAGGCTCAAAATCATGACGCCTGTATTGAGAATAGCTTGTCATTGATCTTTTGTCACTTCCTTTCAGAGTTCAGGTCTCCAGAATCTGTACCGAGAAGACTGAGATGTGCCCTTTCTTATCGGCACAATCAGCTGAAGTCCGCCTCTGGCGGACGATACGTATTTGGAATCTTACCACCGTTTTGATGACGAGTTTCCACGTCTACAATAGTGAATGCACAAAGTGGATTGTAATTTAAGCATCTTTTTGAGTTGAAATTGGATATTTTATGCCTTCCTCTGTCTAGACATGCATACCTCTAAGTCTGAATGACACTCGATGGCGCCTAGCTTAGATGTACCCGCAAGGAAAACCACGCCTCAAACACCCGGATTCTCTTCATACGTCTCAAACCCTTTCGATTGGTTCGTGTGCAATGATTCTAACGCCGTCTCTAGTTCATAGACTCTCTTGACGACTACTCGTGTTTCATGAACTTTGTCTTATGGCTCTGTCACGGCTGTACGTCAATCGCAAATTATGCCACTCCGGTAGTCAAGTTCGGGATGAAATTACACATAAGATCTTCACTTGAATCCCAAGTACAGTTGATGCCAGATGTTGATGCCGGATACGGGTGCGCAATTTTATTACTGGTCTTCTGTTCTCACAGTTAAACTAACTGAGTGTAAGCGTCTAAGAAGCGAGCTCCTCTAGATTCGTTCTCGTTCCTTTCCCTAAGCCTCTACTCTAGATTGATTATGCAATACACTGCTTTGTGAGGTCATCTCCCCAAATCGAACAAGCCTATAGACTCTAACGCGGTTCTCCCCTCCCTCTTTCTGCCCTTTGTCTGTCTAAAAAAACAGGCAATTATTCGCCGCGGTAGGGCTTGTGAGGCCTTCTTTACATCTTTTCTTCCCCGATCTGGCACCAAGTATCTGATGGCTTCCGCAACTGTTCGATCAATCAATAGATCACTGGCGCTTTTCAGTAGCCGAAAATCATTCGGTCTCTCTACTTGAAATGCACTTTCTAGGCGATTAGACTAAGTTAAAACATACAACAGCACGAAACAAGGGAACCTTATCGTTACTCAGCGACTGAACAAAGATTCGATTCATCTAGATTCCAAGACAATACCTTTTGATCTCGATATGGAAGAATATATTGTCCTCTAGAATGTCTGTCTGAAGATTTGCGGAAGCATATATCAAATGCATCCACCGAGAACCTCGGGTACATCTACTTTCGATGGTGTGCATGGCATGTACAAGTGCTGTGAGCTATCCTGAGTCTTATTATGGTATTTAGGCACTGGATTAATATTTGCTATCTTTATCACCACCATACAACGACGTCTTTTTTAGTACCTGTGTTCCTTACGTTCAATATCTTTGGCATGGTCCTCGATCACAGGAAATTCTTTCTCCACGTTGTCTAAACGTGCAGGCGGACGCTTCTAGTCTAAGGAGTGACCGAGGTGTTCCGTACCTGTCATGTACATGTACGGGTGCCTCGTCTTGATTTGTATATAGGTCACAAGGCCTTTCGGGATTTTCTTACATCAGTATAAAATATTAATCCATATATGCATCTACACATATGTAATTTAACGTTTTCATTGATCTTACTCAGGCACTTTTTTTTCTACTATTAGTATCCATACATTCGCCAAGAATAAGGGAATTACTTCAGCGCTGATTAACTGATTGTTTAAGGTAACAAAGACCCTAGTGCGGCTTTGCTTCTTTTCTTATATATCATTCGCCAAAACTTGTTCCCTCTCCCCTTGAACTTCTCTTCTATAGGACAGAGAATACTCCCGTGTTTGAAATTTCATAAATCAGCCACTTGAGATCGGCCATCAATTACTTTGTTTCTGTGCAAGCCACTCTGACCTAGATACCCAGATACATGAATGGGTTAACGGCTCCATGTCAATTATAGTAGATGCCCTTGGCACCTTACTATCTCAATTCGGGGTCCCGTCCTCTGTGAGCGAATACGTATATTGTAGTTGATTAATGAAGTGATGGCGAAAAATAAACTACTTATATTAGATATTAGTAAGAATATTAAAGAACTTTTTACGGGAACGTAAGTTATTATAACTATTACTTCGAGAGCAAGTTAGTCCGCACAAGCGACTCTGGACTTCGGTTAGTTTCGGTGATAAGAACTAAATCAACCGAATACGATCAGTTTTTACACGCCTGAATGCTGAGTTGGGAGAATTGATACCCGAGTATCAATTCTGATATCTGGATATCAGTTTAAATCACTTGACTTGACATGATGAATATCCCAACTAGCTACTAGTCTGTCAAAAAAATTATGATTACAACTACAGCAACAACAACAACAACAACAACACGTTTTTTGTTTCTGTTTTACCTATCACCTCACGATTCTCCATAGATGGAAAATGTCAATTCTCTTTTCTCCCCTCCGTGTTTGATCTTGATATCTTGATGAATAGACACCCAAACTCATGCTCCGTTTATTGGTATTCATTCACTGACATCCGACTCGGAAAGTATACTATTATATCGTTATACCTGCTTATTTTAACTACTTTAATTTATCAGGCAATAAACATACCTATGCATATTAGAATTGTATCAAAAGAGCTCTTCTATCATTCTTCGGAAGTACCCCTTGAAATTTACGAGATTACTGATGATACGATATTCAAAGAAAACGTAGTCGCTCAATTATCATCACTTCAAATATTATTTTTCGTGATAGTAAAAAAAAGGGTGATATGATATTATATGACGTTCCAAAGCGCCTACTACTTGATTAACGCCACAAGAAAAAACGAAAATAATGTACCACGAAGGATTTCGTCCGGAACAAACTCCATAACGGTTAATATCAATCACATCTTTTTCCTCCCTCCGGTCTACAAGACATCATGATCATGAAGGAGACCTTAAGAGCGCAGCAGCAGCTATTATAGCCACAATCATGACAACATGTGTAGACATGGTAGGCATCATCTGCAGTGCGGCACTGGAAGTCGAAGCCCCATTTCCGGAGGTGATGCTCGCTTCGACGAGGAGTGACGGACAAGTTGGAGCAACAAGTACGTTTCCGTATGTTGATGCAACCCAGAGTACAACTCCATTTGTCCATCCAAATCCTGCCTGTACGGTATATTCGCCTCCTCGCCCAGCGGAGTCTATATCAGTCGCAGAGAACTTCTCGAACATCTGAAAGAGAGAGATCAGCGGGTAGAATCTAGAGATAAGTTTGAAAAATGTTAGATTCCTTGACGTACGTTTCCAGTGTTGTTCACGCTTTGAGTAACATTAAGCTCCTCATCTGATAGACGGTCTAGAACTCCCGGAATCGAACCCCCAGTTGCATGCCTACAAAACACGATAAGCAGAAGGCAGAAAAAAATTTAGTGTTTAGAACTCCGGTTTCTATCGGCCGCCAGAATGGAAAAAAAGGAACTTGGTAAAAGGACCGCAGATAGTAGCTTTGATAAATCAATTAACACAATTGATACGGTAGATATCCACTCCGGGGTCTTTAATAAAAATAGCCACCCAACGGAAGGGAGAGAGAGACAGAAAGAAAGAAAGAGACATATTAAAAAGAAAAAAAAAACGCGCTAAAACTGAAACTTACCAGCTACAAAGTGCACTAGTGATATATCGGTTTGCCAGTTCACGTTGTAGCGTCGTTGCCCAGGTTTCATCCGCGGATGCGTTACCTCCGTTTACAACCGTACCTTCTAGCCTATTCACATCTTGTCCTACACTGGCGTTTACTCCCGCAGCGAGCGGCTGACTTGGAAGCGCACTTTCGTCCATTCCGAGTTGCCCTGATGGTATTAAGGAGAATGCATTTCCATCAGTAGATACTGGCTTCGTGGAGATATTGGAGGGAAGATTAGCAAGCGCTCCGAGAGCTATGTATTGATGAGGTGGCCAGGCGTTTGGAGCATCCCATTGTTGGCCCGTTTCCAAGAAGGTTGTTGGGAACGTTCCATTATACATATTCATAACCAGATTAATCGAAGAAAAGGCACCAAACGCTGCCGTTTCATTTGATAACAGTTCATCAGGAAAGATTCCATTCCACATAGGATAGAAATGGGCGGCAGAAAAGAATGAATTGCGAGCATTGGAAGTGAGATTGAAATCGTAGAATGCGAGTTTTTCGGAATCCCAAAAGAGATCAAGGATTGCAGAGCGGAGGTTCTGTGAAGCAGTTGTATGCGTAGCAGAGAGAGTTTGAGCATCAGTGCTTGATGATAAAGAGTAAAGCTGTGCGAGAAATTCGTGTGCGCTAACTATCAAAATTAAGAAACGTTAATGGAAGGCCGATATCTAAAAGGGTACAAGTAACATTGATCTTACAAAGAATGCTATTCAGGCATATAGGAATAGTAGAACGGACATTTAATGATCTCAGTCCAGTGTTTCCTGATACCGGTACTTTGAGGAAACGAGCTGTATAATCCCATCCAGTCTCCGCACCAGAGGCAAGTTCGGCATAAAGATCAGCTTTCTCTGAGTCACTAAATGGCGTTTGTAAGTCACCTCCATTGACGGTTTCATAGTCTGAGTCATAATTATTTCAGGAAAACAAGAACGATTATTATAGATTATTCGGACAAACCTGTTAAGTAAGACTCCGGCCGCGGTGCTGTATTATTTACAGCATATCTTGCCACCTCATATGTCTTGCTTGTATAAGGGCTAGTTACATTTAGAGTTCTATTGGTGTGCCACCATTCTAGTTCCCTTTCTGCTAACGGCAAAGCCCGCTCTAAAATCGATGTATCGTTTGACGCATGGACGTAATCATATAACATCTTCAAGAAATCAAATTAGACAACTAAAAGAGAATAGAAAAAATAGTTAATGATCTTACATGGATAAAAAGAGGAGGCTGAGAGCGATTGAGATCTAGATCGCACGTAAGAGGCATCCCTAAGTACAAATTGGGAATAACTCACAGTAAATTCTGCCCCCGTTCGGAATGAAACCAAACTTTTCAAGTTCGTCCATGAAGTTTTGCAGAGTTGCGTTGACAGCGTCAAGTAGTTCGGATTCAATTAAACCTTTTAGGATCCAATAACTGTCCCAATAATCTAAAATAATTTTAAATTGGCCCAAAGCAAAGGGATGATCAAGTCACCAATGAACCAATAGCTTACATTGTTCCCTGAATCTTCCCCCAGGTACCACAAATGTGTGATTCAACGGAATTAATGAGCTTTCACAATCATTTCCGCCTTGGCCACATAAGGTAGAATCATTAGTATTCCGGGCAAGTTGGGTCCAGAATCCGTGTACTGTTTGGGCAAAAGCCTTGATCAATGGGTCTGATACATTGTTCAAAAAAGCTGGGTTGGAATTGAACCCTGTAAGAGCTACAGCTTCCAGCTCAAGCCCTTCACCACGGAAATTATTATCCACAAAATCAACTATTTGTTGTTCTGTAAGGTCCGAAGTGTCGTTATTTGCGGAAGCAACGAGAGAATCAAACGTAGTGATGACATCTGCAGACGACTTGCTCGTAGGTTTATCAACGAACGTTTTCGGATCTGAGTACAAAGCCGCAATGTTCACTGTTTGAAGTAACTAGAGTATATATTTCAGTTATAATCTTCAACATATTAAGAAGAAGTCCAACGTGTTCCGATTGGATCTGGTGTGGTGTGGATACAGCCACCATATCATTTTTCATTCGCCCACAAAAAATATCAACTCACCTCTCCTGCACAGAATATCTCACTAGGACACCAAGCTTGCTTAGGAGGCAAAGCAACCTGGTCTGGCAAATCACTTGTCAACGGTGCAGTTGGCGAAGGTACCGTTGTTGAGATCGTGATCGACGGCACGTCTGTATTCGCTTGTGGATTCGGTATTGCTCCCGCCCCCACAAACGATAAACACACACCAGCCCAAATCCTTTTTTTCATCGATTCACGAAACGTTACAGGCAGGCAATACCTTCGACTCGACTAAAGCGGCCTTGGAGGGGAATTTGGCGTCCAAGTTTGGTTTAGGTGAAAAAACACACAACAATATATCCTCTATATTTGCGACGCTGGGCGTCAGCTGACATCTGATCTCGTCAAAATATAATTTCGTTATTGAACGGAAGGATCAGACGGTTCCATTGCAAGGGACGCATAAACAGGTAACCACTCTCACAGATGAATTTGAACGTCATCCCCCCCCTTCAATGTCATGCAGAATTATCTGGAGCATTACCGAGAGAATTTCGCCTTTCTTTTTTGAAGGGGCTATAGAGGGAAAATGGCGAGAATGTCCAAATTGGCGGGATATCCAAATTGCATATGCAGTACTCGGTTGATCAGATAGTTAATGAGACGGGAGGTGTCAGCTCATTGAAGGTTAAAACAGACTTGGTTGGACTTCATGGTCGCTTAAGACGGGACCCTCTTCATAGTATTTGCATTTTATACATTCCAGAGGATTCTGATAACGATCATTTATCTAAATATCATTATCATCATCAAACATCATGGAAGATTGGATACTACTAGATTATTAGCCCCGCTGTTCACACGATCATGCTTCAGGCTATTGGAAATACATATTCTGTTTTAATATTAGACTTACACACATTGTAGAGTACATGTGTGTATGTATTCAAGAGATAGAAGAAAGACTCTATATTCTAATACAGTTTATGTTCTAGCCATAGGATTTCGGTGAAGATACTTCGTGACTTCGTAATGCAACCCATCCAGGGTCTTTAGACTGCCGTCCAGTCTTCTTCTTATCCGTTCAATGGGTGGGTACGTTTCCTTCCCAGCACCCTCACCAAAATCTAAAACAAACGCCCGACTTTGAGTTGCGCCAAACGCGCGTGAACCCTCCAAGGCTAGTGTATACACTGGGGATGCGTCGTTCCCAGGTGCATGTACACTCCATCCCGATCTAGGAGAACGAACATCCCAGAACGCAACAACACTATGGCGTGCTGCGCCCGCACCGATGATCGTACCTGGTCCGCCTCCCACCGAGACTGTATAGATACTCTCTGCCGCCCAGGGGTCTGAAAGTGTCATGATAGGCGCGAGGGTTCTTGTTTGTTGATTGTTGCCGGGATGTACTATAACCGTTCCGCGAGGTGGAGAACGTAGATCGTAGATTCTCAAACGACCGTCAAACCAACCAGAGACAATTGTTTTTCCTGGATCTCCAGGGAAAGACAACGGGACACCTGATATCCCATAAACAGCAGATGGTATTGGGTCTAGCGAAGCTCTTGCTTCTCTATGAGCAAAACTTAAATAGGCTTCAGGGACCGTGTTAACTGTTGTCTGGTCAATTGAATACACAGCTAGCGGTGTACGGGAGCTAGTACCAATTGCAACAAAAGGAGATCCGTTGCTAGGACCAGAAAGGTATGTTGACCAGCTCTTCTTGTCCACATTAATCGAAGAACAAGCAGTGCTTGATGTGTCTGAGAGAATGCCGTTTCCAGAATTAGAAAGTGTGAAAGCTAGACTTCCAGAAGCCGACAATCCACGAATAGCATCTCCACCAACATATAAGCCCTCAAGTTTGAGTGCACCAAGTTCCGAACTTTCAGCGTTTTCTGGTAATATAATTCGCATGACATGACCATCTGCAAATCCGGCTAGCATAAGTCTGTCTCTACCCTCGTCTGGGAGGAATGCTAGACCTGAAATATCGTGCTCCGCTTTCGGGGTTTCATTAACGTTAGAATGTGCAACACCTCTATCTATTACATAGACCCCTTCTGGTATTATAACAGGAGGATCTGATGAATGAGAAGCACATTTAAACGAATATACGTGCAAACGACTTCCTGCTGCAACGACGAGCCTGGTGCGTGTGATTGCGATGACTGGAAGAAGTTTTCCATCCCAAGAAGAAGAGAGGGGACGGGCAACAAATTTCATATGAGACCAGTTATGATCAGCGAGAGTAGAGTAGCGGACACGAGACATGGCATTCCACACATTCTCAGTGAGAGAAAGACTATAGGAGACTCGCTTATGGGATTGAAGATATACTGTCCAACCGAATTCCGTCACCTTTGTAGAGTCAGTTTAATTTGCTTAAAAGAGCGGTTTAGAAAGCTTACCAGCTCTCCGGTATGCTTACATGTTAGGAGAAGAGCATACAGTGACCCAAACGGAAGATAACTGAAGATAGCGATAAATACGTCGCTAGGGAGGTCTAGAACATGGGTACGATGATGATGTCCAGACATCTCGGTAGCAGATCTTGAAGAGACTTTATATTGGGGAAATAAAACTTCTTTTTGCGGGGTATCGTTTATCTAGATTTGACGAGCAGGTATACATTCCTTATGTGCGATTTTTTTTGAATGCGATTGTGGATGGATAAAACACGCAGCAGAGATGACGATCAAGGTCTACGGCAGAACATTTTAAAAGAACGTGACTCTTTGACTAAAGGGTCAATTACGTCATCTTGAATAGAACTGGGGAACACGATGCACTTCCGTTTGTGATCAATTTATTTTTTGCAGCAATCGGACAAGAGCAATGGGTGTGAGTAAGTTTATAATATACACAAGGGCTTTATCATCAATGGCCACCTTTCCCACAGGATTCTATTAATGGTTAAATCACCGTTCCATGTAAGGTTCATCATCACATAGATATTGGCAGGGAGCTCCTGAGAAAGGTTCCTGTTTCATTATACTATTTGTGAAAGTATCAGAAGATTCATATGTATAGATATGTTGGTATCATCCCGGATATATGCCAAGCTGTTTACCTGCTCCCATGTAACAAGAACAATAGATAGTAGAATAGTGGACTGTTTTGACATCTCGCGATGAATTGACTTTAAACGGAGAAGTAAATTGGGGGGCCTAATAGCGATTGGTTGGGTAAAGAGCAGTAGCAGGCGTAGTAGTTAGATAGAGAAGAGAAGGAGACTGGGAAGATACAGTTGCCATGGTTGTGAAGCCACCAGCGGAACTGGCCTGAGAACGGGGGTGTTTGTGCAATATAATCGGAAGTAATTCGGTTGGATTGGTGGGTGGGAATACGGAATAGGAAAGGACCAGGACTCTGCGCGGGTGCTCCCCGTTTCTGTTCTGTCCTGGTTCTGCCCGTACCCGCAACACTTGATCACCGTGGACGACGTTGACGACCCTCTTCCTGCACCCCCAACGACCGCGGCGCTGGCACGCTCCAAAGACATCCTTGCGACCTGGGCTCCAGCTGAAGAACAAAGTAGTCGGCGAACACCGCTCGGCGTGCGCGCTCGTTTGTACCCGGAGGCTGGTTAGGATTCATTTTCGTGATCACTCTCGGGTATGTAGTTTACTCTATGATCCACTCTGCTGCTCCTAATTATTTCCATCTTCATTCCCCAGGCTAGCTTCTGAGCATATTTGAATTCTTATCTTGCATTCATCCACCAGCAGCCTACCAGTCATACTAAAGTCTACTAGTCATAGCGGCGCGCTAGCTTTAGTCGATCCTCCCACTGTCCTTCCATTCAACAACGATTCGTTTTCGCTGCCATTCTATCTCCCCAAAAAAGACACTCAGCTGCGCTCTGTCTGACCCTCTGCTCCAAGGCTGCCTATCTCTCAAGACTGTTGCTGGTGCTACGCGCTCGCCTAGTCCACCTAACGACGACAACGAAAAAACACGACGAACTATTACGCTCTATCATTCTACTCTTTAAAGATCATCTATCAAATACAAATAATACAATCCTGCGATGCCACCGCCAACTATTGATACTTCCGTAGCACGCATCTACACTACACCCACTGCTGTGAGGTCAGCAAGAGCTTCCACTTTTAGCCAAGTTCCACTATCCTCTGTCTCTACACGTCCCCGTAGTCATTCCACGGCATCCACGTCTTCATCTGTGTCACTTGACCTCGTTACACCCGTACCGTCTTCTGGGAATCCGTCTTCCTCATCTCTCGAACTGGCTTATTCATCCGAATCCACCTCTGCAACCGACCATACCCCAGCTGCGAGTGCAAGCAGATTTCCACGTACTAATGAAGAGAGCCACGAATTCGGATATGAATACGGGAACGGATACGACTATACTTACTCCGATGAGGATGATGTAACAGAGGATGAAACTGCCTCTGGGGGTGGATACGAGAGTGAAGTCGAGTATGTTCGAGCACTGCACAGTTTTGTCCCCCAACAATCTCAGTACTCTGGCTCCACGGCTACATGTCTTGCCTTTCGTGCCGGAGAACGAATTCGGGTGCTAAATCGCGATCCTAGTGGATGGTGGGATGGCGAGATCGACGGAAGGCGAGGTTGGTTTCCGAGCAATTATGTTGATGCGATTAGCGCCTCCGCTAATAGTTCGATGAATGGAGATTCCATGGCTGGCAATGCTGGAGAAGGGAGAACCGTGGAAAGGGCGGAAGAGAGATACATACATTCAAGGACTGTATCAGCTTCTTCATATACTTCACGCGCTTCAACGGCCAGTCCTCTCCACAAGTCCAAGCGAGAATCCTCTGTCAGCACGAATGGTGACATTCTCTTTCCCGCCAGTACGCGACAAACACCTGCATTGATGATTCCCCTTTTACACGGTCTACAACTTCTGCAAAACACGGCTCTTGCTCGCCGAGCAAGTCATTATCAACCCGCAGTGGCATGTATCATACAATGTATCCGGGCCGTGCTTCAACAAACGGAATGTTTAGCCCGCGGGGCTCCACTACTGAGGAGATACCCTGTTATGGCAGCAGAGAGAAAGCAAGTATTGGCTGAACTTGCATTGCTTGTAGCTCAAAGTAAGAAAGCGTCGGCTACTGCCATGGCGTCAGAAGCGGGAGCCTATGAACTAGAAGACGAGAAGGGAAGGTTGACGAAGGGAGAAGAAAATGAAGAAGAAAAAATGTTGCGACTCGCAGGACAAGTCTTCTCTCGCGTTAGACGCTTTTTAAACGTAGTTGTCCAATGTGGTATACCATTACCTGAACGAAGCTTCACTTCATCTACTGCCGATACTTCAGCATCAACAACTGTATGCGACTTCAGTAGGGGCAGAGATAAAGACGGTAGTCGAGATACAACATTGAGAGAACCTGAGAGCGTGCGTGACCAATACGGTTTCCAAGAAGATGATGAAGAAGTATACTATCCCGTATCAACACTGAAGAAAAGCTACAGTGTTGATGAAGGCCGAGGAAAGTATCAAAATGGTCATCAAGAAAATGGTGCTATTTTACGCACATCTTTAGACTCGGTGGCACCATCTACTTCAAGTATCTTTACCCGTTCGTCTCGGGCAAGTTCAACGGCCGTTGGAAGTACGTTCTCGACAAAGAGAGTCATACACCATCATTATAGGGGACGGAACATGTCACTTAGTAGTACATCCTCTTTCTCATCTTTCTCGTCCCTCGATTCCCCCTCCACCCCCCCAACTCCAGCATTCCCTCAGGGGAGGTGTACAACGGAACAAGTTCAACAAGCCTTACGGTCGACACATGACAATCTACTCTCCAATATTGCTGCTTTTATTGGACATGTACATGCACACTCTCGTGCGGCACACGCAAGTAGTACGGGTCACTTATTCGTACGGGTCAAACAAATCGTAGATGTAGTTTGTAGGTTGTTGACGATTGTGGATGCGGTAATGGTTACGGAAGGAATAGCGTGGATGAAACTTTCAGTTCTAGACGGTGCTAAGGAGCAGCTGTACGAGATGGCGTGTAAGCTAGCGGATGCAGTAAAGCTGATGGCCACTGCGGGTTCAACTGCTCCAGATATCGGGATGGAGGAAGAAGAGGAGAGAAGGAATTTGTTAAGAGTAGCCACAGATGTGTTAAAAGCAGGAAGTGAGTGTGTGTCTGCGGTGAAAACGTGCTTGGCACGTCCGTTGAACGCACCTCCTTGCATTATAGTTCTTCCCCCGCTGACGGATTCACCATCTGCGGCTTCTTCGACAAGGGGAACTCCTGAACCATCTGTCGGACATAGTACCACCACTGCCGTAAATAACGACGAGGAAGAGGAGTGGGAACTAGAGGCGGCGAAAAAGCGCACGTCTGTCATGAGCGTAGACACGGTGTTGCCAGAAACTCTTGATGAACTACACGAACAAGTACAGATGGGTTACACGAAAACCACTATGGATTATGAAATGCATAAAGATTTCGAGGACGACAGAGCGGAGTTAACGATTCCGTCTAAACTACATCCGTCAAAAGAGGAACTGCCTCCACTAAGGGAGTATCCTGAGGATGTAGAGGATGATGTTCCTATTCCCGAAATGGGTCGAGACAAGCAGTCGTTTATCGATGCTTTGGATGACGAAGTACAGAACGACTTTTCATACGAAGGTAACGAGGAGGAGGGAGACACGGAAAGTAAGATCGGGGAAGATGAAAGCCACAGTCTTCCGTCATTTTCATCATCTTCTCTTACCCTTCCCGAGCAGGCGTCAATTGAGAATACCACCCAGCATCGGCAGCATTCTTCGTTGGAGGACAAACTCATTAATGGCGAACTTCCTTCTCTCCCTACATCTGCGGAGGACGAAGGTGTTGTACCACTTACTTGGGCCCTCTCCCATGATTACCTGCCGGAAGATGTAGCATACAACTCTGAGGGCCAGCTGGTTGGCGCTACACTCAATGCATTGGTTGAGAAACTCACGCCCCACGATCAAATCGTAGATACAGCTTTCAGTTCAGTTTTCTTTATGACCTTCCGTCTGTTCACGACGCCAGTTGAATTCGCCGAGGAAATCATTACACGTTTTCAACTGTCACATCCATCTGGCCTAGCGGAACAAGATGTGGAGATGTGGACTCAGCAGAAGCTGAAACCAGTAAGACTAAGGGTCTCGAACCTCTTAAAGCTCTGGTTGGAAGTGAATTGGCGTCCAGGCTTTGATGAAGATGTGCTTCCGATATTAAGGAACTTCGTTAGCGGGACGATGGCTGAAGTATTTGCGGCGCAAGCCACACGACTGGAAGATCTGATCGTTAGCCGATTAGATTCTCAACAATTGTTAAGTCCGGTTTCAGAGAGGCACCGCCATGGTGGCATATCTATGCCAATTAATCCTTCGCTCTTGGGAGTTGGTGTAGGCGGTACGTCTATTTCAAACTCAAATTCTTTGTCAGATGTCCCACCGAGGCCAGTAATGACGAAGAATATGCTGGCAACGTTACGTTCGCGAAACTTTGAGTCAATTTCGATACTTGACTTCGATGCGCTTGAGCTGGCACGTCAATTTACGCTCGTTGAAAGCGAGATGTATTGTTTGATCACGGCCGAAGAAATGCTAGAGCTGGGAAGGGAGGGTGCACCCCCTGCGGAAAACGTGAAAAAGGTTAGCGCGTTTAGTACGGCAGTTACTGGATGGGTCAGCGAGAGCATACTTGGGGAGACTGACGTGAAGAAGAGAGCTTTATTAGTGAAATTTTTCATTAAGTTGGCAGATGTAGGTCCAGTTGTCTCAGATTGTGCGTTCTTGATTGTTAATCAGGAATCATTCCATTCTAGCGTTGTACGTCCTTAAACAACTTCAGCACCCCTCGATCTATCCAAGCTGCTCTAGACTCGTCGACAATTGCCCGTCTCCATTTGACATGGTCGGTGAGTATCGATTTCCTGCATTGCATGACTTTCACAAATTGAACGCTCTGTTTTTAATAACCTTATTTCTTTTGCTAAATATGGAATGTTTACTTGATAAACAAACCTACTTTTATATGCTCCTATCATCTTTCATGTTTGGTAGAGTCTCGCCCAAAAAAGTAAGGTCCAATTAGAAGCGCTGAGGAAACTGGCGGACCATGCCCGAAATTATCATGAATATCGATCACGACTACGGAATACCGCTCCGCCAGCGGTTCCGTTCCTTGGTACGTTTCAATGCTCTTTCCCGCACAAGTTACACTATTTGTTAATGTCACGTTGCAGGTTTGTACCTAACAGATCTTACTTTCTGTAGAGAGGGGAATCCTTCATATCGTAATTCCCCTCTGAAGCCGGAAAAGAAGCTGATAAACTTTAACAAGTATCATAAACTGGCGCGAATCGTACAAGATATGCAACGATTCCAGGTTCCCTTCAACCTTAAGGGTATACCTGAAGCAAAACAATATCTTCACTTTTGTCTGGACAAGGCCAAGGATCATGGTGACCTGGATGATTTGTACAGGCGAAGGTAAGGAGATTATTATTTCATGGAGGCGTTCTTATGTAAAACGACCTCTTTTTGAATTACAGTCAGCTACTTGAACCTAAACAGAGTGCAGAAACCCCAACAGGAAATGATATCAAGCCCACCATCTTCAGCTGGGGGACTCGTGATCGATCTTCAACTCAGTCTTCTTCTCAACCTTCCCAGTCATCACAACCTGTCGAAGCATGATATGCTGACCATCAGTACCCTTTTCTTTCTTTCTTTCTTCTTTATCTCTCGGTATTCAACTTATCCCCGTTCTCAGCGGCAACCACTTCTCTTCTCAACAGTAACCAATTAAAAATTTCAGTGTATTTTTATTCATTTCTTCTGGGCCTTCGTACGTTGTTGTTGTGGATCTGGAGAAATGTTATTGTATGGAATTCATCTCTTGCTACTCCCCTCACTCCTTTTCCCCCTTTCAATTGTCTTTCACTGTCATGTTCTTACTTTATTTTACTTTCATTTTCATCCTCATTTCTGGCTTTACCAATTAAGTTGTAACCTAGCGTTCATGATTATCTTATGCTGTTTAGGATTTCTTTTTAGTATTTGTGTTTCCCCCCTGCATTACAATCATCCCAGCTGTCCGTTTGCAGTACATTATTCTTTTGGCTAACTCTCCATTCCATCACTCTATTCCCGACAAGATACCACCATTTCCTCCGTATTCCCCTATCTTCACTACTATTTTTTTTCACATAGCAACTAGTACTTCTTTACTTCTAGTTTTATACTTGCTCTGTACGCCGTTTTGAATGCGGTTTGCCTATTGTTTAGATGTTGTCAAGTGGGTAATAAAATTCCTTTTAAAGTACGAGGGTTTGTGGGAAGCTGAAGTATTTGAAATGTTGCGATCAGGTATGTTTTTGTTTTTCTTCTTTTACTCTGAATGGGGACGATGATCTAGGTTTCTAGTGTTGTTGCTTTGTTGGTGACAGTGATTAAAAAACTCGACGCTTCTTCTACTACCTCGTTCCGTGTGCTCTGCGCCTCACCTCGTTGATGAAGCGTGTACTGACTGATTGCAGAAGAGGGTTTGCAATATTAATAACTATCCACAATCAAATTGTATGGCGTGAGACTAACCGGGTACGGTTATAGTTTATTGTTATGATATTGCCCCATATTTTCAAGAACATAGGTAAAGACTTCGGTGGGTGTTCGAGTAAGTAACCATGTGTATATTTTTGAATGTCCCCCTTCCTATCAATATTATTCTTGACCTCGGGACGGATGGTTGCTTCGACAGAAATAAATTCACTCAAAATCCCTCAAGTAGGAAATTGCCATTCCTCTTTCTTCTTCTTCCTCATCCCGCCGAAGACCAAGATAATGTTCATTGCTCCACAAATCGCACAAATCGCACGATGTACCCTTTATTCTAGATAGCATCCTCCCAAGAGAAGAGTTATTTGAATACATTTGCTTCCGTTGCAGTCACTTCTGTGTGACCTGAAGAAATATTACTACTAAATCGGGTTTTCTTTCGCCGCGGCCTTATCAATCTTGCAGTCATTTAGCTCACCAAAACTGGAATTCTTTTTTCGATAAGCCATCCGGATCGAGATGATAAGATGAAGATGTAGGTGTGATCTGTTTTCCGGAAAAAATACAACCGTCATTTTTTTCGGGGGGTCCGATGATTCCTTCTTTCCTTCATGACGGTCAAATAGCTTCGCGCTTCCTGCAAGCGAATAAAAAAGAGGTGTATAAAGTTCAAGATCGACTCGCGAATGAATATTCCTAGGGACGATTGTCGTGGAGCCGATGATTTTACAGAGCAACCAGCAACTTTATCTTAAAACTCAATTTTTTTTTAACCGGGGAAGAGGGTCAAGTCGGAATGAAGGGGGGAAATGAGCGGCTGATAGGCGTAGAGCAAGTGAATGTCTCTTTTTCGTTCTCCGTTACAATAATTGCATCACTACCATTCCCCCTTTGGCGGGGTTTCTTTTGAAACACCTATATCAAATTATGCTTTTTCTGTTATAGCAAGACATTACTTCTTTGTTTCCCGTTTACTTAAACCTTAGAGCTTCCTTACCTCTTCTTGGTAACAACTCAACATTTACTTTGGGAAAGAATTCTCTAAATTGATGATACTTTCGATGACTTCTATAATAATTTACTTGGGCGTTCCTTATTAAAATAGTAAAATGATTTGTAAGTTCCCCCAGGGGTAGATTCTCTATGTGGTCAATCTGGGGGACAATCTAATTAAGTACCTATTTACAGGGGTTGTAATCTTACTTCCGATTCATACCCTCCTTCTGACCGGCCACACAAGAGGTGCATGGTAATGCTTCGTTCATGGAAAAAACCTCGCCAGGATTTGTCGGGATCATCAGAACTCGTGGAGCCTATGTTTTCTGGAATACATATGTTATCAACGTTGAACGCGTTTATTCGCCGTACTCTCAAAGGCTCGCAAACTTTCCTCGGCTCTTCAAACCAAAAATGTTCAGTTTAGAATAAATTTAAATTCATCGAAATCGTTCAATGATATGTCTTACTGAATCCTCGGTTCTTTGGAGATCGATTTACACCCGACCTTTCACATGAGCTCAGTTCTTGGGTCGGTCAATCTCAGCGGCCCCAAAATGAATATAGGATATGGAATTCTCAGTCTGGGCACTTTCATGATTTATATATCGAGTTTACCCGTCCAATAACTGATGTCAACTCGGAACTCAATACTCTTCTCATCCAACGCTTACCTATAAACAAAAAGAAAGATCTGCTTTTGCACGTAATTAAAATCATTTTTCGTCTATTTCGTGTCATAGCACTGGCAAGCGCCTTGCCAACCTTCTCAGTCTAAATCAAAATTGGAATCCCATTGTCAGCATCCCTTCCTTCCAGCCTATATAATCTTCGAAGCTTTTGTCTTCCCTCCTCTTCATCATCGCTCCTTTGATCCCTTTCCCCCTTCCTCATCCAACTCCCCCCTTTTTTCTCCTCCTTCTTTTCATTTTGTATACTTCTTTAATACCCCTCCTCCTCCTCCCGCCCTATACGTTCTAAAGTACTTTTAGTCAATGGCCGACCGCTCCTCTTCAAAAGATATGCCTCGTAAATTGGAACCGGAGCCATATCCATCTGAGAGCACTGCTGAAAGCCCTATCTCAACAACTAACCTCACTATGTTCCCTAACACTTGGTCCAAAATTCGGTATTTATTCATCCCTTTACTACCATCTTTTTTCGCGTTTTTAACCATGTTATTGCGCCCCCCGTACTTAGTTACCGCATTCGCGAGCCGGCAGCGGAATTTATTGGAACAATGATTCTTACCATGGTCGGTACCGCTGGTAACGCACAAGGAGTTTTGTTCAACAGTTCGAACGTCTCGTCGTCTCCCGCCGGTGTATGCACTTTTTTTTAAAACTTTCTAAGATCCGGTTATGGGTTTTGTTTACTAAATGCGGATTCTATAGGGCTGGATATCTGTCGCCTTCGGATGGGCTTTAGGTAAAAAAAACTGTCTAGAATCGTTTCAGTTTGGTATCATATCTTAATTGCTGTTTTGTGTTATCTGGATTATTAGGTGTCAGCCTTGGCGCGTGGGTATCTGCTGGAATTAGTGGCGGCCACATTAATCCTGCGGTTTGTATTTATTTGTATTTGTATGAGAGGTCTGAGGCTGACCCTTCCGTTTAAATCTTGATGTATATTTGTTATTTCCGAAAATAGGTTACCATCGCACTAGCTACTTTCCGAGACTTCCCTTGGAAGAAGGTCCCTATCTATATCATCTCTCAGTTACTCGGTGCGATTGTGGGAGCAGCAGTCACCTATGCAAATTATTTCCATGCTATCGATCTCTATGAAGGTGGTTCCGGGATTCGTACCGTTCCAGGTACTGCTTCTTTGTTTGGTACATATGCGGTACGTAAAATCTATATGTGTTACTCAAACATCTACCTAATGGAATTCTCTAGGCCGATTATATGACCAATGGTTTGTTTTTGTTATTTCTTTGAACGACTATTAAATTAACTTATACGTTATCTCTTCTAGTTTCCGCTTTCTTTGATGAAGTAAGTTCTTTCCCCATATCGACTTAGCTCCTTGAAAATACGTATGCTTATTGTCTTTTTTATCACTTTTTTTTCTGCATCAGTTTCTTGGCGCTTTCCTCTTACTTATCGTGCTTCTCGCTGTTCTCGATAAACGTAACGGTCCACCCCCAGCAGGACTTGTACCCTTAGTTCTCTTCCTTGTTTTCCTTGCTATCGGTTTCTGCTTCGGTGCTCAAACAGGATTCGCTGTAAACCCCGCTCGTGATCTCGGCCCCCGGATCCTTACCGCCATGGCTGGCTATGGACGTGAAGTCTTCAATTTCCGACACCAGTACTGGTTATGGTGTGGTGTACTCGCACCCATCCTCGGCGCTTTAACCGCGACGTTTGTATATGACACGTTTGTATACACCGGTGGTGAAAGTAAATTAAATCGTCGCACGTAAGTTCCCTCTTCTTTCTTGTTTTGCCCCCTTGCGAGGCAAAGTAAAATTAGGGACGAGAAGATACTTATTTAGATTTAGTCTGTTGCCATTCTAGAGCAGCCTTCTCCTCGGCTATAACGGGATTTCCGGACTTTTAACGGTTTCAAGACTTCAGTGATTTTTTTTTTCTCTCTCTCCTATCAAAAATTTTTAACGACTATCTTACCGTAAACTTGGTGTAAAAGGAGAGTATATGTCCCAACACTTCAACTAATACGTAAAACATATATTTTTCGGTTTCCACACCAACTTGTTTGCTCTATACCAATTTATTTTTTCCCCCATACAATTATCACTCTCCCCTTTTTTGTTTTCTTGTTTCAATGCTATACGTAAAGAGGGTTACTTGTTTGTTTGTTTGCTTGTTTTTTGTTGTTTTCACAATATTTCTTTTTGTTCTTGTTAAGTAGTTTTTGTGGCATATGTCCTGTTCGTTCGTTATTATTGCTGTGGACAAACTATAAAAATGGATAGCTTTTATCATCAAAAACATGAGTGACGAAGATTACAGAGAAGAATTTAGTACATCTACAATTCTCCGGCCCTATCCCAACCTAATATTTGTCCCCAAGAACGCCACATGCGTTCGAGAATATGTAACTTTTCGTACCGATTAAGACTCGGGTTTTCCAACTCTGATATATCTGAAAGCATTCCAGCGCGGATGAGTGACCGGGGTGGCAAATGATTCACTGCATATAAGCGAAGCCGAGTAAGAGCAAGTAGCATTAAACCAGAAGTAAGATGGGGCAATGGAACGCCTTCAGTGCCTCGAAACTCAAGTTCAAGAATGTCACCTGAACCCTTTGGAGGGGGTTCCCTGACTTCAGGTGTGGTAATAATTAAATGTTCGACTTGGCGGATCGCAAGCCAGACACTTTCCCTTTCTGCTCTTCCACCAAATCGCTTCTTACCACGGCTCCCGAAGAGAAGTGCACGGGCACCATTCATGAAGGCGTATACAATTGCAAAAGCAGGTGCCACACCGACAAAGGCAAAAGTCAATTCTTGAGACCTTAGGAGTTTGTCAATTCCCGATAAGGCTTGATCCAAATCAACCTTAAAAATAGGACATTAGCAAGACCAATACGGAATATGAGTCATAACAACCGAATAAAGGCACCTTTGCTTTTTGTATTTGTATGAGAAGTGAACGTATGAGACTTCCTGTCACAGCTGTTCGTACGGGGGTTTTAATATCCTGCTCGTAAATTTGCAGGACAGGTGTTAAATCACCCTGGCGAATCTGAGACGTCAGTTCTCTAAGTTGTGAGTCGTTGAGAGAGAGCTTTTCTCTGGTCAAATCGAGAGCCATCCTTTCAAGAGACTAAAAAGAGAACATATCAGAACAGTATCATTCCGAAAAAGGGGACAATCGACCTCAAGATCCGCTCGTACTGCTTCAGGGTTAACTAGACGTGAGCCCTCATCACCTCCTGCCCGAACTGTATCAAGAATTCCCCTTACAGGTTCTACAATATACCCGAACCAGAATGCTTTGACAGTATCATGTGCACTGAGGACGCTATCCCAAATACTTTCTCGTGAATCATAAATGTGTCGGAAAAGAAGTACTGCAATAGCAGGGATGACAACAAGTCGAGGCCAGATAAATAGTAGTCTAGGAGGTCTTTCAGAAAATAGATAACTAAGTTCATTTGCGTGGGACCGCAGGTGGATGTGTTTAAGATCATGGAGGATATAGGTTGCATCGTCTAATTTATTAGAAAACGAATACGACGTGGCATGTCCAACAGCACCAATAGAGAGCATTTTTGCGAGTTCTGCAGTGTTATTAGTGTCTCTAAAGTTATTCTTCTTCAGAGCACTTTCAAGCTCAGCTTTTATTGAAAGAAGCTGGCCGAGTGTTTCAGCTCGACGATCGCGGGACTCTCTCATCCCTTTATAATGCAACTCACATTCGCGCCTGGTTAATGCTATAGGAGACGTAAAAATTGGCGTTGAATTATACTTAAGGTGTGGAAAGAAAGCTATGGATAAATTTGAATATTGCGGCGATTTGCTTGTAGGGAATAATCTTCGAAAGTTCGAAGGGGAAAATGATGAAGGTCGAATAGGAAGTTTATTTTCTCGAAGAGTACTTAGGATTGTTGACCATACGCGATAAAATCGCTGGGGAAGTGCTGTATTTTCGTCAGTATATCATCGCGGATGATATTATTTTGGTAGTACTCACTTGCGAGCAGATACCATGCAACAGAACTCGACGATCGATATATACTCTCCCACAATTCAGCATCAGAATCCGCCTCAATTGCTTCCTCTAGCCATTGATCCAGTAGTTGTGCATAAAAACCGATTATTATCTTTTTTTCCAAGGCATTAATTATGATAGCATCATATTCTCCAATGCTTTGAATATCCGGATCTCTTTTATACATAAACAGCTTCTCAAAAGTATCGTGCAAGGAAGGCTTGTCGAAAGGATCCTTAAACTGGTGGAAAAGCGTAAGCAAGTCATTATCTTGTCGAGGTACCTCAGAAGTCGCCCGTGGCCCAAGTCTTGTAAAAAACCGTGCCGTTTGCGATTGTGAGATTGATAGCAATGACGATACGTGACTCTTCGCAAAAGTCGACATACTGGATATGAGGAGGTGCGATTGAAGAGTTGTGAGCTATCAATATATTTAATAATATTACGTCATGTTGGAAATTCTGTAGCATCACGATTATGATCTACCGATTATCAATCAAGTTGACATCCTCCTGCCCTCACGAAAGTGCTTTATTAAGTACTTATTTACTCTGGTTTCACTATATCATTGTGCGAGAGCATGGCCACGAGGGTAATTTAAACTTCTCAGACTAAGTGCCCTTGTTTCTTCGTAGATATCCATAATGAACATCCAGTTCACAAAAATGATTTGTACAACTTTAGACACGAGCTTACGTCCATCAGAAAATAAAATTTCCCATTCAGGTATTGAGTTAATTGTGTAGTATGAATATAAACGGATCAGTAATAAAAAGATGAGACACGAATCCTCAATAGGAGACCTAAATGAGATGAAAGAAATCATAGACATTGACTGTACTAGAGGTTTGTATATCAGGGTATAGTTCTTCCGTATGATAGAAATGCTAAGCTTACATAGTCATTCAGTTTTGTGCACGTAAACGGTGAGGCACAGACCGTTGGACCCGTAAAACTATAGTATATTAAGATAAGATATTGGAGCTTATGACCTTGAAAACAATTGCGAAGGTACAGACCCAGTTCCACCACATTGGGCGTATTGAGCTGCTGTTGAACCTGTGGATACAGGCGCACTGGAGGACTCTACTACGGTTGAAGAAGATGCAACTGTCGTGGAGGATTGTGGTATTGAGGATAATGAACTCGAAGTTGCGGGGGAGGATGGATTTGTGGTCCCTGAATTGCTGCATGAAAAAACCGAGGGGCCTACAGAGTTAAATTGAGTAGTTTATTCAGAATGCAATTGCTTGATGGAAATGTTTGAGAAAAGACACTTACCGGGGATAGTGTAGCTAGTAAGGGGAGGATAGTAAATGTTTACTGTTATGCCTATTTTATGCACATTGATGAGGATAGCAATTGATTCGTAGCTAAATTACTTCTTACCAGGATCGGAACCTTTATAAGCTCCAGGGAAGGAGACTCCACTAGGAGTAGTGCTACCTCCTCCTGTTATCTCAAGCTGAGCGCACTCCATCTGCATAATTTCTGTCAATGACAATACAGCATGCCAAAGTCCGTGAGCCATACATATAGTTGTGCCCCTGGATAAGTAGAAGCCCCATGTAACGCTAGTATTCTTTTTTCAGGGGATTGATTTTCTAGCATTTTACGACAATTACGAACCTATCATCTCATGTCGTAACAGGTATTGCCCGGCGGGAATACATTCAGGAATAGTAAAAGTGACTTTTCCCTTGTTGGCAATCATACGGTCAACGCCCCATGTGTTAGTTGAGACATCCAAACCGTCCTCATAGATTTTGAACCATTCCAATCCGGTTACGTCAGATTGGGTTGCATCGGGTATCCGAGCACTAGAAGATGTCATAATTAATTATATGAGTAAAAAATAATAAACTTACAGGTATGATATCACTGGTCCTGATTACCGTTGTAAATTATGTATTAATTAGTTATAGTTATTATAAAGTTATAGTGAAAGTTTACCTTTGTGACTCGAATCGACGGGATCAGCAGGGTCGCTGGGATCAGCCCCAGCTAGACTATGATGCCATTCCGCGGTAACACTCGAGCCAGCGGGCACAGTGATAACGGTTGTTGATATAGGTTGGTGATAAGGGTTAATACCTCCATTGCAGATGACATCGTTCGAGGTGACATCGGTGATGGGCTATTTTTTTTTGAACAAATTTTATGTGTTACAGGAATAAGTTAATACAGTGATTGATACATACACCATCATAATCTGGAACACGGATTCCGACAAGATGTCCTTGGTCTACACCATTCACATATAGTTCCTTGAAAGAAAGTTAAATACAGAAGCATCCTGTGGATAAAATAATACGAAACTTGGAAAATGGTGTGTGCTGAAGAGGAGAGCGCGAGGGCGAAGAGCTGCAAGATGACTGAGGATCGCATACTGGTACTCAAAGTGTTGACAAAAGGACTACAATTGATTATATAGGTGAGACACTAGTTTCGTCCCTTAAACGAAGATCCAGTTAATATTCATGTTCTCTTGCGTATCTTCTTCGGTGTAGGGGCCTTATTGAAGGAGCATACGGATTTCTGTAATTAAGTGATAGAGATTGTGGATCGTGGATGACTGGGCCTCGAAGTTTTAGCAATGCTTCTCCGTATAGCCATAAGGAAGTGATCTTCCGGGTAAAAAATCTTTGATTTAATAGAAGCACGGAGAAATAAGCTTGACGACAGCAAAGCAGTAGTGGTCATGTGGAACGTCTTATTTCCGGCTATTTCACATGGAGGTAATCGTAATACCGTTGAGGCTTGAATTATACTTATACATACACTAGTATACTGAACGACATATAAATGTGACGTCACAACAGTCCAAAGAAGAAGGCTTACCATCGGTCTAAGTAATTTGATTAATCATCGTGCCATTCGACTTTCCCAGCGGACCATCGGTCACCCCACATAACACGTTTGTGATATGTTTTGCGTAATTCTCTAAATTCTTTCACAAAGTCATCCACGTCTTTTCCGTTTGCCTCGGCTGGTCCTGAAGATGAGGTGGATTGTATGAACTCAGATGCACGCGCTTCTGAGGCGTCATCCTGGGCTGTTGTTGCATGTCTTAATCGCATAAGTAGAAATTGGGGAGAGAATCTCTGCGGTGTTGTCAGACCCTGGGAGCTAAAGAAATTTCACAAAGAAAGTACCTGATACACGTCCCTTTGCTCTTTCTCTATCTCCTTCCAGCGAGCTTCCAAAGATTTTGCTTTATCAAAAGCTTCTTTTGTTTCACTACGTAGTTTATATAGATTCTCTTGCATAGCAAGATTATTACCTTATCGTGGCTCAGAGAGGAATTATACTTCGAGGTGACACCAATTTTTACTTACGGGCTAATTCCTCATTAGCCATCCCAAGCTCTATTTGATTTCGGAGCATAGCTTGTACCTGTGGGAGGGTATGTAATACTGCTTGAAAGTATTGAGGATCATTAAGCATGTCCTCAAGGTCTTCTCGTCTAACACGTAATTTAGTCTTCTGAAATACCGCTGGCCAGAGACAGGTTAGATCTCACGAATACTTTGAGAGCTCTGGAAACTCCGTGAACAAGGGTGATTCAAAGGACATTTCTAAGTCTATTTGGTTCAAGATGAGCTCTACGATAATAATCCAGCACTAGAATTGGTGACATCAGGTGTCAATGAATCCTGTGTCTACCCGGGACCACGTGTTCGCTTATTACATACAAAAATGCAACGTTTTTTTTTACATTATTATGATTATGAAAATGTCATTCAAAAATTAGTCTTACGACTCTTGTCTTTTTCTGGAGACAGACTGAGCACTTCGCTTGTTTGTTTTTGAAGAGCCAACCGCGCACTTGAAGAAAAAAAAAATAAGAAAAATTACTGAAGGTTGAAATGCTTCCTGAGGAGGGAATAATGTTTACTAGCTGATTTGCTGGACATGGAAAAGGAAATTTGTCACGACCGGAATGCGCCGGGTTGATGTCGCTTATCTAATCGGTCGCAAGTCGCATCTTTGCTCCGAATTGCTGCCCCTTCACACAGACTCTCTTTTCCCTCATCGCGACAGTTAGCTTTGTAGACAGCGTCGACCATCGCTTCCTGCCAAAATCAAAACTTACTAAATAACTACTGAACCTATTTTCCTCTCTTTTTTACCAATCTTAAGCGTTGTACTCCAGTTTTACTGGACACATGGCACAGAAATCTAGGGCCAAGGCCTCAAAGTCTCGCTCCCCTGAGCCTCAAACTGCAGACAAACCTGTGACTAGAGTAGAGGATGTTCAGGAAGCATACATCAAACATAAGAATCAGTGAGTCCTTCCCTATTCTTACTGACTTAAACCGCCGGCTGACTTTGTCTCAAGACTTGTTAACTCCATTGATGAGTCCGCGAAACTTCTGACAGAACTCCGCGACTTCAATAAGGATGACTGGGTAGTACGCTACCCTCATTTCAATGAAGAATCCTCTACTTCGGCTCCTATTACTCCACCTGCAACGCCCGCAAAGCGACCTTCTTCTCTTCGGAGATCGATGACTTTCATGGATGACCCACAAAACGGAACGGATGTCGTGGTGAAATGTAGAACGCGGAAGGGACAGCAACGATCGTTATCCTTGGCTAAGATTCAAGACTCTCCGGAGAATGAAGATGACCAAGAAGGCGATGCCAGGTTACTTCCTTCAAAGAACGATTTGGACTTCCATGTATTAAAACTTGACTTGAAGATGGGTCCTCATGGTTCTTCGACCGCATCGACTCTCGTCTCTCAACTTGAAAAATCTTCGATTGCTAATCTTTTGGATGATCGTATCAACGCCTCATTGAAACATCTCGATAAGCTACGCACCCGTGTTGAAGATACTTCTTCCAAAGTCCTTGTCACCGGAGATCTTAATGCAGGAAAGTCCACCCTTGTGAATGCTCTTCTGCGTCGTGGCGTCATGCCTGTGGACCAGCAGCCATGCACAACGGCATTCTGCGAAGTACACGATGCATCCGAGAATGACGGAAAGGAAGAGATACACATACTTTCTGTGCATAATGCAAGCACATATTCTCCAAAGGATGAAAATACCTTTGAGCGTGGCACTGTTGACGACCTCGAAGACTTGATTGACGAGAATGAAGATGGAAGCAAAATTATTAAGGTCTACATTAACGATTCCCGGCCATCTGTTGACTCATTCCTCAACAACGGGATTGCGGATATCTCTTTGATCGATGCCCCGGGACTCAACACTGATAGTGTTAAGACCACTGCACTTTTCTCCCGTCAGGAGGAGATTGATGTTGTCGTTTTTGTTGTATCAGCCGAGAATCACTTTACTCTTTCCGCAAAAGAATTCTTGCAAAATGCGAGCAGAGAAAAGGCCTATGTCTTCATCGTTGTCAACAAGTTTGAGGGAATCCGTAACAAGGAAAAGTGCAGACGAGCTGTCTTGGAACAAGTTAAGGAATTAAGTCCTTTGACCTACGAAAACGCTGCGGATCTCGTTCATTTTGTTGAGTCATCACGGGTGCTTGACACGCAGCCTACAAACACTGCCTTCAACACTTTGGAATCTTCCTTACGTTCGTTTGTCCTACAGAAACGTTCAAAATCTAAACTTCATCCTGCAGCAAACTACCTCGCTAATCTTCTCTCTGATGTCAATTTACTTGCTGGCTCAAACGCAATTTTGGCTAAAGCTGACTTGGAGAAGGCTAGGGATAGTCTTGACCGTGCACGACCTGTTCTAGATAAGATGAAGGGCGGTCGAACGGGCTTGGATGATAGTTTGGAACATGTAGAGGAGCAAAAGACTGAAAAAGCCTCTCGCGACACAACTGAAATTATCAACCAGGCACTTGATAAAGTCGGTAATGGTGAACTTGGTACGGAGAACGCAGTTTGTAAAATGCCATCGTTCCCTGGTCTCTTGAGACTGTGGGATTACGTACATGATGTTCGAAAGGCTCTCCTTACTAGCATTGATGAAGCAGTAAAACTCGCTGAGGACGAGGCCCGTCTGACAACTTCAGATGGTGTGAAGGATATCAGCGCTCTGGCGGATCGGTTCCTTCCTGAGGGAGTTGAACGGTCAAGGAGAGTGTTTATGCCTGAGGCTATGTTCTCGCGTCGTCGTTCAGCTAAGAATGGAAAGGTTCGACGAGGATCGAGTGATGCGATCGTAGCTGGTGGTTTATATGGTCTTGGTATCGGTCTCGCACAAAGACAGGACTTGCTTGAGACTTCACCATTGGATGTACTAGATATTGCTCATCATTACCACCACTATTTCGGAAAGGAGGAAGATGCTGCCGCAAATTCTGCAGAAGATGACGGTATGCCTAGTGCATTGAGCGTTCTTTCTCTTGGTCTTGGTGCTCTTACTATGGTCGGTGGTAAGGCTATTGGTGTTAGTAGTATCGTTGACGGCGCCGTGAAGATTTCGGATCTTCTTGGAAATGAAACGGCTCGCAAATGGATTGCACCTCTTCTCGGTGCTGCGGCTCTAGGTCTCTCGGCATATCTTATTATTGAGCTTCCATCTAGTATCCCTCGTACTGTTGGACGTCGTATCCGTGCCACGCTTGTTGTTCCCGATCAGTCGGGTTCTACGTTCGTAAGTTCTCATTCGTTACGTGTTGCTCGTGAGACACGTAAAGTGCTCCGACTTGCGGCGTATGAACAACGGGAACGATTCAGGGTTGCAATGGAGGCGAGTGCAAAAGAAGTTGAAAATGCTGAGCGTATTGAACGTCAGGCCGATAAAGCTTTGAAATGGTTCGAGAACGTACAGACTCGGATCGGCCATGTTAAGGTGGATGTATCCGAGGTTGGAGATCTTTAAACGAATGAACGTTTGATGGATTGAGATTATTGTGTTTATGAATTTACGATCTCCATTATTTCTTTCTGTCTTTTCGTACCTACTGTGGATTCTCTGACCTCTGTTCCCCACCTACACTTACACGTTTACTTACACTATCAAACCCTTTTTGCTCTCTGTACCGTTTAGCCAAAGTTTGATTCCCTTTGTGATACATAACAAACATCACTTACCAAACCTTTTTTTTTTGAATTCATTATGAAAATTTTTTTGAAAGTCGAACTTCTATGTCAATAAAGTTTAACAGTAACGATCTCCTTTTCTTTCTTTTTTTTCTTTCTCCTTATTATTGTGTTTCACCAGATCTCGAATGAATGGCTGATAACCTTTTCATCTTCGCTCTCCTTCTCGTCCTCCTTTAGATCCCTTGGGGGATAGAGGGAAGCGTTGTTAATTTCTATTCTTTCTTTTCCTTTTCCCTCGGATTCGTACAATAAATATAAATTGACCGACTCGGGTTATTATCACTTCTCTTCTCCCCCTTATTTTCGTTCATTTTCCTTCGTTCTCATTTTCTCTCATGTATTTTTCCCTCTGGGGAGGAGGAGTGTGTTCTAGCCTGAGCTTTGTGTCCGTCGTTTTTAACGAGAAATAAATATATAAAAAAAACCTTGTAAATAATTTAAATTTTAAACTTCGATGAGTTCAGTTTCTCGATTCATGGATTCAATCAGTGGTCAGAGTTTTTTTTTTTACTTTAATACTTAGCCTTGGCCTTGAGGTTTTAATTAACACCCTCTTCCCCTAGCTATCACCCTCACGTTCATTTGCTTGCTTTTATCCTCTCTCATGCTCTCCTTTGATTAATCCGTTCCTATTGCAATGACTCTAATACCTCTCCTTTTTTAGATTTCAGGTTCTGAATTGGATGATTAAATGTATAGAAGTGTAGAAAGTAGAAATACAACAAGACTAGGACTATTCATTTTACAAGTTACGAATCGTGTGTGGTGTGGGTATTTTCTCCCCATCAATCTCTCCATTCTCCACCTACCTCTCAAAACTCCTATCCTTTCACCTTTTTCGTATACTTTGGCCTCGTTGCTTTGCCCCGTTCAGGTTCCTCTCATCTTGTACTTGTCCGTACACAGATCATATAGGGGGCCAGAGGATTGAGGGGTAGGGCTAAACCGGGGGGAGGGGGGGGTGAAATAAGTAAAGTAAATTAAAGTTAAGTGGAGTAATGAGATAACCTGTTCCGAAGGGGAGTAACACGGACGTAGGTATAGTACATACCCAAGACTAGCGAAGTGGATGCGAAAAGGGGGGAAGGATGTCACTTGTAGTGGGTGGAATTGATAGTAGCAGCGGTTCTAATGATAACGGTTATAAAAATGGAAAGATTAAGAAGAGGTGGATAATTTCAAAACATAAATATGTCATAAAAAACATGTC
The DNA here is from genome assembly GCA_002287475.2 of Pyrrhoderma noxium. Taxonomy (NCBI): domain Eukaryota; kingdom Fungi; phylum Basidiomycota; class Agaricomycetes; order Hymenochaetales; family Hymenochaetaceae; genus Pyrrhoderma; species Pyrrhoderma noxium. The sequence continues at coordinate 1,083,767 of CM008257.1, read as the reverse complement.
ATAAAACATAAGATGTAAAAGGTAAGACATAGGTGTTGTGACGACATATGATATACGACATACGACATAACGCGTTAAAGGGGGATTAGGAGGTAGGGGTCCAACACCAACAAAAAACAATCGACTTGCCCGTATTTTAATAAATTAGATCATAACGCTGGGTATTAGGTGCAAATGAAACCGAAACCACAACCGGAGCTGCAGATCGAAGAAGTCGTTTGCTTGACGTTACGATGATGTTGAGGGATTAGTGTATCTACTATCAAGTGAAATTCGTGTTTTACATTTAGCGCTGATAGTCACTACTTAATTCGATGATATCATATAGATAGGTGCGTACTAATCGGTTTTGTTATCGTTATTGGATATCGTAATTTCAAGTGATAGTAATAGTGAAATAGTATAGTGCATACCGTCAAACCTACATATCATATCTTATAAGTTCTTCGCGCGCTTGATATTTTCCTATAGTGCTAACAGAGACTAAACCTGATGCAACTTAGGAATGAAGAAATTTCAACAATCACCAGTGAATTGTAGATTAATGAAGAGGGGCGTCATGATCATGATATAAGGCATGTAACATATGTACAGTACTAATCGTAAGAAAAAGCGTTTGTTAGTTTGTTAGTTTAATAAAAAAAAATATGATGACAATGACGATGGAAAAGAAGAGAAAAGGCAAAGAAAGTAAAACAGGGAGGGAAAGCAGTAACAATAAAATACATATATGGATTCCTTCACACATACACCACGTAACCATACAACCATACAACCCGTATCATAACCCGTACAACACATACGTACACCAGGGGATTTAATTCTTCTCTTCTCTTCTCTCCTACACTTACACCCCACAAATTCACTATACATATCTCGTTCAAGTAATCGCAGTTTCACTTCCACCTTCCAATACATCGTTTTACCATCCCCAAACTTATTCACTCAACATCTCACCGTGTACCAGACCCACCGGCCCCATACACCTCTCCCCAATACGTCCTCTCACTTTCACATCTAACCTCATCAACATACATCCTCAACCATTGTATCATCTCCTTACTTATCTGTCCACACCTCGTCAGATCAATCACCCTCAACCGGCTACAAGGTGGTACGGGTACTGCCTGTGGCTCTCCTTCATAATTATAGGAATTAGAAGTCGATGGTGTTCGTCCGAATTTTGCGAATGACGCTGAGGAAGAGGAAGCGGAAGAGGTGTTCCTTCCTCCGCCATTGTAATACGACGAAGCTGAACTCGACCCAGAGGCAGACGAGAAAGATGGGTGTGAATACGCTGAAGACGACGATGAAGAAGATTGAGGGGTGTGTAACGAGGGAAGGGACGAAGATCGTTGTTGGGCTGCATAGTAAGAAGATGCTGAAGAGCTCGATGTAAACGTTTTCTTGAACGATGAGGTGCTATTGTTGTTATTATTATAGTTATTGCTAGTGTTCCCTCGAGCTCCAGAAGAAGCATTTGCCGACGAAGAGGATGAAGGTTTGGAGGACGAGACTGAATCTGGTAACCTAGCTTCCACTAAATCCCTCAAGGAATCCCAAGCTATCGTGTTACTCCCATCGAAATTGAGGACTTCGAGTTTGGGGCAGATCCACTCATTGGTTGAACTTGTCGGTGCAGAAAGTGCCTGTGTAGAGCAAAACGAGATCAACAAAAGATTATTAGAATTCCTTTGACCGGTGGTAGAATAAAAGAAAAAGATCCATGAAAGAGGACTCACATCCAAAAAGTCAGACGACACATCCTCCACATCAACAAGCTCAAGCGTCTTCACCATCCTCAGCTTCCTCAACACTCTCACAAGCTTCAACTCATTAAACAAACTCGCCTCAATCCTCAACCGTTTCAACGGCATTATCGTCGATACAGAAGAATCACTTGTACCCACCATCAACATCGAAGCCTGAGTCTTCAAATGCTTCAAAATAGGCGTAACGTTATCTAAATAGCTCAACTCAACACTCTCAAGTGCCGGGAACACGAGGTGAGCAAAGATAGCTTGGGTACGTATCGGTCCGGAATAATAAAACGATGCATGACGGAGTCGAGGGAGACGGATCATATCTTCTTCACGGGGAAGAACAAACTATGTCCTCTTCCTTCTCCCCTCCCACTTCCCCTCCTCCTTCTTCTTCCACTTCCCATATACCCATCATGTCCTTCATCATCCTGTTCATCATAATAACACCCTCCATTACCTCCAAACTCATCCCGGTCATCCCCTTCCCCGTTTATCACATCCTCCACAGGTTCCTCCACATCCGACATATTCCTCAACGCAAGCTCTTCCAACCCTGGACAAGCTCTCAATACACTCAATAGCGTACTAACATTCGGCGCATACGCATGCCAATACCCATTCAACCTCAATACCCTCAACTTCCTTACAAGGGTCGAGTCCCAACCAAAGTTAAACGATGTGAACGACAAGGACCGTAATTTCGGAAGTCTCCCTTGGAAAAGAGGAAGTAGTGCAGCCGCTCCTGCCGCCGCTCCAGGGGGAGACAAGCCCGCTCCTCCCATGTCAACTCCATTTCCAAGTTGATGCTCTGGATCAAGATATTGTCCTCCTTGTTGGTACGCATACTGACTGTTATAAGAATAAACCTGTCTCTTCGGCTCATCGTTCAACACATGATGAACATGCACCACAAACGTCTCCAATAACGGTGCTGCTTCTCTACACATCCCTAAGGCCGTATACGCATGTCCACGCGTAGGGACCGCCAACTTGAACGTCCTCCATCTCCAAAGTGATGGTTTCAACAACTCAAGTGCATGAACGAGAGTCTTTTCAATAGTCGTCGAGGTGTTTCCACTACTACCACTATCACCGCCATCCAAAACGTTCTCGCCGGGTCCACCAATATTCCTTGACCCATTACTCCTACCACCGCTACTCTCCCGATGGTGCTCACCCCCATGTTGAACATACATCCCAAACAAAATAAAAATATCCAACGGCACCGCTCCCGACCTCCCTAGCTTCAGTCTAGCTTTCTGTATCGACCTATTCCCTCCGTCAATTACAATCCTCGACCAAAGCACAGGCGTATTCAACACAACCTCTCTCCACCCCTTACATACAAGCATAATGGTCGATAATAACACTGTATCTTCTTCATCGGCCATATGGTGTACGCCAATCTCAAAAATGGATCCAAGGAGCTCGCGCGGGAGGCGGTGGACGGGGGTTTGTTGGCGGACAGCGAATTCAAGTTTGGATTCAAGAGCAAGGCGTTGGGACATCAAAGAAGCCATTTGAGACTCGAGAGTGCTTAAAGCTTCGCGGAGATGTGGGATTGAGTTAGATTGCGGGATTGTGCTAGGTAGTTGTGAGAGGGGTGGAGAGGGAGATGAGGGAGATAAAGGTGAAGCGGGCGAAGTTACTGAGGAAGTAGATGGAGACCGGACAGTGGCTGAGTAGGTCTTACCCCTCCCTCTTTCATCTTCGAATCGTACAGACGGTTTACGGGAGAGAGGAGTACTGAAACTGACAGAGTGACGCCTTGAACGAACACGACTTGGTGAGCGTCTTGCTGGTGCTGGTATGGGGGTTTTAGGCCTTGTGGGATGGTGGGAAGAAGAAGAGTACGAACGAGAGATTGAACGTATAGAAGGTGAAGGCGATGGCGGTCGTTGCTGTTGCTGTTGGCGCTGACTATGATGAGACTCAGGAGCATAGGAAGAACGAGGAGAATAGCCCCAGGAACTTCCAGAGCTACTACTACTGCCCCCTCCTCTCCTTCCCATCTTTGGGGCAACATTAACTGGTACGCTTCTTTCTCTCTCTTTCTCCTTTAGCACAGGTCCTTGACTACGTTCTCGGCTTTTGGTATTTGCATGTCCCTGCGCACGATCTCTGTCTTCACTTCCTCGCACCTGACTACGTCCCTCCCTCGTCCGTCTCTGAGACTGAGGCCGTCGAAACTCTCTCTCCCTCTCCCTTTCCACCTCCCTCTCCCTCTTCCACTCCTTCTCCCACCCACTCTCCTGCTCAACAATCTCCCTCTCCCCTTCTTTCTCCTTATATCTTATATTCCCGTTCATATTCCCAGCCAAACTCCCGCCAGAAATATTCGAAGTATTAGAATTAGAGGCAGCAGAAGACGCCGAAGACCTCACATTCGGTAAATGCATTCTCTGAAATTGCAACGGATGCATATTCATTTGTGCGGTTTGGAAAGCTGTTGAAGCTCTAGACGTATGTGGTGAAGGCGGTCGGAAGTACATGGATGGGATACGAGCCATGCCCATACCCATTCTCAAGTTCGTATTCGTCGTATTTGCTGGACCATCCGCAGGGAAGATCGTACTATGCCGAGCGCTCGCCATCTTTCGCTACTTATTTTCCTTTAAGATGGGAGCTAAGTACTAGTTACGAAAAGGTCTCGTCAGGTTCTCCCCACCGTCGTTGGCGAATTCCACCCGTTAGTGTAGATGTGTTCTGACGTTATCGATCGATGAAGAAGGACAAAATGAAGGGACGTAGGCGAACGAAGAATGTAAACGCCTAATTTATAATAATCCTTTCCTCCTCGGAGCTTAGCTCAAAAATGGAGACAGAGGAAAATGATACGGTGTCCTACTGTTTCTGTATTGCGTATGACCCTTAATAGTACCAATACGGTCTATATCAGCAATAGTAACGTATCGTATTGCCGACTGATAATTCCAATTTCGATTTCAATTGTAGGCCCTATGTACGAGTGTCAATTTAGTTTATTATAACCAACTACTTCCCCAAAAGATCTCAAACGTCAACCTAAAACACTTCGAAGGAAGGACAGAAAAGGGGGTTGCAAGATACTCACTCTTCTCTTCTCTTGTTGAATATGATGTCGCAAGAGACCACAGGCCCTAGAACGCGAAGATGCTAATTGTGATTTGATGGGGGGTGTATGCGTAGTATCACCTTCCAACCCTTCCCTTATTTATAGAAAAAGGGGGACAATCGGAGACAAAACCAGAGGACCACAGGATCCAAACAACAGAAAGGGAAAAAAGTTTGGTTGCTGTCGTGTGGTTATTACTGATCGGCGGGTTATTCCAAGCCTCTGTTCGAATGAATAGAATAGGGAACAGGCCCGACCGATGACGAAATGGCCCTCCGGTAATCTAAACAAAAGAACAATCGGGGAATGAATTTTAAAAGAGTAAAACTATGTGTGCTTTTTATGAGTTAATATTTTCCCTTTGTTTATCCTTTCTTAAATTCGTACTTTTTATGTTATGTTATTTTTCTTTCCAGCAGGGTGTATGCACTAACTTCCCGTGCAGCAGAAGATCAGCCAGAAGGGTGGGTATCCTCGAAGTCTTTGGTTTCCCTTGTACGTCTTTTACTGGATTGTATCCGGGAAGTTGTCTTTGAAACCCAAAAATAAATTTGTTTAATGTTAGCATGATCCGTCCGGAAGAAGCGGAAGTAGGAAGTATAGGAAAACGAACAACTGGAACGAGTAAATAAAAGGGGAGGAGGCATAAGGGTTAAGTTACACATAAACAAATACCCAAACGATCTGAGATATAGTGTTAAAAAGAGCTGAATCACTGAATCACTTACCAAGTATACTCGAACACGCTCTTCCGGGTCGTAATCAATTCAAAAGTCCCAACAATTGGCGCCGGAGATATATATGAACGAAGCAAGTGAAAACAAATAATCCACTAGCACGCAAGACAAGAACGAGGGGATAAGATAACGAGCTAAGGAAGTTACGATATGACGGGGTTAAGGTGAAGTGTAAATGCGAAATGTGTAAGTGAAAAGGATTAGAGAACAAAGTCCTATGATGACAATGGTGTGTAGTTCTTCCCGAGCGTAAACACGAGCACGTTCCCGCTTCCGTTTTCCCCAGGACCTCGGCAATCTCTTACTGGAGTAGATAGGGATAAGGGTCGGAAATGAAGAGAGGAAAGGGACGATGGATCTTGAGGCAAAGCAAGATAATCTGCAGATAGTTGTGTGAGTAAGTAATTCAAGAGATGTAAAGTAAGTAGAGTAAGGTATGATTTAAGTTTTGACTGATCGATCAATATGAGGAAGGAGGGGTAGGGATGGAAATGATATGCGGTCGTATGGGTGGAAGGAAGCAAGGAACACACGCACGCACACTGAATGGAATAGAAGGGAAGGCAGGAACTGGAAGGTCAATGTTCGATAGATCAATGTCCAGGGTATGTGAAGAGTAACAGACGGAAAGACGGAAGGAAGATAGATGAGGACAATGGGATAGATAGAGGCGGAGAGGGACAGGAGAGAAAAAAAGAACAGAACCAACAAAGTTGAGTTTGAGTTAAGAGCTAAATTTGTTGCAGGAGAAGAGGATAGGAAGGGGGAGGAAGAGGAGGGGGATAGGACTCGAAGGTGGAGCGTGGAGAAATGTTATGGGTGCGTGGAGGAGGAAGTCGAAGGCGAAGGCAAAAGGGCGAGCAACTTACCGTATTCTCCTCGGAGGGAGTGTACGCCAGGAAGTGGGGGAACGAAGAGCGTCTGAGAGCGAGTGTACGAGAGAGCCTTGTCTTGTCTGACCTCACTGCATGGCCTTGCCTCGTTCCTCTCTTCCTTATGCATCGGTCCTACCTTCATACAGCCGACCCGGCCTCGTGGCCTCTCAAGGGCCCAACCCAATCCATAGGCTTACAAAAAGTCCAACAGGGGGAAAAGAAAAAATAAAGGACAGTTTTGATGATTCATGTGTATATGTATGTATGCCGGAGGATGCCAGCAGGCGCCAAAATCAGAGATCATACCAAAGGATAAGTAGGTAATGTAATGTAATAGCCTAGATGCAAAGTGTTTTTATTCAGATTTAATAATAAGTTCCCCGTTTAGCAGTTTGGGCACAATCCCCACCCGAGTATCATCGTATCAATCCAGAAACGTGTTTGTACACGAGGCAGGAGGGCCCGGGAGGGGAGAAGTTTTTTTTTATAAAAAAAAAAAGTGCGCGTGCGTCTTTTTTGTTGTTTATTTCCCCATCTTATTCTGGTATTGTTGTTAAAGAAAATCCCGATCAGTATGTATGTAATTGAAAGTGTAGCACAGAGACTTCTGAGGAAGGAGTAGGATAAAAAAAAAAGAGAGAATCTCTGGTTTATTCTGTTTCCCCGATTTCTCCAATCAAAGGCCAAACAAAGATGCCCGCGTGGTTGAGTGGCTTTACGACAACGCAAAATAACTTGACTTGAAAATAGTCCGTGGTCCGATAGATAGATGGCCACGCGTCCGCGATTCCTCCCTCTTATCGATCACCCACAAACGCCTGCCCCTCTTCGTATCCAAAACGTGTACGCCCTTCTCTTCCTTCTCTCTCTCACTCATTTATATTTATTCTGATCATTGACTACTGATGTCGTATAGTATCATATTATACTATGCAATTCACTATCTACTATTGTACGAAAATAACGGGAAAAGATCTACCTTTTGAAATAAAATTTCTTTCTCCACTAAGGCATCTTTTTAAAGACAAAGGGGCATATATGAATTAGAAGTAGATTATGCTCTTACTCAAGAGGGTCACAGTCTGTCACGCTTTCGTGATAACGAATCATATCAATAATATAAAAATTGCTGAAACCGTGACAGCAGTATTAATTCTTAGATAACCAGTCATTTATCATCCGCCCCAGATATACACAAAAGCCATCCAACTCCATCAGCATATACCTACCCAAAATATAACTTCATCCTCTTTTTAGTTAGCTCTATCCTGTCAAGATTCTGACTCTGACTCCGAACTAATCCCAAGTCCAAGCCGAACCTTCCTCTCCATCGCCCGCGCCTGCGAACGGAAGTAGAAAAATTGGAATAACACCTTCACATCATTCAAATAATTATATTCAGTATCACTTCCCAAGAAGCAAAAATGAGAAATCAACTTACGAACAAGTCCAGGAAGATGGTCAAGGTGCTTCCTATTTTTGTGTACGTGCGGTGTTTCATGTATTAAAATCACAGGTACGAGGCCAGATAAGATGAAATGAGGTAACACAAGGGAAGGTGGGGAAACACGATACAAGGGGAGGTAATTAAGTACCCAAATAGATCCGTGCGCCAAGATTAGTTAGCATCAGCAAGCAACTACGGAAACAAAACGAAAAGAAGAGAAGAGAAACCCGGAGTTGGGATTGGGTATTTTGGTTGGGTAGAGAGTACGGTAGACGGAGCAAATTCAAAAGAAATATAAAGAACGAAATTCCTCACCAGCAAGCCAAGAAGCATTCGCAATCAAATGTTTCTTCTCCATCGATTCAGCACAAATAGAGAGCGCGTACGTAACATTCCCGGCAATAGAAAACATGAAAAGAGCCAAGGAAAGGCCCTCACATCGGGTTTGGAAGTTTTTCACTATTTTGGTGTTCATTTTTACACGGTTTTAGCGGTTTACGTTTTCGGGTTTTGATGTATGGGACAAGGTTTGTAGATAGATTTATAGATGAACAAATTCCAGATCCCAGATACATCATGCGTATCAAATGTACAGGTTTTTCAGCACCCACGGGTAAACCAAGGGCCAAGAGAAAGCGCGTACAAATCGCCAAAAAGGTAACAATTCGAGTGGATTAGGATTAGGATTGGATCGGATTGGTCGTGTGGAGAACCCAGGCGGATGATGCCGGACACGAGGTCAAGAAGGAGTATTCATTTATAATTAGTAGAAGGAAAAGAAAATATTAGAACAAAGAAGTTTAGGAGGGAACAAGTAAAAAGGTACGTACAAATTTGTGGTATCCGAGATCCCACTTGATATACAATGCACAGCGTCAAAAATCATCACGGGTAAGATACGCGATATAACACGGGATAGATGCATGATATAAAAAGAATAAAGTTCATCCGCGAATTAGTTAGACAATCTCAAATAATTGAAAAAGTAACGCTTTGTCTTCCGAAGGGAAAAAAAGAGTAGAAAGCAAACATAAAAATCTCGGCAGTTTTTTTTTTTTACTTCATTCTGCGCTTCTCTTCCTTCCAATGTTTTAGACTCAAGCTTAAAAACCTCCTTCATACTCGGCCACAATCAGCCACACCCCACAATTGTTTATGTTATGGATATACTTCCATACGCACGGACGTGTGTGAGGACGTAGATCTCTCTTACTCGTGTTGAATCTCTTCCACATCCACCTTTTCTCCACTCGAATTCAGATCCAAAACCATACGTTTGGTATGTTACTCCATACTTTAGCCCGCCGAGCGGCAATAGGAAGTGCGCGGTCGTGCGTGAGATATAAATAGACCGCTTTAACCACACTATCACACTGCCCCTTAGATATCGAATAATGGGCATCGGATCTTGCGTATTGAATAGTATACACGAAGAATCAGAAGGAGCTCTACGACAAGATTTTGTCCAATGCACGATACCGGTGTGTCTTGGTATGGTTTGTTTGTGTAGCTCTCGATGTCTATCACCTCACCACAAACAAACGGAAAAAAGAAGAAAAGAAGAGGAAAAAGAATGTATAAAAGAAGGGTCGAAGCAATAAAAATATGATGATAATAAGATATAAAAACTTACGATAAAGAACCGCACTTGTCCAACCAATAACCTGACTCTTCCACTCTATCACATCCTTCGGTCTCCCATCCTCGTTATCATTCCCACTCCCATTGCTATTACCTTGTATGATACGAGAAACTAGCCAAGCTACTATCCCCGTTGAGAAGACGAAGGTCAAGGCCAATAGATATCTTATGAAACCGGATGATGATAGTGCATTGAGCAAACGTCTCGCTGTTGTCTTCCTTTCCTTTCTTTCTTGCGTTTGACCGTTAAGGAGAGGTGTTTCTTCCCTTGTACTTTCTTCGTTGATATTGGTAGTATTAGCGCCGTTAATATCATTATTTGCATTCTGAGAAGCTTCGTCTCTCCGTTGTGCTTCATAGAAATACCGATAATAGTATATCTGATAGAGCAAGGTGATATCACATAGCGTGTACTAGATAGCAAGAAAAGATTTGGGTTGTTATATAGATAGATAGTTTATCAACTAATTAGGAGTTGGGTAAGATTAAGTAGAACCTGGACTCACATAAATTGCTAGGATGATAACGGTTGCCTAGATAGATTTATTAAACTTGATGAACAAGAGAAGGAAAATAGATGCCTATCTAAAGTTGCTCACTTGTAGGCCGGCCATACAAGCACCTACGCCACCCGGATAATAGTTGCGAGATAATATGTGTATTAGTTCTCATGCTAAGATAACAAAAGTAAAAAAGAAAATAACGTACCGATAAGATTACACAAATCGCCCAATAACCAAATAAGGACGAATAAGACACTGAGACCTTCCCCAGACTTCAACTGGTAGTTCTCAACTATTTGTGGTGAGTAGACTACAATCCTGTTGTGCATACATGGATAGACTTAGAAGCTAGTTAAGTGTGGGGACGTAAAGTGAAAATGGAGATGATTTGGAAGTAAAATAGATGCCAGGGGGTGGAAGAACTTTGAGGGCAGTCATATGTTGATGCTCAGTATTGAGCATGTTGTTGCAAAGGAATGAGGGTTGTGTATGGGGTGAGGGACGTACCAGCATGCTATCGAAACCCAACCGAGCTTAATTCACGAGAAAAATGATGATTTAAAATCAGTATTTACATTTAAGCACCTAGTTCTGTGGTTTATAACATACTGCGCTACTAAATCCCTCACTTCCCATTTTAATTTCTTTTTTCTGCTTTCTTTCGCTCCTGATCCCGTGTGTATTTTCTTTCTTGATGCTTCTAACTTGAGTTTGCAGTACCGCAAACAGCAACTCTTTTGGGTCCTTTTTCTTCTCTTCAGGTATACTCGTCTGCCAAACTTGGATTCAGTCGTCCGTGAAGCGTTTAAATAGAAAACCACAGAGGGGTTGTAAAATTTTTTAAATGCGGTGAGTAGAAATTCCTTGGTTCATCCGAGTCCGAGTCTAAACCTTTTGTTCCGTTCCTTCTCCGTCCCGACCGAGGGCCCTTTCCTTTTTGGAGATGTGGGATCACGTGAATCATTACGTGTGTTAACTCTCGCCGACCCACATTAAAGTCACAACTCAGTGCCCATTCTTATACGGTGTTTTTGTCCTTTGTGACAGCCTATTTGTATTTCTATCTACTACTGATCTTTTGTTTTTCTCCTTATGGCGACCGTTGCCTACCATATCAAATCAAATTACGATCCTGAAGAAGACAAGGAACGTTTAATACTTGAGACTGGTCAACTTACTTCCGATGCCAGGGATGGAATAGATGATGACGGTGATGATACACAAAAGAAAACTGAGGTTGGAGACGAAGAAGATGCTTGGCTGAAGGAGAGACCATTTGGTGTTAATAAGCGCATTGCAAACCCGCCAAGGTTTGTTCGTGCCACTGTTGAGTATGATATTGAACATTATGACGGATATGAGCGGTTGGAACAAGGCGGAAGTGGTAGCTCTGTTACTTTACAAGAAAAAGACTCAAAAGAAGAAAAGGAAGAAGTTAAGAGTGTGGGGAGCTGGTATAGAACTCTTGTCAAAAACTCAGGATCCACTACCACAAGTACAACTACGACGAATTCCGCTTCTGTTTCCGGAAGATGCACCCCTTCATCATCATTTGAAACCCAAGAGCTAGACACTTTTACTAATTCACAGAAGGGGCAAAAGATATCTATGAAGAAGTATGGGATTATAAAAAGAGACAGGAATAATTGGTTTATCACCCGTGCTTTAGAGGCTGAGGCGAGGCAAGCACAGACGGGTAACGAGCCTCAGCCTTCGTCCTCCTCATCAAACTCAAAATCTAGCTCGGGTTCTGGTACGGGGAATCCTTCGTATTCGACACTCGCTGACATACTAGCCCGAGATCCTCCACCAAAGCCTACAGAAGCACAGTATACACCGCCTGTATGGCTTGCGATCGGACCAAGTAACAAGGGTTTCACGATGCTAGAGCGTAGTGGATGGAGAGAAGGTGAAGCCATTGGGAGAGCCTCCCGTGCTCGTGGTGGACTAGGATACTCTGGGAAAGGGAAGGAAAGAGAGGTCGATGAGGTCAAGGAGCCGGAGATTATTGACCTTTCGTATGTTGATGATCGGATCATTGATCTTACCCAAACGGACGAAGATGAAGATGATGAAGAGAAAGAAATAGAGAAGAAGGAAGTGGTTGAGGGAAGGACTGCAGTATCACTACGAGTATCAGAGCAAGACCAGCTTGTCTCTGAAACTGATCTCGATCATAACCCGAGGGCACTCATTACACCCCTGCCAACTGTTCTCAAAGCGGATAGGCTCGGTATAGGTCTTAAAGCGAAGATGGTTGGTCGAGGTATATATCGTGAACCTGTTCGAAAGGTTACACACTCTCAGGCCGCGATGGCAGCACATGTGAGAGCTGGCGAAGCATTGAAGAAAGAGAAGAGAATTAAGGGGAGGGGGAGACGTGGGTTTGAGAAGGTCAAGAAGAGGGAGGCGGAACATAGAAAATTTATGCTGAACTATCTGAATACCTGATATTTGTACCAATGCCAACCCTCGGGTTGTTTGTCTTTCTCAGTTAGGTTGCCGCATTCAAAGGAGATGAATACGTTTTACCTGTCTCACTGATTAATGAATTAGCTCTTGTATCTGCTAAATAGTCGAAACTGCACTTCAAATCACACTCAAACAAATAATAATAACTTTTGATTATACACTTCCTAAGTCGAAACCTTATTTATTAAAGAGTAGTAACCTTGACAAGCTTCAGACAAGAGTTATTATATAAAATTTGTGCAAAAATTAGAGTGTTGCTAAGGTGATATGTTTACGGCAGTTACTTTTGCGGCGGAACAAGGTCTGTCTATTTGTTTTCCCTTACTAAAAATGGTAATTTTTGAGCTTGTTACACGTACAAAACACGTGAGAATGACTGTATTTGGTAATTTGATCAATATGGAATATGTGGTATCACGGGGGAGTCTTCCCTTCTATCAATAAATAAATGAATAAGAAAGGCGCTGCTTCATCTCACTCCGTCCTCTTTCTTTCTGCCTAGTCTCTCAGCCTCAGATTTGCCATCAATGTCAACATCGACTCCCGCTAGCGCTCTCGCAATTTTCTTGAACGGCAATGATATGAGTAGTAGTAATCCTCTGCCCTCTACTCATGCTCGGCACCGAGAACGAAGAAACTCAGATACTTCTGTGTATAGCTCTACATATTCGGACTCAGATACCTTGTATACTCGTACTACTAAGACAGCGCGTAGCTCTTTATCAAGTACTACTACTAAGAGACACAGTAATGTCGAATTCGGCTCATTCAAGTTTAAGGACAAGGGGGAAGAAGAAGACAGGGATAAGTCGGCTCGATATAGCCTTTCTTCAAGTTACTTGCTGTCATTGACCTCTTTGCCTGAGGAACAGGCGCAAGGAAGGGGCGCAATGGGAATACTGTTCAAATCTCTTACATTCCTAAAAGTCTTGCCCCAGATCTCATCGGCCCGAGCTGAGTTGGGGGCTGTGATGAGTGGGAGTAGACCAGGAAGTTGGTATGGAAGCGGGAACGGAGGTGGGACTGAGACAGTTTCGTCTCTTTCAAAACAAAGAAAAGTGATGGATGATTTGTTGGAGTTAACTAGGTGAGTGGGTTGATTGTTACTTTTTGAGTATTTCAATCTCTTTTCTCTGTTATTCTATTTCGGGTGCTAGTGATTGTGGAAAATATAATTCCTTGGGGGAATCTTCCTTTCGGGAAAATATACACCAAACAGTATTTTACCACCACCTTGGGACCCGTCAAATTCCACGGACGGGGATAAATAGCCATACGATACCATGGATCATTAGTAATGAAATTTCATTGCTAGGCGCTGTTGCCTCTTACACGATGCATCTATGTGGTCTAAATTAATGTCCAATCAATGGCCCGCAACATCTCGATCGCAATGAATCTACTTCCTCATCACACATATTGTATCAAATACTCATTTGTATTTTTCTTCATCCTTTTACTTCATATAGAGACGACTTGCCACACCACATGCGTCGTTCCGCTCTTAAACTTATAGACTTCTCTTTTTCCAACCTCGTTCGAGACATATTTACTGGATTTGTAAGTAATCACTCTTATTCATGTCTCCATTTTCTCGTATATAAGAATAAATATCTTAAACATCAATGTGCATCGATCGCGTGTTTGGTTCGCACAATCTACAATCTTGACAGGCCCAAAAACAGTTCCTCCTAGCACTCAGGGAGCTTTGTAGGTAAGTAACAACTTCTCAAGCTATTAATACTTCCCGTTTTACAACATATAATTACGAATACAGTGATGAATTACCATACGAGATAAGGAAAATTGGGTTTGAAGAGTTCATCTATATGATTGAGGCGGCCGCAAGCTTCGGTAGAAAGGTAATGAATAAGTTTATGTATCACGATAGACTATATCTCAATGTATCATCTACTATTTATACTGACCCATGTTGATGAGATAACAGAACTTTGCTCTCAGGCACGAAGACTGTCGAATTATTCTACATATTCTAAGGTACGTCAACACAGGTGTACACACTTTTGAAGTTCTGGGTCACTAACTCATACGTCATCTATCAACTTTGGTATTTGGTAGAACATCAGTCCAAGTATCACTGAGTTTTGCGGCCTGTGCTCATGTGTATATTGTTTGCAAAGTTTATCGGGACTCAAAACATGATTCAAAGTCAGAATTAAAATCGGGGGATTTTCAATATTCTCACCCTATTTCGGAAGTATGCATCAAACGTACTTCTTCTTGGTCCGGATTTTCAAGTAACTAATCTGTTATTCTATTTTTCATCTTTTTGTGACAGGACGAGCTGAGAGAGGTTTGCTATAAGTTGGTCGAGCTTACGTGGTAAGTATTTTAGCAAATTTCTTCCCTAAAAGTAAAGACCAAAGCATAAGGACATCTTTTGCCTCTTTTCTTATTACTTACTTTATTTTTCATCTAAAGCGATGACTCCCCAACACAAATCCGAAGGGATGCTCTTGATTGGCTGTGGCGCCTTGAGAACATTCGATGCTCGGATCTGACCACTGTAAGTAGATCCAAGTACCAACCCTTCATTCAAAATATAAAAAGTATTCGTCTTTTATAGCAAGAACGTGGGGAGCTATGGAAAAACCTATTTGATTTACGAGGGAAGGATAACGAAAGGCGGGACAATGAAGAGTAATGACAAATTCCATACGAACGCACTGAATATTTTTGGCTTACATTTACGGATCTGACGATTCACCCTTCATACTAGGTTCGAACCTATGTCTACACTCACGAGGCTCTGGTGGTTTAGTATATTGAAGTCTTGGGCGCCCGACTTGATTCATGATGATGTACGTTTACTATTCAATCACTCCCCGAAGCACATACATATTTACACAATTGTTTGCATTATGCCCTCTTTTCTGACCAACCCCATAGAGGAAGAAAGATATTGGGAAAGAACTTTTCATCGCAACAAGGGAAACGGAGCCCATAGAACTACGCACCCGAGGATTTGAGTTAATTGCATTGTTCTCAAATCTCCCAGTCTGGAAGGATATGTACGATCATGTTAGTAGACAAATTCATATACTATCTACCCCTTTGGTTTGAGTGCTTATATATTATTATACAAGGGTACATGGCGACAAATCTCAGATGAATTTATCGATTTTTGTATGTGAGTTACTCGTCCCCTCTGCGTAAAGAGAAACCGTGTGCTTATTATTGTATTTTTTTAATTTTCCGTTCGGGTAGGCGAGATGCCACACGAGTAGACAAAAACAACATCATGACCAGGACACAGCTACTTCTCATGGAATCCACCTCTTCCAACTCATCCCGGCTACTAAACGAAACTGGGACAGAAGAAATGAGTAAAGAAACGCAGCTAATTTCGAAGAAACAAAACAGAACTTCAATCGGGTTTATACGTGAGATTCAGAGAAAACAAATTCTTGATGTTGCTGCTCTTGCTGCAAGTCAGACTGTTAAGTATGTAAATTCATTTCTCTTTTTCTTTTTTTAAACTTGTGTATCTTACATGGACTTTACCTCCGCATTATAGAAGGAACTGTGGCCCCGATTCAATTTCCACCGTTGAGGCATCTATGGAGAACTTAGCTGTATTCACTCTTCCAGGTGAATCGGTACTCGTCATGGTACGTTGTTCATTCTCTATTTTCTCCATCTTCCCCCTTCCTCCTCCTCCTCTAACATGACCATATTTACTAATGATCATACTCGACAAACAAAACAAACAGAAAGACCAACAAGAAATCCTCTATCAGAGGATATTCGAGTTCTCCAAGCTCGAAGCAACGCGTCCGATAGCCGTTCAAGCAATGTACGTATTGATGACCATACAGGAATGGATTTCCAAGACTTCTTTTGCTTTGGTACGTCCCTCCTCTCTTTCTCCCTCCCTTGTTTCTTCATCTGACTCAACGGCTAATGGTACTAATGGGATAATCGTGCGTATGATTTTCTAGGGACCTCCTTGCTAGACCATAATCGTCATAGTTTACCTCACAGACCCTGATACTTATAAACTAGATTTTACGCTCGTCACTCCTTTATTATTTCCTTCCCTATCTAATTATCTCCCATACTTTCATAGGTTTATATACCTCGGACTTAATGACACATATGCGGACTTGGATTTTTTTTGGTTCTATTTCTTTCTTTCCTTTTCTTTCAGAGTTTACACCCATTTCAATGTTTTCTCTTTCCTTATTTAAAATTGCTCTGGGAATTGAGTGATTTACGTTTTCTTTCTTTCTTTTTCATGAAATGTTTGACATTATTTCTATGGTTTACTGTTTGTAGTACAAACTACCTCTGTATTTTATAGACCTCTGTAATCGTACATCATAACTACAGATACACAACAGTATCCTTCCAAATAGTTTTCTCCCCTGTTATCGGGAGGAAATCCACGCACGAGTATGTATACGTGCATACGAGCTTAGTGAAACCCAACATCGTCAGCCCAGCCCAGCATCTCAGACACATCTTAGCTATCAAGAAGA
Source organism: Pyrrhoderma noxium (assembly GCA_002287475.2). Lineage (NCBI taxonomy): Eukaryota > Fungi > Basidiomycota > Agaricomycetes > Hymenochaetales > Hymenochaetaceae > Pyrrhoderma > Pyrrhoderma noxium. Next base: position 1,066,733 of record CM008257.1, on the reverse strand, counting down.
GAGCACAAGAACTTCTTCACCTCCCCTTCATCTCTCCCTCGTCCTTGAGTCCCTCTATTTCCGTCAGGATCTGCAAACTCAATACACCGTACAGCAATGATGGTATTTTTTGGAGAATCCGTATTGATCCACACCCGTCCATTCATACCAATTGCGGTTTCTAATGGGAACTTTGAGCCGAGGAGAGGAAGTAGGTAAAATGATGGGTCAAGTAACCTGTGAAGCAATATTTTAGTTGGGGTGAAGGGTGGGTATTCAGTATTTAAAAGTATAACAAATGAATGTATAGAGTATGAACAGAATATGTAGGGTAGACGTATAGGAAGAAAAAGAAAGAGACTTACATGCGGCACATTCCAAGGCTACAATGTACAAGGAAGCCACCTTTCAATTCACCAAATCCTTCAGACTTTCGAGTTTGAGCATCAAAACATTCGAGCTCGGGTTCCATGTCTTTGTGTGCCAGTGAAACACGCGCATATACTAATGAGTTTATCTGTGTAAATAAAAGAAAATGACGAAAGATAAATAAGATATACAGGTATGAAACGATAGCATGGCGTAACATACCTTAAGATTTGGTTTATTTCGTTTGGTAGCTCCTTCAAAAGCATAGCCGTCTAGTGAGGCATTATGTGCACTACCAAGATCGACTCGCCAACCTTCCCCAATTCGTCCGGTTACAATCCCAACTACATATTCTTGTGGTGCGGGAACATACTGTATATATTAGACCAGCCGACATCGCAATGGAAAACGGAAAATAATTTAGTTCAAGTCCAAATGCCCGTTCCAATAAAAGAGAAAAAGGAAGGAATTACAAAGTACATATGTAAGAAAGGATTAGAAAAAAGAGAAAGAAAACCGTACACGACGTGAATTACTCTCGACCCACCATTTGCTTCTATTCGCAGAGTGCTTTAGTTCACCCGCTCGGGTTGAGATGATCGACGATTCACCACCTAATGCGTTCGTGCCCTGCATTAAACCAGGACCAAGTTTCAAGTTTGCATGTTGAGCGTCAACAAGTTCGCCAGGCAGAGTTACTGACGCAGCCATGTTTCTATAAGTCCACAGTTGAAGTTTGACGTATAATTGTGTGTATAGCCTGAATGCTAATTAGAGAATGTTGCCCTGAGAGCGCTATTTGTGGATATGTGCAATTTGAGTCAATGTAGTACTCGTTATTTTTGATTCAAAAGGGGCAAAGTAAGACGTAGATTCAGAAGAATTTGTAGACACAGTATTTCTTGATTACCGATGCGGATTTGTTTTACTTGAGAATGCAAAATAGAATTTCAAATGGTTTTTCTACGCAGCAATCTCCAATTGAAAGTTTTGATCACGTGATCGAGGCCCATTTAGGTAAACCGTTTTCCATTTTGGTACGATTTATTTGTGGCTTTCTGACAAACAACGAAGTCAGACAACATATTTCTACTTACGGTTGTATCAATCTTACCTATGTCTAGTTATTATGCTCCTCGACTTTATACTTAACTCTGTAAGTGTAGATCGTCTCAAATGAGGCTTGAACTATGTCTTTTGTTATTGCTTTATCCGGTTTGCATATTGCTTTATTTAACCATAATTTCCACAATGGTAACCTTTCTCCTGGGAAAGGCAAAAAAAAGTTATGTTTTTTACTAGGCGATGTCATACTGTAGTCAGGTAGTCAAGTTACCCCCCGCTCTAAGTAAATATCGTTTACACGGGACACTAAACGCAAACTCTCAGGCGGTTTACTACTATCTCAAGCTCAAATTATAGATACCTATTTTTATCTGACGCAACATTCTAGAGTATCTCAGTAATAACAGATCAGAGCTACTATGCACCATCATTATCTTTGTCTATGCTACAGTAAAATATTGTTCTACTCATTCTTTGCCGGCGCTGTTTGTTCCTGTCTATTCTCAGGTTGCTTTCCTTCCTATGTGTATAAAATGTCTCTCTCATAGGCTGTAACTTCTCATTATCAACTCACTATCCTTACTTTCATACCAGCTGTGCAAATAGCATCCCACTTTCATTCATTCCTTTCACTCCTTTTGATCTTTGATTAAAGATGCAACTTAAGTCTCTCGTTACTCTATCAGTCGTTCTTTCCTCCCTCTCTTTTTCAGGTCTAGTCTCCGCCGCTCCTCAGCAAACCACTGGTACAACAACGACTAGTGCGGCTACTGGTGCGATACTTACCGGTGTAGCAACTACCGATGCAACAACCACCGCCCCAACTTCTACGGCAACAGATTCTTCATCTCTTACTACAACTGCTGATACTACTACTACCACTTCTTCAGATACAGGAAATTCTACTTCTTCAGGAAACTCTAACTCTTCAGGAAACTCTACTTCATCAAGTAACTCTACCTCGTCCGGATCGCATGTATGTACCGTATCCGATCTCACGTTTAAGATAAATCTAATATTAGCTTCATTTTCCAGTTCGTCATCTACAGCGACTCTTGGGTCACAGGTGGTGCTCCAGAGGCTTCCCAGATTGAGGTAAGTTAATTATAATATCTCCGCCTTTGCTCCTCTTTAGGCCGTGTACTAACCGAATATTGCAATCTAGGGTTACAACGCCTTGTAAGTGCCGCGCCACTATTGCTTAAGTTGCCTTTTTGCTCTCAGTATTTTCTAACTTTGCCTTTTTTGTCAACGCTTCCCCTTCTACCTTTCTTCCCACCCTACTAAGCCTTTTGTCTTTCCTTTTGAGTGACAAGTCATCAGATCAGGCTCAAAACTGGGAGACCCTTGATGATGCAACACGTAAGAAGGTCAAAGAGGCTTATAGTCAGGCTGGTATCAAACTCATGGTCTCTGCTTTCGGAGGTACTTCCACCCCAACTACCTCTGGAGATGATGCCAAGGCAGTAGCAGAGAAGATGGCTGATTGGGTTATTAAGTATGATTTAGATGGTATTGACGTTGATTATGAAGATACAACGGCTATGAATGCCAAAGACGGTAAGGCTGAAGAATGGGTTATTACTTTTACGAAAGCGCTCCGTGAGAAGTTACCACAGGGAAAATACACTTTGACACATGCTCGTAAGTCTTGAGTTATTATATCTTGATGAAAGGAAGGGGTTTGCTAATGATTGAATGGTGGTGCTTAGCTATGGCTCCGTGGTTCTCTGACAAGACATATACTAGTGGTGCTTACATGAAAATACACAAGGAAGTCGGAAGCATGATTGATTGGGTAAATGCTTTTCTTAAATTTCAGCAGTCTAGAATCCGCTAACGTACCATATCGTGTTACCCGATATAGTACAACATTCAGTTCTACAACCGTACGTAACCTCCATTTACATTCTAAGCCACAATTCGCCTATAATTATAACTAAAATTCTCGAAATCCTTTTCCTAAACAGAGGGTGACTACGAAGACTGTGACTCCCTCATCACCAAATCTAAGGGCACTCCCGGAACTTCTCTACTCGAAATTGCGGCTGCCGGCGTTGACATGAACAAACTCGTCGTCGGAAAGCCTGCTGACACCAAAGCCGCAAGTAACGGATACATTGCACCCGCTGACCTCTCCAAATGTCTCGCTCAAGCTAAGGAGAAAGGTTGGAGTGCGGGTGCCATGGTTTGGGAGGTAAGCTTATTCCATTAGCATGACTCATTGTCTAGAACGCTTATTGATTAATTCGTCTAGTACCCCGCTGCTGACTCCAAGTGGATCAAGGATGCCCGCGGAAGTGTTTTCTAAGTGAGTATAGCAGTTGAGTGGGTTTAGAGAGTATGCTTTGTTCTTTTTATTTTTATGTATAAGTAAGACGTAAGAACCTGGATGGGTTCTGTTAGATACAGAAGCTGTATTGTAACATTGTATTCACAGATTTATTGACTGATATCTGTAGACTGAATATAGTATTAAATTTTGACCTGATACTTATCTAGTTCTACAAAGAGTACATTTTCAATAACATCAACGTTTTTAAGTATATATTATCGATCATTTTTTGACGTCGTCGTACGCAACGGTAAAAGCCTAAGATGCTACATAAAAAAGATACAAATCCGAGTCCCACATAGTCAAACGCAAAAAATCGGCGGGCTTCAGTAGTCATTTCAAAATTCATCATCCTCGACATCCTCATTTGCCACTCTCCGCCTATACTTACTCCCGTTCAAATTCCTCCGCGTAGGCAAAGCTACAGGAGGACGTCCGGGCAGCTCCTTAGCATTCGCCTCCCCTTCTTTATCCTTAGCTTCATCCATATCATGTCCATCGAATCCTGCTACTCTCTTTACAGGCATAAGGCTCACAGGACGTTCATGAGCAAGTGGTTTCCTAGGCGGCTTCTCTTCATCCGACGAATCCATATCAAGATCTTCCATACTCTCATCACTAGAACTCTGTGAAGCAGCCCCACGAGTCGGTCGGCCGAAGATACTGACTCTAGGCTGGAGTCGAGGCTTTGGTTTCTCCGTGCTTGATTCATCAGGAGCAACTTCTGGTTCCCTGAGAGTCTTGGCGTATGTCGAAAGTACGCGGACAGTATTCGAATCGAGTGGTACATCAAACAGCTCGAGAATGAATCTCCGGACGGGTAAACGTAATCTCTGAGTAGAGATCATGTGAAGGACGCGATAGTACAGAGACGGAGAAGAGAATGCATGTCGGAATTCAGCCTTGGATTTCATTCTAGGGTAATATTTTAATAATGTATCTTAGAATTTAGATTTGATACACTTACTTCGCAAGGGATCGGGATGCAGTGTTGGCAATGACCGTATTTGCTAAGTTCCCTATCGTAGTAAGAACGTCCAATTCTTCTTGTGACGTAGGAGGAGTAAGGACAACTCGCTTCGTCGACTGCTCAGGCTGACTCCAAGCAGGGATCTAGAGTAGCTTCAGTACATAGCCCATTATAAAGAATTTAAAATTACTTACAGATACAAATTTATCTAGATCAGAGGGAATACATAACCCCGTTGGCGCACCTAGTGGTGATAATGTTGACTCCCATCCATAATCATCTAATATCTCGGCTCCCTGGGCGGTTGAAGATATTAATCCAAGAATGAAAAAGCACGTCCTATATCTTCGTTAGTCTTCCCCAAGAAAAAATGGAGGAAATGTATAACCCACCCCCTGAGCGAAAGAACCGGAGAAGATTCAGCGATTTCGATAACTACAGGTATGATCTCTTCTTCTTCAAGGAAATGAAGACCGCCTTCTCCTGTGGCAATATTTCCCTATGTCTTAGTCAGTAATGCAGAATGACATTTCACTAAAAAGGATACTAACGACCGCCCAAAGAACACTCTTCAGCCTAAAAATGATCTCAAGGTCGTCGCTCTCTAATGCGTGTTGACGAACGAAATGTGCAAAATCAAGGAAATGGCCTTTCTCTTGAAGCACTTGACAACCGAGATCCGTTTTGGCAAGCTCGCCGTAGAAATGTGTAGGAGCGACACTATCAAAAACTCTAAGAAGGACAATGATTGAGTAAATATGTAGATAGTTAAAGTAGAGCCGATAATCCGACTCCGACTTACTGTTGTTCTTCCTCAAATTCTTCCGTGGTATGCAAGTTGAGTTCCCGAGATAAATACGTCTCAATTTCAACAACATATTGAAGATTTCTTTCCTGTCATTTGATTTAAAATTGAGCATAATATCACCCAAGAAAGTCAAAATAACAAACATGTAGCCAAATATCCAACTCTCGCTCTATAAAGCCAACATCGTAAAGATACCGGAAACCAACAGGGGTTGCCATGAACCTTAGTCATATAAGTTTTATTTATTATTTCGACCCAAACTTAAGATATAAAAACTTACTTAAACAAAAGGGTATTTGCTACCTCCCCAAGGTGCTCAAGAGTCGGATGCATATCAACAACAATCTTCAAAATATCTTGTGATTGACAAGCCTCTTCTAGAAATTGTACAGCAAGTTCTGAGACAGCTGGATCCGGGTCATAGAGTTGAGTTAAAAGGAGACGCAGCATCCAAGCATTTGCCGTTGGAGTAGCCTGAATGAGCACCCCTAGATGTCGAGTTGCAAACAGTCGGATATGCTGATATCATGAGGGTCAGTACAATGTATAAGAGAATAGTGGCAGGAGGCACCTTGTAACTAGAAGTCAAGGCTTTGGATAGCACAATACGGGGGTGTCCATCGCTACAGAGGGAGTTAAAATGGTAACTTCGATATAATATAAAACCTACCTCGTATAATCCAAATTCTCTATGATACCTTTTATCAAATCTTCCCGGCTTCTCAACTCACTCATACGGTAGAAAGCCGTAAAGATCTTATGCCTTTCGAGTAACCTACAGTTTTCAATTTAGACCTTTAAATATACCAAAGCTATCTTGAAACTTACTCAAGTCCGTCTTTTTGCTTACTGAGTGTGCCGAGCATTTCAAGGTATCCAGATGTTAGGGTTTCTTCGACTCTTTTTTTCGAGAATATTGGATCAAAGTCCGAGGCCGTAGTAGAACTTAATATCTACTGCATTTTAGTCGACAGTCAGGCAGCACTATCAGATAAAGAGAGCTTCTTACAGGATCTAACTGTCGGAATCCCTTTACAATTTGCGGTAAGAGTTCATCTTCCATTTGTAGATATCGAACACCATCGGCATTTGCCATTAGTGTTGTTAAAAGGGTACACCCCAATTTAATCCATTTCAAGTTCGTCTACAAACCCACATAAAAAGTAAGCTTTATCACTCCAGCATCTTCAATATACGAGTTACCTTAGATTTCCTAATTTCCGAAAATCGACGATTCTCAGGATGAAAGAACGTCATCAGCCGTTTGATGAACTTCGATACTCTGATAGCTTCTTCAAGGCGTTTAGCATTTAGCAGAGGACCTTCAATCAAGTCTAATAGGGTATCATAATTCCATTTTGTATAATCTCGTGTCAACATAACCTAATGTAAACCGTTAATACTTGTCAAATGATGGTCGGAATGAAATACCTGGGTATCAATAATGGAACCCTGGAATGTTTTATCGTCCATTTGCATTGCCATCTTAATCTTCACCTGCTCCACCTGGCGTTGTCCTCGTCGGACATGGTCTTCCACTGAATTTGCACTATTTAAAAACCATCATATGGACACAAAAAGTAAATAAAAAACGTTTATACGGATAGGATTTGATATTACCGTTGACGGGAATTAGTTATCGTCGTAATAGGTTGTAATCGAGATCGGTGTCGATTGAAGCTATCAATCGCTGCCAACGCCGTCGTCCCCACAATACGATGTTCCGGGTCCGTATAGTCCGCAGAGAGTGAAAAAATACGAGGTATACTCTGCAACTTTGCCGCAAACGAAAGGGGTAACACTCTATTCGCTATTTGCAATATCTCGCCCATCAGTAAAGTAGCTTTTCTAGTTAGATTTGATCCCAGTGTCGATTCTTCGAGCATAGCTATTAGTGCCTACATGAGAATCACCTTTAGTGATACTTTTTATTATAAATTTGTATCTGTTAATTTTAACCCACATCTAAGATCCCGGCCTTTGTTAGTACAGCGGTCAAAAGACCGAGGAAATGGTCCGTTAAATGAAATTTATCTGTGGATTTTATTGGTGCTTCCTTTGTCTTAACCTGTTGTGACAATGGGCGGTGACGTCTGTACACTAAAACATGGAAAAGATCCCAATGTTAAATAAAAGTAAAAACCGTATTTAGTTCCAAACCTACTCGTTAATCTCCTTCCGTCAATAAATGGTTTATACCATTCTGGCATTTCGATATTAAGGAGCTCAAAGAACATGTCCAATACTACCTCCTGAAGAACATTTCAAAATAGAAATAAGGATACCAGATGCCAAATATCACTTTTTATATTAGAAGTACGAACCCTTGTTTCCAGAGAAGGTATTCGAAGGGTATTGATCATAGTTCGTATAGCAAGCATATCGTTCAAGCAAAGATACATCAATCCTACAAGAGACGATTAATACCATTATCAAAATACTGAAAAAAGTCAAATCTCTTACCACTCCACGTCCGAAGTATAACATTAGCAACCTTTCCGGTACTCCGCATACGTTCTGTATGAGCAATTCCCTTCCCATAAGCATCCGTTATACCACATAATGCAATCTTAGAGCAAAGATAATAGCGGAGAATCGTAAGAACACGGAAGACAATTTAGAACAACAACTGAATAAATTACTTCTAAGTCTGTCCCAGGATGCATGTACGCCCTAGTTTTAGGTGCATCCACGATATACAAGAATGCCATTGCAATCAAGGAGATAAGTTCAGTAGGCCCCTCTGCAAGGGCCTGGAAGAGAACCCGAGTACCACCCGTTCGCACCGTAAGATCAACGTCAATTAACACTATAATGAAAGTTAAAATGATGATATTAGCTGATTAGTATCTCTTGGGCAGTACAGAGGGAGCCATACATATCTCAACAAGAGTCTCGCAGCATATATTCTTGAATGGGTCATCAGGATGATCCGCAACAGCGATTAATGCACGCATAATGGGCTCCGACAAAGGAACACGGCCAAGTCCAGCAGATAAGTGAAGAGAATTGCGTTCCGCTCCAACTTCTACAATAGCTCTTATTAACTTGACCACTTGTTCACGCTCAGCAGCATGTTTATTGTCTCGCTGAAGAGATCTATGTGACAAAGATCATATCAGCTCACAGCACAAAAAGAGAGTAAACAGAATCATTAATATTAAGGAAGAAAGAAGAAAAGACACACTTCACGATATACCAATCCAAAGAATGCTCAAGCAACCTCTCCACAGAGTCCTTATCTACTAACGAATGTCGAAGTAGGCGATACGCACAAGCCCTCGACCGAGTAGACGCCCGATCCGCTAAAGAAGGCGAAACAGCGGCAACGAGTTCATCCGTTGATACCTCATACCTCACCCTCACATGCCTTTGTAGCACATTCGTCAATTGCACCATTGCCTCCGTCCGCGCCTTCTCCAATTCCATCTCCGTAGAAGGGGGAGGAGACCCAGCCGAAGTGGATGCAGAAGAAGCGGTAGTAGCAGCAACAAGACTAGGCATCGAGGTGTTCGATCCTCCACCACTTAACAATGGACTCCGAGCATAAGATTTAAGTGTCTTTAAGAGGAGGGTTGCTTGTTGTTTTGCTGAACGTAAGTCCTCTCCTCCGTCTTCTCTTTGCAGGGATTGACCCGCGTCTGGTCTGAGTCTCCCAACAACAGGTGACTGATTACGAGGTCCTGATGGCTTCTTACGCTTATTTTGTACTGAAAGGTACAGAATAAAGGTAATTGGTATAACGTATACGCTGAATAAGAGTGAAACTGAGGACCTACCGGCATCAATTGCCTTGTTGATAGCATGTATTCTACCATTAGCCTGACCAAGTTCAGATTCAACACGTTTCCGTATAGAGTCCTAAAATATATATAATAACTAATAAGATATTGAACAGAACTCCAACATTGATAATAAAGAAGGAAGAGTAAAGATAACAATATAAACTAGAAACATACATCAATATCCATCTTGAGGAAGTTAACCGCCCCTTCCTTGATCCTCGTTGTCTTCTCCAGCATCTCCTTTAACGTCTCAAGCTGTTCCTGCGGGTCTCTCCCATCGATTTCCGGGAACGAAATCCCAATCGAAACCTCCGTATCATTATCCGAAGTACCTCCCATACCTCCCATAGTCGACAATATACTTGAACCCACACTTGAGTTTGGGTTATTGTTGCTATGCATCATCACATTCAGATTCCCCGACCTAGAAACACCCGTCCTTGAACTCTCCAAACTCGACCGACCCGTATTATTCGCCCACATAGAATTAGCACCTCCACTAGTCGTGGTCGTAGTCGTCGTTACTGTTGAACCTCCTCCTCCCCCAACTGCTGCATTCGTATTTGCATCATCGAGGGACGGCCGAGGTACCACAAGACCGTTCCCGTTTTCAGCATTAATCCCGGGCATACTACCTGATTTCCTTTTCTCTTTCCTCCTTTCTTCCAATGACTCTTTTCAGAGCTAGTCTTTTAGAGAAAAACAAAGGGGGGTAGGCTATACAGCTTTTAAAGAAAGATGTTTGTCTTTGAAGTTATCTGGGCACATTCGATCGATGTGCTTGCTTGCTTGCTGCTGGTTACTTGCATCCGCGCGTTACAACAACAATGTATCCGTTATTACGTAAATGTACTTAGCTTAATTTAAGATAAAACAATCGTTATCATTTATATTTATTTATAAATACTACTTGTAATTAATAAACCAAAAAAAAAAACCGGAACTTTCTCAATGTATTCGGACTTAGCGCGAATAAACGTTAATATCGGAGATAAAGTCATATTCAATCTGTCCCTGTAGTATATACATCATCATGTATGTACATATATATACAAAAATACATTGGCTTCGTTACCCCTCGCAACATAAACAACGTTTGGTTCCGTTCCTTCACATAATAAACGCATACACATGTAAAACTAATTTACGGCCCTAACTTTCATAGGGAGTCGCGGCAGGTTACCTGTCTCGCCCACCACCCTTGGAACAGTTACGAACCCCATATCCCAAGTGATTGGAAGACCAGGCTCGAATATGAATGACTCGAGGAGAACGGAAAGTACCATTTCTATTGGAAATTAATTAGCTAAAGGAAGCGACAAAGATACTTGAAATAATATTTCGATTAACGAATACTTACTCATCTCCATCTCAGAAAACTTGAATCCTCTATTTTTTTAGTCAGTTTCTTCTTTCCTTACCATGCTAAATTGTTTCGGACACTCACATGCAAGCCCTATTTCCACCATTAAATGTCATCCTACATCCCCAAATACAACACATTAATTAATTACCGGAGAGAAAACTTTGTTACCGAGCTCATGAAGACTTACATCTGAGAATAAACACCCGGTAAATGAGCCTTTGAAATACTTTCCGGAAGAGGTTCTAACCACCGAGATGGCTTCCAAACCTCTGCATCCTCACCCCAAATCTTCTTGCTCCTGTTCGCGCTCAGAATCGACACAACTACATCTGTCCCCTTAGGTACCAATACTTCTTTAACTTCGCCCTTACCATCCGCGGACTTGACAGGCCAGACAAGTGGGAGTACAGAGTCTTCAAGCGCACTAAATTCATTGGTTGTCAGTTCAAAGATAATATAGCGAAAACGGGGGGAATAGTGGGTACATGATAATCATACACTTACACACGAGAGATATATGACACAGGAGAGAATAATCTCAGTGTCTCACGACAGACAGCATCGAGGAATGGTAAAGCTTGGAGAGTATCGTAGTCGAGATCACCGTAAGCTTGGCGGGCAGCAGTCACTTCTTCCCGGAGTCTGCTCTGGACATCTTGATGCTCCGATAAGAGATGGAAGATACGGCTAAGAGCACTTGTTGTAGTGTCTGTTGCGGCAAAAATTAAAGTGCTATCCAAATTGTGATCAAAAGTCAATAAGGATTAGCATTTACTCTGTTTTGGTGAGTGTGGAAAAGTGTTAATTACTTCATGTGACCGAGTAAATTTTCCTCAGATATATCGTCTTTAGCCGTTGCTTTCACTGCATCGGAAGAAATAAAAAGGGGAGATAAGAATAAGAACAAGATCAACCACTCCCTCCTTGGTCATAACTTACACAAGACGCTCAAAATATCCTTTCCTTTCCCAGCCATATTCTCCATAGCCTCATCTCCCTTCTCCAAAGCCGATCTCTTCTGTCTCAACACCTGAGTTGAAGCTTCCGTCAATATGTCAGAAGCGTCCCGGATTTCCGACACCAATCCGCGGGGGAACATTTCTAACACCTTCCGGCGCATTTCGGGTGATCCGATCTTAACAATATAAGGTAGTAAATCCTTAAGCGGGAAAAGCTTAAGCATAAGAGGCCTAGATTAAAGGAAAACAAATCGAAATCGGTGTTTATATGATATAAGATTAGTTAAAATCAAATTGTTATACATTGCATTGATTCTAGACTTACAGCAATATTTTAATGGCATCCCCGTATGCATCCCCCTTTTTGTTCACGTCGAAGGAAGAGAAACTGTAACCGAGACCTCCTTGGCCGATATATTCTAATGCTGCACGAGTTGTCCATTCTAAGACGTCAATGCACTCCAAGCCATTATGAATATCGTTTTTTATTCCATCTCGAAGCTTTTCAAAGAATTAGAGGGAATAACCCGGGAGTAGGTGTTTGGTATTACCTGATGGGCAATAGGATACAAGACCGGAAGAACGTCACGCATATGTTTAATTGAGAAGACGGGATTCAGAATTTTCCTCTGCTTCCGATGGTCATCCCCTACAAGCACACAATTAGTGAATACATCAAAACAATAAGATTTGTTATCTATACCTCTAATAGATAGAAGCCCGTCGCCAAATGTAACATGGTTGAAACTGTCTTTGATTTAATACATTTGATAACAGTGTATCTCGTAGTCGACTTACGCATACGTCCAACCCGGTTCATCGTAAACGTTCTGGTCTTTTACCAATATATGGTGCAGAGCCAGTGGGTCGAAAACATACAACATATTTTTCTTTATCAAAGTGATCATTTAGCATGATGTTTGTCTGGGTTTCAAAGGTCATGGGGCATACCTTCAATATCCCATCAAGCTTCACGGCTGCTCCGTAGTTCTTTAGGAGGTCGTTATGAAACTCCCACCCATTAGGATTAAACACCTCTTTGATGTGTCCTAGAGTACAGTAATCTCTCATCAGTAAAAGAAGGTCCATCTACAACTTATTATTACCATAGAATAATGAGGGGCTCGGGGGACCCGGTAAGACAGATAGAGTAGACTTCGCAAAGAGCCTTTTATAGAGAACCCAGAGGGTTAATGCCCCCAGAGAGGCTGCGGCAGCTCCGCTAATTGATATAGACATTGTATGTTCCGCCATAATTATAGCTACAGAACGAAGAGGGATAGAGGGGATGGGAACTACTAAACATTGACCTCCAACCAGACCAGCTTAAATATAACTCTGAGATAGAGAGATTCTAAATCTCTAGACACATTTGGAAGTAAACAAGCGACTTCGGACCCGGTTATTGTTGGCGTCAGCAAGATTTGGGAGCAGAAGTAAGGAAAGAAGCATTTCTCTATACAAAGTGTGTGCTGATTAGCCAAGTAAAAGAAGTATCCCTCAAAGGATACCCAATATAATCGAATAGGGGAGGGGGGGACGAGGGACGAGAATTGATCATTACTTTTATTACCCACACTCTCACCCATCAGGCGACCAGGGTTAATGATATTTCCGCCGAAGATTCTAGAGAAACATATGGGGTACCAGTGTGACGTTGAGTAAGGAAGCAAAAAAAAGGTCTTGTCCGAAGGTCCACTGGATATACGAGGCCATCCACTCTACACCTCGCTTAAGTCCGAGTCGCATTAAAGACGAAGGACAAAGTGCACGGGGACGAAACGGGCGTCAACGTCCCGCAAAGTAAAAAAGCTTGAAGTTTAGTCACTAACATGAGAAGTTTTTTTTTGCTTCTTTCTTCCATCTGACTATGCTTCCAAAGTAGATCTGTCCATATGATACCTCTAAGATAAAATTTTACAGAAACAAACTATCTTTATCCCATTACCATTAACTGAAAACGAGAATCCGCAGTTTAACCCTCTTAATAGTATAGAATTTGAACATTATCCGATGAGCCATAATTTCTTGAGTGTTCCCTTGCCCTTGGTGAGATCACGAGAGACAAAGAGAAAGAGATAGACGCTCATTAGCACACATAGCTCCATTATTTATTTTTGTTACCAGGGCTACACGAAGCAAATGAGACCAGGACCATCATTCGCGATAATAGAGCCTAGTCTAGTATGAGCGAACCCCGGGGGAGTGGAAGGGGGAGATTCGGTTTTCTTGACTGAACAGCCCTATTTCATTCTCTCAAAAGAAGGACACCCCATCCGCTTTGATAGCATTCTACTCCTCTGCTCTTGTCGGATAGAATGTGTTCCTGAGAGAAGCACGAACCGAGTTTGAAAAAAGCCAGAACCACCATCTTTGAAGTTATTAGCGAAGCTGTTTATGTAATTCGACTACTTGATAAGTAGGCGTTTGCTTCTGCTTCTTATGGTGGGCCGACCCCAGGCTCAGGATTATTACTGGCAGTAAGGGGACATCAATAAGTAAAGAAATATAAGACATATATCGATCAGTCGTTCAGGAAGAAACCGCAGCCCTCAAGGGAAGAGTCATCTTTCGAAGCGGAGACTCTCAAAATGGAGTAGATTTGGAACTAACTGTATTCCAAGGAGATACCGTTTTCGTCAACTGAGTTGGGTAAACTCACATGGAAAGGAACTTATCAATGAGGAAACGAAGAAGAGTCCTTCATCATCGTTATTTTTCATCATCATAATACGCCCCTAAATCTCCCACTACGGATCAGCTAATCCCGAAACACTGCGATACTCAGCCCGACTAAATGGTTCGTAGTGAACAACTAAAAAAGGCTATCCATTGAACATTTCGGGGTAATCATATCGCGTAATCGCATCCCAGTTACATACACGGCCAACGCCGGGAGGTCTTTATTTTCAAAGCGAAGAGTGGGAACACCACCCATCACTCCGCTTGAATGGAATGCTGTACTTCAACTCCCCATACCATTTCAAACATTCGAGGGTCTCGCGGGATTACTGTACAAAATCAAACCCGAGACGACTTTTTTTACACTTCATTTGTCCATCTAGGTGGTTGGTGTAAAAAGAGGTTGACGCTTACTTAGAACATTATACATATGCATTATTCATTGGCTGTGGCTTACAAGACTATCGCCTACTTACTCCCTATCATGTACCCACCCTCTTTACCTTGGGCTTGGCTCGAACTTGGATCCAAACCGAACCCTGCGATATAATTCGCTTCAATCAAACACAACCCCAGTTCTCCAACTCCCACAGGAACTCAGGAATAGAATTAATCCCCACCCCTTCTCCGTTATTTGATGATCTAGCTGATGTAAAAAGGAAGAAAGATTGGAAAGAAAAGCATATATACCACACTAATACATTAGCTTACAAGATTCTTGCTTACTTCCTACCTATCCGAACGGGGTCAGTACTAGCAACCCTAAGAAAGCAGAAGCAAAAAGATCATTTCTTGCTAATCAAGGAAGCTCGGGATAGATAAGCGTTAGGTTTATGTACAACTACTTATACTCAAGGATATCACCGTTGACTTAAGGGTACACTTGCGCTTGCTTCAACGGAGTAGAACGTTCATTTAAAATCAACCATCACAAATTGAAGTAGTTAAAGTATTTGAATCGCTTCATAACGTAGCTCATGCCGTAGTAATAGATGACCATTTCTCTTGACACAGTATGGTAGTAATCTATAGTCCCAAACAGTCAAGTCGTGCATGAAAAACCAATACCTAACACATCCAATAAATAACTACTTACAATATCTGCGCCTACCCTTTATTTTACCCGTGAACACAGAATGCCTCAAAACCAGCAACCAAAGGAAAGATGGGAGATTAGTATCTAGATTATGTCTTCTCTCTACTTGTTTCAAAAATCAAAGGAATTTAGAGCCTCAAAAATACAGAGAAAAGTGTCTCTATAGGAATAGTATTTCTTCCACCAACACGTATATGTGTATAGCGAGATACATGTAAATGTCTTTCTTGTCTAATCAACTATCAAGACTATAGGCAATAATCAAGTTATAATCTCGAAAATGAGAACAACATCGTCAATATTATACATCAACTCACAGCATTCAACACCTCCTCACTCAAATCAACAAATACCGATCTCAAACTTAATTTTACAACCCCCACAGAAACACGGGAATAAAACTAACCCCACTTCTTCCCCGCCGTTTAACGATCTAGCCGACGTAAAAAAAGAAGAAAGATTGAAAACGAAAATACAACACTAATACATTAGCTTACAAGATTCTTGCTTACTTCCTATTTATCCGCGAACCACCTGGGAACGGGGAGGGTCAATATTGGCAACCGTCAACCCGAACTCGGACATCAAATACCAAAAAGCGCATTTCTTGCCAATGAGGGGAAAATAAGGAAGCTCGGACTAGATAAGCCCCAAGTGCTATATATAGCTAGCTGGTTATACTCAAGGGTTACTTTAACAGAGTAGAACATTCATTTTAAATCAGATTTTCACAGAGCAAAATGAATAAAGTATCTTACAATATTCTCGCTTACTTTTTATTTATACACCCCTCAATACCAATGACCAAAAGGATAAACAAAGCTTGGTATAAATAAGCGTCTATGTATAGATTACGTCTTCACCATACTTCTTTCAATTAAGTCAAGGGACTTGGGAAATTAGGGTAGCGAGCCACTCAAAGCCTCAAAATGCCCTTCGGAAGCCCTCTGCTCGGATAGGGAAAATGCCTTTGTATGAGATTTCTTCATTCAATACGTATACGTGATTAATGAGATACATGTAAATGTCTTCCTTGTTTTATCAACCACCAAAGACGTATTATAATCTTCGGGTATTATACACCAAGTACCAAATCACAACATTAAACGCCTAGCCACTCAAACCAATAGATACCAAACTCAATTCTATCATTCCCACAGAAACACGGGGATAAATCTAACCCCATCTCTCCCCCGCCGTTTGACGATCTAACTGATGTGAAAAAGAAGAAAGGTTGAAAAAAAACTACATCATCATACACCGCTTATATATAAGCTTACAAGATTTCTGCTTACTTCCTATTTACCCGTGAACACACGACACCTCAACGCCAGCAACTAAGAAAAAAGGGAAAACAAAGCTTGGGTCAAATAAGCGTTTATATGCGAATTACTTCATCCCCCCTACCCGCTTCGATAAAATCAAAGAATTCTAGGGAATTGGGGTGGCAAGCCACTCAAAGCCTCAAAATTACGGAAGTGTTCGGTACGGAAAAACAGAAAAAGCGTTTTTTTAATGATCTTTCTTCAGCTAACACCTACGTGTGATTGATGAGTTTAAATCTCGAAATTGGGAATATTAACGTCAATGTTGTATAGCAAATACCCAAACCCCGTTTATCTGATTTGAATAATTTAAGAATAATTCAAATTCATACCATACCATACTACTTACCACCAATGATTCTTAACCCGTGAACCAACCAATACACAAGACAGTATAGGCTTTTTTGCAATTCTTTTTTTGGGCCATAACGACGCATAAAAAACCATAGGGAGATACAAAACTCTCATAAAAAGGTAAGAGAGTAATATATGGACATACACATGCAGGATAAAGGAAAGAAAAACATCACCTCCCCCCCATAGCTGGGAAAAAACGTACAGCCCACAACACCACCCATACACACGAGAAACAGTAGTAGAGTAATAGTAGTTATAAAAACCTCTGCAATTCACTAGCTAAACCGCTAATCGCTGCTGCTAATCAAAGGAACCAAGGACTAAAGCCATCAACTCTCCCCCTTGCCCCCTAATCTCCCCCCCTTACGTGCCACTCATATCTACTTTATGAGCTACGAGCAGCCTCGATCCTCTTCCTGGCTACCTGCCGTCTGTTAAGTCCATCAAAGGTGCTCTTCACAACATCCTTGTCCTTTGCACGCTCGACTTCCTCATCAGAAACTCCGAGGATGATCTCAATGTGGCAGGGGTGTCCCTGGTATGGGTTGATACGACCGTGGGCACGGTAAGTGCGACGACGGGTTTTGGGAGCCTGTTGAACGACGATGTTTTTGATGAAGAGGTCCTCGAGGGAGAGAGATTTTGCGTCGGCGTTCGATTCGGCGTTCTTTAAGAGACGAGTGATGAACTTGACGGACTTCTCGGGCCAGCGACCTTTAGAGGATTAAAAACAATCCATGATAATTAACAAAAATGCCAATGCCAAAGACAAATTATTTTCAAAAGCACGCAACATTAAAAACCACGAATTTCATCAATAAAACCTCCCAAAAATGAATAGATTAATATACACACCCTTAGTAGTCTTGAATTGCTTAGCCTGGCTAGCACGTCCAATACCACCAGCAAAGCGACGGAAAGGAATGATCTGCTTGTGTTCGGTGACATCTCCAAGGTAGGTGTATGCCTTGGCGAGTTTCATGCCACTAAGGGCAGCAGCAACTTCGCGCATGTTCTTGAAGTGGGTGCGCAAGTACTCACCGCGAGCGCGGGAGGCTGAATAAGAGGAATTCCAATTCGATTCGAATTGATGTGATACGATACGAAGAGGTTATCGAGTTCGAATATAGGACCGGGACCAGAACCGAGACGAATATACGGCACGAAGTTCGGAGGAAAGTAAAACGTGACGCATATTCGTAAGATAAACACAGACGCGAGGAGACACACGGAGAGAAAAAGAAAGGAAAGGAAGCGTCAGTAAACATCAAAGAACTATATTCATTTGAATCCCAAAGAAAATACACGCACTCTTTTCGGGGTCGGTCGCAAGCGCGGCTGAAGCGTAGCGGACTGTTTGTTCGTTATTCGCCGTTCATCAAGTCGTACGTTTATTCGTCCGTTGCCCATTCGTTCAATCGTTCATCATATGCATACACCATACATCACACGCCGAACACAAGTCCCATAGAGCCATGAACCATAAACCATAAACCATAAACCGTACACCATACATCACAAACACACGACGAGCATCACACACCACACAACCACACGCCCACCCACACATTTCATCCAATCAATCATCATTCATGAAACCAAAAGACAAGTCAGCATCCTCACAACTCCAAACTTATCAACATACGCACCCATAGTTTATACAAAGTTCTTGAAGGACGGTTTTGGTAAAATCCAAAGAAAAGGGGGGGTAGAACGTCCTTTTTTTCTTGACGGCGTCGACGAATAATTAATTAACTACTTTGGGGATTTTGCAGGTTGTGGCATCACGTGCTCATGTACTGTATAGTGTGTGGACGGACGGAGTATTTTGTTCTCACGATCTTGTTGCGCTACTTCATTATTATTAGATTGGTGAGGTAATTATTATTACTGTTATTATGGTATTAGTATTAAAAAAGTATACGGCGTATTGATTGTATCTCCGTTTTATCGTCATTTCCCAATCTTTGGTATAGGTATAAAATAAAAACGAAGAGTATATCAGGTCCTTATGAAAGTATCTTGGCTTTAAGATTATCACGGGGTCGATTAATGGATTTATGTGGTCGTTTCTTTATAACAATAATGATGATGTTTAATATAGCTTTTTAAAAAAAGTAAAATGTGAACGCCCCCTTTAATCGTCATTTTACGATCTCCTTCTTGTACCGGTACAGAGAATAGGGAATAAGGAATAGAGGATAAAGATATATCAGAGAGATCTTACTCTGAAAATACACGTATCATGAAATACGAATAAGCCACTCAAAAAAAAGAAAAAAAGAAAAGAAAAGTATAAATATATTACTCCTATATTCCTATCCAGAACAAAAGAAAAAATGAACAAAAATGAATTATACAGAGTGTCCCAATCTCTTTATCCCAACCTCACCCTCTATCCCGTGCCACCCTGTCATATCCCCATTGTTCCTATATCCATATCCTATCGAAGATCCAAGCCTATCCCAATTTCACTGCACGTTCACCAGCTCACTATCGTCATTATCGCCCCTCTCTATCTACGTTTTATCGTCATTTCACAATTTTACATCTTTGATTTAGGTATATATAAAACAAAACAAAAAGTATATCAGATCTCTTTGAAAGTATCTTGGCGTGAAGATTATCACGGGGTCGATTAATGGATTTATGTAGCCATCTCTTCTTTACTATAATAATAATGTCTAATATAGCTTTTCAAAAAAAGTAAAATGTGAGCGCCCCCCCCCCTTTTTTTTTATCATCTTTTCGCGATCTCTTTCTTGTACCGGTACCGGTACCGATACAAAGAACAAGGAATAGAGAAGAAAAGATAAATAATATATCAGAGAAATCTTACTCTGAAAATACACGTATCTTAGCTCTTAGATTGTCCATCCACTCACCCCCGTTCGTTCGTTCGGAAGCTAGATCTGTGTGGCTGACTCCGGATTCAACGTACTCAACCAACCACACTTAAGTAACCAGCTACAATCCCAGTCAGTATACCTCCCTATATCCCCTCCATTTCCCCTTTTCTCTTTCTCTTCCTAGAACGAAAAAAGTGAAAGAAGAAGAGAGAAAAGGCGATCTCACAAATAAACCAGTAAATCAATCGACCAACTAAAGCGAATATATACGAAATACGAATGAGCCACCCAAAAAAAAGAAAAAAGGAAAAGAAAAGTATAAATATATTATTCATTCCTATACTCCTAGCCAGAACAAAAAAAAACCCCTCCGAACAGAATTGAATTGAATTATACAGAGTACCCCTGGACCTTTATCCCAATCTCATCCACCCTATCATATCCCCACCGTCCCCATATCCTATCAAAAGTCCCAACGCACTACCCGATCACCAGCTCACTATTATCATTATCTCATCTCTTTCTATCCACCTCCTTCCCTTTCTTTCTTTCTTTCTCCCTTTATTTCTCTCGTGTCTCACTTCTCACCCCCCTCACCACCTATCCCTCATCCCTATCAATCAATAATTTATTCTTCAAAAAGGTTTTTTAAAAAAAAGTTTAAAGGAAGCGGGAGGCCGAGAGTCGATAAAAAGAGAAAGAGTAAAAAGGAAGGTATACAGAAAGACAGAATAAAACATTTACGTTATACTTTCAAGTGGGAATCATGCATATGTACAATATCAAAAACCGAGGACAGAACCGAACAAATCAAATCAAAGAAGAGAAGAGAACTGAAGGTAAAAAGGGGGTTTAGGGGTGGGAGTTGAGTTAAGACGATGCATAAAGAGGGCAAAGGGACACTAAAAAGTTGGTGGGTAGTTAGATAGAGGCAGGCGGGCACACAAGCAGATAGGTAGGTGCATGAGAGTCGATAGTAGTGAATATCTTGGGATAGACTGCTGGTGATTCAGTAGTTCGGTGGTGATTGGGTAGATAAATGTAAAGAACCAGAGGGATTGACAGACACAAGGGACAAGGGGGGATGTAGCACACACAACGAAAAAAAAAGGGGATAGAGATAGAGAGATAGAGTTATAAAGAGAGAGGAGGTAAATAATAAAATGGAGACTAGAGTGCAAATAAAACAAGAACAAGAACAAAAAAGGTAAAAGTAAAAAGAGACAACATTAGACGGGTGGAGTGAACATAATACCAACTATAAACTGTCCTAGTAGGAAAGAGAGGGGGAGAGGGGAATAGGAGGGGGTAGAGAGAGAATGGAAGAGGGAAGAGAGGAAGAAATCACGTATACACCACCAGACTCCCACTTCAGAAGAAGACATACGTGAGCGTAAACACAACAATACAGATGATACCCACCACCTGTGGTGGTATACCCTCCGCTTGTGAACTCGCACTCCCCACATACGTTCCAAAATCACTCCTCGTCATATCTGTCCTCTCAGAAACCATCGTCAAAGTATCAGACTTATCCGACCTCCTACGACGTGTCAAATGACTCTCAGACTCCCCAAGCGCAACTCCACCGCCCGCAGGCGGCTCAGGTATAGATTCCAACAACTTCCTTAACCTCGAAATCTCCGCCTGAGAAGCCGCAAGCTGCGCACGCAACTCATCTTCTACCGGGGGAACTTTTGTTGAGGTATAATCACAGCAGGTTTATGTTCTTCAATGGGTATAGGCACGAATGGAGTAGAAGCCGGGACGACTCTTATTGGGGCTGAAGCCGGAATTTCAACGACATCAATATCTTGCGCTGCTTCATAATCCCCTACGGCCGGTGAGAATGCACGTTCAAGTGGTGCTTGTGGCTCGTGCGGGATGTTTAGTTCGTGGCGACCATTTCCACTAACATCAAGCTCGTGTCGTGCAGACAAATTCTTCTGCCCAAATCGAATTTTGTATTCATGTTTCAGATTCAAGACGGGGGAGTTAAAGGTATGACGTTAGTCTGCTGTCTCCCAAAATAACGACTAACCCAGCCACTTACCAAGCTATCTGCCATTCCATTAGGGTTTTCGTCCTCCTCAGGTAGCTCATGACCGATGGGTGGAAGATAAATAACTTTGATTTTCTGTTGATGTACTTTTGGTTCTTCGCCATCTACGTTCCCCCACTAAGAAAGTAGTAGAAAGTAATAGAAAGTAGTTTGCCAAATTCAAAAAAGATAGAAATAAAATGAAATGAATAAGCTTTCATATATATCCACACGACTGATACATGCCGTGTGAGCAAGATAGAAGGACAACAACGCACGAGGTCAGCAAGAGGTAGAGACTCCTTTTCCGGAGTGATAAGTGTACTTTGGATCAAGAACTTGTCTTTGCATTTCGCATTCAGCGGAGGTTCCTCCTTCATAGCTTGCAACAAGACTTTATTTTTTTTTGATCACAAGTAAAAACAGCAACAAGAGAGCGTTAGAACATCCAGCTTCGAGTGACTTGCTTATTAAGTTTGATTCATTAAAACACACCTTGAACATCTACGCTATCACCTGGATCTATTCTTCCGGAATTAGGGCGAACACAGTACAACTAATCAAGTAAGGTAGAGAGAACCCGCGAGTGCAATGCCAGCAATAGAGTGAATAGTTGAGCATGAGCAAAATGAGAAGTAACAAATCAAGACAGACTTTAGGCGCTGTGGTCTTGACCTTGAAGGCGACAGGCTGTTCATTGTTGTTTGTAATAGTGAGAGCACGTTTTACGACTTGTGTTAGGGGCCCTATTGAATCCCGAGGAGAGGGCAACGTAGTAGGTTAGTTAGTCAGTTTGTCATCACATTGAGCTGTTAGCGACTGAGAATGAAAAGAAAAGAAACACACTGTTGAAGCCGAGGGATGCACTGGGTTTGAGGGATACGGACATTGTGTGTCTGCGAAAAGCAGTGGAGGTAGATGATGGCAGCGTCGAAGAAAAGGCGAGAGCAACTTGAACACGCCCCTTTGCTAGTGACACTTTCAAATGCCGGATTTGGCAAGTACTTATAGATCCTTTCTAATGCAACGCACATCATGCGAGGTATTTAAATCAATCCATCCCCAGACAACCAACCCGTGCTCAACATTATTTGTCTATACACTACACAAGCTCCAGTCGAATGTATATCATGATGAACTATTTCTTGTAAAGAAGAAATTCGTGATAAATGAATAAAAAAAGAAATGAAATTAATGAATGATGATTATATCCAGATGTACGACAGATAGCAGAGAATGTAGTTTTCTTAGAGACCACAATCGAATGAAAAAAACAGAGATCGAAAGGTTAGAAAGGGTAGGCAGATGTCTGGATGATGTGGCGCAAATTGAAGAGAGGGTATACGCTCCATTCCATAACACCTGCTATAGTAGTAGATATTCGATCTACGGACTAACAGGCATATTCGTCCCATCATACGAGAAACCCGCAAATTGCTCTTGCACATCATCCGAAAGCTTTGATCCCTCTACAACACTGTCCAATGGCTCCTCACTCGTGAACACCTCGTCAAAGTTGGACACATCAACCGCACTAGCAACCTTAGGCTTGAAAGGAGGCTGGATCTTCTTCGCCAATAATTTTGCAAAATCAATATGTTTATGGAAGAACGGATGCTTTCGGATCTCCTCTGCACCATTCACACCAAGTCGCTTTAATGGATCGCGAGAAAGAAGTCCAGTAAGGATACTGCGGGCGTCTGAACCCACAACGTCACTAAACACTAGCGGGTTGTTCACGATCTTCTTATACATCACATCAGGGGACTCTGATGAAATTGCGTGAGATCAGAAAGGGTCCCTTCTTCATAATTAATTATTTAATTAAACCAACATACCATCATAGAACGGCGGGAGACCAGACAACATCTCATACAAAAGTACACCAAGTGTCCACCAATCAATAGTACGGTCTAGTTGTGTAAACCTAATTAGCAATTATTCATAAATCTAATTAAATTCAAGACACGCACTATAACCGCTTCCATTCAGAACTTCGGGAGCAAGATACTCGGGCGTCCCACAGAAGGTATTGGTCGTGTCATTGTCCTTCATGTTCAATTTACACAACCCAAAGTCACAAAGTGCAATATGACCGGTGTAGTCAAGAAGGATGTTTTCCGGCTTCAAATCACTTCAAGTTTTTCACTCATGAGTTTTGGAAATATTAAAAGGGAAATAATCAAACGTGACACCATACCGATATACCACATCAAGCTCATGTAGATGTTCAAGCGCCAGAAGAAGCTCAGCTGAGTAGAAACGGCTTCTCTCCTCATTAAACCGTTGCTCTTGTTGGAGATGATGGAACAGTTCACCTCCATTTACAAAGCTAATAGCCTAAATTAGCCGTTTGGTCACAAACGGAGATGATTCCGTTCATAAAACTCACGCAAGTACGAGATATAGCTTCTGCTCAGATTGGAAACTGAACTTGAGCGGCACGATGAACGGATTGTTGACACGAGCCAGTACCAGGCGCTCCGCAAGCGTATGCGTGATTTCGTTACGTGAAGCTATATGCGCCTTACGAATTGTCTTTAATGCATAGATACGCTGCGTATCACGTTTCCGGACTTGCATAACCTTCCCAAAGCTTCCCTTCCCAATCACCTTGAGCAATTCAAATGAGTCGATCGTTAATGATTGACCCTTAACGATGAAAACAAAAAGAAGATTGTTAGATCGAAATCAGTGACTCTGATAGATTGATTGAAAGATTGATATCCACTTACAGTGCTTGGTGAATAAGCAACAGCTACTTGGATCTTTCCTGAGCCCCCAACTAACGTATGCCATTCTTCTGGATCGTTATTCTCGAAGTTTGGAGTGAATTTGATTCCTCCCAAAAAGACATCATTACCCATATCGTCACCTTCAGCAACGCGTTTTGGCCTCTCCGTCCGAAGGTAGCATGAGATAGACATCTCTGAGATACGCGATACATCGCTGTTATCCAATAGAGCATTAGAATCTTAGTTCCCACTTTTTTTTGATAAGAAATCGAAAGAAACGTACAAATGTGTCTGATACATATAAACAGGAGCGTCCAAACTACCTCCAAGAGGCGTAATGAGCACCTGATTGACATCGAACTCCATAACGAGGTAAGGCAACCACCAGCACTGTACACGCTGTACACTATCCCGGTTACTTTTACTCTTCGCCAACCTCTGTTGGGTAACACTGCTCGGGCTCACACCCGCAGCCGCCTGAGCCTCACTGCTAGTCAACGCGGACTGAACAGCCGGGGGAACGGCGGTGCCTGAAGGAAGAGCAAGTCCTTCCGCCGAGGTGACTCTGATCGTCAAGAGACCCGAGGTTGGGTGTGGCGTACCGTTAGGGTTACCTGGAGTGGGTGTTGTGGAACGACCCATCTCGCCGTCTGCACCAAGAGCGCCAGCTGCGGGCTTTGGGGATTTCTTTCCAAGCTTCCAAGACATCGTGTGTAGTAGGGGTAGTAGTAGTAGATGTGATGGTGTTCTGTACTATCGAGCTGTTAAGTACTATTATTACGAGACCTGCTCGGAGTATGACAATGCGTATATCTGTGTTTTAAACTGATGATGTGGAGATGGTGATGACGGTGATGATGGTTAAAAGCAAGAAAAAAAAGGGAGAGGTTTGAAGGAGAATAGGCGACGGAGGTAAAAGTTAGTATTGTTGAGTAGTCATCACCACCCGTTTTTTGACGTACGTGATATTACATCCGGCTCGAGTCAATTCAACTGCATCCGTCTCTTTTTTTTAAAAAACATCTTGTACCTTGCTCTATTGCAAAATGTCTACAATAGACGATTTATTCCAGAAAGTATTCTCACTCTGCAACAAAAAGGAGTTGAGACAATGTTTTCCCAAAAATGTATCATCCCGCACAACCTTCTGCATGGATATATGCACAGTAGCCCTCGGCATTCGGTAAGCCTGAAAAAAAAAGTAGACTACTACCCAAAAGCCATGGAAACATTGCATCTACAAAGAACATTCACAGAAAAAACAGATTTCTTTTTTCTACTTCTACCCCCCATTTAATTAAATATAAATACAACTTGCCGATTGGATCTCTATCTCTAGCGCAGGCTATCTCCTCGATACATTCGCCCCTGTACAAGGCGAATCAACTCTATATCGTTTATTAATACAACTGCAACAGGTATCATAGCTACAGCTACATATATCAATTTTTCTTTTTTGAAAGCTCACATTCATCACACAAATACGTGTTCTAGACCACCACCGCCTTCGACGATGTTCGGATAGTCTATTCCAAAAAGGCTCAGCAATATTTCTTCATCAATATCAACCTTCTCAAAAGGTTATTAGCCACTCTCGATCGTGACGCTAGTACAACACAAGACTCTTCAAACACGAATACAAAGTTCGTTCTCCTAACCGAACACGTACAGATCGTGAGCCTATTTCAGTCCTTCTATATCGTAGACTCGGTCTTCTGAGAAAATGAATCACATACCCACTCCTTCTCGAACTCTTGATCACATGTTCAACCCCCCCCCCCCCCCATCAAAAATAAAAATACAACACAACATAATGCATAAACGATTAAAATAAAAAAGATCCCTCCACCACATGAAGTCATCACGGCCGCAAAGCATATCGCCGAAGCCACCACCGCCACCAGTAGTAGCAGTAATAGCAAAGAGCCTCTTACGATCCCCCTCCCAGAAGATCTCTCAACTTCATCTCTGATAGCACTAGCAGGCTTCCTCCTCGAATATCCTGTCGTATACGTTCCCCCTTCTCCCTCTCATGACCGCGACTATGACCTGGAACGGGATCATGATCATGATCAAGACCAATATCAAACCACATCCCTCAATGGCGTCCCGCTAGATCTATATCAATACACCCTGGTTCGAAACTCAAATTCAAACTCGAACATTAAATCAAGACCTAAAGAACAAGAAACCCACAACACCCACACCCACACCCTCCTCAAATTCTCTTCCATCGCCAGTCTATCCACCACAAACCCCTCCCTCAAACCGGAACACATGATCAAGTCTCTCGACTTACTCTTCAGAGATCGTTTATCCGGAGTTGGGATTGGGATTGGGATCGAAACTGGTATAGGCTCATCAGGAGGCATATCAAGTATGTCAGGTATATCAGACGTATCAGACGTATCAGGTGTATCTGATAACTGGACTCCTAGAATCACGCATACTGTGGTCATAAAAGATAGAGTTTGTCTGTAGCATTTCTCTATCTCTCTGCCTCTCCCCCCCTTTTCTACTGTATTTCTATATTATTATTCCGTTCATTTATCCTCCCTATCCCCCTATTTTCTCCTTTGCCTGCGTCTATTGGCTTTCAAAGTGAGAGCGAGGAGAAGAAAGAAGGTAGAAGGAGGGGGCAGGGGTGGGGGGAAAGAGTCAGGATCCCGTCAAAACTCGAGATCTATCTATCTGACCACCCCATCTAGCCCATTTATCTACAACTACTACTACCTTAATAGACCTTACAACTTTAAATCACAATCACGCCACGAACGTCTTAATCAAGATCCACCCCCCACAACCAAATCGGATCTCTAAAATCAACTTAAACTCCACCTTATTTGCATCTTACATCTTACACCATTTCCAACTATACCATCCTCTATTTTCTCTGGAGACGGAGGTATAGACCGAGATGGGGAAAGAATACAGTACGATCCGAACCCTTAACAGATTTCTTCATCACTACGATGTACGATGTTGGGGTACATATTTTTAAAGAACGTAGAACAAACAAATCAGACTTAAATTATCACTACCAACACCTGTGTAACATAATCCCGTCATCCCTTCATCCAAACCCCCAAAACAAACCCAAAACTCGGCCCCAGTTGCATTCACTCAATCTCAACATTAATAATCTTAATATCTTCCAACGGTTTATCCAACTTATCCGTCCTTACATTCTCGATCCCATGCACAACCTCCAACCCCCTCAAAACCCTCCCGAAAATTGTATGTTTATCATCAAGCCAAGGCGTCGCGGTAGTCGTGATGAAGAACTGTGAACCATTCGTGTTTCGCCCTGCGTTCGCCATGCTTACCATGTACGGTCTGTCAGAAAAGGGGGGGGAAAAAAGTAGAGTTGATCAGCACACGCACAGATACAAGAACAAGAACAAACACAACAAGCACAAAAACAGAACAAACGAAAAAAAAATCATCCCCAACACAACAAAAAAAACACTTTACACACCTATCATGCCTAACCTCCGGACTAAACTCATCCTCAAACTCCCTCCCCCAAATCGACTCCCCCCCCGTCCCATCCCCAAACGGATCCCCAGTCTGCACCATAAACTTCGGAATAACCCTATGGAAAATAACGCCCTCATAATACCCACTCCTCGCGTGTCCAACAAAGTTCTCCACAGCTTTGGGCGCGTATTCAGGGAAGAGACGGATGTGGATGTCCCCTAGGCTCGTGTGGATTGTGGCGCCTTTTATTTGGGAGGAGGAAGGGAGGCCGTTGGGGTTGGTGCTGGAGGAGGCGGAGGCGGTGAAGGTTGTTTGTTCGTCTCGTGTGGGTCGTTCGTTGAAGACGTCTCGGTCGCCCGAGTCTTTCATGTCCCTAGAGAACGGATCGGATCAGAGTGGGTTTCTTTTTATTTGCATTATGTGGTGTAGGGAGAAGAACTTACTCGGGCTCTGTGCGAGTGAACATGTAGAATCGTTGACGTTTGTATCCTGTACAGAATAGAGTTGGGTCTCTCGCTTCTTTGCTCGCGAGAATGGGGTTCGCAGAAGCTGCCATAGCCTAATGAATAAAAATATCGTTATTATCGTCTTCGTTTGTAGACTTAAAAGAGAGTAAAATACATACAACAGTCTGGAACCCTTTTTTCTGAGGTGCACCTTGATACAAGCTCAGATTCATCCATCGAACAGTCTCATCTTTCCCAAGTAACTTCACAACCCTGTTCGTCACAGTATTAACCACTAAAAACAGCATTATTCCAAATCAGTTCACCCTCCATCATAATATCCTCCTTCCCCTCCCTCAAGAAAAGGAAGAAAGCAAAACAGATATACACATACCTTTTATACCCAAAAGCGTCGGATAAATAACGAAATTCCCACTTTCGTCCCACACAGCATTGATCCATCTACCAGGTATCCTACCATCCGGACCCGGAAGTTCTAATTCACGATCAACAGCAAGCCTTCGTCCAAACTCCATATCCTCAACATGATAAATCGCTGTACCAGCCGTTTGCATATCCTGAATAGCTCCGAGAGATTCATCATATCGCCTCGTCATCTTCCCCGTGATGAACGAGAAAATTCGAATCTGTCGGTCGGGAAGCGAGAATGTGACGAAGGAGTTGTTATCTGGGGACAAAACGACGGAGGTTGGTACGCTCTTTGCCTACATTCACATAAATAAAACGTATAGATCACATTAGAATTGAGAGATGTTTTCACAGAACACTGATTCACTAACCTTCTTGAACTCAAACAAATCCGTCGAACTCTTAAACTCCCATAACCCACGCACGTTCCGCGGAGGTTCAAACGGCTCGAACGGCTGCCAGTACTCCACAAACCCATTCTCATCAGCAGAAATCACCGTATCGTATCTATCATTATACTATTTTCCCAATATTCTAGTCAATAGTCTTGTTTAAAAGAATCTCTACAAAGAAAAACGATAAGTTTTAGTTTGGACTTACTGTCATGAGATGTACGGGGAACCTGTGGACTTTGTCGAGGGTGAGAAGAGGCTTGTCGTCTCCTCGTCCGTCGTAGATACGTATGACACCGGAGTTTGCTTCGGAGCTATGGATTCCGTATATTGTTGCAGTACTTCAATTAGTAATGGTAGAGGAACGGAATAGAGAGATTATATTAGACTTACACAGCAAGTAAGGCCTGAGCCTGTCCTCGACGGTGTACCCAACAACAAGCATGAGGCACAAACCCAAGCTTAATCATATTAATCATATCTATTCACATTCCATTAACACACCATCACTCTCTCCACCTCAAGAAATAAAAAAAAGAAAAGGAAAGTCACTCACCAAAATTCTCAACATCAAACACCTTCGCCGTCCCATCCTCCGAAACACTAGCAAAAAGCGTCCCATCCGCACTAGCCGAAACCCCAATAATCTGCTGCAAATGCGCCCGATAGTGCTTAACAAACTCAATCCCAACTTCCTGTTTCTTCCATAACTTGAGATGCCCGTCAACAGAAGTCGTAATCACAAAGTCCGTCCCCTTCGTGACTACGACAAAGTTGATCACGTCTCGGTGCATGAAGGATTTGGCATATCGGTCTGCGGTTGGGAGGTGGGAGAGGAAGAGCTTTTCGTGTGGGAGGACTATGGTTGTTCATTCGTTGGTTCAACCGTTCGTTCGTTCATTTATTCATTCAGGTTTGTGAGAATGAGTAGAATGGAGAAAGAGATTGTGAGGTGGTTAGTTAAACATTCACTCGAGCTTAAACTTATGACGAAGAATCACCTTTCCGTTTCTTCCTCGCTACTTGTTCACCAGAACCCGGTCCGTCAACAGGCATAGGCATAGGTCCAATATCATCATCATCATCATCACTACTCTCAGAACCATCTCCATCCCCACCAGTCTGAGGTTCATCATTCCCGTTATTATTCTTATTCTTATTCCTACCAGCTCCTTCTCTCTCTTCCGTAATATCACTGTCGTCTCTTCCACGTTTCCCTAGAGTATTCGCTTCGGACACAGCCATCCTTTTTTTTCTTCAAGTAGCCCAGAGGCCAGAATTTTTTTTGACTGTGCTAGTACCCTCCGAAGGAGAGTTCAAGAAATCAAGAAGTCAGTGCGCGCCTCGACTAATTCCGGAATTGCATCTCTCAACGCGCGCGTTACGCGCTATGTGTTGTTATTACTACTCTATTAATAACTTGGTAAGGGTTGTTGCTAATACTCTAGAGTCCGATTAACATAGGGTACCATAAAAATTAAATGGCACGGACTACTATGGACGAAAAACGATAGCTAATACATCGATATCCACGAAGTAAAAAAAAAAATGAAAACGTGACAAAGAAAAAAGGGGTAAAAAAAAAAAAAAAAAAAAAAGAAATGAAAAGTATGCGTGTGCGTATAAACTGAAAAAGTTAATAAGTGTTAACGAATACAGTAAACAAAAGAAAAAGAAAGAGGAAGAAAAGAAAAAAACAATTCGACGTGACGATGATGAATGAAAATGTTACGTGATTAAGCTACATCGTGCAAGTGAGGTTGGGATCAATAAAAGAGAAAGACGAGAGACAGCGAAAAATTCTTGATCATGAACAAAGGTCGTTACAAATTCCAAGGTACTTTGGCGTACATCCAAGATGTCAACCAAGACCTCGTAGACGGCGCAGCCGATAACTTCTCTGATTGTGCCTCGTCGCGAAGACGAGATTCTGTGGCCCGATATTCCTCTTCTATCACCTCTCCGAAAACGGCATCACGAGTGGATATAGGTGTAGACTGTCCGGAGGCTGTACGAGGTCTTGGAATAGAGTGAGAAGCCGGGAAAGATATGTGTGATCGAGCATATGGGGGTTGATGAATGTCGTGATTAAACCCAGTGCTACGACGCCGGTTGGGGGATACCTGAAGAATAGACGGCGGGAGCGACTGGTTATTAGAAAGGAAAGAAGGCGTTCTGCACCGCTGTGGTGTGTCTGATCCATGTAGTATAGGTCGGGCTTGAGAGGTGCTACGCCTCCGGGAATTAACTTGCAAGCTACTGCTAGCATTGCGTCCGAAGAGGCTAGGGCGACGACGAGATGTAGAAGGTCTCGAACCAAACTCTTCCGCCTTATCCACATCCGTTTCTTTATGTATATTCGCAATCCTCTCAACAATCTCCTGAGGAAGGTTGATTTCCTCATTCCCACTAAGTTCTCGACTAGTCATTCTATCAAGCGTCCCACCATCGGCCATCGAGGACAAATCCGATAAAGACGGGGAAGAAGGAAGATCAGGAAGATCAGCCAAATTTATACCTTCTTCAATCCATTCACCAAGTTGACCTAAACTGGGATCGCTAGTGAGAGCTCTAAAGACATTAACCGTATCGTCCAAATCCAGAATCCCGACAGGGTCTCGAGGCAACCAAAGATGGTTCAGAATAGGACGAGTATAGTAAGGATTATCATATGGTCGATCAAGGCGAGCCGAATCATCCCAAGCTGGATGCTTCTCGTGAGGAGTTACCAAGGGCGGTTTACCAAAAATGAGCCCTTTCGGAGAGTTCTCCGGACTTGAATGTAGTGGTAACCCGAGTCCAATAATCGACAGTGGCTCTGCTCGTTCAGTAGGCGACGGTGTCTCTGGTAGATCCGCCTTGGACTCCTCTAGGGAATGCAGACGTTTAAACCGAGTTGCATCATCAAATGGAATAGGTTTATGGTCATCAAGGACCTGATTATGATTTGCTGCAGCTGAATAGTTAAATCTGAACCCTTTCGGTAGCTTCCAAGTTTTGAAGATTCCCGACCGAGTTTCGGTCGGGTTTTTCTCCAATATTGTTTCTTCCACTGGGCTCTGTTCGAATCCAGGGGAGCTAACACGAGAAGGTATAGCAGGTGAAACACCGCATACGATATGTGCCTCGACGATATCCGCTGCTTCAAATTTGCTTCGAAGGATACGAGTAAAACTGAAAAGGTTTGTTAGAAGTGCACCAGAGTCAGATGAAATTGGGAACGTACACTAGCTTCACAAGAACTGTGAAAACAATCATGATAGCAGATAAAACAACATGTATCTCCTTCTTGTTGATAGCCATGAACCCCAAAAATATAACTTGGGCTAGAATTAATCCATCAAGCGTAAAACGAACGATACGTATAAGAATAATATTTCCATTGCCTTCGTAATTTTTGGCGTAGACGTGCAAGAGCTAGACAAGCAGACAACGGTTAAGAAAGGTAAGCTAAACTTAAGGGACATCACACAAACCTGGTTTTTAATCACAACTTTCAGAGGGCACTGAGATGAGTAAGCTATTACATACAATAAGACAAAAACTCACCCATCTCAACCAAGTAGTAGACTACCACAAAAGGCATCAACAGAGGATTAAGAACAGCAAAAACAAGTGTCAGTGTAACAGTTAAAACGTGATTTGGCAACCAATCTAGGATAAAATACAATCAGTATTCAGATAAATTATGGACAAAGGAATTTTAACCCTACAGTAGTAGTTAAAGGTTCTGGGTCGAATGCCAACAGCACGTTTCCTTGGGGTCAATTGTCCTTTGGTAGCTGGGTAGACGATAAGAGGCAACTAAATTATTTATTTATGGTTTTTTAATTATTGAACGAAAACCGTGAAAGGGATTGAAAGGTACGTACACCAACTAGAAAAAAGTGTCAGTGAACTAGTATTAATGGGCAAATCAAGTCTAACATACAAAGAGCAAGCTCTACCCCACCATGAATCGCAGTAGTGAAGATGACTGTATAAAGCTTATTACTTAAGAGTTCAATGGGAATGAAACAGATTTAAAACTCACACCATCCAACGTAGAAGGGACCAGCAGTAGGAAAGCTCTCCCCCACAACTTGTAGTACATCCGAGCTTGTCTTGAAGGAGGTAAAAAAAGACTCCAACGCAGAAACCCCAACACAGAAAAATACTAAAATGTTAGCTACAAGAAACTTATGATATCGAGTAAGAATTCGATCGTGCAACGCAGATAACGTGTTTATCGTATGTGCCTTCTTCGCAATCAGCAGAAGAATCAACGGGACGAGCAACATAAGGAGGGAAGTGAGTAGAGTGGGGAGTAATGATTCGATAATCTCTTGAAGGAACTTGTGTTTGTCTAGAAAGTTTTTCTAAAATTGTGTCAGGATGACGATAAAATATATTAATTAAGGGGAATATGGAATATTCACCAAGCCTGGAACCACTGTGGCGATGTTTGAAATGGTCACGAGAGCAACAAGCAAAGATACTGGTATAACCCAAACAATTGTGAAGGCCCTACAACATCCGCAATCTCAACAGAAAGTCCAATAGAGAAGAAAAAGCTACTCACCAAACACCGACGTCCACAATCCAATCTTTGAGGATCTACGGCGATAGTAGTTGCTGTTACAATAATTCCATTGCTCCAAGTACTCAAACACTCACCTCCGCCTTGTAAGCCTGCTTCATTAACCTTACCCAATCCAAATCCTCGTATTCCGGTGCCATGGTCACAGAGCAGGCAAGCGGATTTGTAGGATGCACAGCAAGATACTTGCATGCTCTCCGAGCATCGTCCGGATGTTCAAAAGTGACAAAAGCTGTAGAAACTGCTTCATAATCATTGATCGATCGGGAACGGCATTCAGTAATGAGTGATGTAAGAACATTAACCTTTGCGGTGTAATAATCAATTGCTGGAACAGCACGACCGCGAAACAAAGCATTAAGATAGACGAGTGGTTGATACTCATTTAATGTTGATCGAGGCAAACTGAAGAGTGCTTCCCATATAGTTGGTTTTTCTGAGTCATTGAAGATTGTTAAAGACTCCACCCTTTTTTCAGTGGCCTTCTTCTTGGGCTCCACCGTATGACCTTGGGTTTTCCTCCACAAATTCAAAGATTCCAATAACCCACGCTCATCGCGCATGCCAAATTCTTCGACATAGGGTCCGAGGGTCCTTATCAAAAGTTCCGTACGGTTCTCAGGAATATCCTCATTCTCCAAAGTTGGCGAAGCACGCTCAAGATCCGTCTCACCAGAATTCTTTCCTTCACTCTGTCTGCCTTCACTTCGTCTGCCGTAGAGGCCGGAGAGTCGTGAAAGACGGCCAGTAGCACGATCAATACGCGAAGGTCCAAATTCTCTTTCATCCATTACTTCTTTTACGGCCGTTAATACTTTCCGAGCCATTCGTATATGAGCTGTTTCTAATCGACGAAGCATCTCCTCTCTCCGGTCCATCAGTGATGAAAGCTCAGTCATTTTACGAACAACAGTAACACGCTCTATTACGGGTTTGTCCCCACGTTGAGCTTGACCATCGATGACTGATTGTGAGTCCTCGACGGGAGTCTTAGAAGAAAATCCGTGTTTCTTCGCGCGATTAATAACGAATGACACCAATTTATTGATCAGGCCGGGTTGTGTTGAAGATGCAATCCCAAATGATGGCTTAGCCAACGGTCTGGTCATGTAATACTCAAAATATTCCTTCAGTTCCTTCTCCGATCTCAATCGACTCGGTAGATTCGTAATCATGACGGTTCGTAATCGCAACCCCTTATTCTTCTCCTCCATTTCCAATGGAGGTATAGACAGAAAGGGGTGTTGTGGGTGGGGATGTGGAAATGCTTCGCTACTCCTTTCTTTCTCACGTCGTGCACGATCTGCAGCAGCTTCAATGGCCTGAGCACGGAAACGGAATGCTCCCTTGCTGATCCAAGTAAGAGTTGAGATCCAGGTAAGAGTCACCCATAGCAACAGTACGAGATGGATCCAAAGAAGCTTTTTCCCATTCTCGGTTGAGACGAGAGAGGATATAAGTGCCCTAGTCATCGATTTAGACGAATACTCGTTAGAATCCGAAAATCGGATATGAATTGGTAAAAGAATGACAGTTGTAGTGAAAGCGTGAAGGACGGTAAACCAGACTGCAGATGATCAGAACTGGTAAATTATAGAGGTCATAAATATACATACAACAACCACGTATAAATCTACAGTAAACCGTTGCGTCCACACCACGTAGTTTACTAAGTTTTGCCTCTGGAAACGTAACCACATCCTTTATCCATGACAATGGCCAGCCTTGGGGAAGTGGAGGAGACGGGACCCTGAGAAAATGTGAGTTTACCATAAATATCTGATTGGATACTAGAAGGGACTACCTTGCCCATGACCTGCCCTGGAATAAGCTGTAATGCCAATTAATGCCAAGACTTTGAGCACACACAAGCGTAGTGAGTACTTACTATCCAAATTCCCAAGATTCCACACTCCCTAATGGCATTTCATGTCTCTTCCCCCTGCGTTTCTTCTTCATAAGCTCATGAGAAGTGACGCATATTAGGATAATACTTCCGGCGAGTACAGATTGGTTAATTAGCCCACTAGAAGGTTTGTGGCGGATTCAGTGAACAACCGAGAAAGAAATAGAGAGCCAACAGACCTGTAGTCCCTAGAGAATGGACGCTGGAAGATGTCTGCCATGCACGCTCAGCCTGGCGCTGTATAGGAGCGTGTCAGGACGATGACAGACAGAAGGAAGCAGCAGACGAGAAGCTTAAAATAAAGTCACGGGATGGTATGGTACGACGAGGAAAGTCAGTGGATTACATATGCAGTAGGATCTGCAGTGATCTGGCGTGGCAATTAAGCGGGCTCCGATTCAGGGTACATGATTCTGGTTTGTATTTGTTTACGTATGACTCAGCTGTTTGTAAAGATAGAGAATGCAGATGGAAAATAGACAACTACAACATACCCTCTTTCTTTTCGACTTCGTTGAAGTCAACAATGGTTTTCGACGAGGTATATGCACTGTGTCAATGAGTTTTCTTTTTTTTGCTAAAGAATGAACGTTTTTCCATTTCATTATCTCCAGTCGAGTCACACATACAAAAAAGAAACGTCTAGATTTAGTAGTCTCTCCATCTCTAACAATGAACGTGACGGGTATATTTCGTTTTGTGGGAAACAATATTGTTTGTTCAAGTTCAAATGAAATAATCGAAAAACCACTTCGGCACTATGCGAAGGTATAGGCACCAAGCTTTGGGGTGTGGGAAAAATGAGAACAAACAAACAAAATAAATATATAACTATCCCCCCTCGTTCACTACCCGCTATAACATAAAACATCAACTTCTCAAACATTGCATACCTGAAAGAAAGATATTTCCGTTGCTATACTTCTTAAGCCCTAGATTCATCTGCATTGATCTCATATCCCATTCTTAAGTATATATATAGGACAAAATTAGCTATGGGGTTGTCCCGCCTACGACACCCCCACCTTTTTTTCTTCTCCTTGGTCCTACCGGCATATATCTGCACACTCATAGCAGCTGTTTCAACATTTTCACCTTCCGTTTCCAAACTCGGTAAGCTTCCATACATCCCCTTTGTTATCTTCTAAATTATTGAATATTCAATTAAATTCCTAGATACTCAAGAGCCTGAAACCACAGCGTCAACCACGAAGAAAGATTCTTCGCGACCTATGCGGGACGTGGATTTTGACTCAGAAGATCTGGATGGTGACTTGAATAAGACAATAATTATAGTCGACCTCAGATCCGAGACTGCGTCTTCTCGTCGTATACCGTCTTCCGGTCATACTTCAAGTCAACCCTTAAACCCACCCGGCTCGTCTAAGCGTCATTATGAATTTGCTCGCTCTGGTAATTTTACCCATATCCCCTCTACGGCGCAGCCTTCATATTATCCCTACGCCGTCAACCATTATCACGTCCCGTCTTATTCCCCTCCTTCTCAGTATTCCCCCGAAGGCCTTACACCTGTAGCATCCGGAGCTTCCACATTACCTGCGCCCCATGTATCATTTCCAGCCAATACTACGTCTCGGCATAGGCAGTACTCGAAACCGGCCCCAACTTTAGTTCATTCCCGGCATTCTTTAAAGCAATCTCAGTCAAAGCCATCTTCTGCTCCAAGACCAAAGGATGATTTTAATCATACACACTCTCAAACTGGAGCAAGAATCAAGCACGTTCTCAATGTACCTATCGCTCCACAACATTCTAAACGCCTGTCTCTTATCTGGGAAAAAAAGGAAAGAGTTTTGCGCTTATATGGACCCCTACATGATGGACACGCTCAAGAGAAACTAGAACCCAACTCAGAAATTGTTGAGGAGTTCTATAAGTCGCTGGGGGCGTTTATCGAGGTCCTTCCGTATTCAGGCCGCAGTAGAAACCCGCTTCGGGACCTCAAGAAGCAGCTTGAGGATAAGCTGCCCTATTTGAACCCGAGGAACTTTGACAAGGCCCAGAAATTTCCATATGATCGGTACCGGATCATTATGGAAAATACACGCGCTCTGGTAAAAGAAGTGTGGGACCTTATCCACGACCTCAGCCATCGTCAACCCCCAATTGATGTTAGAAAAAATCGATTGGTTGACGATGACTGTGCTTCAACTTTTTCGTTCCGGACTGACGCCTACGACCTCCTTTCCGACACAGAATTCAAAGATAGATTTCCGGTGGAACTGAACGGTGCATGTGCATCGAGATATAAGCCTCTCCCCTCCATATTCGAACCTCGGGTCGTTGACTACGCATCGAGATGTATATCGGTTATAAAACAACCCTTATCCATCAGATCTGAGTCGACACCTGTACCCAAACAGGTTCAAGGTAGAGAAATGGGCAAACAGTCTGGCCGCACACCGATCCTGTATGAATACAGGCCCCTCTCAGTGCCAGTGAAGAAAAGCCCGGTGGTAAACACCGACTCCCAAATTACTCCGGTTGATACAAAACATCAGGACACAGATGACGTCAAGTACTCTGCTGATGGAAAACCTAAAGCAATGTCTGTGACGGCCATACTGGACAAGATGGTTATGAACCAGGGTAAAAGGGATAATGTGGGCAAAACTCAAATTGGAAGAGATGAGGAGATAGGAGAATTCGAGTATGTGGTTTTGACATGTTTCCGGTATTGGATGAAACCCGAAGATTTTGCCATCGACCTGATCAATGCATACCACAAAGCATCTGATGACAGCAGGAAACAAGATGTTCTTCAGGTTGTGGATCTTTGGGTACAGTCGTTTTGGACACAAGATGACATGCCAGCTTTACTTTGGATCCAACAGTTTATTGAAAAGATCTCAAAGTCTGAGTATCTTAAAGTTCCCCATAACAGGATTGTCGAGAAGACTAAGAAGAAACTAGAGGAGCTTACTTTCGACGAAGTCCCTTCAAAGGATCATCACTATGAGAAAGAGCACATTTCTCATTACAGCTTCCTTGACAACGGACGTAATCTTTCACTCAAGGAAGAGAGATTTTGTGAGATTCACTTGACGAATTTTGCTAGTGCAAGGGGATGTCAGGAGTTTGCCGAACAGCTAACACTCTTAGAGTCGGAATTGTTTTTGAAACTTGACCCAAGAGAGTTTATCGGCTTTTACATATCTCTCCAAAATAAACCCGAAGCTAAGGAAAAGACCAAAGAGAAGACTGAGAACAAGCATGAGACGATTAAGGACAAGCTCGCGGAACAATGCAAATTTGGAAACTCATTAAAACTTTACACAACCCATTCTATTCTATTCCAGGAGAATCCCAGGAAGCGAGCTGAATTCCTTGTCTTTTGGACAAATATCTGCATGATTTGTCTGGAAAAAAGGAACTTCAGCTCAGCATTTTCCATTTACAACGGTATCTGTTCGTGTAATCTGAAAAATTTGAATCTGACTATAAGAGTATGTATCAATTAAGTACATTAAAAAATCTCAAGGAACTATACTCACGGCCCTTTTATCTGGTAGGAGGTGCCATGCCAAACGCAAGCCAATCTGGAGGAACTGCGAAAATTCTTCGTTTACCGCTGGGAAAACGCCATACCAATAGTAGCAGAGCCCACGGTACCTAATTTCGGTATGTCTCCCCTTAAGATTTTATCGAATAATAAGGGAATTGATCAAGCAATCCTAGCAATGTACGCAGGAAGACTCGAACGTCTCGTGGCAACGATGAAAGCCTTTATTCAGCCAGAACTTTCTCAAAAGTCTCTGGTCAACGTTGCCATGTTTAGAATGGCAACGAACGCCGTACAGGGTACGTCTATTATTCTGCGTGTTTCATAAACAAGAATCTGTGTCTGACTTTAGATCTTCCACTTCACTAGATATGCGCCTCAGTCAACTCCCTTACAGAGAAGTAAAGATACACGAACAGATACAGAAGTATATAATGTATCTGCAATCCTCGGTTCTGACAGGTGATAACAAAACGAATGATATCGACATATATAAGCGATAGTAAGTATGCATCATATTCCTCCACACTCAGTTACTAAACGGACTATACCAACTAGCACAATTGTTAAGGAAGAGGAAAAGGAGAACGCGCAGGAGAAGCAGCTAAAACAGCGCCGGATATTCCGGAGATGAATAGACGCACAGCTGCCAACATACTAGTCTTGCTTCAGTATCAACTGCTCTTTGATACGTTTTCCAAGATTTTTCTCTTTTCCTCTTTTTATTTCCGTTCATTTTCTCCTGGTACGCGAATAGTCATCTTTGGTCACCTGTTTTGTTTATGTGCTTTGCGTAAGCACTACAAGTTCACAAACTCGTCTCTTACTTAATCCTCCTTTATTCTCCGTCCTGTTCTCGAGATACCCGCATCATCTTTGTATTATCTCAATCTCTTTTTTTTTCTCATTCATAAATACCCCCTTTGCTCATAGAATATATCATCCTGTATCATAGATAATTATCTTTGTATTAGTAGTAAGGGGCCGTAGGCCACCATACTGTATCCATCCTCATTTATCGTCAGTCCTTTATAAATACATTAAAAAATCATGAAAACCCTAAAATCATGACTCCTTTGACTATAGGTCAAACAAAAAAGCAAGCCAGGGTCGACTCAGACGACACCATATAGTCAATAGCCGCAGAGCTGATTAAACAATTTCAGTGACGCAAACAGCAGGGCTTGAGCGTCACAAAGCGACAAATAAACCTTTGGTTTTGTCAAGGTCTCTACGAGAGTGAAGCACACGGACTAAGGTAGGTATACGTCACAACTCTCCATATTCATAAGTTATTATACAACTCGAAAAATCTATCAAGGAACAAGAGAGATCGGGCAGAAGAAACGGCTGAAACAGCACCAGAAGTTCCAGAAACTAACTGATCTGGCGTTTTCCATATACGACTGCCAGGCGTGAAGACGTCTTAAGCCTAACGGTTTCAAGACGGAGCTTTGTAGCCTTCTTTATGTTCCTTTTTTTGTCTAACGGAGTTACAATGAAATAACTCGCATTCATCTGAAAAACACGAAGTGAAAATATATATAAAATTAAATCTTATCGAGAGTATGGGTTTTCCCCTTCGAAGTATTTCTGATGGGGTCTGCTTGTGCGATGGCCCCCGATCTTCCAGACGGACGGGTTTATACTCGCTGATTGTTTGATAACATGGAAAAGAACTTCCGAAGAGTAGGGTGAGTGGGGATTGAGCCTAGTATTAAGGCGATGGAGGCGATGGAGGCATCTGAAATGTAAGAGGGCTCAGACTTGAACGCAGTCTATGATCTGAGGTGAT
The DNA here is from genome assembly GCA_002287475.2 of Pyrrhoderma noxium. Classification (NCBI taxonomy): domain Eukaryota; kingdom Fungi; phylum Basidiomycota; class Agaricomycetes; order Hymenochaetales; family Hymenochaetaceae; genus Pyrrhoderma; species Pyrrhoderma noxium. Next base: position 1,025,462 of record CM008257.1, on the reverse strand, counting down.
GAGAATCGATAAGGCGAAGAAGACTGTCTCACTCAGCTAATATACCTTCATCTGGGGTCACGTGTGATCATTGGCGTGGCATGATCCTGGATCCAATTTGCCTCAACTCACGAACACACTACTTGTTTCATTCCTTTTTCTTCTCAAATTTTCTCACGAGATATCCATATTATCTTTGTATAATCCCAATCCCATTCTTTAATGATTCTTAAACACATTAATTCCATCGTTCATATGTGCCTCATCTTATACCATAGATAGTCACTTTTGGATTGGTAGTAAAAGATTGTAGGCCGCCATACTATAACCATTTCTATTTATTGCCGTAATCTTGATGAAATTTGCTCGCGTATACTAGTATCTCCACCCGTCGTCGTTGTCTCGTCCCAGTAAAAGAGATTATGTCATTTCGATCTGATGAAAATAAGTGGAAAGTAAAAAATAACAATATGCACATAAGATATAAAGGAAGGGGGAGAAGAAAAGAAATAAGTTAATCTATCCCAAGTTCATCGTTTCCTCCTCCGACCCCTGGCTCCTCTTCCCCTTCCAGGTTTACGCCCTCTCTTCGGTTTAGCTGGAAAATGGCGAAGTTAATTAGTTTTTCTATTTAACTACTACAATTATCAAAGTATAACAACTTACCTTCGCCTTTCTCCTCATCCTCGTCGTCCAAAGTCTCCGTTCCACCATCTGTTCCTGTAAGCACACTCGCCGCTCTAGCACTAGGGGTCTCAGGTTCCTCTCCATCATCGTTACTTTGTTGTGTCAGGTCACTACTATCACTATCTCCACTGACCAAGCCTGCAAGATCAACTTTGCTCTGTTTCCGTTTCCTAACACGCCTTGAAGATATTGAAGGCCTCAATTCTTCTGGACTCCTTGCTGGTGATGAGTCTGGTGAGGGAGTAGAGCGTATTCGTCGTTCAGCAATTAGGTTCTCAATGTAGCTGTCAGCTGGTAGAGAGTATTCAACTGGAGTGAAAGTATATTGTCCGGGTCTTGAAGTAACAGATGACAATGGTGTTAATGGATTTGAAGGATTGCCATTACCCTCATACTCTGCTTCCTTTGAATTCCAAAAAGAAAATAAAAACACATATGAGCTATTTCCAAATAATAATATTCATTACAAGCAAGAAAAAAACACAATAGTGACCGTACCAAAGCCTCCAACGCGTCAAGATTGTAACAACTCTTAAGTTTTGCCCAGATATCGTTTATAGGTACAGATTGCTTAAGAGCTTTCTCGATAGCCGCCTGCATTGTAATGACATGAAAATGTTTATGTACACCTACTGGCCTAGCACGCATGAGAGACTTGAAGAAGTATATCTCCCCGTCGACTGTGTCCAGGACATTATGTGTTTGAAACTGTGATCCAGAATCAGCGGTACTAGGGGTGTCGATGTCTACAGACATGACATATGAAACGCGGTGATTAAGTGCCCGTTGTGGTGGTTGTTGTGGTTGTGATTGCTGAGCTGTAATCTGAGAAAGAATAAAGTGTGTGTGTGCGTCAGGGCGTGTCAGACAGGGCGTGCTGTCGCGCGCGTCGTTGTCCGTGGGTCAGTGACAATTGACTGAACATTGAACAAACACATCGCCCTTTGTGCTCCCAAATCATCCAGAATTCCTCATTTCCTAGCCGATTTCTACGTGTATTTAATTCGTCCGCGCATTATAATAAGCGTAGAATAATCTTAGTACGCGTCCATGGACTCACTCGAGACACGGTCGCGAGATGTTCAGGAGAAGACTTTCTGTAAATGGTGTGTATGCTTGTCGAAGGAATTCATTAGATCCGTTTCTTTCAGTATTCGTCGACTTACAATGACTTGCATAGGCTCAACACCAAGTTGGAAGCTAATGGATACCCTCCGATGACTTCTCTCGTGAAGGACCTCTCCGATGGTGTAAAGCTGATCCAGTTAATGGTATGTCAACGGTCATTTCTTGCTTCACTTCTTTCTTAAATTTTACAACTATTCGCTTCTTTTATAGGAGATTATGGGTATGCAGTACTACGTACTCTCGTATATATACCAACTAATAGCCTGTATATACAGGCGATGTGTCACTCGGGCGGTATAATAAGAACCCCCGTATGCGCATACAGAAAGCTGAAAACGTCAATCTAGCCCTCGAGTTCATCACATCCCGAGGGGTAAAACTAACAAACATTGGCCCTGAAGGTAACTTCAATTTACTTCCGTATGCAATGCAGAGAATCTAATGAATTATCCATAGATATCATTGACGGCAATCTCAAACTTATTCTTGGAATGATATGGACACTTATCCTGAGGTTTACAATTGCGGATATCAGTGAGGAGGGGGTTTCTGCAAAAGAAGGTCTCCTCCTGTGGTGTCAGAGGAAAACCCAACCTTATGATGAAGTTAACGTGCAAGATTTCACTTACAGTTGGACGGATGGATTAGCTTTGTAAGCTCCCCTGGTACTTTTCAATCATAGCCGTACTTAAATACGAGGATAGATGTGCTCTCATTCATTGCCACCGACCCGATCTCATTGACTATAACTCACTGAACAAGGTATGCCACCTTCGACTCTACTACAAACTCTCAACTTACGTTATTACTCATAATCTCTAGGCAGATCGACATGCTAATACGAAACTCGCATTTCGTATCGCGGAAGAACATCTAGGGATTCCTGTAAGAAAAGTCACTCCCCCTACTGTGACATGCCTTGAGCAGACCGATATAGCAACTTCTAGATGTCGAAGATTTGTGCGACGCAGCAAGGCCTGATGAGCGTAGTGTAATGACTTATGTTGCCAGTTATTTCCATGCGTTCTCATCAATGGGTAAGGAGCAAGTCAATGTTAGCGATTACACCTCACTTATACGCTATTATACAGACCAAGCAGAAACTGTCTCGAGACGAGTTGAAAAATTTGCAGAATTGATGCAATCGGTTTGGTTGAGCAGAAATGATTATGAACGCCGCGCTAAAGCCGTGAGTTACTACAATAATTTTAACTCAGCCATGTACTTGTATTAATAAGTGACATCTCTATAAGCTCTTACAAGCTCTCAGCGAAAAGCAAGACGAATGGGCATCTACTCGTTTTGACGGAACTTATCAGGACGCTAAAGCTCAGGCAGCTACTTTTCTGACATACAAGCAAACAACAAAGAGAACGTGGGTTACAGAGAGACAGGATGTAGCTACTTTGCTAGGGAATGTCATAACCAAGCTGCGGACGTATAGACTAAGAGAGTACGTGCCTCCGCCAGGGTTACATCTATCGGTAAGTAAAGGCTTTTCGATTTGAAATTACCTGTTTTTAATACACTAACTTCTATTCTATACTTAGGACCTGGATGAAGCTTGGTCAAATCTTCTAAAATCGGAAACGGCACGATCGAAAGCAATAAACGCGGAAATTCGACAGTATGTAGCTCATGACTCGAAAAAAAATGGATTTACTGATCGAGATGATGTAGAATTAAGGAAACCCTGAGGATGAAATTTGCAAACTTGGCTAATGCTTTTGAACGAAGATTGTATGCGATTTCATCTGATCTCGCTGCTATCGAAGGACCTCTGGAGGCATGTATTCATATAACTTCTCTTGATCCTTACCTTGACATACTTTGGGTGCAGGAACAACAAGGACAAGTTCATGATCTACAGGAGAGAGTCATGCCATTTGCAGAAGAACTCGCTGAGGTCGTCCGGGCCGAAGAAGAATGTGTTGCTGCTAACGTCGATGAAAATGACTATACAATATTCACTTCACAAGATTTGGCATTCGAGCTAGAGCTTGTCGTTCAGAATATTGTAAAGAAGATTTCGTTCATAGAAAACCAGGTACGTAACTAGGCTTCCGTTTGATTGAACAGCCTCTTTATTTGGATATACTACTCGTTTAGATTGTCTCTCAAAATATGACCAACTTGACTCCGGCACAGCTTGAACAGTTTGAAAGCACGTTTAGATACTTTGACCGAGACGAATCTAATACACTTAGTATATCGGAAATGGCTGCGGCACTCGCGAGTCTCGGAATCGTCTACCCGGTTTGTTTTCTCTCTTAAAATGCTGTAGATCACCTCATCTTACTTCTTGCGTGTATGCGGTTTAGGATGAAGATCTAGGAGCCATATACGACCAATTGACTATCGACTACGGCGCAGTGACCTTCGAAGCATTTATAAACTTGCTTGTGGACATAACAGAAGATCAAACTACACCAGATCAACTGCGGGAAGCCTTCCGGGGGATTGCCAACGATAAAGTGAGTCATCCTCTTTGTCCACTTAACCAACTTTTATGCCTAATAACATTACAATTTTCTAGCCTTTTGTTACCGAACTTGATTTGAGAGTTGCGCATCTGCCTATGAGCGCAGTAGAATACCTGCGGGAGGTTATGCCGAGTACGGAGAATGACTCAGGCGAGACGTTACTCGACTACGAAGCCTGGCTGGACCGGGTGTTTGAATAGAATTTTTTTTCGATATGCATGTATTTTGTCCCAGATTTTTTTTGACTGACTTATGACTACGTGTAACTCTCTACGGCACTAATTTAATAATATAAATACCTGAGTTTCCCCATGAAGATTGACCCAAAAATCAGAGAATTGGTTATCGATCCTTTTGGTGGTGACAGATTGGTGGCTGCCGCCGGCTATCTCCGTACGCGGTGACTGAGTGAATTGGGAGTCAACTCGTCCCTAAACCCTCCATCCAACAACGACATCAACACCATCATCCTCCACAAGTTTAATCAACAAAGTACTTAGCCAAAAACACAATGGTGAGCGCTCTTTATCTCAAGACAAACTAGCACATCTTTGTCGACATCGTTGCTGACCGACGTCCATGACGCGCTTTTTACCCTTGACCTCGATGACTGTATGCGCCAACAACACACATATATACACATGCGTGCACTTATCGTGTGTCGTTTGATCTCCACAACGATCGCGCTCCTCTGGCCATTCAAATCACGTTCTCTTTACTTCCTTTATACTCGTATACGACATCACAACATCCTGATATCATCCAAATCACCAAAACACACACACGATACTACTACACGCGATGACTGCATGATCAATGATAAAATGAAAAACAAAAACTAATTCACAACACAGGCATCTGGTGTTACTGCAAGCGAGGGCTGTATCTCGGTCTTCAACGACCTCAAACTCTCCCGTGCCTCAAAGTGGATTCTCTACAAGATCTCAAACGACAACAAGGAGATCATCGTACAAGAGAAAGCTGACCCATCTTCTGCAAAGTCAAACCAGGAGTTCTTTGAAGAGTTCACGAGCAAATTGCCCTCTGATGAACCTCGCTATGGTGTCTTTGACTTTGAATTCGAGAAGGAGGACGGATCTGGAAAGCGAAACAGAATTGTCTTTGTGAATTGGTTTGTATCATCTTTTCTCGTATAAACTTGAGCCCCTGCCCCCACCCCCTTTACCCCCGTTATATGTGTTCATACAGAAGCCACACCAAGCGTTGTATCTTCATAATCCTACATGAGCAAAGTTACTAATCCAATCGATATTTAAAATAGGGCACCAGACAGCTCAAAAATCAAAGCCAAGATGGTCTACTCGACTTCAAAGGATGCACTCCGTCGTGGTCTCGTCGGTGTCCAAATCGACGTACAAGCCACCGATCACGATGAAATCTCCTATGAGAGCGGTACGTGCCCTCCCTATTCCCACAAAAAATATTATTCTTATTCTTATTCTTAATTATCCCCGTTAATCTTGATATGATATTAATCAATCGCATATATCTTTATTTATAGTCCACGAGAAATGCGACAAACTCCGTTAAATCAATCAGTTCAATAAATTAGTACAATTATCGCTTTCTCTTTCTCCTTCCTTTACACACATCTTTAGGTCTGTAATAACAAAGGCACATACATTTCCATCATCAGGACCTTGATCTCTCTACCTCTCTCACTCCGCCCCTCCCCTCTGGTAGATCTCTTGCCTACCTATCTCCTTATCTCCCTACCTCCCTACCTAACTGACTACATTTGATCGTCCCCCGTATTTTTTTTTTGCTATGCCCAAATACCAAATGTATCCATCCAATTTTTCTTTCCGACCTCGTTTTCCTCATTTTTCTTTGAACTTGGTGTACACGAAATTGAGAGCATAGTATTAAAAAAACAAACTAAAACTGGAATGAAAGATGAAAGTGGGTGATGGGGGTTACTTTTTTGGGTGATTGTAAGAACAAGAACAAGAACAGGGACAGGGACGAGGACAAGAGCTTGACTTGGTTTATGTGATACGATTCGATATGATATGATAGTAATTCGATTACAGAATTTATTTTCTCTCTTCTGTCTGTCTTACTTTACTGTCTGTGTTACCCTCTCCCTCACTCAATGGCTCTGTTCTACTCTATCCCGTATACATTCTTTTTTACCATTAACTTTTGCAATCGGTATAAGTCCTGTCTGGATGAACAATGGATCTCTACCATCCCGTGCTTTGAAAAGGGATGAAATTATAAACGTTGATCTCGTCTTGCTTTCGTCTTTATCCTAGCTAGTTAATTATGACTTACGACTCACATCCCATATTCCAGCTCCTCAGACACTCAAACACCCAAACAAACCCAACCAAACAACAGAGTTTCAAGACAAATTAGGTATAATTATTTTTTTTCCATACGTCAAGTTAGGAAATAAAAAAAGGACAGCCTCAATCAGAATATAGAGTAAAAAAAAATTGCATTGTTTATTCGCTTATTTGTCTGCTCTTTTTTTCCCCACTCTAATTCATCAAGGAGACAACCAAATCTAATCTACTCCAATATGAAATAATATTAAAAAAAAGGGAGGCTACAAGGATGGTGTGTTTTTTGTTTACCCCTTTCCCTTCCTTTTTTTTAACCCTCAAAGGTGAAGGAAGCACCGACTTTGTGGGCACCAGCATCGTTACCGTTAAGCTTGGTGGTGTCGAGTGCAAGACCGAATTGGGCCTTTACACCAGGGCGGAGTGATTGAGTGTATCCGAGGGAGAGGACACCAGTGTTGTTGATCTTAGCCTTGACAAAAGCGGCAGAGTCGAGGTAACTGATGACATAAGACATAAGATTAATTAATTTAGTTCCCTTTTATCATCCCTAGATTAGATATCTAAATTTAATCACTTACGTCTTAGTGCCAACCTCAAGTGCGACACCATCAGCGGGCTTAGCAGCATCGTAGATGGCACGTCCTCCAGCTTCGACGTCACGGCTCACACGGTGGTAGTAGCTAGCGGTGAACTTCGAGAGCTTGTTGGAAGCAAGGAGGGTAACAGCGTATTCTGGGGCGCTGAATCCAACAGCTGCGGAGTAACCAGCAACCTGACCCGAGGACACGTTGTACTGAGCTTCAGCACCAACGAGGAATCCATCGTGGCCGAGGACTGCATCAGCAGTAACGGTTGGTCCCTAATTTGTTACGTAAACGGAAAGTAAAGTCAATCCCGCATGTTCCGATACGTCACGATCACGCAAAAGTGCGGGATTTGGGCGAGTAGTAGTACACAGCACCAAAAACACGCTCTAGCATAACTCGTGGGGGTGAAAATACCACATACCTTGAAGAGGTTCAAGTTTGCGCGGGTGTGGAGACCTGGGGTCTTGTATGCAGCATTGATGATTGCGCTCTTTGAAGAGGGCTTGCTCTTCTCAGCACCGAGGTTGTATCCAGGGACAAGAGTTGTGTTCAAGTCAAGCTTGAGCCCAGAGATAAGGTTATTGTCAAGCTCGATGAGAGTGTTAAGGGCGTTGTTTGTAGCCCATGACTGGGTGAAAGAGAAACCTTGCTTTTTGTTGGCATACTTGGTCTCTCCGACGGCAGACACAACGCCGGCAGGGTTGCTAGTTCCGGTGACCTTGAAGGCAACACCCGATGGGCTAGTTGTCTTAACCTCAAGGCCAGTCGAACCGATTGGGTAGTCCTTGCCCAGCAAGTCACCAGAAGACTTGCCGAGGTCCTGTTTTTAGGAGAAAAGACGTGTCAGAGATAATCCGGGTGAAAAACACAGATAAGATAAAACGATGTGGGGGCGGAAAAAAGCATACCTTCCAGGATGGGGGAACAGGCTGGGGAAGAGACATGATGAAGATGATGATAGTTACAAGAGAGGATGCAGAATTCTCAGTCTCGTCATCTGTTGAGGACTGTAGGACAGTTTGTACTTGTTTAGAGTTCACGTGCTTGTGTTCCTTGCCCCAACGTGCGTGTGTGAGTGGGTCGGGGATCGACGGCTTCGTGTAGTAAATACATATACAGTATATGCGTACGTATAAACACGGCAGACATCTCGAAAGCTGGAATACATTTCAAAAGTAACGCATGGTGCCGAGTTTACATGTTCTATAGTTGATGTTGAAATATTACAGATGATAGATGATACGTTAAAATGACCTTCAATCGTCGCCCAGGGTCTCATCGAATACATTACTCGTGGCTCTTCCTTCTTCGACTTCAACCTTTGCTCCCCCAAAGAACGCTCTGATATCCTTCTGGGCCGGATCGTGAGCCGCGCTTCCTATTCCCCCCTTCTGTCGCTTCTAAATGTTCAAAAAGAGTAACTATTAACAATTAGCGTTTGTCAGGGTCAATATCCCACTAACCACTTTATCTAAATGACTATGTTGATTAACATGGGTAACGGCCACTTTGAGAGGTGGAGGGTCCTCGGGATTCACCTCAAGTGTCTGGCCTTCACCAAGCCCCTGTAACAGGAAAGATCAATGAGCACTCCTCTCGTAACAACCTGTCATTAACTTTGTATGCGACGTACGTGAACATCAATTGTAACACGCGTCCATGCCGTGTTAAGAAGCCCGGTCCAGCTTCCGCCTTCTGCATTTTTCTCAGATGAATTTGCATCCTTATCTTTTCGAACAAGGGTTGCGATCAACTCGCTGATGCAAAGACCGTGGCTGACTATCGCCAAGTGGGCCTTCGTACCAGTGCGAGCTGCCTCCCACACTGCAGGCACGACTATATCGTTCATCGCACGTTCTGCTCGTGCTTGGAGGTCGTTGAGACTCTCGCCCTCTGGGAAACCTTTGCTACGATCATAGATCACCGGGTACTCTCCCTTCGCATAGTGTTCCTCGTAGGGACGGTCTGAGTGCAAGATCCACTTGTGACCTTCAGCTGCCCCGAAATGCTGTTCACGTACATCTAATGAGGTATGAAACGGGGGTTTAGGATCTGGTTGAGCTCTGTAGATTGCTTGAGCAGTCGAGTGTGCACGCTTTAATGGAGAGGCATGTATGACTGTGAATGACGTGTTAGTAGAAGCGAAGTACTCCCCAGCCGCTTCTGCTTGCTATTTCACTGAAGTTAGAACGCCTCAAGTACAATTTTATATCTCTTACATTCATTCCTAAGATTGATATATTAGTAGAGATTATATTAAGAAACAGAAGTGCAACCATGGGATGAGGCTGACCATGATTCGATAGAGGTGCGTCCTTCCAACCCGCCCAAATTGTTTTCTAAAGCAAGATCACTCAGTTTATAATGTGAATTCCACCATTGATTTGATACATTTACCAAGTTATCTGTTGATTCTCCATGCCTAACCTTCATATATATTGAAATCGACCAAATCAGTTTATGAATGATGGATAATAGACATTGTGCTTACAAAAGTTACGGTGACAAGAGCCATGGTATATAGAGTTTGAAATGAAATGCGATGTCCTAAGCGAATCACTATTTTCCACAGACTTGACTCATTATTGTTCTTCATTTGGAATTATGATTGGATAAGCTGGCCAAGCCACTGCCACTGGCTTTGTCACGGGGAAACTTCGAGTACACTCTCGATCAAAGTTGCCTTTGCCTTTGAACCGCAACGCTTACGCGTCTTTCTCTATATATTACCTTGGCTGTAGAACACACGTCGGTAACGTCCATTTTATACGCCAATGTCGGACCCCAACCCAGAACGACGAGTTGTGTACGCAGTAACTCCCAGTGAGCGGTCCAGTGAGCAAGAGGAGCTCCTCTCCGTCGGCACTCGTTGCACTGCTAAAGGCTGCTCTCAATTTGACTTCTTGCCCTTCAAATGCAGCCATTGTAATGAGCAATACTGTCAAGGACACTTTCTACCGGAGGTCCACTCGTGTTCAAAGTGGGATAAGAACGCAGCGGACAGGAGGGCCTTAGAATGTCCTTTCTGTCAAGCTTTGATCGCTATTCCCCCTGGAGAGGACCCCAATATCCGGATAGGAAGGCATATCGATGATGACTGCTTGGTTCTGGGTCAGAATAAGTCATCCAACGGAAAGAAGAAAACGCCTATCTGCCGCCGCCCGAAATGTGGAAAGCGTTTGTGGCAACCCATCGAATGTGATGTGCGTAATACATTCAGTTTATCTTTTGTTATATACGTATCTAATAATTAATAATAATTATCTTACGATGAACTACAGAAATGTCACCAACAATTCTGTGCGACACACCGCTATCCTACTGAGCATAACTGTAAACCAGAAGCCACAGCTGATACTAAAGACCTGTCTGATCGCCTAGCTGATCTCTCCACACATGCATCCGCAAAGAGTGCAGCTGCTATGGCCGCTATCAGACGCTCGGTCGCTTCTTCTGGGACAGGCACTAAGGGGACTCAAGGACCCTCAACTGTACGATTCAAGTCCTCGTCGCGAACGGCCTCAACGAGTGGATCGAATACCCCATTGTCTTCCTCCGTTAACGCCGTGAAAACGGTGTTTGCTCCAGAAAATCGGTGTGTACAGGTTCTTCCATCTACTCTCAGAAAGAACTCAGAATGTACCAGCCCTAAACAAATAACCCCTACATCTAACGATAATAATGAAACTGCTCCTTCATTACCCTCTACGCCGACAACGTCGAATATACTGTCGTCTGCGCCGGGCACCCCATCATCTATTACGGGGACATGTGCTTCCGAATCGACGATTGTCCGACGTTCATTCATACCACGTCCTATCTTTGGGAACGCTTAATCTACTACATTGCTATCTCATTCCACTGTATTCTTATTCATCCGCATTGTTTTGAAACTCATGCCTCATACGATATTGTATACAATCTTAATCATTTTCTCTTTATATAACTTAATTTTTATATATCTATATGTTTTATAATCCAAACGCTCATCATATTATAGCCGGGCTCGTGATGAACGGAAATCCCAAATACGTGCTATGGAAGAACGCGATCGCAAAGGGGTGAGATGTCTATAAAATATTTTCACGCTAGTTATTCACATATTTTGTATTCATTAAGCTTCTAAGTCCAAACGAGAAGGCACGTTTGAAGGAGCTCAAGGACAGTCTTAAGGAGAGTAATGACGACTGTATTATTATGTGATGATTATAGGGAAATAATTTTGGATAGAATTTTGGATTCTTTGGGTTAATACTACTACTAATGTTTTCTATGTGCTTTGTTTATACCCATTTCTAAGTACGCTGCTATTTTTCTGTTTTTTGATAAAAAGAGTGGCCTTATACTTATGCTACATGATATGATTTGAGTGTGTGTTTCTAAAAGTCACAAGTACAAGCGATAAAAAAAATAAAAAAGAATAGGATCTTTATTAAACAGAATCACCAATTTTCATTCCAATCTGTGGCATTATCTGATGCTGACGCTCCACCTCCAAGTCTTTTCTCAAAGCTAATGAAATCAGCTTCTGTAGATAAGAAACCGCTTCCAAAGGTGTTTTCCATGTATCCAGCTGAGTTGAGGTTTCCAACTGTATCGAAGGATGTAAGTTATTAGTGATGAATTCTTAGACATACTTAGAGTTTCAAAGTGCAAGAGAAGAATTACTTACCAACGTACTCGTTCGAATTTCCTTTCCTGTATAAGCGTGCACCCTTGAAGTTTGGGTTAGACTTGATATCTAGAATGAGGGAGGAAAGAATGTCATGTGTCAGACAAAAAAGTACATTTGAATGATTAATAGATGATCTCGGTCATGTACTTACTCAACGCAAGACTTCCTTCTGGGGTCTTAACCCTATCATTTGCTGCCGCCGGAGTGACTTTGACATACTGAGAAGTAGTGTTTCTCGGAGCGGAAGTACCTTGCTCAGGTCTCCGAGGCGTTGAGGTGTTAGTAGAACTCGAAGGCGTATTCGCTGGTCTTCTGAACCTTGGAGCCGGAGTTGACGTTGATGTCGACGTTGAACGTCTAGGTCTGGGTTCTGTATCCTGGGACTCCCCTTTTGGATCAGAATTTCTTTTTCTTCTTGGTATGAGGAACATGATGATGTCGATGGCGATGCAGTGTGTGTGTCCTTTTTATACGTAAGCTTTATATATCTATATCTATCTTATATATACCAGAAGTAGAATCGAGATGAGAGGGAGGGCTGACATGGTTATTTAATCTTACTCTCATAACCGGGTATGCATATACGCAAAGCAAACCCCCCCGCTTTTCTCCCGTAATATTGGCATTGCGCGCGTGCGGACCGTTCAAAGTACGCTGAGAAGTCAAGAAGTGGACCATCATATTTGGCTATAGAGGTGCAATCGAAGGAGAAAGTGGCAAACGATAAGCCCGGGATTTACCTGCGAGTCGAAAAGTTGTTGTATTTATTATCGTCGTTGTTCTTTTTCATCTTTATTTTGCAAGAGTAAGATGTGATCTTTCAATGTAGTAAACATATTTTATTATTCTTGGAAGCAATGGAAAAGTCCGTCTAAACCCGATCGGGATCTACAGAGACGAGTGGCAGCACAGAGGTTGATATTGCAATGAACATATCTTTACAATTTTCCTGCAGTGCGGCATTGTATATTTTCAATTGGACTAATGCTATTTTTAATAGATAGATGAGAGGCATTATATCAACAAAATACATCAATTACGGCACAGCTCTAAGAATAGCGGTATGTACTAATACAAGACGAGACAACTTAAGGAGCATTTTTCGCTCCCTTCAGTTCGGCCGCAATGTAAAGAATGAGGTAAGATGGTCTCTTGTGACTTGGAGAGGAAATAGTTTGCTGTTGTTTACCAGTGGTTTATGTAATTGATTTGTCAATAAACGTGAGAAGCATTGCATTCAATAATTTGTTCATAAATATGAGCCAGGAAGTCCAGATAGTCCGAAAAATTGGGTTATTAAGTGTAAGGACTTGTCCCTTGTAATTTATTTATGATTAATTTCTTATTTCTATGCTAGAAGCTCGTGTCCAAGTATACACGCATGCTCAATGTTTCTGTAAAAGGTAGTAAATAGTTATTATAAGAGTTGCATGTGTGATTGAAAGCCTAGTGTCTTGTATCTCAATCATGACCGAGCTACCACAGTATAGTAGTGTTCAGGATATGAAAACATCTTCAGCTTAATTGCATGTTAGCATATTACTTTGTGACTCCCCGTTTTTTTCGGGCTATTAGTTTGCTTTTCGTGGTAAAGCTTTCTAATAAAGTGGTATTAAATAACTCGGACACTACTGACTCCCCGAGCAAAATTTCAGTACCCCGCAATACTCCTCTCCCCCACCCCATAATCAACTCCTTAAGGTTTCGTTATATAAAAACGGTTTCTTGTTTAGCCTGCAGCTGAAACATTCGTTTATCTTTGCATCTTCTTGATTATAATCTATGAGATACCCTAGTAACAACGTGTGTTTAATGATTATTGATACCATCTGACCGGCTTATTGCCACGAAAGATTGCAAAGCTAGCACTAAGAATGCAACCTACGTCTTAGTAATTTCCTAGTTATGCCTAAGGGTTCCAACCAATTAGAGTAAAGGACCCTTTCACTTCCGACCAATCACAATTTACTAAGTCCATGGACACTTGGCCCCGTACTTAGCGTGATTATCGATGTGTAACGAGTTTATATCACCATGATCGAGTATTCTTTCTCTCTTATTTTTTTTCACTAAACACATATAAGATATTCAACACGTAAAGTTATAATTATAACTACCAACCATATCATTAAATACATCACTGTGACAATTTCACAATAAACTACTACTATCAAAAATCGTTTTGGCTCTAGGATACTCTAAACAGAACTGAATGCGATGGAAAATGCGATAGAGAAGACAACAAATACACCATGATGCTAAGCTTTGAACCAATTATTTTCTTTCTTTCTTTCTTTCTTTCTTTCTTTCTTTCTTTCTTTCTTTCTTTCTTTCTTTTCCCATTTTCTTCTCGTATTACAGCCACTCGATCTACCATCCTTCAGTATAACTATTCGGATCACCCGAAATAGTTAGTCTTTTTCCAAAGTTCTCAAAGTCCTTATCGGTCGTTAAAAAGCTACTGCCAAGCGAGTCGGCAATAGCACCATACTTATCAAATTTGGCAACTAAACAAATGAGTAAGTAGATAAAAAGGCGAATTGTGAGCCTACGAAATATCTCAGCCTAAAGCGATTAGATACTCACCCAAATATTCATTCGTATCTCCTTTTTTATACAACTTCATGCCATCTAGTTTCGAATCTTTGATTCCTGAAAAAAAAAGCAAGCGGAAGGTAAGTAAACCAAGCTGTAACAACAATCCCCTTCTTCCCTCTTCCTTGTTTTCTGACTTACTTTTTGCAAGCGCGTTCTCACGCTTTCTGTGTAACGTATCAGCCGGTTTAACCTCTTTATACTGAGGTTTTAAGGAGGACGAAGAGGAGGATGAAGAGGTGGTGCTAGTAGTTACTGTGCCTGTCAACCTCCGAGCTATTGATGCACTCGTCGATTTCTGAGTTACAGACGTAGTTGCACTCCTTTTTAAGGGCTTTTGATTTTCGGGTTTTTCTGTTCTTTTTGTAGTTGGAGCTTTCGACATATCGGATAGAGGGAGACTCGTGTCGTATGTTCCCTTATTCCAGCCTTATAAGTCTGCTTAAATATGAAAAGGTATGCTCGGGGTATGCTCATTAAAGGAGGATTTATTCGCAAAACTGTCTTTTTCAGCTCTTGGCTGAGAGTCTATTTCAAACCCCCAAAATATGAGAATATAACGCTTTCCAAATCTAATTTAATTCAAGAATGAGGTAAGGTGAATTTACTTCCGGGGAAGACTTTTCGCGCATAGTGGCTTAGTGCCGTTCGAGTCTCGTTATGATCCGGATTTAAATCTTATTTTAAAGGTTCAGAGTTCTTAATCGCAATTTACGTTAAATTGTCTAAAGAAGTTGGTATATGGGTGAAGTCCCTAAAATGATATAGTAGGCAATCAGTTGGCTGAAGGATGCAAACTCAGTAATAAGTTTGTCAATCAACGTGTGTGAGACCCGACACGTAAGTCAGGTTCAACACCTTGAACGTTTTCTTGATACTAACAGGTAAATGAACACAAACGACGAGTAGTAGTGTCTCAGTATCATTTGCTCCCGTTTACGTCAATGCAATCGAGGGTGTGTCCTGGAGGAGATAATAAATTTACAGTACATGGATCTGCGTGAGGGCTTATATTCCACACGATTTCAAAAACTAAGCCCTGGTTTGCTACCTGGAATGGAGCACGACCTACAACTTTGACGTAACTAAGTCAGAAATCACTCTGGTAAAAAAGTAGAGGCCTGTTTGAAAAGAGTTCGTCATCTAATTGCACTGTTAGAAAAAAAATGGGACTGTGTATAATGGCTTTTTCTCTCTATTGGCCTGACGCAAAATAAAACATATGTCTCCAACGTTGTAGCAGCATTATTCATTGAAGTCTTGCAAACAAGTAGCAATTTTTGATATATAGAGTGCAATATAGCAATTAGTAAATTGTCCATTAATGATTACTGTATAAATATGCAAACATGAAGATAATACGCTGAATGTGTCATAAGGATATAGACCTATAAAATACCGTCCATGTTATTGTCCTTAAAGTAGTATAATTGAAAAAAAAAAAAAAAAAAAAAGAGAGAGAGAGAGAGAGAGGCCTGATAAATAAATGTTTATTCGCATTTATTTCAGTCAGATTTATCATCATTAGCTAATTCAGCAGCTAATCTGGCAAGCATCCCTTCCGCCCGTGGATTTCGTGGAAACGTTTTACCATCACCAAAGCTTATGTACAAATAACATTAGTGTGAAAGATAGTGAGTCTTTGCATAGAATACTTACCCTCCTCCTCCACATAGGATTCTGTAAGCCCATCCACGCCAACCTCGAGAGCCTACTCCGATTAATTGTTTCCAATTAGCATAGAAACCCACATCGTATAAATGAATTTGACCGTGTGCATAGCGGACGTGGCGTCGTTGATCTGGAGTGAGTTGATGTTCGCGAGGTGTAAAAGAAAGTGTCTTTCGTTGCCGTGTATGAGCGTCATGGGAAGCGGTATCAGATCTAGGTGATAAACCAGGCTGAAAGTTCGTTTCCTGGAAGTTAGCATTAAGTGCGTTTGATGGGATTGGGTCAGATGTCTGGGCAGGAGTAGTAGCTCCGGTATCATTATTTCCGGGGTATGTTGGGAGATAACGAAGCAGAAGAAAAGGCGATATATTTTCTACCGTGGTTTGGTTTGTTCTAAAGCCGCATGAATTAGATGAGCCAAGGAAATGGAGTTAATTCAAGCCTACGAAGCAAGGTAAACGTGCCAAAGCATGAACGAGCCCATTGACAGAGAAAAGATAGCTCCATATATCGTTAAAAATAAACCATGTAGTGCAGTTCTTTCGTTCTAATTATAATGTTCAGTTATGGTATGAATACACATGGATTATCATACTCACAATTTTGAACGGATCCAAAAATGCAACATAAACTATTCTTCCAGCAACAACGCAAACGTAAGAGGCGAGGAGTGTAACACAGAAGAGGAAGTGAATAAATGCTGTATATGTCCAATAACCCTAGAGATATGATATTTGCTAAAATTACATATGAATATAGGACGCTGATACGTACCACACATTTCTGGGCTAGCCACGGACAGTGGTGATCTACAACGCATTGTTTTAGCGCTATTTTTTATGTTTAAAGTCGATAGACTCACCCATTTTTAGAACACATCTGTCACAGACTGAACAATGATGTGTCCGCTCAGGCTTTGGAGCCCAACATTTCCTACACCACTTATGTGGAGCGTTAAAGTCATCATCTCTGGGTTTTGAAGGGACTGGTTTCATTCGGAGTACATCAAGTATATTGGTTTCTTCGTTTTCGTCTTCACTTTCTTGTTCTAGGGAAGTAGCATCTTCACCAACTCGAATTGCTCCCGGATCGCGTACAATAAGAATGAGTAATGAACAAAAGGAAAGAAAGGTGAGAGTATAGATAATGGAGAGATGTGTTACAAAAAGGAGGGGGGCGGAGTGTATTTTGAGATAATATGAAACTAGCAAGACAAGAATATTATATTGCGGCGCAGTCAAGAGAATGACAAGTACTACGCGGTATCCCATTAGACCCTTATAATTAACACATATACCCAGATACTCACAGCACAGGGGAAGATAGTTCCACCACTTCTTTATTTTCTTTGCGTCACCATTCTCTTCTCCATCGTCAATATCTAACACAGAATCATCATCGTCACTAGCTGAGATTGCTCGAGTATCAGAAGGGAGTCGTTCATACGGGGCTCGCGAACTTGCTTCAAAAGTGAGTAAAGGAGCCATTTTATCCCTTTACTACCAAGACATTAAAATACAGCTGAGGTTCCTGATCCGCCGCAGGGTTGTAGTAGATATTGGACGGTGCAAAGTGCTTTAACTTGGTAACACACATTATAGTGTGCTTACCTCATCAAATGCTGCGCCTTAGAAACCAGTGGGAATTCACTTCCTTACTTGTATGAGTGTTACTAGTCCCTCGGAGTGACTATCTGTGACCCGAGCACCACCGGGTCACATGAACAGTCGGATACGGATGGGACGGGCCCGGAAGCGTTTGCTTCTCCCCATGACCACCGAGAATAGCTTTAGTTAATGACCGCGTATAATATTATTTTTCTTCCGTTTCTTCCCTTACAGTAACACCCATCATCAACTCACCAAAAGTGCTTCTCGGAATGCTCTGTAGGGCTTCACTGACGCAGGAGTCTGTACTCGTAAGGCGCATTCTGCGTGAATTGAGCGGCTGTGGAACATATACACGTCGATTGAGTTCGAGCTCAAGTTCAACATCGCATTTAACAGCAACACCACCAAAGCTGAAGGACGGAAAACGTCCAGCTTGTGTCTATTCGTTTTTAGCAGGCGCAGTCGGTTCCCTCGGACTGACCTATTATATTTGGAGCATTATTAAAGATCAAAACAAGAAAGTCAAGCTCGGCTCTGCGAATGATTTTCAGATTGCTGTGCGCATTTTATGCATGACATTCCCAGAGGATGGGAGAGTCACTACAGAGCCCGATGACTTGTACGACCACGGATTTTCTGACAACGACTACCACCCAGGTATGCTATGAAACGAGTGTTTTGTGACGTGATATAATATATATTAATTGCATGTAGGTTCATTGCATAGTGTTGTTGTATACCCTGAGTCTACTGAAGATGTTGTAAAAATTGTTAATATTGCAACAAAATATAAAATGCCTGTTATACCTTACTCCGGTGGGACAAGCTTAGAAGGACATACACGAGGAGTAAGTCATACTCTTCGTTGATGTCGTGTTGAATTCCTTTACAACGTCTTTGAGTTTAGCATAAATATGGGGGGATATGCATTGACATGTCCCGAATGGATCGAATTATAGAAATTAATGGTATAATACACCTGGAGCTCCCGTTTGATAGTAGCTTATCAATAATTTAGAAAAAGATGGTGACTTAGTGTGTCAACCGGGAGTCCGATGGGTGGATGTTAACGACACACTAAAAGCCAGGGGTATGTTTACTCAACATTTCACACTATAACGTTAACTTATTATCTACAGGTATCCCTTTGTTTTTCCCCGTAAGACTTCTTCGAGATGAATTAGTTTATATCGAAATCTGAATGTGTTACGAATCTCTCTAGCTTGATCCAGCTCCTGGAGCCACAATCGGGGGATGATTTCCACCGGGTGCTCAGGCAGTATGTATCGTAATTAACGAGGCTTTATACTTGTGTACTCAATCGTCCTTAGCTAACGCAGTGCGCTACGGGACAGCAAAGGCTGAATGGTTCCTCAACTTGGTATATTCATAATGATTACATGCCCAAGCATATACTCATTTCTATATAGACCGTAGTACTACCTTCGGGAGAAGTTATCAAAACTAGAAGGAGGGCCCGAAAGTCGTCAGCAGGGTTTGACACGACAAAACTCTTCATTGGAGCAGAGGGAACCTTGGGGATTGTAACTGAAGGTACCATTTCATACTTCGCTTCCGATTAGGCCATGACACTAATAGGAATTGCCACCCAGCGACTCTACGCCTTTCCCCACTCCTCCCCACGACAGTTGCTGTGGTACAATTCCCAGATGTCCGAAAGGCTACTGAAGCCGTTCGCGAGGCTTTACTCCAAGGGGTCGGAATCCGTAAGTCATAGTACAAATAATACCAGATCCCGAAATTTCTCAACTAACTGGTGACTGTCCTTTAAGAATGCGTTGAGCTATGCGATGACGCCTTCATGCAGGCAACAAATAAGTATGGGATGTCAACTCGAAAATGGCCTGAAAAGGATAGTCTCTTCTTCAAGTTTCAGGGTCACAACTCCGATGCCCTTCGGGAGACCGCTCGTATAGTAAAGAAGGTGTGTGAACGCCATGGAGGAAGCGGGTTTACTCTCGCACGGAACGAGAAAGAAGCTGCAAATTTATGGGCAGACCGGAAGAATGCGCATTATTCTACTTTAGCTATGATTGAAAATGCACGCAGTTGGCCAACGGATGTTTGGTACGTTATATAAGGGTTTAGCTACCTTTTTACTCAACTAGTGGAACTGAATAATCTGTTTTGTAAAAACAATAAATCAGTGTCCCGGTGTCCCGTCTGCCCGAGCTTGTATATGAGACAAAAAAAGATCTCAAAGAGCTCGGCCTTCTCTCTACGATCGTAGGCCATGTAGGAGATGGAAACTTCCATGCACAAATTCTGTTTACGAAGGACGATGAACTCTCTAAGGTTCGGGAAGCCGTTCATCGGATGATCCATCGTGCGATTGAGTTGGATGGGACATGTACCGGAGAGCATGGCGTTGGGATCGGTAAAAAAGATTTCCTGTATGAAGAACTAGGAGAGGGCACCGTTGAGTTGATGAAGACCATCAAGCGGACTATTGACCCCCTCGGTATATTTAACCCTGGCAAGGTAAGTTTATAATATATATTCAGCAACGGTGATGGTAACTAATATCTGTATTGATATATTATACAAGTTATACCCCGATGAATCCCCCGCACATTCTAAAGACGGACCAAAACAATTATAAATGTACCATAGGTGTAAAAGAAATATATTATTGCAACGCAAGTTGCAACCTACACATTAAAAAACGTACATGTAGTGTCACAACACAAATATTGCAAAGAACTCAGCTTATACGAAATTCTAAATATGCAATCCAAAAAGTACAAGGAAAAGAAAACGTGAAGTACAACATCACAAGATAGCGGCATACAAGTAATGTAAATACATGTATATAAGCAGCATATACTTTTGATTTTTGCCGTGATCACAACAGCAACAACTCATCACACCCCCCCCCTGCTCAGTAGTATACAGTAAAGAAACTTCTCATCGTGCTCCTTCCACAACTTGCGGCTGTGTTTCAGTGGCTTGAGCGGGTTTCTCAACCGCAGCTTTTTCCATGGCGGCACCAATTGCTTGAGTACGGAACGCAAGTCCCCGGGTCTTTTCAATAACGGATTGATAAACGGGGAGAGGAGGCCGGTTGATCTCAATAACATTCTGTGTGAAGGAGGGTCGTAAGTAAAATACGAAGAAAATAGGAAAAGACTTTAGTAAACACAAACCTTCTCCAAGTCAATTTTTGCGTCTGCTCCCATCCTAGCCTCCCGAATGAGGTTGACAATCCATTTCTCACCTTCGTCCCGTGAAAGGTTTAATCGTTCAGAAAGGTCTGCAATATCGATCTTGTGGTGGATACGACAGTAAGCCTCGCTGATCAAATACCGAGCATTGTCAAGGAATTCATCCTTGAATTCGCCAAGGAAGAAATCATTCTCAACGACTTGAACCGCAGTCGTGAGTTCACGCTGTGCAGACTCAAAGTCGAACTCAAGATACAACTCCTTGAGGAAGTTGGTGACAGGGTCATTGAATTGATGCTCCTCAGTCTGGACGACGCGTACAATCTCTTTTAATGAGTGGCGCACTCGGGAAGAAGTCATTCCGCCACTAGCTTTGCGCGCAAGAATAGCCGCACTGGCTAGGTAGCGTAAAATCCAAGGGCATGCGGTCTGGATGGTATTAAGGTATGCGGGTGCTAGGAAAGTTTCGAGTAAGAGGGTTCTGCCCTGTTCGTGGTTGAAGTAGACGAACAACGACCAATGAAGGAGCCATGTTCGAGCCTGTAATTGCTGTAACGCAGCGGTTTCAGCGGGGGTGCTTAGAGTTGCGGCGGGTGATCGTGCATCGATGAGTTCGCGAAGTTGGTTAAGCTCTTCAAGGGCAACTTCCCATTTACCAGTAAGAATATCAGAAGCTAATTTTCCCCAGTGTGCGGATAAGTTGAGGTCGTTGTCGGTTGAAAGTACCCTGAAGTGATAGAGGTAATCTGCTGCACCACTGTAGTTTCCGTATGAATATTGGAATTGTCCGAAGTGGTACAGAGCAGTAATTTGCTCAAGCGTAAGCTAAACCAAGGGGGAACAATTTATATGTTTATTCTTCACACGAGGACAAACAGAATCGGTAAAACATACGTTATAATGCTCCTTTAGGTACTGCAAATTCTGCATTTTATCTTGACGTAGAGATTGCGCAACTTCTGGTTTCTCAATGACATCCAAAACGAACTGTGCTTCCTGCTCTAATCTTTCATTCGTCGAGACTGCATTTTCTCGTTTACCGGCGAATTCTGTCGATATTGGTCAATATACGTCATCCAAGACCATATATATAGCATATAGTGAGCTCACCATCGGGAATGGGTTCCCCAGGGTGCATCTGCTCGAAAAGAGAGACTGAATAGTCCACCATGTTTGTACCCTTTGCAAGTTCATACTGGGCTACACGAACTTGCTCCTCTGGAAAGAGTGAAGTTTCCGCAAGATGTGCGAGAAGAGGGAAAGCAAGATGGCGATCAAGGTAAGGAATTATTGTTTTCGTCAAATCGTATTCAGCCATGGTGGACAAAATCCTGAGTCGGTAACGGTAAATGGATCGTTCTCGCCGTTAACGGTGTCGACAGCGTCTATTCAGGAAAATTAAGATTTGTCTAATCGTGAGATTACGTAGCCATACAAGGTCATTACGTAACCACAAGTACTAATAGGTGCGTTCAAACCTAACATGTTCCAGTTCCAGTGGAACGTGTTCCACCTGCCTATTTAAGTAGTTTGTTCCCAGATTTTTCACCCATATAAAGTAATTCTTTTGTTCGTACAAGTCGCGTGTATTAGCTAAGCTGGAACATGTTTCACCTGCTTGTTTAAGTAGTGACAATCTTCATAACACTTTTCTTTATTTCTCAATCTAGTAGTGTTGATCATACGCTTAGTTTTTAAGGAAGGTAAATCTGCTCGATTGGGGGAATTGTCGCTACTAAATAGGCAGTTGGAACATGTTCCAGCTTAGCTAATACACGCGACTTGTACGAACAAAAGAATTACTTTATATGGGTGAAAAATCTGGGAACAAACTACTTAAATAGGCAGGTGGAACATGTTCGTACTGAAGCTCGGTGGCTGTTATGATGAATACTTATGGTTATGAGAGTATGTCCAAAACTAGCCTTTTAGAGGTATTTGATTTATTGATTGGGTCACCCACGGCTTTTTTGCAGTTGAAGAAACTGATGATCCATTTGTTGGCATCGTTAAGAAGGGTATAGAGGCATTTGCTGATGCCCAAGGTTTCTATCTTGTAAATGATTTACCTATGTTACAATACTTCCCGGGATGGGCTTCCTTAAAGTAGCAGAAGAGGGGTACAAAGTCTTTACGGACATGTATAAAAAACCTTATGAGATGTTTAAGAAGAATTTCGTAGGCTATGTCTTACTCGTTGTTATAGAACCTAAGTTGATATAGTACCATGAAGGAGGAAAAAGGACAAGGCTCTTCTTCTTTGGTGGCTAAGTTACTGGAGTCGGAAAAGGGTAAGGGTGACCAGAGTGTCGACGAAGACTTCATCGCAAAAGCAACATCGTTGATTTATGCTGGTAAGTGGCATACGACCTTCATGCGAGCTTGAACGCTGAGTAGACCGACAGTTGATCATGTAGCTAAAGCTGATACGGTTCGTTCAACAAGTATTTCTGTCTCTCGCTTTATTGTCTTGACGCTGAGCCATGCAAACTGTTTCCGCCCTCCTAACATTCATTTTAGCCATGACACTTTATCCCGAGGTCCAGAAGCGTGCTCAGGAAGAGCTTGACAGCCTGTCAAGCTCTTCCTGCGGATATTCTTTCCGATGACGCTGTCATTGACAGCGTCATCGGAAAGAATATCCTCCCGACGTTTGACGATCTACCTAAGTTGAAGTACGTTAATGCCATCCGGAAGGAATGTCTGCGGTATGTAGAACAATATAGTCGGACAACCGAAGGCAGCTAATATAATGCGTAGTACGCATTATATTAGCTGCCTTAGGTGACAGAATGTGGTGACACTTTGTACTGGCGTTCTGTTCGATTCTGTTGAGTAGTATACTTATGAACACTGTCTGTTATCTAGCAAACCCTCATACCGTAGAAGTTGATGATGAGATCAATGGGTATTTCATCCCTGCCAACAGTGTCGTTTTTGCCAATATCTGATTTGTCGTCTGCTTTACTGCGGTATCTTCGAGACATTGCTGAGACTCAAGTAGGTCGATTTTCTGTGATCCAAGTATATACCCAGAGCCTGAAAGGTTCATTCCTGAGAGGTTCATACCTAGTGGGAATAAGGAACCGCCCTTGGACCCTGGGAGGATAGCGTTTAGTGTTGGCAAACGGTAAGTTTCTTGCCTCGTCGGATGTTCATGACCCACTGATACTATCACTGCACGGCCTAGGCATTGCCCGGGGAAGCATTTCGCTGAGAGCCATGTAAAGCAATAACCCCCTTTTGAAATATGACTACCTACTAAATAGTTAAAAAAGACTTTCATCGACATGGCTACTCTTCTTGCGATATGCAATATTGAGAAAGCCATTAATGACCATGGGATGCCCATAATCCCAAAGGTTGAGTACACTAGGCAGTTTGTTAGGTATAGCCAATTATGTGCCCTTGTTTTGGCAGAACTCTATTCACTTTCTTCTCTTCTCAATTCAACTCAGACATCCTATCCCATTCAAATGCACCATATGGCCTCAGAACAACGAAGCCCTTTCCCTACTCCGCCAAACTATCGAAACGGAGACGTTGTCAAACGACTAGAGGGTGCTTTTTTTCTTTAGGGAAAGCGTAAATAAATTGAACAAAAAAATGCTGTATTTTCACACTCGTGTCTGAGTCAGGCCCGGTTCCATAAGTGCGAGTTATCGGAAATAGGATTAGATACTTATTATGTTTGTATTTGATCGATAGCCGAGTTTATATATTTTCCTCCCCTAGATATATGCCATCAAGACTTTTAGAGGTCGCCGTCTCAAGCCGATAGAGATCGTACTTGTCAAAATAAGAATGCAGGTAACTAACAATCACAGCAACAAGAGCAGTCAAAGATCGGTTTTAAATTGTTTATTCCCTATTTGGGGGTGGGAGACACCAGTATGTATGAAAGTGGTAATTACTTTACTACCAAAACCCTTTGTTATTAAATTTATTTTATCAATTATTTATTTCATCGTTCATTAAACGGTTGATCGATATCTGTGAGCCAACTACATCGGCCCGTTAACCGCCACTAGCATAAGCCTTCGTGCTATCTTGAAGAGGCTCACACCGGGGAAATGTTTTTTTTGTAAACCTATGGACGGTTCTCGCCCCTTTTTACTTCCCTATCGTCTAAACCTTATGACCAATATATTCCCAAATGACGGTTTGTGACGACAGAGTTTCATAACCGTCAAGTCGATTCTAAAATTTCTTGTTTGGAATGATGCATTTAGTAGGTGGTTCCGATCTCATTCTGACCAGGCCTATGCTCGCGACGAGTTCAATGCATGTATCAACGGCAGAGGTACGCCTTATACTACTCTTTCAGTCGTTGATCCGTAGTAATAACAATTCCCCTGTTAGATAGTGAAACATACCTCATTTTGATGGCTGTTCTGGTGACTCCAACCGCTTCTTTTGTCGTATTTCTCTAGTTATCAACATCCCATATCTCCGCGCTCTTAGTAGAGGGTAGTTTTTAATCAACTCGAAAACGAAATTCAATCCCCAAAACCGTTAAATCTTGCATTAATCTAGCGACTATGTCGATTAGCTTGATATGCCTTAAGTGGCATAAAGAAACCTCCGTTTAAGTTTTCTTTGAAAAGTTTATGGAAGACTGGAAGCTGAATAGGTAGAAGCGTGTTAATGTGGTGGGTATATCGGCTCCCGAACTAGGGTCCTGCTGGTTGTGAAGATCATCAATCTAGTTCCTGCCAAAAGCTTCTAGGATATTTGTTTTCATATATTCAAGATAGAGATTTTATGTGGCACGCATTTTCTTACCTTCTTACACCACGGCAAATTCCCATAGTTGAACGGCATGACCTACAGCCGAATAGGCATGCTTGAATATTGCGCCGCATACCTCACAACTTGCTCCTGGAACCCCGACTTGAAGGGAATGATCCGGTAGGTGAACTTTAAGAATTAACGAGCACGAAGAAGGGACACGGAGGTTGTTCCCTTTGTTGTCGGCTCACGCGGCTGCGGCATGTCCGATAAAAAGGAAAAAGAAGTCTCGTTCTCTGAGTACGCGACTTGCCGCTAGAACGGATTAATTCTAATAGGCGCGCACTGAAAAGGCGGGTACACCATATTTTTGGTTTGAAGAAGCACACGTTCCTGATTTCATTCAGAACGCGCCTCCCTTCGAGGCTGGATTAGTCATATTCGGTCGACGGGCTTCTTTGGTTTAGGAAATAAATTCGTCGGAGTTTACATCTGTGGCAAGGCCCTGTGCTAATGTATTGGCAGCTCACTGCATTCCATTACTACCTGATAGTTTTGTTGTATTTTACAACTTTTGTGAGCACAAAATGGGACACAAATACGTAAATCACCAAGAATGATAGCCAGATCAATATTAGTACACTTAGACGCCCATTTGCGGCAGTTTTACGATAGACAAGTACCTGGAATAATCAGAGAATCTCGAAAGGTTTAAGGTCCGTAATTGGGGGCCCCATGTAAGCAGGTATGATATCGATCTTACGATGAGGGTATATGGATATGAAAAAGCTCCCTATGAAACAGAGTTACAGAACAAGAACTACGCGGAGTACAAATAAGGCTAAACAGGCACATGCCACAAAAAGAAAGAAGCGCCTTTGTTCGAGATAGGGCAAGATATAAAGAAAAAACGTGTTGCTGTATTAGGATTCTCGATGATAGGCGAGCCTCGCACAGTAGCAACCTTTGTATTCCCAAAGCCCCCGTGTACAGATGACCTGAGCTAACTTACAAATGGCGCATGCCAGGGCCTCCAGAGACCTCATGTTGGTCCATCTTTCCTATTATGGGCAATGGCGTCTAAACCTCTCGGCTAATATTTGCTATGTCATTTTCTGTATAAAAGAGCTGCCTTTCTTCCAAGACCCCCTATCAAATGTCCTCTCACAACCCAACAACCCAACAACTCTTACCTGGCCGCGCTACTATGAGGCCCACCAAAGACAATCTGAGAGGACAACTCAAAGGGCCTCTGCCCTAAGCCACCTTAATAAAAGTATGTCTTTGTTCTTGCTCTTGTTCATATAGTCGCTAACATACTCTTACTAGACATACGCTATAAGCAGTACGCGGCCAGTGGACACCTGCATTGCGGGTGTCCAACAATCAAGATAATATTAAATGGTACGTAGTCCTATCTTCTGATTTTATGGTGCTTAGTTTATATTGTTTGACGTTGAGGATAGAGCCAATAATGTATAATGTCGACTTTCATAACCCGGATTAATACTCGTAGTCGGAGTCTTAAAGACCCGGCGCGCCTCCCTCGTCCCCCAGCCCTCCTTCCGAGTCGGCCACACCCAATAGTGGTTTGTGGTATGCCTAACGTGGGCGCGACCGGCTAAGGTTGCGCAGCGGGCACTTGCAGGAGTGCGGAAAGGGGCTACTGAGCGATGCCGCCAGACTCAGTAGCCCTAGTGTATATAATAGTGAGCTTCTTATTTATCCTTCCTATCTTGATCATCTTTGCTAACGCCTTCAACGTTCAACAGATTGACATGCACACCATTTATATTTTTATTTATTTATTTATTATAATCTGTAGGGCGAGGCGCTGGTGCGGTCAAGTAGGTTTTCTTTTCTCTATTCGCTTTGTTCACTCGTGCTCATCCTTTACTCTAGTGAGTGAAAATCGCTCCCCGCCTGGCCCTGTACTGAGCAGCTAAGGCACCCCTTCGTGTGGGAAGGGGTAAAAGTGGGGCGTACCGACGGGTCACCGGCCTTAGTCTCGCTCTCCGAGTTGGGTTGAAGGACGGTTGGTAGAGCCAAGGAGACGGGCACGTCGAAGGCGGACCAGACGTGGCTACGTAAAGGCGAACACAAACAACAAGTGGAGCGTAAGGGGAGGTGGTGGGCATTTATTTTTTTATTATTATTTTGAGTTTTGTCTGAAGTTTCTTTCAACACACGACACCTAACAACCAAGTTTCCGTCAGTGAGTTATATGTGAGGAGGGGTAAGAGGGTGGCGGCGGGACGCCATTTTTCTCTTCTTTTGCGCTTGTTCTTTAACTCGACAGGTACCTTTTTGGTTGTTGTGGCGGGGGAGGGGTGGGAGTGCCTATGTACGGGTTTATCGTAGTAAGCGTGCATACGGTCGGGCCCTCGTCACTTTTGTGAAATGGTTCACAAACAATCGGTGAGTCGATTCTTCGTTTATTTATCTTGTTATTGCCTTGTTATTGCCTCTCTTATTCGTCGGTGTAGGCTCAAGCTTGTGGAGAGCACTATAGGCAGTCGACCTTCGACAGTTTTTTTTTTCTTTTCTTTCAAAGCATAGTAGTTACTTGTATAAGCGGATGTATAATGTCTTTATTTACTGGTTTATTGGTATATTAAACATGTATTATTATTATTACTAGGTACAAGTTTTTTTGTTATAAATCCAGTTCTTTCTTAGTCATTGTATTGCTTATTTTGTCGCCCGTAACGCAATTTAAATAATCAAAGAGATTATAGCCTGCAAAAATACTTCACGGTTGGCCGTGTCGAAGTCTAGAACTTTCCTATCATTATTTTTTATATGGTATCTTGGTATCTAACAAATCGTTATTGGAACTTCCAATACCGATTTGTTAGATACCAAATTTGGAAGTAACATCCATACTTTTATACCCTGGATCCTAAGTATCTCTGGAAACCACGAGATTTTACTTCAATTTTAAATGGATATACTTATAAGGGCATGGAATGAAGTTAGAAAAGAAGGCCCGGCAGTGTTTTTTTGTCTTATTATCTCGGATGATAAATTGTTTTCATGGCCGGTATCGATCTATCCGAGACTGTGGATGCTCAAGTTGTCTAGTAATTCCGGGCTCTAAAGTCGCAAGCCTTTTGGATCCGTCGCCCCTAATTCTTTACTTTTTACAAATTCTGGGTGACTTTGGTCGGATGTTTATCTCATGACGTTTTCTTCCGCTATATTCAGGACTACGGAAGGAAATCATACCTAGTGCAGGACTTCATACTGAGTCAAAGTCCAAGACATCTCAAGATTCAGTATATATAGCCTCTGAAGGACGACCCTGATGTACTAATCATCAATTTTGTTGTCACACTCTCAAGAGACTAATTTACTCGCCTTCTAACTCACACTCCCATAAATCTCACACTGTCCTCATAGTCTACGATGAAGTTTACCCTCATTCCTGCTCTTCTGTGTGCTGCTGTACCAGTTTTTGCTAGTCCCTTTATCAGCTTCTGGCCAAACCAACTCTTGCCTCGCACTAATTCAGGTCCTGAGGTTCTCTACCCCCACTCTGGGACGGTGTGGCAGGCCGGGGCCGTACACAACGTAACTTGGAGTACAGAAGGCCTTTCACCACCAACTTGTGGTGCAGTTCTAAACACTGCCATTTATTTAGCTAAGAATGACGCTTTCGAAGAATGTGAGTGTTTTGTGCTTTTTCTGTGGGGACTCATATTGACTACTTATTATTTCCAGTGATTACAACCAACTTTTCACTCAGCCGTGGACGTGTAGAAATATACGTGCCAAAGGTTAGAAAAACTTGCAATGACTATCAAATAGTCCGTACGTATATATTTCTTTACAAATCATATCTGCTTAAATACTAACTCCTGCTTAGTTAAAGCGGACACTAGCAACCCTAGTATCGGGGGGAGTTATAGTGTCGATTTCGTTATCGTAAAATAATCTTGACCTTGCGTATTCTTTTCTTTGGGTTTTCTTCTATTGAGCTCTTGTTTTGGGACATATAAACGTACACCCCCTTTTCTTCATTTGCTTTAGTAATTTAGCTCTTTCACAAAATCTTATCCTATTAAAATGAATTCTTTCTATTAGTTGTTACGTTTATTTGCTGTATATCAAGTGATAATTTCCACTTTTGAATTACATCACAAATATTTTTGATAAGGATTATGTTTTGCCACAATATATTGACGCATAACTCTAGTTAGCAAAGTTATTCCTATTTTTGAGAAACACTACTCGTTGCCAACTTTGCTTGCCCATTTTTCGCCACAACTCATATGATTTGTCTCAATTAGCTTGTACTATCTAAACTCTAAATTTACTCAATCTGAAACATCATAGTTTTCGTACTGAACTAATTTTCTTAATTTTGAGTGAATATATTATGAGTCTCATCGTTTACAATATTCTAACGTTATTTAGTATTTTATCTCCCTTACACGTCTCTGTATCAACAACGTAATTGCTATGAAATAAGTGGCTTAGCGATCAGAGCAAAGTTAATACTTAACAACCACTCTCCACCGGAAATGGCTCTGTATTGGAATAGTCTCGGAATTCTGCTGTGCAATCATTCCCCCTTTCCTACTTCTAATGAAAAAACGGAAGAGACGCTATTCACTAGGCTACCTAATCCGTAGGATACTATACGCCTCAAACTCCATACTATAGTCTATTCAGAGTCAGCGCCACTGTCTTTGAGCCTAAGCTCTTCAACATATAAAATGGTGACCAAAATCGTTCTAGGTCTCTATCGCATTTTGGCTTTCTCCTAGTCAGATAGCATCAGATCGGCTCTCTTCAATCCGCAGACCTTTTCATTATTCCCTCTAATCGAATCCACGTACTCAGTTATCAGCAGTCGTCCCCCCTCTAATCACCTCATTTAATCTACTTACCAGATCAACGAGAAACCAAAAATGTACTTCCGTGCTCCAGTCACCCTCTTAGCTAGTATCGCCGCTCTCATCTCCTCAGCAGTCGCTGCACCCATAGCCGATAACCACGACCTCTCCCGTCGTGACGTCTGGGTCCCCACAATCCTCTACCCTCGCGAGAACATCGTCTGGAAATCAGGTTACACACACAACGTCGTTTGGGACACCAGTAGCCAACCTGAACAGATCACCAACCCTACTGGAAAGATCCAACTCCGTAGAAATAACGTTACTCAACGTAAGTATCAATATTCAATAAGGCATATATAAACTAGGACCAACAAAACTCACCTTTCCTTTCTCTCTTTTCGAAACTATAGCTGCTGTCCTCGCCGAAGGTTTCCAACTAACAGACGGCCGAGTCGAGATCACAGTCCCCTACGTCGACCCAGGTTGTGGCTACCAACTAGTTCTCTTCGGTGATTCCGGAAACTTCAGCCCGGAGTTCATGATCGCAGCTGAAGGCGACTAGTCGTTTTGACTACCACACCCTAAAACGCCAAGTTTCACACTCCGTTTTCTCTTCAGACCCTCTGATTATTTTTTTATTTCTCCACTTCCCCGGGTTTGCGCCATTGGACTTTTAATATTAATCATGGACAATAGCTTTAATGGACTTTATTCTTATTTCCCTCCCTTCCCCCCAAAATGACGTCTATTATTAACACCTCCTACTTAATGTAGCCTCAGATGATGCTTTATGTACTTGTAGTAGCCTGTATTCTTGATTGGTTTTTATTATTAAAAAGGTTTTAAAAACTAAAAGCCCAAGCAGAGTCGAACTTATTTACAGTATATGGTACTTGAATACACTCGGTAATCACCTCTCCTGCGATTATGTCAATTTGTCTTCGTCAAAACTTATGATATTAAGGATTAGTGGTACAATTAATATTGTTACAAACAGAGTGCATAGCGAAAGCATAATCTCAATAAGGGAAAAGGAGCAGCCCCATTCTAAGAATATTTCTAAGAAGCGTCTTGGGTTCGGTATATCCGACGAGTCCACCTTCGCCTACGGGTAACACCAGATGTTATCCATTCTTCCGCTGGAGCGGAACGGGGGTCCATCCATGTATCATTTGTGTATATCCAACCATCTAACCAAGTTAGAAAAAACAAGGGAACTCAGGATCGAACATTCATAAATCAATTACATTGTACCCACCACTATCAGATTCAATGTCTGTCCACGATGCCCCAAGGTCCTTTCTCCAATCTTCAGTTTCAACAAACGCCCATCCAGTTTCCAGAGAAAACGTTAAATTACTACTATAAGCAGTCAGTAAATGAAATGCAATAAAACCCAAAACGGAATATCAGAAATTAGATAGATTCAGAATGTGTCAAGTCAAAAAGTTCACACTAATCAACTCCATTAAGAAGATTCAAATGACTGAAAGACTGACTTGACATCGCCGAGACCATCGGAATCGTTTGTACTCCATCCATCTCGTCCTCGTGTCCACCCTTTTCGTTCCCCCGATTTGAGATTCGCTTTGCTGAAAACCTGAGGTGCTCCAGTACTTGCTCCCAGGCGTTCATTCTCCCATAGCTCGACTTCACGTAAGATACTCTTCCAATGTCGGTCTTCTAAGCGATCATCATCAACAAGTCTAGTGATTCGTGTCTTTAACCGTTTTAGATGTGGTCTCAGTAGTCCGGGGACATATGTACGTGTTAAAGGGTGAGTTAGGACGAACGGCGAAAGACCAAGGAACAGAAAAACGGGCCGTAAAGGTATAAGTGGCAGTGCTAGTAACAGAGCAACAAAGGATACAACGGTAAAAGCGAAGATACTATAGGAATATGGAGTAGAAAATGTAAGATGAGGTACCACCGTGTATAAAATCAGATCATGAGTGTCACCACTATAAGAAAAGATCAGTCAGAAGTCATAATCGACATTAAACAGTGTCCGAACATAACGCCCATCAAGTTTTGTATAGCTTGAAGATTTGAGAACCATTCCGGTGAGCCTTCCGCTGGTTGGGAATAGGGTGGCAGTGTTGGGGTGTCAGTCTGTCTTGAAAATGACGGTTTTAATGATGAATGAGCCGAAAGCAGAATGGTCAACAAGACAGCATGGGGAAGTAGTAGAGTTAACCTGGGAAAATAACCTTTGAAAATAAGATTCAAAATGATAAGTATGTATGTAATTGGTTACAGAAGTCGAATCTTACACAAGAAAGCATAAGCTGACATCCAAGCCGCTGTAAGTTTCCAGCCCCTTTTCCATAACAGAATTTCCTCAGCTCTATCTTGAATCCACCAAATGGGTCCGCTCTTTGCTGCAAAGCGCCGAAAATGATTTGTAGTAGTTGGCAGACTTAGGGGTTCCTTAGTGGACATCAGATCCGGAGCCTTTCTGGGCGATCGAGGTGCTGGGCTCGGAACTGATATCCCCGAGGCAAGGATAGCACTAGGTATGTTAAATGGTTGTTTACTTGGTGTTTGTGGAACCTGAGATGGAGATGGAGGAGAGACTGTTGAGGGTTCCGACTTTGGTGGGGCTGTTGCTACTTTCATTGACGATTGAGATGCATTTTTATTTTCATCTATCCGCGAAGCATATGATGGTATATTAACATACTCCAGATCCATGCTCTTGTACATGGGCACAGATGTAGCTTTTTGCTTGTAGGTGGCAGTCAGAAGCCCTCCAAGTTGCTCATTATTGGAGTATCTTGGCTCAGTATTCACGTGCGGAAACTAACTCTTACAGATCTCGTGACCGCCTATATTTAGTTAAGACCTTACTATGATACATGTCTCAGAAAGCAAAAATAAATTAAAAAATCATAGAATTTGCAAGAGAAAGGGCACCTTATGGCACTTAAACCGAGACGGTTTATAATCTCAAGATCAAATATTTGATGCTACTAGTATTTTATGGAAAAAGTCATTTACTTTGGTCTCAATCCGTTAACAACTTGTTCATCGTGATCGGTGTACGGTCCCGGAGAGTCAAAAAAGTTTCAGCGAGGCTGCAACAAGACTTTTATTGACAGATACCACATCGTTATACCCGTACCGCAATTTAATGCCAAGGTCTATGTCCGAGTTAGGAAGGACGTTCAGTCAAAGTATAATTCACCTCCCTCGGAAGAGAAAAATCCGAAACTCTGCATGTGTCCAACAGTTCCAGAGCTAACCAGGTAGAGTTGGAACAGATGAATTCCTGAGAAAAGTACGGACAAAAGATAACATGTTTTACCTCCGGGGATAGCTCCCAAAAGGTTTTTTCTAACCGGGATCGAAATAATATAAATGAATGGGTAGCACGAAGTCTTGAAGCCATAACCACATTCCTTAAAGGATGAATCACTTGCTATACCTTTGTTTCTGTGTCCTCTTGCTCACTTTCTTCTGTACCGACGCACCTGCATCAGTTCTTAAATATACCGACTCTCCAAAGGATACATCAATCCTAATCCTAGGGGGAGGAGTGACTGGGATTATTGCCGCACGTACACTCTCGGAACGAGGATTCAACAATTTCCGAATCATAGAAGCAAAAAGCGAGTTTGGCGGGAGAATGCAGTCTCAAACCATAGGAGGAAAGTATGTAGTTGAAGAAGGAGCCGGATGGATACACGGCACACAGTCAGAAGATGGTGGCTTCGTAAATCCGATCTTCGAACTTGCACAAAAGCACGGAATTTCTACTCAACGATCGGATATAACTGAAAGCTTGTGTATGTTTGGTATTATACCTTGATCATACGGTATTTTCAGACGTAAATAATATTCATATAGCCTTCTTTGATGAAAACGGAGAAACAAACTTTATGGCCGAGCTGAACGAAAGTAGAAATGCATTTTCAAAACTCGTTTCCTTGGCAGGTAAGCAATAGTAGAATATAAAATCAAAAGCATGCCCTAATGAACTATAAGGCTCTCGTCAAGAGAATGGACTATCCGATATATCTTCTAGAGAAGGATTTTCCATGATCGGATCAATTCCTAAAACTCCTACTGAAAAGGCTTCTGAATATTTCCTCTTTGACTGGGAATACGCCCAAACACCAGAACAGTCTTCCCTGTCCGCATCTACTAAGGTAAATCTCCTCGGGGACAAGAAACTATGACGCTATGGGAATATTAATTACTTCCTAGGCTTTCACCGAGACCTTCGTTCCTGAAGAGGGAGGATTCTCAGATGAGAATCTACTATGTGTCGACCAACGAGGTTTCAAGACCCTTATCCAATCCGAAGCCAACAGTTTCCTCTCATCAGATCAAATTCTTTTGAACTCAGTTGTCGATAAAATCTCTTATTCCGAAACGGGTGTCCAAGTTCTACTTACCGACGGCAGAAAGATGACAGCGGACTATGCTTTAATCACGTTCAGCGTTGGCGTCCTTCAGAATGACGACGTTTCGTTTGATCCTAAACTCCCGGATTGGAAATACGAGGCAATACATTCCATCAAAATGGTTAGTAGTTTTCGAGTTTTATCTTAATTAATTACTTACCATTACTTATTATTCTAGTCGACATTCACCAAGATATTCCTACAATTCCCTGAGAAATTCTGGTTTGATACAGAGGTAAGTTCTTTTTAAGGATGCAGTTTTATAAAATTATGCGCTGATATCAGTAAAAGTACGCTTTATACGCTGACTCGGAGAGGGGAAAATACGCTGTGTGGCAAAATCTTGATCATGAGGACTTCTTACCAGGTTCAAGGATCTTAGTCACCACTCTCACCGTAAGACTTCACCTTCCCCCACATTCGGACATAACTTAATAGAATTTTACTTAAGGGAGACTATGCCGAACGTGTTGAGTCCTTAACTGATTCTCAAATACAGACGTATATCCTCGATACTCTACAAAAGATGTACCCAAATACCACAATCCCGGACCCTTTAGATTTTGTCCTTCCGAAGTGGCACCGTGATCCATTATTTCGTGGTTCTTACTCAAATATGCCTACTCCATACCTACCTATACACCAAGAAAATCTGCGCGCAGTGGTCGACGATACCCTTTGGTTTGCCGGGGAGGCTACAAGTCAAAGATATTATGGTAAGTACAAGCACAGTCACCCAGATCAATCTCATGGACTCAACCGGATATCTTCTCTATGATAAGGATTCTTGCATGGAGCATACACAGAAGCATTGAATGTTGGCATAGAATTAGCAAATCATATTGAAAGTAAATCACACTTATGAATTTTGATAGAGTAATTCTAGATACTTTTTATACCCAATAGAACATATTATTAATGTTGGAATTCACTGCCCTTACAAGTTCAAAAGTATCAAGCGTTACCAATAAGAATATATTAATTGAAAATAGTAATACGAAGTTCGATTTTCCCGGATACAAAACAAACTTGAACAGTGGTCGTAGAGGTATTCTAAGCTTGACCTGATGCTTCCTTTGGGCTTGATCCACTCTGGGATAAATGTGAGGATAAAATATATTGCAGGTCAACGAGAGACAAAGTATTGAAGCCCATTTCATCTTACCTTAGCAGCTTCACGAGCAACACTGAGGTCAGTTGGCCCAGTTTCTCCTTCACCTTGAAGGGTTCCATGGCGTTTTGTGGGCTTCTCCTTCTGCTCGGGCTTGTCCTCCGTATGTACCTCTTCGGTCTGGCCTGGAGCCCCTTCATCGTAGGGTGTAGGAGCATCCGGCTTGGTTTCTTCCGGTTCGGCCTTAGTTACCACCTCTTCTGTAGCCTTGGCATCCTTCGGAGAGTCAGCCTCCTAAAAATTGGTCAGAAATGTTAAAGAAAACGAAGTATTAAGATATTTACAAAGCTCTGCTTTTCACTCTGGCTAACGTCTGCCTCAACGCCCTCATCATCCTTTACAATCACAGGCTCAGGTTCGACTTTCTCCGGAGGGGGAAGTGCCTTTTCAACAGGGGCAGCCGCGGTCACGGCGGCGGCGTGTGCATGCTTTTTGGCGGGAGGTGAAAGAATGTATGCCGACTGCGGAAATGTAGAAAAATACGGCGGGTAAGAGAAAAAAGAGTGAGCATAATAATAGATTGAGAATATCTTATTTGCACTTACGCCAATTGCCAAAGCAGCCCCTGCACCAATCTAGAGTAAGTATTTGAGGGTCGGATGAATAAGAAAATAGCGCGGAAATAGTGGGAAGTATAAACTGACTATCCAAGGAAGGTCACTGGATGAACTAGTTGTTTTGTGTGCGTCGGAAGCCATGCCACGTCGTGCCACGACGCGCGAGCCGACTGATGCTTGTCTACGGGCACAGAGGCGGGAGTACTGGCCAAAGACACGACGGGCAGCGAAGGCAGACATGGTGGAAGTTCGGTGGAAAGTCACGGATCCCGACTTTGGTTTTCTCGCAAAACCCGAAGAATAGTGATGAACACT
Organism: Pyrrhoderma noxium; assembly: GCA_002287475.2. Classification (NCBI taxonomy): domain Eukaryota; kingdom Fungi; phylum Basidiomycota; class Agaricomycetes; order Hymenochaetales; family Hymenochaetaceae; genus Pyrrhoderma; species Pyrrhoderma noxium. The sequence continues at coordinate 988,523 of CM008257.1, read as the reverse complement.
CGCTGACGTCAGTCGCTCTCAACCGAGCCGACCTGTCAATCATTTTTTCTTTTCTTTTTCGAGACGTTGGTTTTGATAAAGCTTGCCCTCTTACATGCACCGTGCGTTAAGCCCTTTGTCTATGTCTCAGAACAAAGGTCCTTTGTGCATTCTAGGTTACTACTGGGACGAAGAACGACGAAGATACTTTCCAGAGTCATCAAGGCCGAAGGGAAAATTAGTTCCAGACGAAGATCGCGTCAGCGCTACTGCTACTTCATCCGAACCAACTCGGATAGATCACAATTCCTTACCTCATCGCAAAAGTCTGCTAAGATCAAAAGCCAGCTTGCAAAAAGGTGTAAGCAACTATGTGCAGAGAACAAGCTTCACCCAGTCAGTGTTGGTGTTCAATATGTGCTTTATACCTGTTCTGAGCTCTATTCAGTGAAATGGAAAAGAGGTCCCTAGGACTGTATACGGAGCTGGAGACTCCGGTACGCCCACTTAATTGGGGAACAAAAAATATTTCCTCCTTCCACGTATGATCCGTTCTCTGCTACCACCTGATTCTTCGTTAAGCTTGAGTATACAGGCGACTATTCTAGATGATACACTTAACGTTCTCGTTGGGGATTCCAACGGATATTTACATTGTTCCCGTGCTGTTGCACAGAACTGCTCAAAATCGGGGTCGGAACCGGATAAATTCAACCATAATTCTCGTCTTTTTACATCTTATTATACTACAGTATGCAGGCCCATAAGACATATTGCTCAGTCAAAGGAGACGGCAGTGTACGTTTTATTATTTCTGTTTGCATTCCGCCCTGAATACAATCGTGGTTTTGAATCTAGTGCCGTCATAGCTTCGGGTGATTCCTGTTTACTCTGTACACGCGATTTGAAGGCCCCTGATAGTCAGGGTGTCATATTTGTCAGTTATCTGATTATCTTATTAGTCATGATAAACTTTTATCTAAATTAATTTCTGGCAAGCTAGTCGAAAATCAATTTTGGTGGGGATGTTTGGGCCGCGGATCTGCACCAGCGGGAGCTCTCCCTTAGTAAGTGTTCTCATTTAAGAAGCATAGTATATCTCGCTTATTCTTACAGGTGTGGCCAAGAAGCTAGTTGTGGTAAAAGATCATACTGATCTGACAAGGAGAAACGTCACCGTATACCCTCTAATAAGTGACGCTCTCTCTATCTGTCGTAGAGAAGTAAATTGTCTATATATTAATATTGCTTCTCGCACTTGTTAACATTTTGTTATAAACTCAAAGAATGCAATATTTACAGGCAGCAGAAATGGAAACGTTTCTCTTTTTGACATACGAGCCGCCAAGTCTCAGGTGACAAACGTACTTGGTTCTCGCTACAATGGGACCTTCAGAAGTACACACTCCGCCGTGACTCACCTCAAAACGGTCCGTGAATGGAATTTACTTGCTGGCACAAGCTCAGGAGAAGTTAGTATTTCTTGAATTCGCTATCTTTCTACTATCAAATTTATAGTAAACTCTACATGACCAGCTTGAAATGTTCGACCTACGCTTTTGTAGCGAGATCCGTCCTGTCCCATGTATGGTGTTCAACGGTCATGTTAATTCCTACTCACTAGATCTTGTACGTCAATTCCAACCAGTCGTTGATAAAATTTACTCAATACACGGGCCTCATGTGTGTAGGGTTTATCGATTGATCCAACTTCTACTTTCCTATTTGCTGCCGGACAGGATCGTCAGATAAGAGCGTGGTCGCTACACACTGGCGAATCCCTTGGACCCTTACTAGAAGGAATTGACCTCAGTGATCATATACAGAGTATATCCGTAACTCCTTCTCTATCGAGAGTCAATTTTGCTATTTCTTCGGTGGACGAACAGCGGGTACAAGACTCTCTCCGGGGAATATTCGGTCCTCTTTGGTTATGGGTTGCTCAGAAAAGAGGTATCAGGGTATTTAGATTAGGAAGTCATGACGGTGATTTCTGATTGTTTTTTTGTGTATATGTGTATGTACATTACTACTGTGTAAAATTCTATTTTGTGTAATACCACCAGCATCAATAATAGTCCTCGTGGTCTGATTTCAGAAAAATAATTAATTACCACTCCATTTCCTGAGCTGACAAAGAATCAGGCGTTAATTAATTGCCTAATTTGGTAATTTACGAATTCCTTCAAGGAAAAGGGTGTGAGTGGAAATCCGGAAGCCTGAAAGAACGTAGTACCTCCCCTCAATTTCACTTTCCCCCTTTATGTCGACTAGTAATCCTTCTTCTTCCTCTTCTTCTTCTCTTACACCATCATCAGCATCTCAGGAAACCCCTTCGTCTATCCCACCTGAGAACGCGAATCCTGCAGCTGCCGAACAAATTTTCTCAACAGGTAATAGATGGGCAGACTACAAGCTCGCCGCTAAGGTAAGAAAAGAGATAATTAAAACCCGGGAAAAAAAAAGGTTTCTCCTATCTCACTATTGTTGAACCGGATATTCTTTTATAATTCTCGTAATTCTCTTATCAATCCATCCATCTCTCCATCTACCTATCTATAATCACCGACAAACCGCTACTCTGTGGATGCGAAAGCAAGCGGATCTCATTTTGGGATGACTTGAAACACATCGGCGAGATCCCATGTGCACGAAATAGTTTACTGCTTGGTATTTCGGCAGGTACAGGCATCGGCTTCGTACGTGGATTTAACACAAGTAAGCAAACCTCACTTGTATTTTGTTCATTAAATAACTATATTCATGACGTCACTACCTACTAAAAACATTAAATAACTCAACACCGATCTTAAAGAACCATTTATAGCCGCAAATTGGGCTATGGGGACATTCTTAGTTGTATCCGTTGGATCATGGTAAGCAATACACTCCGAGATAATCAATCTACTGAAGTCACCAATCGGCATCCTCGTATTAAGGAACGTGTGTCGAGCAAATATACGGCGAGAACGCGAACAAGTGCGGGTTGTCATGGAGCAAATGGCAGGGAGGAGACTGCGGCGGGCAGAGCAAGATGAAAACGTGAAAGGGGATCAACCTGATAAATCACTGTAACCGTCCTGGGTGTGTGACAAGTGGAATTTGAGAAGAAGGATAGGAGGGTGATAAGAGGGCAGAGTTGGTATTCATATGTTGTTGCGGACATCCTACGGCGTGTATATTGGAGTATCCCATCTAAATAACGGAAAAGTGCTCAACACAAAGCCTTCCCACTTTAGAAGTATGGGTTATTCCAAACATTCTTGTCCCAAGCCTCGATTAGCGTCTTGTCGTTCTATTAACACAGTTAATAATACTTCGACATTATGCAGAAGGGCAGATTCGACGTGCTTACCCTATGGCGTAATTGAAATTCTGTAAATCCCCCACGTAAGACTAGGACCTCGAAGTTTGGTGTGTCCGGATCATTGCCTAGCCTCTCCTCGCGTTCACTTCGAAGCTCCGAGTATATCTATGGAATATGCTAGAACATCAGACAAAATTTCATGAACCTTCAAAGTAAAGAAACAGTACGGACTCGTGCAGCTTTGGGGCCACTGAATTTGGTGGTTTATGCAAAAAGTTAGCTGGTGTGTTGTAGAAGGAAAGTAATTGACAGAGAGTTATTTACCGTTGCTGGGACAACGCGCAGTGAAAAACGACTTTGGGGATGTCTTTCGTCTCTTCAAGAAGTGTTTGAACTGCATCCTGAAAGGCGTAAGATGGAGAGTGCAAGCTTCCTAAGATATGGCCTCCAATTCGGTCATCGTCGCGTACATCTACCACCACATAATCTTGCCGAGGCTTTGCTCCACTCTTCATAAGAGTTGCAAGCTCCTAATTTGGTATTTACCGTTTGAATCCCGATCAGTTTGAATTATACGGATAATTAATTGAGGAGAATGTGAAACTCACATCTCCTGATATATATCTATATGGCGGAAGGTAAGCCATCATAAAAGACTTTCTTCTGAGTAAACTCGCAGAAGCAGAGGAGAGTTGTTTGATTGTCGCAGTTGATGCTACTGATGATCGCAGCATTAATACCTGTCAAGATCAGCATGACGTGAGCATTTCCTTTTCAAGTTTCTTCGCTGACTCTACTTATTTGCGTATATTTGCTTACTTCTAATCATTGATGACATGCTTGTAGTTTAGTTAGCTTGAGCACCTTCGCATTAAAGATTATAAATGAATGAACACTTCTAAGACACCAGTGGCTTCAATAAACTAGTACTATTATAGAAGTATCACCTGTTTGGCGCAAGCCATTTTCTAGCGACAGACATCAGTTCCTGATATCCTTTTAGCTATTACAGGTTCCAAATAGTGATATTTGTGTAAAAAAGCGAGCGCATGTTCATTCTCTTTTTCCCCTAACGGAACTTGAATATGCCGAGATGAGCGACCCTGCTTAGCTTCAATAGGGCAATCTACGCGCACATTGTCTCCGGCGTTCTTCGGTATAAAGAATAGGCTTGATCGCTTGACTATCAAGACTCATGGCCCCCAATGTCTTTCAAACCCATCAAGTCCCCCTCCTGTACGTTGACCAATGCTCTTCTTTCTCAACGAAACTTACTAAGTTAGCGGCGTAGACGAGCTTCAAAATATTATCAACTAGCTTCTATAGGTAAGCAGATCAGAATGAAATTACCAAATCAATATTAGCTCATTTGCTTTGTCATCATCTATAATTAGTCATCCTCTTCTATGATTATCTCATAACTCTAAACTTAGAAATCGAGACTGTGTGGAAGCAATCAAAACTTTCTTTAGCAAATGTTTTGTTTTATTGTGTTTGTTAAATCTCAAAGTTATTTCATTTTTGTGTAAATATCCTGCTCATGATTCTCATGCATAGAATCGATATTTTCCTATATTATCCTACATTTGGATTATTACAGGTAAAATAACAGATTTAGTTAGAAATGGCTAATACTTATAAGTATGATAACCTAAATAGAAGCCTACGGGACATCAGGGACCGTAGATGTAAGCATCCTGCGCAATCAGACTCTTGGTGCTAACTAACAAGACTCCAGGAGTTCGTTTCTTTGCTTTTTTCCTTGTTAAATTCTGTGTACCAAGAAAACACTCGATAATTAGATGCGACATTTATTTATATTTCCCTCTCACAATGGTTGCTATCAGCGACTGCTTCATATGCGGTAAGCTTATATTTAAGTAAGAGTGTTAGCTAGTGCTTACTAACGTCTCGGCCTGGCTTTAGGGATTGTCATCCTACGCATAAATGCTCTTTATGCCGGAAATCGAGCAATATTGATACTCCTAGGCCTATCTACTACTGTGCTTATTGCACTTCACGCAGTAAGTTTAATAGCTACACTCATTTTACACTGTGACTTCTTATGAAATTTGTGTAACTTAGTGTGCGGCTGCACACGTTGCTTTGATAGACAAGACGCCTGGTTTTGGGTGTAGCCTCAAAATAAAAGATAACTCGTGAGTTCATAAATAATTAATACCCAATCCTTTACGCTCAATTTTTACTCTTCAAACCTAGATATATATGTAAGACACCAGTCAAAATTTCTATCACATTTCACATGAAACAAAATTGGACTTTAGATTTTTCTTTGCTGTGGGGGTGGAATGTTGTGTACGATTGTTTAATATTTTACCTTACGGTTCGTCGTACAGTTCGACAACGTAAGGAAGCAAGAAAAAATGGCTTCAAGGTTCCCTTGATAAGCATTCTTCATAATGATGGTGTGTATCGAATTATACAAACTCTCATATTAAAGGAATGAAACCAATTAATTCTTGAAATCAGGTATATTCTATTTTGCGTAAGTTCATGTTACAAAGTGATAGTTGCAATCCTTACCCCTATCTCAAGCGTCATGTCCTTTGTGAAAATCGTAAATTTCGTATTTTCCACGGTAAGAAGCAAACAAATTTGTTGAAAAAATGACATCGATATACTAAATAGGTTTTATAGACCATCTCTGTTCGTTTCCCCTCGTATTCTATCCTTATATCTTATAAATCCTCATCGTGATTCATTTACCTAGCGAGATCTAGTCACAATGAACTGGACTTTCAACCACACGTAGGCCTAACACTCTCAGAGAAAAATATTATCTCCATCTCACAATCTTACAGAATCACTGTAATCATGATATCCCGGCTATTCATGAACATCCGAGTAGAGGGTTCTAAACCCGTGCACCACCTAGAGAGCGACATACTAGCCCAATCATCAGAGTCTTACTCCACCTTTGAAGCTCAAGTAAGACCACACTCTCATGAACTAGAAGCTCTCAATTGTCGGCAGCTGGACTCCATAGACGAGGAAATAGAATAGCAACAGCGTTGAGTTTCACCCTTACTGCCGTAGTTAGCTGCGCACTAAACTATTTGATTTAGATTCGTATTTTTTTTCAAAAACATTTGTTTTTATATTTTCTTTTCAATTGTATAAGAGTCATACTCACGATGAATGAATATATTACTATTTAAGGGGCAATGGTTAGCGGACTGAAGCGGGAAAGTCATAGGGACAAGGACTTCTTGTGACAACAATCAGAGGTTTCCGAGATCAAACATTCCCTTGTGAATAAGTAATATTCCTTCTCCGCCTTCGGTAGTGCTCTCTATCATACACATAATCTCCGCTGTTGCTAGCAAATTAATATGTCAATTCCGAGATCGGGGTAAATATATTGTCGCATAGAAATCCTACGGAGAGGTTAAGCGTTTCTCGTACCAAAACACCGGATTCATTTGAAAAACAAATATGTCACGAGCTCTTGTGCATTGATATATGGGACTTCGAGCTTGTATATTACAAATCCGTGTTATTTTTAGGGCTTAGATATCTTCGTGGAACATAAAACTGAACATATCAATGTATTGTCTCCCGTCATCCTCACTTTACCTTTCCGATGCTCTCAAGTCAATCCCAGGCGGATAACCATACCACTTTCCTTCTGTATGCCAACGTCCTATGACATCGTATCCCTGAGATATTTATTATTTATTTTTGTCTATCTTTGCATGTACAGTCAAGTAGCGAGATACTATCAACTAGCTTCCATACGTGAGTCTAATGACATCAAAAGGGACATTCTCTGAGTAGATACTGATTAAATAATCATCCCACCCATAATATGATTAGTGATCCTCGTCTATGACCATCTTCTAACTATAGGTTTAGAAATCGAAACTACCTGGTTTTCACGCAAGCCATCTCTTGCTAGAACACTCTTTCTTCTAGTATTCTTCTCTATCTGTTTCTAGAGCTACTTAGGATCGTTTTTTTTTAATTAAAGCATCACTATTCCGCAGAATCGATACTTTCCTTTAGTCTCCTATATTTGTATACTCATAGGTACATACCTAAGTATAACCTCATAATTCATAATGTATTAAGGAGTTATATCATATACAGAGTATCATCGGTATACTCAAGCTGATTCTGTAAGTGCTGGTGTTTACTCTATATTGATCCCGGAATAACTTGTACTATGATATATGCAGCCAGAGTAATTTTCAAGTCTCTGACTAGTCAAGCTATAAGAAAACTAATTATGGAAGCACATACCCAGATGCCGGGCATTCATTTATTTTCCAGCTGTAATGGTCACTGTCAGTGAAGGGATAATATGCGGTATGCTCGAATTTAAATGAAATAAAAAAAAAAGATACTGATAATAACACCCTTTCATTTAGCAATGCTTATTCAACGAGTTTATGTTATTTGTTCTTGCAAGTGGACAGTCTTGTTGTTTCTTATTATTCTCGCACTCGTACAAATTGTTCTCGAAGCGGTATGACTCTCATCTTCTATTAGAATGTTAATGATGAATCACTATCTCGTTTAGATTGCTGTATCCCGGGTCGTGCCTTTCTCTAATCAAGCCACACCGTATGGGGGCTGTACGATGACGATCGCAGAAGATTCGTAAGTATAACAGATCCTCCCTTTGTATAGTATCTGATACCCAATCAAATAAATCAAGGTATGCATGTATGTATTCTAATATCCATATTCTACGTACGCCAAGTGGATATAAAAGATAGTACCAGTCTTTGTAGCCCTCTGGGCCTGGAGCAGCTTATTCGACTTCGCAGTATTCATTCTAACATTCCACCAAACCTTCCTAAAACGCTCTGGAACAAGAAGAGTTAGGTTTCCATTGATTGAGCTACTCCTTCGCGATGGTAAGCAATAACAATTCATATACACAATCAGGACTCTTCATTTAATCGTGACATACTCGATATTAGGAATCGTCTATTTTGCCGTTATATTCTCCGTGAGGTTGATAAACTTCATACTTTTTACCGTAAGTATATCTCAACCTTATCAACCAAAATATTTTCTTACTGAGTTATGATCGTTAGCTGATATCTGTATGGTCACCAGTAATAAATGTCTCTTATTTATCTAATACCAGTACTGTTCTATTAGCATGATCTTATCACCGTCAACTGGACATTTACCCATGTGTGAGTATCGTATTAATGCCCGTTGGTATACAAGAGCTCATCAAAATTGGCTTATCACGCTTTAGTATCACGATCATATTGATCTCTCGCCACTTCCTCAATATCCGCGTCGAGGGTTCAAGGCATTATGATGTTACGTTATGAGTTTAGGGCTCGACTTCTTGGAATTCCTGCGAAAATAGGGTATAGTTCAGCTGCTTCCGACTTAAGTAGGCTCTAAGGAACATTTATATAGCCCCTTGATAATTGCAAATCAGATATACGTGTATTGTTTCTTCTAATCATATTAAGTTTACAGCAAATAATAAAGTAGCGTAAAGCGTTCAAGTACTTAACCAGAAAACAGTTGAGACCACAGAAAGCAGAGGATTACACACAATAAACAGAAGTCGAGTACCCAGTAGCAGTAAGCCAAGAGGACATTAATAAAGAAAAGAAAGTAGCATAGAAAGCCACCTAGAGACATCGATTAGGTATCAATATAATCAAAAGCTGAAACGAAAGTCCTCTATTTTGATCTTCTCAGGAAAAGCTATATCAACATATCCAAGTGTAAGAGAAGACGAAATCCTTTTACCCTTGATAGGGACCAAACACGTATCGAATTCAGACCCTCCACTAAGCTCAAGTTCTTCAATATCATCAGACTCTGCATCGACACTAGTGACGGGAGACAAGCAAGGGGACAAAACCATCTCGTTGAGCTGAGACGCTAGTTGAGTCATGATATCATTCTCTATGGGAACACCTTCTTGAGATTCTCCAGGCTTGGACTCAGTTTGTAATTCTCGAGATTCAGAAAGCTCCGCAGATTTTGCCTTTGAGACAGGGGCTCCGGAAGTAGTTTCCGCCCGGGTTTTTCTATTCAGTTCCGGGAACTCATCTAGGTGGAATAACTGGTAGCGTTGCTCATCGATCTGATTAGGGGGTGGCGTAGACTGAGACAAAATACTAGTACTGCGAAAACTTGTCCTGTTTAAGTTCCTTCGAATTGCGGAAAGACGCTTGCGATTATTACAGAGAGCTTGTTCAACAGACATTTCTATCTTATTATCTGGTGGAAAATGTTGAGGGTGACTGGATTTATGACCTAAGTAGTTTGTTGAAGCTGAAGATCCGATTTGAGATTCAAAACAGATACGTTCATCCTTAGGGCCCATCCCACGAGCGCTTGAGATTCCCACAGTTTGTCTAGTTTGAGCCTCATCACAATTATCTTGTACGTTTCTATTTCGCTTTATCAGCTCACAAGCGCAGTAAAAATTAAACGGAAGTAATGAATACTAACAACTCAAACTCTTTCTCAAGTTGTTGTAGCAAGCTCGGCTCGTAATCCACTCCAATTCCGCAGTGCATATATTCCGGGATACAAGCTTTTTTTGTCTGTTGCGTCTCCACGAAATCCGTTATTTCTTGCGTAAACACTCCACCTGTTCTGCGGCCGAAGTTATTACCATTGCAGGCGACCTGTTGCAGAACTTTCCGCTTTTTTTGCTTATCATCAAGAGTAGGATTAACGTTTTTGCCCTTTCCTTTAAATAGGAAAGATTCATCGCCTCTTCTACTAGTAGACTTCGAATTCGTTTTCGCCCTTCGATCGATGGGTGGAACGTTCGCATTTTCATTAGAGAGTATTGTCTTAGGCATTTTCCCCGTCAAAACAAAAAAAAAAAAAAGATAAAGAGGATTCCCCGAGTTGAAGACAGTAAGAATTATCGCCTTCGTATTCGAAAAAAGTGCCGATGTTCGAATTTTCTTTAGTGACGATTGAAGTCAACAGTTGATAAAAGACAAGTTTCCAAATTTAGTACCTCTACCTAAACTTAAATCATAGTTGTTCAAATTGGTCGTTATCATGACATAATTCATACTAGTCATCAATAAGTATCTAATACAATACAATACGCCTTATATCCCAGGAGTAGGTGTATCAGGAACTGAACGAGGCCCTAGATGCATATCTATGGCCTCAGTATCATCAACTAGGAATTGACCATGTAAATGTAAGCCACCTCCCCTCTGAGCGGGCTGTAGTCCGAACACCGTTGGTTCTTCGCCACCACCACCTCCACCCACATTATCTCCAAAGCTATCATCAAACGAGTCATCAAAAGAATCGTTCCCTTGTACACCGAAATTTGCGAATGGATGGATAGGGGCTCCCTCACCAACATCGTCATCAAGTGAATCACTAGAATCTGTACCGTCAAAGGAGTCATCTCGAAGTTGATTCCTGGATGCCATAATAAATGCTTCACTTGGTACCCCAGGGTTGCCTTCAAACGAGTCTTCAAATGAATCACTATCGTCATGGCCAACATCCCCACTATCTGGGAGGGCATTCAAATTTGCGAATACAGGATTGGGTTCGTCATCATCAAATGAGTCATCAAACAGTTGATTGCTAGGAGGTCTGAAAACAGGAGTTCGCTCTTCTTGATAGCTTTGTGAGGGCCTTACTTCCCGAGAACTCTGATTTTGGCCCATCTGACGTATCATACCACCAATAGATGGCTCAGCACTCGGATCTCTGCGGAAAACTTGGCCAAAGATCCCCGCCGGCGGGCTAACAGTGGATCTGGTTCTATTTTGTTCTTTACTCTGACTCGTTTCCGTCTCAACACCTTCTGATTCACTAATGATACCCATCGCCTGCCTTGTGTAATGCCCAAGGGTAGGAGACGTTACAGACTCAGCAATACTGGAGTCGGTTTCAAGGTTGAAGCGTTCACGAAGTTTACCCTTCTGAGCAATTCCAACTAGATCTTGACCAATGCGTGCTGCGGCCTCCCGCTTCGGTGTCCTACCGATCTTAGCTACACGTTTACCAAATGCGGATGCTGGTGGGGACATGTGAGCTGGAATCCCTTCCTCATCAGAACTCCAATCGTTAGCTTGTTGTTTCCGTGCTGCTGGTCGTGGGGTCATGGGTTTAGTAAGGTCCACAATACCATCCCAGTCCTTTTGAGAATCCGGCTCGATATATGGATTCTTTTTCTTTGGTGTCTTCCTGATTTTCAAGGGAGAAGTATGTTTACCAGTACCCTCGCGTAAGTTTTTGTTGAGAACGTTTTGAAGTAAGGTTGAGGGTGGGTTCTTTCCCTTTCCCTTTTCCTGAGCTGTAAATACGGGCCGAGGTGTCGGTCGGTCTGAAGAATCGATTGAACTTTGAGGTTCAGCAGTTTGCTGAGAAGAGTCCATTAGTGAATCTTCTTCATCCACTAGACTCTCAAGACCTCTATCCAATCGCTCCAGAGGTGACTGTAAGGTTTTAGACCATGAAGGAGATTCTCTAGATCCCGTCCTCCCTCTGCTTGACGAACGAACCATTGGAGTGGAAGATACAGCAGCACCGTCCGGCGCGAACGAACTCTCGGAAGGAGTAACGTTAGGATCAAAAATACGCGACCTTTGACTACTTTGCTGTTGTTCGCGTTCATCACGAATAGTTTCATTCCCATCCTCCATTTGTATATCACCATCTTCCTGTTCCTGGACTTGCTCCTCTTCCTCTTCTTCAGTATGAGAAGAACGTTGTGCCATGTCAACGCTGAATTCATCTGTTGTCGGAATGCGTACTTGTGCAGCTTGTTCATAGAATGAAACCCAGAACTTAAAGCCACATTTATTATTCAAATAACAAGAAAAATAAACAAACTCAGATTCTGTACTCAAACAAATAAACGAAGAACCACACCTTAGCTGCTTCTCTTACTGGCTCAGTGTTAACCGCATATCGTTTAATAGCAGGTAAAATCCTCGTAGACAAAATCTGATGAGCACGCGCAAAATTTGCATCAATGTTCTACAATAAGTTCATAGAAACCCCATGAGTAATGTATGCATATATGCAGTTAACTCGTGACACCCTACCTGTAACCTAATTGTGATTAGCTGTTCGATTTGTTCGATCTGGTCTTGAACAGGCGCAGTAGTATCAAGTCCAGGAACTTGTATGTTCCTTGGGTCAGGATTAGGTTCCCAACGTTCATTAGGCTGTTCAATAGCTGGTAGTTCGTCTTCGTGTGTCGCCATGGTCAAGATTAATTATAATGTCTTTGTGTAATGAATACGCGTGTAGATGTCAGAGCGTGACTTCCATTCGCGCGTTATTTTGCCATATTTACAGTCAATTCGCTGACAAATCAAATATCTTTTTACTACATGTAAACTCGTGTTTATTATTACATGTCTTATTATAGCAAGGTTCAACTTCGGCGCATTACAGCATATTTTACAACAGACTTAAGTACGTAAAGGCTATAAAAAACGGAGAAAGCAGAAATAAAAGCGTACATATAAACAAGAAAAAGAATAGAAAGGTAAAAGAAATCAAATACACACGGAATTCACACAAAATTCAATCTCCCATCACCAGATCTTACGTATTCAATAAGGCTACAAACGAATAGGCTCTCTCTTTATACCCGCACTGTATGCTGGCTGTACTCGCTCGCTCGCGCGTTAGAAGGAAGCTCGCGTATCCAGTATCCGTGTGCAGGTTCGTGCCATGCTCCGTTTGCCGAAGCATACAACACAGTAACGAAAATCAGAGTGGTAAGCATAATCCAGCCCATCCAAGCGAAAGCAAGCATTGCTGTTAAAATCCTACACGCCTGGAATTGGGAACAAAATGCTGGTAGGTTCGGCCATATATTCTATTATTTCACATCAATGATGTCAGCGATATAAACTCATCTGAAGAAGAGGAAATATAGACGGAGATGAGGGGGTGCTCACAGTTGAGATCGCAGCGCCCACGAGCCACAAAATATTAAGAGTAAACAACCCGAGGAGCTCGTGCCACACCCTTGAGAAATATTTATGCTCGTACTTTGCATGGATCATATGTACGCTAATTTCGTTTCACCACATTCATATTAGTGACAAGGGTAAGTACGTCATAGAATACCGAATCTCGATAAGTTACATACATAAAGGGTGCCCAAAATATTCCCAGAATAGAACATACCGCTAGCTCCGCAACAATTGGGTCTACAAAAGGAAAAGAAGATACGGTCATTGAAAGTGGCTACGGAAGAAGGTCCCCGAACATACCGTAGAATGGTTGACCTCGGTTTAGAGGGTCAGTGGGCGGAAGATGGGTCGTATAGTGTAGCCTTGCTGCGGTGAGACCAAGGAGCACGAGTGAGAAAAGCCACTAGAAATTATGATGTCACATCAATATTGTTCTCAAGCCAGGCACTGAGCGAAGTCTACACACAAAGGCATAATAAAGACAAAACCTGAGCACAGAGAACGCTAGAGTCTGCATCTTGAGAGACTATCGAGATGAAAAGAAGAGGAGATCAGCAGGAATAAGAGGTAAGGGACTGCTAGTTATACTCGCGGGTGCACTAACAATGAGAGTGGAAGAATAATAGCAACAACAGTAGTCAGGGCATGTATGGGTCCCACTTAAGTACTAGCCGACAAGGGCTTACTCAGTAATGCCCAAGACATCAATCAGACTTCTAAGTAATACCTTCAATAACGCACACTGTACTCATGATCACTAGAACCTCCCATGACAGGGTCCAGCCACAACCATGAGGCAAACACACCCCAGACGCATCTTTAGTAAAGATGGTCAGTTACTGAAATAACTGACATGTTCGGAAACACAAGGAAGCATGAGGTTGTAAACCTGTGTATCCTCCCGTGGAGATTGGTTATTATTCTTGAATTTAGTTGCATTTCTCCGTTACTATATATAAGAAGAAGCGAACAGTCCGACCGTCCCGAACAGTAAGTAATACTACCACCGACACCTCTTATCTCGTCGCTCATATTGAGTACTATTTTTATAACAGGTGTCCGTTTGGTGAAGAAAGATACAATCTGGTACGTATGTAATCGTCATGTTCAAAATCAGAAAACGAAGGGGAAAAGCTCTCATAATCAAGTTTGTTTACCAGTAATGCTTCATTCCCACGCCACCTTGAAAATGTATGATGATAATCTAGTCCGTCCGACAGACTCGCAAATGAAAAGGAGAATATACCCCTCATGTCTAAGAACACAGTCCTTCCATGCCCCTTTCTTATCTCATTGACTACGATGATCTTATTGTCTATTTGACCGCAGTGCACTGCGGCGCATGATTGATGGCCGATTTACTAAAAGCTAATGAAGCCACCAATACTTCTAGCCCATTATTTTTCGGCTAGCAAAAAATCCAACAAATGACGTATGCCTAAGGCGTGCAAATACAGGTAAAACGTGAATAGCATTAAACTCGGACATAAAGAGGCCTTTCAATCTGTAAATGGGCCAACGCCCCTTTTCATAAAAAACAAATTTACCATCATTTATGAATATTCAAGAAATTTAGGTCAAACTCGGCCAGGTGAATTACGACATACAGCTTGATAACCAAATCGTACATATTATCGTGGGGATAAGAAAAAGGGTGGATATCATATAAAGAATAAATTTGGTCACTGGTATATGATAAAAAGGTGAAAATCGCAATTGCCACATTCAGAAGGTTAATCATTAAAAGTAATAGCACGGACTGTAGATGCCGAACTAGATTGACGTTCGTAGTCTGAGCTGCTAGTATTTCATATGACACAATACTGTGGAGAATGAGGAGGGATGTAGTGAGACTAAAAACAAGTGGTAAAAACAGAAAAGGCTGCATGTTCATGATTTTGCCAGAATATGAATGGAGGCAATAAACAAACAAATAAATCGTAACATGTACAGAGAAAAAAAATGATAAAGATAGTAATGTACGAGCCAATCTTTCCAGGATGGTTATTCAAAAACGTGAAAAAAGATATGATGCAATGACTACTTGAAAAAAAAAAAGTCGAGAAATTGATACGCATGAAAGGTAATAATGAACGATGGCCAAAAATAGACATAAGTATAGTACAGAAAATATTGAGTTGACAGATGCGACGTGAAATTAAATTAGTGCACCCTTATGCGCGCTTCGCCAGTAACGAGCCGGGTTCAAATGGTCCTGCCGTAGGTACCCCTGGAGACGGGCCAATGTTGACATATGTCTGAGCAGGTTTCTTGCGTGTCCCTGAACGGGCAAGATTCGCCCCTCCCCCTTCCTTAGGTTTGCTTTGGAAAAGGACGTTCTTCTCCTGGTAGAGTATGTACGACTGAATAGGAGGCGATTAAAAATAATAACTTAGTCGAGAGGGAGAATCCAACTTACTCTTGCGAGCCATATAGCTTCGACCCACGCCTTGCCATTGTCTTCGGGAACTGAAAATACATGCAGATAATCTGATTTGTTCTCAAAGAGTGTGATTGGATCGGTCGATTTTATAGCGAAGACGAATGGTTTGGAAGATTTATGAATACGTGTAACGATGTAAGCATCAAACACTGATAAGGAACACAAAAATTCATCATTTTTGCCCTGTGTGAAAAGGTCAGATAGGAGGCATAAATTAGCCATCAAAATCCATATACCTGATTCTTTGACAACCATAGACCGTGTTCTCGTAGCTCAAGCCAACGTCTATTCCATTTCCCTTTCTTGGTCTCGTAATCGACGGGACCACTCCGTATCGGGATACTTGAGGGGACAGTCTAATCAATTGTTGTGAGAATCGGCGGCTATACAACTTTTTTTAGATGTAGGACGAAAGGAGAAACGTACAGCTAGAGACAGAGAGTAGGGTGATGGTTTGACCATAAAACAATTCATTGTCTTTTCCTTGCTCCATGAACCGGAGATATCTGTAAGATGTTCAAAATTCCTAATAGGACGTTCTGTGCGAGGCAAAGTAGAATAATTAGGACTGTTTGCGAATGTAACGTTAAGATCTCTGAATCACTTACCCATGCCAAAATCGTGACAGACTTCATAAAGCATCCAGCTACTTGAAAACCTTTGTTCATTGCGCAAGTCACCTTGGTGTTGCAGCATTTCGAGAACATCCTTTGCATTAGTATCCGGTCCGATTTCAACGACATTGAAACGTTGCATATCAGAGATATATACACGAGTTTGAACTGTATTCGACGAAGTAAAAGCACCTCGAGAGGGGGAGGCAGGTCTTGAACGAGCACTATTCATAGGAGGTAAAGAAGGTACAGAAGCTGGAATAGGGGGAAGAGGTGGGAGTTGTGGAACTGGACTAGAGTATACATCCTGAGCCTCAGTGCTAGGACGTGAGGGTCTGTCGTGTGAAGGCCGTTTAACTGAACGGCTACGCACAATGTCTTCAGTTGCGCTATGAGGGTGTTGGTTTACTTCATTAGATTTACGACCTCGAGAAGATGTGGGTCGACGTTCCAGAGCAGATGGCAATGGAGGAACAGCTTCAGCGGGAGCAATCCCATGGAAAGAACGCATAGAACGTAAAGTACGAGTTGGTGCAGCAGAAGACTCCTCTGTTGAGGCATGAGATGTCGGATAAGAATGTCCACCTGGTTGAGGAGACTGAGGGCTATGCCGGGACGTGCTTGAAACCCGATCTAAGCTTGTTGAAGAGTCTTCCATCCGAATGTGCTGAGCTGGGACCGGAGGCATACGTGGTACTTGTGGTGCTTGTCCAGGTTCTTTTGTCTGGGACTGAATTTGAACCTTAAGAAGCCGATTCGTAAGTTCTTCTGCTGGAACTCCAGCTGTTCCGCTGAGCGTCTTAGCCCGTTGACGTGTTGGTGGGTGAAGAGAACGCTGAGCCATCATCGCTGCTTCTTGGCTGCTTGACATTGGAGCGACGTTCGGTAACGCTTGGACCCCAGGAGGTAATCGCGAGCTCGCTGCTTGCACCGCGGCGGTGGACGTCATTGAACGGCCACGCTCCACGGGCTCGGGCACTTGTGGCGGAGGTGACCTTCTTCCCTCAAGTGCCCGTCTCGTAGCAGCAAGGGAACGTTCACGGCGTTTCCTGTCCGATTCCTGTTGTACCTGTTTACGAATGGATTTTTGAGCTTTCAAAGCGGTGGGTATCCGTTGAGCAAGTGGAACATCATCGTCCTCTTCCTGCTCCTGAGTAAATGGCTTGAATACCCCCTTTCTTCCATTTCGTAGTTGATTGAAAACAGGAGCTGTAGTGGTTTTCTGGGCTTGAGCTTTCAGAGGATAAGGTTCGGGAGGTAAAGCGCCTTCAAATGCATAAGAGCGTGCTCGCTTCTCGGACAAAGGTGGGGCCAAAGATCTTCCTCGAGAGTTATACTCATCGGAGTCAAAGCCATAGTCATCTTCTGAGGAGCTATCTTCAGAAGAAGAATCTTGCTGAGGTTGTCTGAGCTGTCGGGTAGGCTTTCTGACTGCTGCCACCGGATGATGAGTGTATTCGGCGAGAGAGACAGGTACCCGCTGAGAGTGTAGATCCGCGGTTTGGGAGTGGAGGGGTCTAGGCATTGTGTAGGAGATTTAAAGGGCGAACTAGAATATATAAGAAGGGATGGCGAGGCCTTGCCGTTGTGTGACCCCTGCCGCCGTCGTTGCTGCGACACTGTCGCTGGTGGTTGTGAGATGTGGCAAAGGAGATGTGTGGTTGTGCAGTAGAAGATATGTGTAACTGGAAAAGGAGGATCGAAGCGAGGGTGAGACTGGGATCCCCTCTGGGCTAGCGGCTATTCTATTCCATTACAATTCCAGGTGCTACTACTGCTACTACTGCTGGACAACATGTTTTAGTTATTTTTATTTTTATGTTTTACTTTCAGTTGCTATTCTATTACACATATCATATCGCTTCCGGACCTCACTATGTCCCTACTCAGGACTAGCAAATGCGGTCAATGATTGCTTTATTTTTGTGAGAATTATGTGCCCAGCGTCGTAGTTACTTATATGCACTCCAATCTACAACCAAATATCCTTTGCAAATTTACCTTCCATCAGCACCCCATGAATGGTAAAACTGGGATCAGGAATCTATGGTGATATATATCTCCGTAGTTGAACTGTCCCGGGAGCCTTCGACTTGATCAGCCTTCCCGGCAATCCTCGTTTATCAAATTTATCCGATGTGATCGAGGGTCGCCCGATAAAAAAAAGGTGCTCTTCGACCTCGGATCTCTCCAACAAAATGCCTTTTTCATTAATTTACCTTTCTATTCCGAACATTTGAGGGCTTTCATATAAAAGAC
Source organism: Pyrrhoderma noxium (assembly GCA_002287475.2). Classification (NCBI taxonomy): domain Eukaryota; kingdom Fungi; phylum Basidiomycota; class Agaricomycetes; order Hymenochaetales; family Hymenochaetaceae; genus Pyrrhoderma; species Pyrrhoderma noxium. The sequence goes on along the minus strand of CM008257.1, from coordinate 969,992 downwards.
AACTTTTTCTCAGGTACAGAGGAACGAGGAACACCTTAAAAATAACAGTCCATTACAGTAGCAAAACGTGAAAACAGAGGCAGCAAATCTGTCCAACAAGTGCACAGCAACTTAATATCCTTTAATCCAAATCAAGTTTCCCCCGGTCGGAAAGGACCAACCCTCCAATGGTATCTCCGAGCCAATTGAGAAATCCTGTCTCCCTCCCAGCAACCCAAGAGAACGCTAATCTTATTCCAAGAGTCCTGAGCACAATATAAAAAATCACACTGAATGTCCAATTACAAGAAATGACTTATTAAACCCACCAATCACACCGCAGGCAGAGCGAGCGCCAGCGTTACCTGTCTTCAGGCTTTCCTCGTTGTCACCTCTACCAAGGTCATCAGTGCCCTTGTAGCCAAGACCGAACGGGGAATTGTCAATAACAGTAGTTGCATATACAAAGTGGTATTGAACTGATTATCTTACAGCATGAACAACAACGCTCCGACCAATGATACTAAACGGTCCATTCAGGGTTAGTAACTTATCCGTAAATGAGAACTTGGCAATTCCCGATGAGTTGCTCTGAATGTTTCCAAGGTCACCGAAGTGCCTCTCAGAATCACTCGGAGCACCATGCTTTTTCTCCAAGGGATTGAAATGACTTCCCGCAGAAGTGCATCCGTTTGTCGCATCACCAAATTGACTTTAATTAAAAATAGCGTTGTTTGAGCGGAAATACACAGATAGGCTAAGGACCACATACTGGATGTGGAAACCTCTCTCAGCATTTGGGTCAAGGTTGATTATCTCTCCTGAGATAGTGATAGGGGACGCTAAAGAAGGCTGGAAGAAGTATACCGTTCCTTTCACTTCAGAGTCACCACTCAATACCACAACAGCCTATCAATCGGCATTTCTTAATTTGTATTCACAAAAACGATGTATCCTGGGGTTTATATTCACCTTTGAAACTGACTGTAGCGGTTCGGGTGCTGGTTCAGTATACAAAATAGCTCGCCAAGCAAATACAAGGACTGCAAGTACAGCGAGTCCAGTGCATATCGTTGTACGGCCTTTTGAAGAAGAACTTGAAACAGGTCGATATTGTCTGTTGTTCTCCATAATTCAGGTGTTAATTAATTAGTACACGTTCTTTTTAATGAGGTTGCCAGAGGGTAACAATGTCGAGCAAAAAAGCATTGTCAATTTCCTACATGCAGTATTTTGAACGATGTTTAGTAATCGCGAGTCTATTATGCCATAGCATGGGAGTGCAAGTATTACATGACGTAATATTGTGTGACGTCTACCTTCCGTGACAAATTATTATCGTACACGCGTCACGCGACAGAGACGCGCTTTCGAGTTCATACTTGTCTCTCGTCAAGCCTTCATTCGTATCCACACCAAAGTCATTAAAAAGGATACGCTGAATAACTAGAAAAGATGACTACTCAATTTGACAACATCTATCATGAGCGTTCTCAGCAAGTCGGAAGTGAGTAACATATCTTACTGCTTTGAACATAATTAGTAACCTGAGTGCTCGATCGGTCCCAAAATAATCCGCAGAATTCAGGATGGCAGCTAGTGGAATGGCATGGATGAACAATGAAACAAAAGAAATAGTATCTGTCTCTGCCGCTGATATCAAATGGGCGTTGTGGATGCGTGTTTCTCGGAACTTTCGTTTACGAGTAGGACTGAAGGAAAAAGGCAAACGAGAGAACTTCGACGGTTTCATGCGTGATGTATGTTCACTGAGTTACTTGTGATAGGAAGTCCCTTTCGTCTTACCCTTGTTAAACTCAGGATCACGACAAATTAACTAGTTTATTTAAAACGCATTATGGTGTCATACTTGAACACAAGGAAGTGTCATTCAAAGGATGGAATTGGGGAGCTACAGATTTTCAAGGTAGGTTTTTACGCTCATAGGTATGCATAGGTTTCCTTGGGGACTGACTTTCCTTGTTAAAGGCCAGGACCTCGCTTTTCTCGTTTCCGGAAAGACAGCATTTGAACTACCCCTTCAGAGGGTAGCTAACTCGAATATAGCTGGTCGCACGGAAGTTTCACTTGAATTCTCGCCAATTAGCTCCCGACCCTCCAAGAATGCACCCGATGAGCTGATGGAAATAAGATTTTACGTTCCCGGAACAACAACAAAAGATACAGGCTCAGATGCGGCGGATGAGGACGCGCCTGATGGAGATGGAGAAGAGACGAGTGCGGCTCAAGCATTCCATGATGCAATCAAGGAGAAGGCAGAACTTGGAGAAGTATCCGGAGACGTTATTATTAACTTCGAGGAAGTACTCGTGCTGACACCACGTGGTCGATATGATGTGGATATGTTCCCAGAATTTTTGCGTCTGCGAGGAAAAACCTATGACTACAAGATTAATTACGAAGGAATCTCTAAGTTATTCTTACTGCCAAAAGATGATCAGCATGTTTTATTCATTGTACGTTTGGTCTATATCTTTTAGGCCCTACTATTATACTAACTTTATCTCAGCTTAGTCTTGTAAACCCAATCCGTCAGGGTCAAACGAGATATCATTTCCTTGTCATGCAATTCGACAGAGAAGAGGAAATTAGTGCTGAGTTAAACATGGCTGAGTGAGTTCCACATATTCAGTATTTTCTTGTATTTATGGAACTCAACTCGCAATGCAGTGAGGATGTGGCTAAATACGAAAAATTACAAAAACGTTATGAGGCCACGACTTTTGAAGTTGTCTCCAGCGTTTTCCGTGCTTTATCAAATAACAAGATTGTCGGTTCTGGAAGCTATCAAAGGTATGTTTAAATTCTTTTATCTTCCTTGGAAAATAAAACTAAAGACATATTTTAGCCGAACTGGTCAACCCGGAATCAAGGCGAACTTAAAGGCTATTCAAGGAGACCTCTTCATCCTAGACAAATATATCTTTTTCGTAGCGAAGGCACCCCTTCTCATTGAACTATCAGATATTCACTCTGTCAGCTTCTCTCGGTAAGTTCGCTCATTAAATATATTTCGTTCAGGCAACTAATCGCTTTGTTTCAGTGTTGGTGGTCAAATGGCAACCTCAAGAACATTCGATCTAAAGATTGTTACCAAATCAGGCGCTGAACACTTGTTCTCAAGTATCAACAAGGAGGAACACGAAGGGGTTGAACAATACTTGTTGAGCAAGAAATTACGCATTAAGAACACTATGGCCGAGGAGATGGCACTTCCTTTGGTTGATGATGATGATGACGACGATGAGGAGATGCGTAGTGCGGAAAGTAGTGACGATGACGCTCCAAAGGCAAGAAACTTGGACGACGATGATAGTGAAGAAGGTAAAGTTTCAGACTCTTATTTTGACTTTAAATAACTAATCATTAAATACTGATTTGATGAACGTTTTGTGCTATAGATGAGGATTTCCAAGCTTCATCCTCTGATGCAGGTTCACCTTCTTCCGAGTCGGACTCAGACTCAGATGGAGCAGCTTCTGTATCGGATGCTAGTGGTGACCTGCAAATTGCTGGTGGGAGCAAAAAGAAGAAAGGTGCAGCGAAAGATGATGACAAACCGAAAAAGAAGAAGAAATCAGGCGAAGACGGTGCGGCAGCAAAGAAGAAAAAGACCAAGGGCGGTGACTCCGATAGTGAAGGCGAGGCTATGGATATTGACGAACCAAAGCCCAAGCCAAAACCAAAGGCGAAACCTAAAGCAGAAGAGACAGATGGACCTGTAAAAAAGAAACAGAAAAAAGAGTAATGAGATTATTCCGTTTCTTCCCATCGTCTCCGTCTCCTATCTCCTTATTGTCCCCTTTCCCCCTTATTCTTTTTCACCCTCTCTCGTCGTTGTCCTGTTTTGTCTAAAGTGTATTTCTTTGTTTGTCCTTCTGCATATTCATTACGTATCTTACACCCATACTTCTTCCATATCATATAAGCAAAATACTCTTAGAAAAAAGAGAATTTCGTATGCACTGGCCCCTATTATTATTAGAAAATTGTCGGAAATTTTAAGAAATTATGCTTGTGAATGATCCTAAAAAGAGCTTACGGGTTGTTTTTAAATACTAGTAGTAATATTAGCGTGTGGATTTGATCTTATAACAGGTTGCCGGGACCCTTCAAGATGAATGTTCAAGAAAAGCCGGGAGATCATTATCACGGTGATGCTAATTGAAATACTCGCTAATTAGTCCGATGACCCTAAACCAGAATAAATGCGACTCACATGTGGTTGAAGGCCCAGTTGACGGTGATCAAATTAATCTATTCATGGACACATTGAGTGGCCGAAACATTTGAAATACATTAGTTGGAAAACTTACAGAAATCCTCTAGGATCAGCGAGCGAGTAATCAATACTCATATTTCCAAAGAATTTCAATCACGGTAATTGATATAACTCACCGTGAAAAGTATGAAATTCATCAACTTTGCGGAGAACATGACACTGTTCGATTCAATTTAGCTCATGGATCTCCTTTTACCTCTCGATTGCGCCCAAATCTGAAATAACTTACACAAAGTATATTATGCCTGATGAAATCATGATCATCAGTTTCATATCGACATCGTATATCGGGAGTAATTAATATACTGATTTATCGGACTTACCATCACGACACAGTAAATCAAACAAGGAGAAGCTGTTCTCATTTCGCAGCTTGAGTGTACGCAGAAGTGTCAATATAAGTATTGAGAAATCAAATATCACATTCCAACCCCATAATACTGCAAATACTTTGGGCGTTTAGGTGTGTGTTGTTGGTTAATTTGGAAATTTATGTTAGTATGCATCCTTGATCCCATGAATTAATTAGTAACATACGTGGATATCTATTCAACCCTTTTATGAGTAATTAAAATTATCGTTGGACTGAGTAATTAGTACATACGAATCTTTCTTTATTGTGATTAAGCAACCTAGAGGTAATGCAGTCGGTAGGAGGGGGATAACACTAGTTGCAGCAATCTAAATTTAAAGTTTGGCATTAGGCTTGTATTGCATAGTTAGGACCAAGGACGTACTACATCGAGACAGATATGTACGCCGCCCAAGATGACGAGGAAAGCTAGTATGTATCGACTGCGGAGATAGATAGCATATATTCTTTGTGTTACCATCACTTGAGAGATCGCATATCAAAGTGTTAAGGCAACATTAATTTCATTTCTTTTAAGTCAATGACTTACTGATGATGACCAGTTCACTTAATGTAACCATAACAAATGGAGCATGAAGAAATATCGTGCATCTAAAATATGTATTGTTTATTATAATTATTGTGGATGAGAACAAAAACAAAAACATACTCTTCCTGCGAATCCATAATAAGTCAAAAATCGCTCAGGAAAAATAAGAAGAAGTAAGTTTCACTAACGGAAGAAGGATAGACCTTTCGATGTGTTTCTAATACAAGAACCCAAGTGTAAACGAGGTATTTCTGTGGCTGAGTTCCATCCCTCACCTACGACTATCCATATGTAAAAAAATAGAGGGAAGTACCGGTTCTAAGACGAGGTATAATCAGTATACGGACATATATGCTATAAAAATATGTTTATTACAAGAAAGAACAGTAACTTCGCAAAATTCAGTTTCTTTGCAGACCAGACAGCTTCGATTTCCAAGTCAAAAGTAAGGATGTAGTCATAAAGGAGTAGTACTAGAAATTCCGGGTCAGTTTAATAGCCGAGTGAGAAAAAATAGATGCCGAAGTTATACATGCAGATGCTAGTTGATAGTACTTTGTTGCTTGCCTACGTATTGATAAAAACAGAAATGGATTGTTAGAATATTAAGAGAAAGCGTTATTCTACCTTCAATAAGCAGAACTGACAAGAGTATAAATGGGTGTGCCTCTATCTGAGACTCGTCAAGAGCCATACGTGCATAAGGTTATGGGAAGAGCTTGAGAGCGAGATTAGGACTATGTGGACGTTCTTTATATATATCCGATCTACCCACCTTCACCATCACGACTAGTACTGATTTCGTTGCTACACCATCGGACCTGTCAAAGATAACTCTCAAAATCGAGTCGCATAAAACGTCTCCGAGAAATATATTCCGGTAGCTATTTATTAGGCCGTGCATTGTTTCACGCCGTCGGAAAGATGGGAGAAGAAGAAGCTGTGATCTATTGATTATTTCATTCTGAAAACCTGATGCACAGCACAGAGAACCTAATAGAATCATGTCTAAGTGATCGAAAGGAAGATCAATTCAAATTCGTCTAGCGCCCAGAAGATATGAGTTCGTAGATTCTCTAAGGGATGCTGCTGCCGTATGGAAGGTGGCTTGAAGTCCGAATTTCGTTTTGGACTATTAAAAATAAGATAAAAATGCGATACCAGGAATATACAACAACAAATATGATTAGTAATACTTCCCGCGCCTATATATTAGACTAGGAGTTTTAAGAAGTGCTTGTTGAACAGTGCTTTGTGTGTGTGTCAATGGAATGCTACTTCGATATGGAACCCGGATCAGCTTCACTGCTAACTGACTAGAATTATTGGAGAGTATAATACAATCACACTCGTTTTCCGAATTTGGGTAACGCGATGCTCAAAAATAGCGCTCAAATACTACAGCGTGACACTTTGCCTTACACGTCCTGATTCTATAACTTTTATTATGCCCGGAATTCTCGCCAGTAAAATCTTATCACGGAAGCGCACTCCCGAAAAAGTAACGATATGACTTATAGAACTCTATACAGTATCATATCTCTACTTCAGGATAAGGACACCCGGTGCACGTGCTTCCTTTTCTATCTTCGCTTCTTCAATTATCTGTATCAGTTTTATGATACTGCCCTGAGCTGTCTCAGTATCACGACTATGCGAAGCGATTAATTTAAAATATCTCAAAATTTACAATATATATAGCCTGAGATAAGATGGATCTTTCTTCAAGACGAAAAGATGGCTCGGGTTTCTTTAGTATCTAGTCTTCTTAAGGTCTTGATTGCTGTTCCCTTCTTATCTTATCATGTACAAGCAGCAAGTCTACAATCTCGTCAGGCTAACACTGGATCTGGTCAACATAATACCTCGGTACTTATCCTAGGCGGTGGTGTAACTGGTGTTATTGCTGCCCGTACTTTACATGAACAAGGTATTGACGATTTCATAATTGTCGAGGCTCGGGATGAACTCGGAGGGAGGATGCAGAATAAGACTATTGGTGGGAAGTACACTGTTGAACAAGGTCCTAACTGGGTACAAGGGACTCAAACAGGCGATGGTCCTGCGAATCCTATTCTCCTTCTTACTCAAAAGCATAATGTAACAACACAGTTTAACGACCTTTTTGGAAGTATCAGTACGTATTATCCTTTTTTCCCCTCTTTATGAGCCTGATACTAAGTAATTCCCCGTTTTAAGCATTTTACGATTTTAACGGCCCGACCGACTTCGCTGATACGTTCAACGAGGGAGATGACGCCTTCACAGAGTTCACTGTAAAAGCAGGTACAATATTAAGCTACGTCTTGGTATATGAAAACAGAAAGAAATTCACGCATAAATGTAGGCGCTCGATTTAAAAAGGGTCTCATAGACCTGAGTGCTCGCTCTGGTTACTCTCTCGTTGGGTCAAAACCTATGACCCATACTGAACAGACAGCAGAATACTATCTGTTTGACTGGGAGTATGCTCAAACTCCCGAGCAATCTTCATGGATCGCCGCATCGTTGGTATGTTTTAAAAGTTTCATATTCTCGCATTCATCTGACTGGAATATACATTACCTAGAATAATAATTTTAGTTTTGACCCCGATATGGGAGGTTTCTCGGAGGATAATTTATTGTGCATTGATCAGCGGGGTTTTAAAACAATAATTCAAGCCGAAGCCAGCGAATTCCTTTCAACAGAACAGATATTACTAAACTCGGTCGTTAAAAATATAACCTACTCGAATTCCGGTGTTGAAGTTACTCTTGTTGATGGAACAACACTCTCAGCAGACTATGCATTAGTTACATTTAGTGTTGGAGTTCTGCAAAATGATGATGTTTCGTTCAGCCCTGCGCTCCCTGACTGGAAACAAGAGGCAATTCAAAGTATTACAATGGTAAAATACCTATATTTATTAATAGATGGTATAGATATTAATATCCATCACAGGCTACTTACACAAAAATATTCCTCCAATTCCCAGAAAACTTCTGGTTTGACACGGAGGTAACGTGTACATTAATTCTTCCATTGAAGACGTACCTTTGAACTCCTTTCTCACTACAAGATGGCACTATATGCCGATAAAGAGCGTGGAAGATACCCAATTTGGCAAAGTCTCGACCATGTTAATTTCCTACCTGGTTCAGGCCTCCTATTTGTCACCGTAACCGTAAGTTTGGGACCGAAACTAGAATACTTTTCACGGCCTCATAATAATAATAATATACATAGGGAGATTTCTCAGAACGAATCGAAGCACTGCCTGACTCACAAGTACAAGCAGAAGTCTTGAGTATCTTGGGGAACATGTTCCCAAATATCACTATCCAGAGCCCCTAGACTTCTTTTTCCCAAGATGGCACAGCAATCCGCTATTCCGTGGATCGTACTCAAATATGCCTGCATCTTATGTCATCGCTCATCAAGATAACCTCAGGGCGACTGTCGAAGACCGCCTTTGGTTCGCTGGTGAAGCATCCAGTGTCAAGTATTTCGGTATGTAGATATATCCATTTTGTGATAATTGTACTCCGGAGACTAACTGATTCAATTATCATCATATGAACGTAGGTTTTCTTCACGGTGCTTACTTTGAGGGGCAGGATGCAGGGAGTGCGTTAGCAGAATGTGTTCAAAATGGGGGCTGTGCAGGATTGCCACACGCTGAGGATATTTTTTAGTTACTAGTAGCTGTCTGTTTATGTTCAAACTTGGGGTTACTCTTTTTTTTTATCCTCGATGAAAATGAAATTGGTATTTGGTGGCATTATGTCCAGCCAAGTTCATGCCTTAGAGATGTTCAAAGAAGCCGAAACGGAGAAGACGTGAATAATACAGATAACTACAACAGAAAAGTGTGTCATAGGTTGAATAACTACAGCAGTTATAATATTTAGAGATGAATATGCGCTGATAGGGGAATCTGTCAAAGAACCCCACTTCCCTCTCTATAGTCCCGAAAAATCTCGATGATACAGAAGCTAATATTCTAGATATGGCCTCCTATTCGGACTCGGTAATTTCTGAAGTCTTTCAGATAGACGAAGTCAGTGTGGAGTGATCCTGACTTAGAAATATGACAAGGGCGGTGAAGGGGGATATATAGACGGAGAAGTCGTAAATAATGTCAAATACCATACACTATACTAGAAACCTGTATACCATAAGTCAAGTTACGAGTATAACCATGCGATAAAAATAACACAAGGACATGCGGTGCTAAGTGAGGTAATTGTAGCCAATTGACGCCCAGATAAGCGCCCTCAGTCTTTAGGTATTTAAGTATTTAATCCCCCCCTCCAACTCTCCCTACCTTTCTCTCCCAAGAACAAACGATCCCTTCTCTCAGCGGCAAATTCCCACTAATTCCTCTCTATCCCATCCAATAAAAAATACCGATTAAGATGTCTCGTAAGCTGCAACCCATATTTATTTGCATACTTAGTCCCCTCTGACATTATTGTTTATACTGGAAGTTAGCGTAGCAGCTAGAATTACAGCGTCTGCACTCTTTGGTGGACTAGTATTAGCACCTGCCATTGCACCTCCTCTACTTGGTATCATCGGTTTTGGAGCTGCAGGTCCAGTCGCAGGTACTTGCCAATCCAACTTCCAGCACGGCCCCTTTGTCATTCTTACTGATACACTCCCTTCTACTTGATTAGGAACTGTGGCAGCAGCAATGCAATCATCAATAGGAGGGGCTGTCGCCGCTGGTAGTCCTTTTGCGGTTGCTCAGAGCGTTGCTATGGGTGGAACGCTTCCGTTTGTGGGCACAGCGATAGCGTCAGTCGCTTCTGGTGTAATAGGCTTTTTCGCACATTGAAAGTCTTCTCGTTGAGGCTTATCATGGCTAGGGACTTACTCTTACGATAATTGGTTTCATACCTGTATAATTAGAATCGTGTATATGTGTCGTATATCCAACTGTGGGCTTGGTAGACAGAGCTCACCCGTGCGTGCATGAGTACGCATGTTCATCAAAATAATGTCGTAAACTCTTAATAAGCTTTGTATGTGTTTGGTCAATATCAAATGTGAGATAATGAAGAAGCGGAGCAAGAATAGTCTTAATTAAAACGCGCCGATATTTATTTATCCATGTAGTAGAGTACAAATGCATTTCAAACATAACTAGTATTGAACTTTGAATATTTCCCTTTGAGTATGTCAACAACCATATAACAAGTCCCAGAAATGAAATAAGGTATACAGAACTATTATTGAATCATAAAGCCACTCCAGGCTGTATCATAGAGCTACTCGTCGAGTTTCTTTTCGACCCAGAGCTCTGGGATAGGGAATCATGATCACCTGGATCTTGAGTTCCTTTCACCAAGTTATCCTTCTCTGATTCCAATGGTGAGATAGAAGTGTTGGCTAAATCAGGAGTAGGAGTAGAAGGCTTAGTAGGAGTTGCCGATGCTTTTCCGAATGACCACGATGAAAACATGCTTGGTGTGGGTGTAGTGCTTTCCGTTGCCATTCCATCAACACTCTTAGTAGTCTGTAAAGTCACATTCTGATCTAATTCAGAAGTTGGAGAAGCTACTAAAGTGGTTGCATCCGAACTCGTGCTGGTGGTGCGTGCAGCAGAAAGCCGTGCTGTCCTCTGAGAAATGAAAGAACCAATACTTGTTCCCCAACCACCAAGGGCTGTCTTTGCTTCCGCAGCTACAGTACTAGCATTCAAGGACGTGACACTAGACAGCGAAGGGGGTCGTAAAGCAGTGAGAGAAGATGTAGACCTGCGGGAACTCCTCATACTATCTGTATCATTTGCATTTGACTTTGCCAGCTCAGCTTCCGAACGTGAGATCTCTACAGGTGTGATGGAAGTAGACGACCCGCTTTCCGACATAGTCAAGGAAGAATTTGATCTTTGTGCCCAACGACCACGCACACCCTCTACTGCCTTAAAGAAGCTCGATGATCCAGAAGCCAGCGTTCTAGAGATAGCCTCCCTAGTCGGAGCTAGTTGTTCCTGAATATGTAGCTCCTGAAGTCCTTCTGATAAACGAAGCCCTATATCTTCTACAACACCAGGTTTTCCTGAGCACGGATGCCGTGCTTCTACAATATCAAAAATCATAGGATCTGTTATTTGATCCCATACCTCATATGCGTTAGTCCTTCTAAATTCCGATATCCACGATGGATTGAAGTCCTGAATGGCATTGGCATCGCCTCCATCTATATTTTGTTTTGAGTAAAGTGTCCTCAGATAAGTCAGATGAGACGGACCTACTACAGATACATGCGTATCTGATCTTTGGGTCTTTACCAAGAAATCTGCATATCTAACAGAAGCAAGTGCAGCTGTGATGTACTCCTCGAACTGGGTAAAAAGCGTTAGATAGTTTGCATCAATAGAGTCAAAAACACAAGTACCTTGGTTCTGATATAATCATCACTCCCTCTAAATCTACCAACGACTTCAGTCTAACTAATTTTAACGCAGAAGGACGCTACGTACTGCATATTCACGGATCGACTTGGGTCTGCATCATTCCAGCCATCATTAACGTCCTTTACAATATCATCCATCCATTTTCGGTCGGCAGGGGTTAGCGCGACCAAACGTTCAAGATGGGGATCCCGGAATTCAAATGTGTTGGTCTCAATCTTTAGATAGATAAAATGAGCATTTCATCTTTTATCTAAGTTAACCGAGTACCCTTACATTCACTAGAAGATCAATATCTTTCTGCTGAGTCACGATAGTGTTCGTACTTCCACATAAGTAGCCTCGTGTTTCTTTTGTGAGATCAACCTGTTGTAGGGGAAGATATGGTTGGAAGAACGAGTCCTATACATGATGAATTAATTTCATATGAGAAACCGAAACGTATGTTAGTTACCTTTCCAAAAATGTCAAGTGGTAAGCCTAAGTAGGCCATTAAACTCTTTCTGTCACTTGTTCGGAGAGACGAAGCTCGAGATAGGGTTTTAGCTCGAGAGGCTAGAGGCGGAGAGCCACAATCATCTAGATTCTGCAATAGGCCTGACTGATATGAGGAAAACAACTCTAGAGTTACCAATGATTTGATAGACATACCAGGTATTAGTGAGATTAGCGAATACTGATAAGTACACAGTCGTTCAACAGGGTGCCCGTAAAACATTATCTAGTTAAATAGTCAGTGTATTATGAGAACAATGGAGAGCTTGCAGACAGACTCTTTTTTGTAAAATAAGCGATTTAAGTAATAGGAGTGTCCGACTACGGAACTTGTGAACAAGTTCACGCCTACAGACTGTCAGTGTCAAACACGCATCGAATATGGTGGAGCTCACAGATTAGTTCCTATCAATATAAAAGGAGTAATCAGATACATAGTACATATCAACACAATCAAGCTACACTCACCCATGTAAAGTGCACTCTCTGTAAGCTGAGAGCGAAGAGATGATTCTAAGGAATTCTTAAAATCTACGAGAATTCCAGTTTCTCGGAAGTCACTATGAATTCGGATCAACACATAAGAAAAATCACTGCATATAACTCATGTGCGTACCGTTGAGAGAATAACGCACGGGTTACGACCCCGAGTCTATCGCGAATGGGCCCGAAGACCGGCTTCGAGGCGAGGACAACAACAGCTTTCTGTACCGTCGACCTTGTGACATCCTCATCTTTCACCAGGAGGTCAGAGGCGGCGATTTGTCGGTTACATGAAATTCCGTAAATAGTGGTAGGATAGGGGGACGCAGGAACAAGATGGAAGTAAGAATAATCTTCGCTACTCTGAAACAGAGGAATATTAAACAAATGCGTGAGACATCATTTCCAGATGAACAGAAGAATGCGCTTACAATATGAGCGCCATCTGGTAGTGCTAGGAATGGCAAAATAGAGGACAATTGTTCATCGTTAAACACATTTCCGTCGCTAAATTCTATCTTCGGGCCGACCTAATATCGACATAATTAGATATTATTTTCTCGTAGTTGTTGGTATGCAATGAACATACCAGATGGTTGAAATCGACAAGAGCAATACCAGGCACTATAGGGCCAATTGGTGGTTCCATAAGCTTTGATTCTGGTCGTGCTTTGCGTGAAGATGAGGATGAATAAGAAATCATTGAAGCCGTATCGTTTTCTCTCTCCGGATAAGTCTGCTCGGGCAGCGGAGGAGGTGGGTATTTGAAAGATGTATTGGTTTCAAAGGTCTGCGGGCTTCTAAGAGTTTCGTCTAAGTTATTAGAAAAGTTTTGGGTTGATGGAGATGCAAAGGTTTCAGTGGTATCCATCGGTGGACCACTGACGGAGAAAGCACTTGCACCCCGATCTTTGTCTTCTTCGTAAGTTACAGAGGGCGATGCCGGGCCTAGAATTCCAGCTTCTGGTGCCTTGGGCGTTTCATCGTGTGTCACCTGAAAGTCGGTGTTTAGTGAAGAGGAACCGACATGGATAGGCGGGTTACGTGACTCCCGGCGTGATTCTGGAGGTGAAGAGAGCGAAATAGAGCGTTGTTCGGCCATATCAATGTCGGACTCATCATCAAACTCAAAAGTTGGGCGTGTCGGGGATGGAGACGGCGTGAGTCGGAGTGCAGACATAGTTTTGTTGATGAGGTGGTAGTAGAAAGCAAAGTGAATGTGTAAATTACCACGCGTGCTAATAAAAGCTGCGCATGGACTCGGAGAGCGCGTCGCGGAAGAAGTGTCACTCCGTGACGGTCTATTCAGCATATTTTAACACAATTTATTCATATTATATCAATCAATCAAAAACAAGCTTCCGAAGAGCTACTACTATACAGGCCACAGGCGAATATGTCATATATACACGCTAAGATTAGTAATGGTACACACACAATGTCTTTGAGTTTGTTGCAACCACAATCAACCCCTGAGTGGCATCGAGTAGAATATGATTAGCATCATCAAGTACTTCAGATGGAATGTCCATAGTCTTAGCCGTATCAGCAAGATCACCTTCATAAGTGCATCCTGGGTCAGGGAATGTCATCAATTTCAATACTCGGATCTTCTTATTCTCATTGGATGTATCGTCGACCTCTTCGATCCATCCAAAGTGATTGAAGGATAAGCACATCAGTGGTACAATTTGATCTTCAAGTTCAATAGGTTCTTTACTAAGAGCGGGATTTCGAATAGTAGCAAAACTACGAGCATCAGAGCAGGGCCCATTCCGATCCGAGTAATACTGTGCGATGCGCCAAGTCCGTTTTGGAGGTTCAACTATTACAAAACCCTCCTCCTCGAATTCTTCCACACTACCATTATCTGTAGAAGTGACATATAGCACTATGGTACTTACCCTCGCCGGAATATTCTTATATGGTGGAGATGGGATTTGGTCCAGTTGCCAAAACAAATAAGGTCGGGTCGCTTCTTCGTCTTGCAGTTCCTGAATTTCATTTTTCCAATCAAAAATATGACCCGTAGTCGGTGGAACAACAAGTCTAGGGTAGTTATCTAATGTATTCCAGAGCTCAGCTGAGCGTTCAAGATGAGATATTTGGAAAAATCTTCGGATTTCTCTTCCTTTATCTTCAGAAACTAAAATCAGCTTCTCCCCATCTTCGGAAAGATGTAATCCGATGAGAGTTCTGCCATATGACTATAGGGGGTAAATTTATGTAATCCTTAACAAAGGCCCATTACTTACATAGGGGACATTTGTATCGATCAAAGAGCACTCCTCTGTATCCCAATTGTGGACTAAAAGGATACAAAGCGTATCGGATTCCTCATTTTGATAAACAATGCAAAGCATCTTTCGCGAAGCATCAAGTAGGTGGACTTCACTAGTAAAGGGTACCAATACCGTAAATTTTGTTAAATTCGTGAAAGAAAGCGCTTCGTTTTCGGCTTTGGGTACACCGATGCGAAGGACTGTCATCCGGATATGTATTCCGAAACTAGCGCCGTGACTAAAAAGATGAATATCATACTAAAAGAAGAGTAGAGAGAATATACTCACCGGACAGGGGCAACGACACCCAGTAATGCCACAAAGGATTGTGTTTCTCTATCTAATGCGATGTCCATAAGAACTGCATTTTCACTCGCGTCATATTTTCCGGCGGGAACATTTCGTTCTATAT
Source organism: Pyrrhoderma noxium (assembly GCA_002287475.2). Classification (NCBI taxonomy): domain Eukaryota; kingdom Fungi; phylum Basidiomycota; class Agaricomycetes; order Hymenochaetales; family Hymenochaetaceae; genus Pyrrhoderma; species Pyrrhoderma noxium. Next base: position 954,733 of record CM008257.1, on the reverse strand, counting down.
CCCAGCCTAAAATCCCACCATTATTTAGTGGTATCATTAGATGTCTAGATGTGAACTTTGTTATGTAGGATACTTGATCCATGGAAATATCCAAGATGGAATTACCCTGTTGAAGACTGATAGTTTTAGGAGGTCCAAGTGCCTTTGGATGTTTACTGAGCCAGTTCTTATCGGCCCGAGAAGCTCTAATGACCGATCTCTTGAGTTCATGTGCTTCGGCACTTCGAATGGGTTTGTTATCCAACGAAAGAAGGTCAATATAACGAGCGCGGTGTAGTAAATTTAAAAGAACGTTATGCCAAATTATATAAGTGTTGGAGAACTTATTAAAGAATCGTGAGGTCTAAAAATCTGATGTATTAGAGATAATAATGTAATTTTTGATCAAACGTCATGACTACTGACCCCTGAGAGTGAGAGAACATCATCTGCATCAAGAAAAGAAAGGATTTGGAGGATAACATCAGAGGGAATTTTGTCGAGAGAATTGACTACATGATGATCATACACACTTGCCATGAACTATCCGACGGATGTTGTTGAAGACAACTCTTCGGACAGTGAACAGTAAGTATGCTTTGGGGACACATAGTCCTAGCCCTCTAACATTTATCAAGGAATGATAGAATTGCTCTTTGCATGAATAAAAAAAGATGAGGTAAGGCACTCTACTCAAAACTTCTAAGCAAAGGGACTTGAATATCCAAATTGAACAAGCTGCCGTATTTTGCTCTGTGACTAACATCGTGTGACACACTCAAGAAGCGTCTCATTCTGATCCACCTCCACCGCCCCCACAAAATTAAGCAGATACACTAAACATTCTATCTGTCGAAATCCCCTGAGAAACAAACCGAATACAGAAGTTTCTTATCGAAAAAGGAGACAGCTGTCTGCCCTTCACCTTCTTAAATAGCGCGCGCTCCGGAAACACTCGGGGATCAATGGCCTGCTTTGTCGGATTTTGCTGACGTTTAGAAACATCTATTGGTCAGTGATATTCGACTCCGGTAGTTTAAATTCCTTCAAGTTCGGCTGTATGACATACTTCCATCCTTTGGTCCTTGACTCGAGCAATGCTGAGAAAGCTTATTCAGAACATCTTGTAATTACCGCATATATAAAAGGCTGTAAAAATGGCGTCAATTACCCCACGTATGTCAGCCCTTCTTGCGGAAGACTATTTCGAGGATGCTGTTCCAAACGATGATGAGGACATGGAGAGGCAAGAATGTGACGGGAGAACACCTCTTGACCGGACGATAGACCGGATTGGTATGGGTAAGTTACTTATTCTCTAACATAACTGTTACCTGTTTTCATACGTGTAAATGTACTATATAACACAGGCCCTTACCAGTGGACTCTTCTAGCTTTATGCGGCTTCGGTGAGTATTCGGTTGTGTGTACTACTGAATCGCTAATTAACTGCAATTCCTATAAGGTTGGCTGGCTGATAATGTTGGTAAGCCTTAGGGTGAAAAAGAACACATCATAATTCGTTCAATAGATGTGGATCCAAACGGTTGCAATTATTTTGCCTCGGGTTCAGCAACATTTTGATGGTAAGATAGTCATAAAACAATGTGGGCAATTATCATTTATACCTTCTTCAGTATCAGACAGCTTTATTGGCTATCTTTCGTCCTCGATGTTCGCTGGAATGATGATAGGTGCTGTAGGATGGGGATCATGTATGTTACCCATAGATTCGGCATTCATGGCTTAAATCTGAGACACCGCATACATTTAGGCTCAGACTTACTCGGTCGAAGTACCGCCTTCAACTTAACACTTTGCTTCACTGCAATCTTTGGTCTTGTTGCGAGCTATGCACCTTCCTTTCCTACGCTATGTATGGCCCTATTCTTTCTTGGTACCTCGGTTGGGGTTAGTACTAGAGAACAAGTTGTTTGTAATCATCTAATCAATCTACAAAGGGATCAATGCCGACGGATGGTACATTATTATTGGAGCATATGCCTCGAGGGAAACAGTACTTAGTAACGGCTCTATCTGTTTTCTTCTCCTTCGGTTCCGTATTATCTGCCATTGTGGGCATTATCGTTATCCCAGGGTATTCCTGCCCGGCTAGGAAGGAGGGAGATCCCCCGTGTGATGTTGCGTCTATGAATAAAGGATGGCAATACTTGCTTATGGCAGTTGGATTGATTGTGCGTGTATTCTTAAAATTATTCTCCCCAACCATATCTAATGTATGTCATGATAGACATTGTTCTTCTTTATTGCCCGTATCCTGTTCTTCCGTCTCCATGAATCCCCACGCTACCTGGTTCATGCTGGGCGGCATGAAGAAGCCCTACTTAATTTGCGGAAAATTTCCCGTTTCAATGGAGACGAACTAACCTTGAGATTAGCTGATGTATGCGATCAGCATACCGTACATCCTAATGGCTCTTGTAGCGATGACTTAAATGAAGTCGATAACAGGGATGAGAGCGCAGTTATTCTTGATGGTGAAGTCGACGAAGAGCACGCAAGGCTTCTCTCTGAAGCCATTGAACGCGTACCAAAGAAAGGCAGGAGAACCGTCGCTTCAATATTCAGTGAGCCAGAGTCCGGGGAAGGTCCTCGAACTCCTTTACCTTCGAATCTGGAGGGAGGGGTAGTACACTATGATTCAACGGGTTCTTCTGAAGTTCCATTAGATGGGCACTCCTTCGTTACACCAGCGTCAGAGATACCACCATCAAGATCGTTAACTTTCTCCCCTGTTAAAGAGCCAAAAGAAGAACATGATACCGAAGAAACTAATGCGTTAATCTCGAATTCTTCAGACCCTACTTCAACTCCCGTCGCACGACCTCGTTTGGCTCGTTCCTCGGGGCAGAATGCCCCTTCGACGATGCGGCGTCGCTCAAGCTTATATGAAGCTAAAGCCAAAGTCTACTGGGCACTGCCGAGACGTATAAGGAAACCTTTACTGGCATGGCTGGATAAAATCTCAATGGTTCTGAACGATGAGTGGCGCGCGACAACGTTATTGGTGTGGGCTATGTGGTGTGCAATGTCTCTAGGTAAGTTGTTATACTTTAAAGATATCTCTTTCGACAACTAAATTTTATAATACAGCTTATACTATGTTTAATGTATTTTTACCGAAGATGCTTGAGATGAATTCTGGTGATAGACCAGATGATAGACCAAAGACATTAGAGGAAACAATGTGGGACGTCGTTATATTTACTATAGCTGGGTGTCCAGGTGCTCTGGTAAGAAATTATCGCACGCTTTATACATTATGTGTTGCATACATACTAAAATTTTATCAGATTGGAGCATACATGGTAGAGTCATCCTTCGGCCGACGGTGGTCACTTGCTTTGAGCACATTCATCACGGCCGCCTTCTGCGTCGGTTTCACTATTGCAAAAAGTTCTTTTGCAGTTCGTTTGAGTACTACTGGGATTAGTCTTAGCTCAACGACTATGTGGGCGGTCCTCTATGGGTGGACACCAGAAATATTTAATACATCCGGTATGTTTCACCTTTATTAATAGTGAACTGCTATTATTTATGAACAAACGAAACTAGTGAGAGGAACCGCGTGTGGTACTGCCTCAGCTCTGTCTCGTATTGGTGGGATGATCGCGCCGGTCCTAGGTGGTGCGCTTTTAGTTATCTCGCGTTCGCTTCCAGTTTATACGAGTGTAGTTGTATTCGCTATTGCCGGCTTCTGTACACTCGCTCTACGCGTTGACGAGGTATCGAAGAAAGATGACGGAAGGGGTGGGCGTTCACTCGCACATTGAGTGTGATGTCGCCAACAACAAAAGTAATTACCAAGTGTATATGTAAAGCGGACGTCTGCAAATGGTTTATGGTTTGCAGTCCTCATGTAATTTTAGCTCAACTCTGAATTTTAATATTGCTAACACATTGTCTCAAACCACTTGTCTTTTCAATTTGCGAAACTAGCTGAGGTTTGCAAATTTTTCATATACAGTAAATTGACATTTATTCCATTTGTTATACAAGTTTGCTAACTACCAACGAAAACGCCAACTGTCCACAATACAAGAAAAGGGTCCTAATGAGAAATTTTACAAGAAAGTTAAGTCCATGGGTGGTTGAAAAAAGTGCAATAGAAGGCAAAAGTGATTAAATGTCCAATCGAATGGGAAAAAAAAATCTTTTAAACAAGAAATTGCGAAAGCCAAAAAGGTCCGTATGTAATCATCCGTAACTCATCAAGATAAGAATCGTAGCGGCCATTGATTAGAAAGTAAGAAAAGCGTCATTATCCGTCATTTACATTAGTATTTAGACCCATCAAAAACCTGAAGTGGCAGTGATGGTAAAGTTAAGACTGAAGTTGCCAGAGTCGCCGAATACTACGGGGGGTAAGGATAGTTGGTTGAGTCTTCAATGCTAAACATAGCCAAGAAGAAATATTACTTACAGACGATTTGGTAATCATCAGCAGATTCGACGTTCGGAACTGTTACATTGACTTGTCCGTCGGTAAGGTTGAATCCTTTTGCGAGAGGGTTCTCTGATGTGATATAGAACAATGCATGAGAAAACCACTACAACTGATCTGAAACTCGAGCTACTCACCAAGATCGCTTGACCCATTCTTTCTCAACAGAACCATTCCGGTTGGATTAGTGACATTCTCGGGCTTCTGGCTCAGATCCCAAGTGACAGTTTGATTGGAACCAACAGACCAAACAGTTCCGGTGGTTGGAGTGAAAATTTGGGGTACCCAAACGTCTCGTCTTTGAATCTCAATGGGAGCAGCAGATGAGCTACCAGCGAAGAGGAGGGCAGAGAATGCAAGAATGCGAGCAGTGGAGAAGAACATTGTCGTGAGTATCGTTAGAGTGCTCGTTAATGAGTAAGTTTGTAGGTTTAAAGGTTGTTGTAGAAAATAAGAGTGGTAGAAGTTAAGATCCGAATAATGGGATGAAGGGACAATTAGTGGTCAGAGTATAGGGTTTATATATGGTGTATTCCGCGCCGTGCGTAGTCGGATGACATATGACCTTAGCCGGCACAGGACGGAGAAAGTCTCCACACACTCACAATCGATCGAGTGCCTCGGCCACCCCTTGGTTGAGGGTTTAGTAGAAGGTTCTTACGCCTACGGGCATTAATAAAATGAGTGAGAAACGCGCTATTACACTGTATTAAACAGGTTTCGGAAGAAGGATGCGGTGCACATGGATTGGTGGCTTCGGCTTTTGAAAAGTAACTTCTTAAACATTCATACTTGAGTTTATTTTTACATTCTCAAGACAAGCGTTCAACTACCATTCTTCGTATTGGAAAATACTAGAATGTCCTGACAATACGAGCTATGTAATTAAAAATGGCAAAGTAAACATAATGAAGCCAAGAAAGGAGATGTGAATGAAAGTGAGAGGGAAACCGACTTTGACTGAGGAGAACGAATCGAGTAAGCAACATTTAGTGATCCACTAGTCTAATTTAAGTGATCGACACTCCCTCCGCCACCTGTTTAACAACACGCACTAGCAACTTGCTACACCTTGCACAGCGTCCTCGACAATGTCGCCCCCAAATATCTTACCTACATTCTTTAAAGATACTTCATCAAAGGAGCTTACTCACAGTGAAGAGGGAAACGACCATGAGCTCAGTGGTCTTTTGTCCGGAGTTCAGAAAGATCTGAACGCACAGCAAGAACAGGACGCGGAAGGGAGACGCCGTCTTTCCAACTGGCTGGGAGTCGATGACGATGACAGTACCCCGATCCGCAGGTCCAGAAGACAACGTGTCGTTCTATCTGCAGGATTGTTTATCATGCTTATCCTCGGAGCCACTTTCCTTCCCCCTTTTTTCTCTTGTAATACTACTAGTAATAAGAAGTCTCATCCAAATGCCCAATTTGTTGGCTCTGAACTCCGTTCAAACGGCACCCACGATTTCAAACGAACTGTATTATTGGTGTCAATAGACGGTTTACGAGCGGACTATCTTGACCGGGGGTTCACACCCCATTTGTTGGATATCAGTAAAAAGGGTTTGAGGGCGAAATATATGAAACCGATTTTCCCTGTGAGCTATGTTGTTTCAATGATGTAACTATGTATAGCTGACAGCAATAATTTGTTTGACGTTAGACACTGACATTCCCGTAAGTGATTTGCTATTGAGAGGGAAAGACATTGTATTTATGAGCTCTATGTGTAAAGAAATCACTGGACTTTGATGTTAGTACATATGGTCTTTACATTCATTTGAAATTCGGAGAATAACGTATTTAATATTTGTAAAGGACGGGCCTTTATGCTGAATCTCATGGCATAGTTGCGAACGTATGTGAATCCGATTTTACATCTTTAATATCATGTCTAATTTGCGGGTTTTAGAATTTCTGGGATCCTCAAACGGATGAAGAATTTCATTACAATCAAGAGAGCTCCACTTGGGTCTCATCTTGGTGGTTCGGAGAACCAGTAAGTTTTAATCTCCAAAATATAGCCTAAATATTTGATTAAGTCGTTTAATTACTTTGTATTAGATGTGGGAGACAACAAGTAGAGCAAATGTCATTTCAGCAAACCTCATGTGGTAAATATTAATTCGGTTGTGAAAGTATCCGGTATTTAACTTCATACTCATTTGAATAACTGAAGGCCTGGCCCGCCCAAGACGTCAACTGGTGCTTCGCCTACTTACTTCGTACCTTGGAAGGTTTGTAAGACATTCGGAACCAACTTTATCCTATCTCAAACTAGACTTCTCACTATAGGACCATATACCCCTTGGTGAGAAGCTCGACCAGATCATGAGATGGATTGATCTTCCTCTAGAGGAAAGACCTCAGCTTATTCTAGGTATCTACATTGGTTTACGTCAATGCTTTGACAACTAACGAGTCTCCTAGCTTATGAACCGTCTTTGGATCAAGCTGGACACAAGACTGGGCCATACTCGTCACTTGTTAATGTATGTTCACTCCCTTGACGATGCTCAAGTAACTACATATTAACACTCAATTAAGGGAACGTTGAAATATGTCGACACCTTTGCGAAAGACCTACACACTCAACTCGTCACCCGGAACCTTACGGAAATTGTTGACGTTGTCTTTGTCAGTGACCATGGAATGACAGACACTAGTCACCCGGAATTAGTTTATATGGATGATGATAATTTGATGGGTGAAAAGGGCGTATCCTGTGTTGAACACGATGATGGCTGGCCATCAAAGGGCATGAGGTTTTCTACTGCTAACGGTTGCAATGGAACTCAAATATTGCAGTCACTTCTTGATGCTGCTGAGGAGGATGAGGCAAAAGGGAAGATTAGGTTTGATGTATACACCCTTGAGACGATGCCCGAGAGGTATCATTTCTCTAACAATGAAAGGATAGCGCCGGTGTATGTAGTGCCTCGAATGGGTTATGCGTTAACAACAAGAGCCGAAGGGGACGACGGGTTGTCGAAGGGCGTAAGTGATTAATTTGGTTCCGGATGATTTTGAGCTAAAATACGTTGCATACAGAACCATGGGTATGATAATGACGACCCCTCCATGTATGCTATGTTTGTCGCTCATGGTCCCTTCTCGACAAATGCAAAAGATATCCACTCTAAACGCTCCTCGAATCTATTTTCCCGATCCATTTTCTCTCGTTTCGCGAAGCAGAATCCACCTAATGTTACTCCAGGCTGGCATTCTACTGCCAATTCGGCATATGTAATGAAGGGTTTCCAGAACGTGGAATTATATGGACTTGTGATGAAGCTACTTGGTTTAGAGAAATGGAGTGCCCCGAATAATGGGACGGTGGGCTTCTGGGATAAGTACCTGGAATTTTGACTAATCTAGTCGCCTTTATATCTTACGAAATCTCACGAACAAATACCTTACATACGAACATAGTTTTAAATCACAGCTTTCTTTGTATATGTAGCTCACTCCTAGTACTGTAGAATATTTATTTGCAATTTTTGAGGGTTTTTTTGTTGTCCCTGGATGCTGAATATATGCGTAAGTGGGGATGTGCTTTGATGTGGGTCGGATGACGTATACGAACTCAGGCGGTGCAACGCCAAGCTACTGCGCGACTCAACAGCTGTGATCATCATTATCATTGTACGCTCTTCCTTCATCTCCTGTGTCTCGCTTTATCCGCTAAATACCCCCAATTGATAAGAGTCCTCAGGGAAGCTGATTGCTCAGAGTATATCTTGTTTAACGAAGGAAGAAAGAAAGAGATCAAAGTCAAACTAACGAACCGAACGAACTCCGGACAGAAGAACATCCGTCATCATGTCTATGCTAGCAAAATTCAGAAAGACAGCAGAGAAGGCTGGAATACAGGCGACGGCGTTTATGAATAACGCAGGCACTAAGGTTGCAAATGAGTCCAAGGGGTTTGCACAAGGATTCACACTTCCTGGTGAAGCTGAGAAGGCGGCAAAGATCTTACAAAGCTTCTTAGGTATGTCACAATAGACCAGAAATATCATCTTATTTCCGGTTGGGCGTCATCATGTGTACCACTCTTTATTGTTTTCTACTCAATTTCATCTCGAATCTTGATGAAACTTATGGTCGATGGGTCTTCGTTTAAACAACAGAACTGACATACACATTGTAGCCGATCCGGAACAACCAGAGTCAGCACTAAATGCGATTCCTAAAGCAGTTTTACAACGTGCTCGAGGTACTGTCGCATATTCAGGAATCGTTAATCCTCTTACACTCATTTGATTTCATATTCGTTTTGTAGGACTTGCTGTCTTCCAGGTTCTCAAAGCCGGATTTGTTTTCTCCGGAAAAGCGGGATCGGGTCTCGTTATCGCCCGCCTTCCAGATGGTTCTTGGTCTGCACCTTCTTGTATTGCTACCGGAGGTGTCGGCTGGGGACTTCAAATTGGGGCTGATATCACAGACTTTGTTGTTGTACTCAATAGTGAGGATGCTGTCCGCGCGTTCTCGATGGGAGGCAATGTAACGATCGGTGGTAACATCAGTGCAACAGCGGGTCCAATAGGAACAGGAGGTGCCGTACAAACTGCATTGGCTCATCCCGCTCCGATGTTCTCATACTCAAAATCAAAGGGTGAGTTCTATTGGCTCTTTCTGATTCCCTAAAGATTGATCCTAGTTTAATCTGTTTGCATTATGATATGTCTTTACCTGTACCCGTACCTGTGCTGCTCCACTCTCATCGCGGTGTATAGGTCTTTTCGCCGGTTTGTCACTTGAGGGAACAGTTCTTATTGAACGTAAAGATGCGAACAGGGATTTCTATGGTTCTGCTATCCCCGCACGGGATATTCTTGGTGGGCGCGTTCCACCTCCTGAGATTGCATCCAGGCTGTATGAGATTATTGAGGCTGCAGAAGGATTGGATGAGAGTGGTCTTCCAGGGGAAGCCTACATTCCGAGTTCAACAGGAACACACCTACCTGTCAACCATCAGACCACTCAGAATCAGGGTCGGACTGTATTCGATGCTGACGATAGACAAGCTTTCATGTAGAAAATGAAATTTGGCAGGCTTGGTGCTATGAGGAACGTACCAGTCCACGGTGGAGGGGGAGGATCTTAATGTTGTTTGCTAATGTTGTGGTGACCATCATTTCTAATACCTCTAGTCTTTGTAAGTTTTTGTACGAACGACGCTATTTCTTTTGCCTTATTCTTTTTACCTTGCTTTTCTTACTTTTTACTGTGTTTTATGTATGTGAATCGTTAATATCATTCTTATCTTACTGAATAAACTGAAATTGAACATACTCATTGACTTGATACTTTGTAACACAAAACCTTCCCATCCTGATCCCCGAACATCCGAAGAACAAAGACACCTTCATGGGGGTGAACCTCTTATCGACTCGTAGTGGTATTTATTTTTAGTTCCCGTTTATTTCTCATTCTGACTCAATCCGTGATTCGCGGTGTTTTAAGACCAACTCGTGATACTAAAAAGCATATGCTTGTTTCTAGAAATGCGTCGTCGTTCACATTGAAGCTATTGCAGTGTGTTTGTTGACGACTAATCGGGATAGAATACTATTCCATCACGGAGTATACATAGGGGTACTTTTGTACAGCCTCTAATTGAGTATCTATCGTATTTTAATCCTATTATGTGATTATTACCCCTTCCCTCCTTCGTTGCGGTAGGTTCCAGTAACCTCGAGTTAGAGTGGTGAATATGTCTGCATCCAAACCTTTGCCCTTCTCTCCACGTCGTGATGACCGAATTAATTGTTTACCTACTCCAGAGAGTTTGGTAGATAGCATCGAGACTGAGCCTAATTTCATTAAACCTAGTCCTTCGAAACGGACGCTGTACAACACTTCTCCAAGTTCCCGCTCGAACAGGAGTCCCACTTTTAATGACGTTTCCGAGATAATCAAACCGGATATATCTCACGGAGCTTGTACTAGTGGTAGTTCTAGTCTTCATGTTGGTGTTACTACGGCTTGTAGTAGTATCAATGCCAGCGTTGATAGAGATGATGATCACCCTCTCCAAGTTTGTTCTCGCGAATTGGAAGCTCAAGCAATAGCCGCTGTGCTCTCAGCTCATTCAGATCTAGAATTGACCGGTAATATTTTTCAGGAGAACAATATACCTACAAGTATTGGCGGTTATTGTGATGTCTATCGAGGACTGTCTCTGGCTCATGCAAGTATCGTTGCAATCAAGCGGTTCCGGGTACATATTTACCGGGAGAGATCGTTTGCTAAGGTGAGCTATTTACACATCGTACGAAAGTATGCCATTCGCTATTGTACTCATGGTGTCTTCTCTTTTTTCTTCTTTCGCTCTTTATTGTTGATTAGAGTTTAGCCAGAGAGCTGCACATCTGGTCAAAGCTACATCATCCAAATGTTCTCCCATTGCTTGGCTATACTATTGATAACGGCGATTACCCATCCCTTGTCTCTCCTTGGATGAACAACGGAACAATCATCCAATATTTGAACAAAAATCCCACACATTGCATCATGCCTATGGTAATTATTCTTATCAACCCTAAACTCTACTACATAATGATGCGCGTTTTTCATCATTTTTGGAGGTCAAAGGAATCGCCGAGGGTCTTCGCTACCTTCATTCTATGGGCGTCTCCCACTCGGACCTGAAAAGCGTACGTAACTCCTCTAAATTAAAGCATAATCGTTAATATTCCGTTCGGATTAATTTGATGACCTCGTTTATTTAGGATAATGTTTTAGTGTCATCTTCGGGAACGCCCTTGCTGGCGGATTTCGGGATCTCAAGAATGGTCCTTGAGTCTCTATCGATTGAGTCGAAGAGTAGCCTGAGAGGAAGTGTAAGATGGATGGCGGTAGAAATGTTCGATGTGACTCCGAAGGTGCAGTTCCCTCGGAGCAAGCGATTCTTAAGGCGGTCTGCGGATATTTGGGCTTTTGGGATGACGGTCTATGTAAGCTCTGTCCCCTTGAAAATCACTAAGTCTCTACGAATATGACATATTGATGATAATTGAAAGGAAATTCTAACGCTCAAGAGGCCTTACCATCATATATTGAATGATGTCCAGGTCATAATGGCTATTATACGAGGTAATCTTCCGCATCCTCCGGAAAGGGTCTTATACAGAAGTGCGAATTATGATGAGATCAAGCTGTGGGAATTGTGTCGACGTTGTTGGGAAGTTGATCTTTCAGAACGACCTTCTATTCAACAAATTCTTCAACAATTAAATAACATTGTGAGACCAAGAAATTTCCCCAATTCAGTCCAGACTGAAAAGAAATACTAATGAAGATAATGCCTCCAGGAAACTAGTAAACCTCCAAAAAGCCACCATGAGTCCCAGCTTCTTACTCCAGTATCTTCGGTGTTTGATTCCTTTGATCTTGATGAAGAAGGTTTCAGTGGTTCGCATCATGGTTCCGCAAGAATTGAGTCTTCAGGAAAACCTTCTGCACCCTGGCATGGTCAAATGCACATTTTAAAGCAACCGAGGGACGAGTATATGGCTCAATACATGGCTCGTCGAGCTACTGTCTCCGGGTTATCGGCACTTCGACCTCTAGCCAAAAGCAAAAATTGTAGAAGATCCTCTTCTTACTCCTCATATGACCCCGCCGAGTATCTTCAATATAGGCCCCGGACTAAACTGAGATCGCAAGCCGCCGGGGTCGTGGCAAGTGATATCGCGGTTTTTGTAGCCTCGGATGGAAAGTGTGTACTGTCTTGGATGGGGACCACGAGGGTATGTGAACAAAGAAGGACACAACAAGGTTCGGAAGACTCTCGAGGTCCGCCGGACGTGATTGAGAACAAGGCTATGATGCTCGATGACTCTAGCAACGATAGTCTCTCTGGGCTTGTACCTACGTCTCGAGAAGAGGAAACTTACATTTACCGCCCAGGCACTGTTTTCAGGAGGGTTATATACCCTCCAACATTAACACGACCATCGTCAACCAGTGTGATTAAAAATTCTTGTACACTCATAGCATGTTCACCAGGTATGGAGCTCTCGCTTGAAGGTTGCACAGCGTCAGACGCAATGGATGTGAGAGCGCAGTCGGAAGCCGAGGAAGAGACAGCACAAAAAATCTACCGCTCACTCGAAAGAATCAAAAAGATGATGTTTACCTCTGATCGAGAAAGAAAACCTGGGTGGAGATGGTTATTCAAATACATAGGCGCTAGCGTAACATAATTAGACTTTGCCGGACCAAATTGACAGCAGAGTTGTTGATGATCGTAGTCGTAATTAGAAGAAAAAAGCAGTAAGTAAAAATTCGAAAAATATGCCTCATTATGAGTTGGATCTTGGGTGACGTAAGCTAAGCCGTGTGCTGTCTACTGTTATAGTATAACGATTATCAATGTCATAATCACGGTAGTCCCATCCAAGTAAGGTCACAATTCGAACTTTCTAGGTTTCTGCCATCATGCAACCGTTTTTCAGTGGAGATATACGAAAGCAACGCAGAATCAACCTTGGTGGTGCTTCTGCCGTTGCAACTCATGAAGATGTCATACAAAATGTTAGAGCTATTCGGAATGAGCGTTTATTACAAACCCGGATGAAAGAATCGGCTGTTAAAATTCAGGCATTGTGGCGAGGCTATGAGGAAAGGAAGGAACTGAGGGAGGAACTCAGACGCATATTTGACTCTAATCCAACGAACATCGACGCTGTGAGATGTTTGGTAATGCTCAAGGACGACGAAGCCAGGCTGGCTATCTGGGCCAGGTGGGTAGTAGGTACCCAAAGTATAGGTGTGTAATCCCTTGACTCTAACCCAAGGGGAACATAACTAAGCACAATTTACATAAGATGGCTATCTCAAGGGATTAGATTATGAGGGTTGCACGTTTCTCTTCTGTCGATTACTTCACCAACTTTTGACTTTTGTTGCTCAGGATCCAAGGTGAGCAAGCATATTCGAACTTTATAAGTTGAAACAATAATATATGACGTAATACTTAATAGCACAGAAAATGCTGTAGTATTCTTGGGCTTGATAGATTCAATCTTGAATTCGTCGCTTTTTGATCCTAAAACATTAATACAGTATCTTGTGTCTCACGGTTATTATCCATTGCTAAAACAGGCTACAGAGAAAATAGTGAGTATCAAAGGTACATTGCCCTACTCAATCCTAATTACTTTTATGCAGACTCCTGAGAATAAGAAAACCTCCGCTTCCCTTCCTCTCATCACACCTCTTTATTTATTTCCCTTCAAGATTGTAAAGGATGATCCCGAGCTTTATCAGACATGCTTTATACAAACTTTCCTTCATATATTGGTTATACCCCTTCTTCCATATCGCCTTCCTGTGCAGTCACTTGCGCAATTATCTGCTTCAATACCGTTTTACGATATTCATCTGCTGTCGTCATCACTTAATGAATTTTTAGAGCTCCCACTTCAAGATCGTTTACATCTTCTCTCAAATCTTGCAACTTTTATTCCGCCTCGTTATAAATTACTTCCACTCAAGTCGCTGGCAACTTATCTACAGATTTTGAGCAAGTTGATGGTTGATTTGCCTATCACCGCATTTGAAGAACCTGCATCTCCCAATGCTAGAAAACAATTTAGTGGCCAAGAGAGTGACGACTCAGAGGACGAGGATGATGCACAGCAGGATGCAAAAAGCTCCCTGCAAAGTCCCGTCCAAAAATATAGTATTGATATTGATGTGAAAACCCGTGCACGCATTTGCACACTTGGTTCCGTAAAGCATGTTTGCTCATTAATTTCCGTTATTGGGAATGGAGAGACGGCGAAGACCGAACTTTTTGTTTTTCTTATTTCACTCTTTGCCGTTTGGGAGCCCTGTCGAGATGATGTGTTATCAGCTCTACTTGCATCAGGAGGCGGTTTAATACGCGAGCTTTATAGAAATTACGTACGTTCTTCCCCGCTTGGGAAGCTGGAAAACGATACGATGTCTTTCATAGACCCCGAAAGTGCTGCAACCTGGCCTTTTTTGATAATCCTTGTTGATGTATATACTTATGCATTACGAACTATGGGAGATGATGAATTTTTCGCTTCCCGTAACCAGAAATTCTCCACTTTAGCAAATCGAAATCCTTTGACTGTTGACGAGGTCATAGCTTTATCAAAACAGGTGTTAAATATCGCATTTACCCTTTATTGGAAAGATACATTTAACACCGACCAACGTGTGCCAAATACAACTTGTACCTGGGAATCAGTTCGAGATAAGATGACTATACTATTACAAGCAATTCACGCTAGAGAGTGAGTTTTTACCTATTCAACTATTTTTATATGAATCTAGATTAATCAAGTGATCAGCTCTCGTCGTCCGTTCACTCCTCCCGATCACTGGCTCTTTACGAGCCAGATAGACATGACGATGTTTGTTGAAGCTGCTATGTAAGACACGAAATATCTTACTTATACTCCGTGACATGTCTGACCTCATTTCAAATAGTCTCAAAGATGAATCTTTAGTCGATACGAAGGAACGGGTTCGTGGTCGTTCGAAGGGCTATTTGGCCAAAATATCACCTCATCTTGGAATTCTAAGCAATATTCCTTTTGCTATCCCATTTAAGAGGAGGGTTGAGATATTACATAGACTGATGAGGAAAGATACTCCCGATTTTTTCAATCAGGATCAAATACACATAACTGTTCGCCGAGGTCAAGTTGCCCGAGATGGGTTCGATCAATTGTATGATTCTGATTTAAGGCAGAGAATCAGAGTTAGTTTTATTGACCGATTTGGAGATCGAGAGTAAGTTTTCTTTCATGAATTATGCTGTTAAACAAACTTAACAAAATACACCAGAGCTGGCATTGACGGGGGTGGACTCTTCAAGGAATTCTTTACTTCGCTTTGTAAAGAGGTATTTGATACAGATCGTGGTCTTTGGCTGGTGACTAAACAACAAGAGCTTTATCCTAATCCTCATTCTTACGCAAAAGAGAGTGCGTTATAATACTTTAATTCTGATCTAGAAAACGTCTGATACACCGATATAGGCAGTAGTCTTAGATGGTATCGTTTCATTGGACGTCTTCTGGGTAAAGCTATATTTGAAGGCATCCTTGTTGACGCCGCATTTGCAGGGTTTTTCCTTGCAAAGGTGAGTCCTACATATTTTTTTCTAGGTCTCAGCCTTTACCTTATAAATTACCTAGTGGCTCGACAGACAAAGTTTTCTTGATGACTTGGCATCTCTTGACGAGGAACTTTATAACGGGCTCATTTTCTTGAAGAACTACGATGGAAACCTCCAAGATCTTTCACTGACATTCGCAGTCACTGAAGAAGGTAACGCGTCTAAGAACTTTGGTATACTTATTTAATTCACAGGAGATTCTCGTTCCAGAGTTCGGCGTTACGATGACTATAGATTTAATTCCTGATGGTAGTAACATCCCCGTCACTCAGGAAAATCGCCTACAGTACATTTACTTTGTGTGCTACCATCACTTGGTACAGCGGATACGAAAACAGAGTGACGCGTTCTTCAAGGGTCTCTCTGAGATAATTGACTCAAATTGGCTCCGGTACGCTATCATCTCTCTTATACCTTCCATATTACTAATTGTTTCTCAACATTTCTTAGCATGTTTAATCAACAAGAGCTTCAAATCCTCATAGGAGGAGTAGATACCCTGATTGATCTTGACGATCTACGTGAAAATACTAATTACGGGGGTTCGCTGAAGGAAGACTCTCCGTACGTTGAGAAATTTTGGAAGGTAAATCCATAGCTTCTTTCATTTGCCTAATTTCTCAATTTCCTTATTTAGGTGGTCGAAACATTTAACCATGAGCAACGCAAGGCATTGCTTCGGTTCGCTACTAGTTGTAGCCGACCACCACTCCTGTGAGTATTGAATATTTATTTACTTTTTAATTAAAACTGATCCGTGTATAGTGGATTTAAAGAACTGAATCCGAAATTCTGTATTAATGGGACAGAAAATAGCCAGGATCGGCTGCCAAGTGCTAGCACCTGCTTTAATATTTTGAAGGTATCTGAATTTTTACTGAATTTCAACTAATAAATTAACAATCTCCCATCTTAGCTCCCCATATATGATAACGAGGAATTGTTGAGGAAAAAGCTACTTCAAGCTATTACATCCGGAGCAGGCTTTGATTTATCATAAAACTGGTTTGTGTATCGAATAATGGTTCTTATAATGTGTATCAATAGACGCTACTTGTTGTATTCATGAGTAAATTCGACTTCAAATATCTCTCATTTAGAGAATTCCTCCAAGAAGACCCCCAAGAGTCCAAGAAGAAGGTTCAAACCGAGACTACCGAGGAGGCCGCCGAGAAGACCTCCCAAAAGTCCACCGAGCCTAGTTTAAATGTTCTTTTGTCAAGATCTGGGTTACCATGAGAAGTTTTCTTGCTTACAAGGATGTGAGAAGGCCGAGAAGACCAGGAAGAAGGTCACCGAGACCTCCTGTAAGACCAGTCAGAGCTAGGTCCATGGGACGGATGTTGGTTGTTGTTATAACATCAGGGAACGCTTGTTGGACAGGGTTAAGGGTGGAAGTAATGTCCTGAAGTATGTTTTTTAGGATTTGATCTGCGCCGAGTAAAAAGGATTACCGCTTACACTAATGGTATTAGCAAGTGTCTGAGCAACGTCGTTTGTGTCTACAGTCGAGGGATCAATGTTCATTAGGAGCACTTGACTGTGTGCGTTGTTTACAGCGACGACAACATCGTTGATAAGTGATTTAATTTGAGTGCTGCTAGCATTCTTATTAGCGGCGATGGATTCTAGTTTGTAAGTTAGTAACTCGGTAATATAAGAAACATCGTGTTTTAGCATACGGAGCTGGGGGAGAACGCTGTCGGTGGTCGTCTTAAGAGTCGTAAACACTCCTTGGATGGCAGCTGTGCTGTCAGCACGCTTTTCCAAGTCAGCGACAGGGCTTGCAATCACTTGGCTGCCAATGACCAGGGCAAAAGTCAAGAAAGATGCAACACGAGAGAAGAACATGTTTAGCTTTGTGGAGGATGTGAAATTGAAGGCTTAAGAGACAAAAGACAAGAGAGCTGAATCCCTTGACTTTCAATCGTTGGGTTTGTCGAGACTTTTTATACATTTTTTGTCCAATATTTACTTATTAGTTTGTAGTTTGTGCCAAGACAAGGTTCGGTTAAGTTCTCTCAATCAGCATTAGGCAGTCATACATGCTCTCTTTCCAGATTTCCGAGTTGACAAAAAAAATCAAACTTCTCAGAGAATCCGGACGAGTCAGGGCCCATCTTGATAATCGTGAGTAAAAATATGGACGTTTTGAAGGCGTTCCGTTGCACCGTGCACGTTGACCATGCATTCATCCCGACTCTGGAGTGGTCGGAAGAAGTCGAGATTCTGTGAGAAGTAACAACGTATTTGTTTTCGTCATCACCGGTGAGAGCATCCAGCCGAGAGCCGTCCCATGTTCTCGTTTAAAAGGCTTAATGCCACCAGTCAAATACCAATTGGTCGAGAATCTAGCCCTTGTATATTTCCAAATGATTCCCTCATCTTTTGGGTAAATTGTGAAATATCTCGTTAGCTTTACGGAAGTTATACTTCTTCTCCATCACGAATCGACACCAATCTGTAGGAATTTTTCTTTTCCATTTTCCATTTTTTTCTCTCGTTTGTATATACGTGTTTGTACTTGCATACGTGTGTGTTGTTACTAGTTATTGTAATTGTGTAACGGAAATCAAACTCCGACGGAACAGATCGATATGAATGTGCATATGCTGTCTTTCTTACTTTAGTGACCTGTGTAGATGCGGCGACGAAGCTTTGCGACTGGAAAATCCCGGGTCCTGCTTGGGTAGAAACAGAGCTTCGCTTACAAGAAGCCTATAACGAGCACGCACACGTAACTTCGAATTTTCCCTCGGGATTGGTCCACGCGTTCTATTGATGCTCCAATAAGCGAGTGAACATAGACTTTACAACTTAATAACTTACCAAACGAATATAAAATCCAGGCTAAAAACTGCATTAGCTCCAAGGAACAGTTCCTGACAGAATGTCGTGCTTTGAACTCATTTTGAAATTCCACCTCAGTTATCAGCTTCTTCTTACTTCTTGTTGTAACGTGTGTCACCTTTCGCTCCATCATACATTCCAAGAACATGTAAAAAAGAATATTTCTGCCTCACTTTACCGATAGAGAAGTTGTTGTATGCTATTTTGGGCGATTAAATTGGGTGGTCATTCGTCTGTATAGTTTATCCGGTCTATTCTAGTTAGAGAAGTAGATATCTTAAGGATACAATAACATCGATATCAATTCATTATGAAGGATACATGTGTGACTCCAGTTAATAATTACCACTTTCTAACATTTTGTCGCAAGCTCTCTGAACATCCATAGTGAGAGATCTGTCTCTGAATCTTCAAGTTTTCATCCAAAACGTCCAATGCTTCACGAATAGAAAGAACTTTCAGTTTCCTTGTGATCACTAACTTTCACTTAAACTTTCTGATAAAAACTAATTTCCATTTTTCCTTAAAAATAAATCCAACATGATAAATCGTACTAATCCGAACATTCCAAGAAAAATCGTAAATCATAACCTAAATCCCAATGAAGAAACTATAACTCATTTCTCCCCCTAAGAAATAAAGAGGGGGATGTTAAATCATCTCAAGGTCGTTAACATTTGACCCAATGATTCTTATTCTTTAGAGTCCGCCAAGGAGACCAGTTAAAAGACCCAGAACATCACCCAACCCAAGTCCGCTAAGAACATCGCCCGACAAAAGTCCTGAAAGGCTAAAAGAGAAGCGTCTTAATAAAAGGATCGGATAGATTGGTAAAGTTTTGCTTCGACTTACAGGCCCGTGACGAGGTTCAAAAGATCTGGGATAAGGTCCCCCAAAGTGGATGAAAGAGTGGACATGAGGCCAGATAGCGCAAGATCAACAGAGCTTGTGACACCTGCAAGAACACCGGGAAGAGCGCTGTTAAGAGGGCCCAGGGTAGAAACGATGTTCTAAGAATAAGATAAGTTAAAATGGATTTGTTTCGAGAGTCTAAATGCGGAAATGATAGCTGAGTAATGTTGATAAATACATACGTTAATAGTATCTGCAAGGTCGTCTGAGACCGAATCTGCGTTTACTGTGGAGGCAGCATTGACAGGGATAGAGAGCACTTGGGCGTGGGCTGTGTTAAGAGCAACAACCATTTGGTTAACAAGCAGAGCAACGTCGAGGCTTGTACCATTCTGGTTGGCAGCGATAGTCTCTATAATAAGAGAATTATAAATAAAAGTATCAATCAATTTTAAAGTTCTCCAACGATGATCCCGGCGGGGGGAATGGAAGGATTAACATACGGAGCTGAGGGAGAACAACGTTTGTCGTTGTTTTCAAGTTGGTAAACACGCTTTGAAAAGCGGGGGTCACATCTGTGCTGCGCCCTGCCAAGTCAACCTTTGGGGCAGCAACAGGGCTGGCAATAGCAGAACTGCCAAGAGCCAAAGTGAAAGTCAAGAAAGAAGCAACGCGAGTAAAGAACATAGTTATTGAGTGAGTGGTTTGAGTGAACCTGAGGGTTGAAAGCTTTTAACTATTGAGTAGAAGGGACCAAGAGCTAGCTGCTCACAGTTCCCTTACAGCGGAAACCGTTCATCTTTTATATCATTCTATCTATGAGGTTATGACCAATCTCCTTGTCTAACATTTCCCTTCAAAGTCAGACAGAAAATCCAAATAACGAGAATGCAAGGGGCTGCTGGCAACTGACCCTTAGGCAGTTGTTCCGTACTTTTTTCCATAACCCCTTCCGTGCCTAAAAAAAGTGTTACTGCCGATAGAATGACACCTGTTCAGTACCTATCATAAATGCCGTGAGTAAAAATATGTATCCAACATTGCATTTCGGGATGCGTTCAATTGAACCGTGCGCTATGTTTATGCATCTCAATCCTGTCTTCTCAAATGTTCCGGCAGAAGAAAGGAAGATCTTGACATGTATGCACCCTCCACCGGGTAGCCTCGGTTGCCGACCCGCCGGCGTCACTGTTCTTTCCTGAAAGGGGCTCTCATGCACGTATTAGGGAAATTTAGCCTCGTATTCTTTCAGATTGCGGTGCACTTCTCGGAGAAAACAATATATTTTCTCACTTCCTTAATGACAACAACGTGGGTAAGATTGCTCATCCGACTTTCAGGGGTAATCACTCTCCTTGTGATGCAGTAATACGAAATTGGATGCGCATCAAGAATAGTGAGTAATTACACTGGCAGTCGTAAAAAAGATACATTAAAAGAACAACGGATTATTGGCTTCCATACTAGCCAATTCAAGCGATGGGAGAGGGTTATTCAGTTTATCCCCTGCATTGAGCCATGGTCCAGTTTTTTGAACCGCTGTTGCACACGATGTAGTAAATATCGCCCGGCGTTCCATGCGATTCAAATAGCTTTGAAAAATACAAATAAGTAGACGAAAATTTGCATTTATTCATTCATTCAGCTTTACTTATCAATCGGAAAGATACATCAGGAAGCAACAATAGTCGACATTTACATTCCCAAAAGAGACCGGTATTTATCACTTTAACCAGTAATTGACCCAATCGAGAAACTCGTATAGATTTCTCTGCTACAACTGAAATTCAAAGCCCTCCAAGGAGGCCTAGCACGGAGCTTAGTCCTAAACCCGAAAGCAGCCCACCCGACAAGAGATCACCAATACTGAGATGTTTTGATTAACACAAGTGAATGTTAAGTGACGAAACACTATAACTAAGGGGCTTACAGGGGCAAAGAACTGACAAGGTCTAGCAGATCTGTGACAACGGCGCTGAGCGCGTCTGAAAGGCCAGACATGAGGCCAGATAAAGCAAGGTCAGCGGAGCTTGTGACCCCAGCAAGTACACCAGGAAGGGCACTCTCAACATTGGACAAAGTAGTTGTAACACCCTAAAAAGAGGACAAGTACATTTAGTCACTACAATCATCATCATTATCATAATAGTTAGGCATTTGTAAAGACCAACATCAATCACATCCGCAAGTGCATCCGAAATGGCACTCGTGTCAACTATATCATCAGAGGTAATGCCAAGATTGAGCGCCGAAGCATGAGCAGTGTTAAGCGCAACGACGACCTGATTAACAAGAGTCGCAACCTCGAAATGTGTCGCATTATTATTATCTGCAATCAATTCTAAAATGGAGGAGTGTATAAATTAATTAGCTGTATTACAAATACACAAAAAGCCACAGATGCTTACGAAGCTGGGGAAGAGCTTCATTGGTAGTTGATTTCAATGTCGAAAAGATATTTATAACATCAGAGGTCTTGTCAGTACTTCGTCCCGTCAAATCAGCTCCTGGGATTGTGACAGGGCTAGCAAAGACAGAGGAACTAGTAGCTAGAGCAAAAGTTAAAAAAGAGGCAAAACGAGTAATAATCATTATTTGATATGAGATAGAGGGCGGAGTACTTGGTATGGAGTAGAAGTATTTGTTAGGAGGTGAGTAGTTGTCGACCGATGTTGTTCAATAACCAGTTTTCCTCCTCCTTTATACGGAAAAACTGAAAAGATTTTAATATGGAGAGACAAAGTTTGTAACAGTAAAGATGCTGCCTTGTCTCATCTCTTAACACGCTTTAAGAGAAAATACCTGAAAGTTTTTGCGAAGACCCGTTACTGTTACTGACACTAGGTTATAGCACAAAAGATGTCAGAACAGACAGCTTCTCGTAAGATGGATACGGTAAAGGAATTAATTGCACATGCTTTGTTTTCATTCGTCAACGCTGTTGGAAATAAGTGACGAAGAAGGGATTAATAATGCTCTTATGATGGAAAAAACATACGTACTCTCAAGCCACTGTAGATCTCGTGTCATTTTTGAGGGGCTAAAGCTAAATCATACAAAACATAGTTACCTGTCTCTATCTTTATATTTTCTGGTAAAGTTTTGGAGTCAATACTATACACAAAAAAAGGGTAGTAGAATTGATTTTTTCCCGTGTATATGTCGTGAAAAAGGTACTAAGCCCTTGTATACGTACGCTGGGTGTTCTTTGTAAAGTATACAGATAAGACCGACGATCAAGCATTAATAGTAAAGAAGTTGGAGCATCATTGTACAGTATAATTGCAAATGCTGAAAATACCCTTTAGTAAATATATATATCGGCCAACACCCTATGATGAATCAGACGAAGATCAAATATATAACTCATCTCGCACGATGTCAACCTTAATGCATCGCGGGAAGTTGCGTTTTCCATTCAATAGGCACTCCTTACGATAGTTTGAAGCCGACACAATATAGTATATAGTTGTGAGCTTTGTGGCCTCTCTATTTCAAGAAGGATACGTGCGACGCGTTTTGCAGGCGAAGTGGAGTCACCGGGAGAAAAAACGTCTTGAGTGTTCAAAGGACGTCATACTTACTGGTGATTATTTGCCTGGGAATTAGTAATCCCGATCAATCAAGGAATTAATTTTGGTCCTACTCGATAGAAATCTCGAGAATTCCACGGAAATTTGAGCGAACAATTCAAAGACAGGTATGATTTTGTGATTTCAAAGAGTGTGCACTGTGCACTTTTCCTAACATAATGATCCTTCTATTTACTTAAGGAACCTAGAGAGCTGTCCACCGTCAACTTAAACAGCTCTACAACTCGACGTTCAATTCATATCATTGTAAATTCCTTGTTCCGAAATGTTGGATCTTCAACACCACAAAAGTATGCGATCGGTTACTGACCGACAGGTATTACGAATGGTCCTTGCGCTCGGAAAGCAGATTAACCATAAGGTCATAAGTTAGCTGCGGACTTATCCAGGAACAAGAGATCATAAAGGTGGCTTTGTGAATCCTCGGCTAATCTTGTAGTACACTAAGGAGGAGTCCTCGGTACAAACTGAGAGATGCAGCTCTGGGGGATTTCCAAGATCTTTGAAAGCATTCTTTACCCTTAACGCGGTCAACCGTCAATCGGGGTCAGTATTTATGAAACACTTACCAGGCTATAGAGAGAACTTCGCTCATAGAACATGGAACGGCTATACTCTCTGCACCCTCATTGCGATTCAAATCTTAAATCTCGAAACTCTTGGTACAGAACGAACACTCACAGTATCTGCTCGGTGACCCCGGAGGGCTGCTCTTGAACAACCAGGCAAGTCCACTACTTCAATGTCCCCCAGTTTTGGACTGAAATTAATAATGCGTCAACGGATACCCTCCATGAAATTCCAATGAAAAGTAATTGAAATAGATTTCGTACCTAGGTGTAAGTCATTAAAAGTCGCGAAAAGTGCTCCCGCGGATTTCGGGTATTTTTGAGAAAATGAAGAGATAAATGAATACTAGGCGAAGATACAGAGTTAGAATGCCGCAGATAAAACATATCCGTGTCGGTACAAACCTGTTTGTGGTCCTCCATGTTAGTTTTCGGATCCAACGACCAATCGTTACGGATCGCGAAATGGCGCGAAGAGTTTGATGAGTCAGCTGGAATATACCGAGCGCGTATACTTACCTTCGAGTCTCCAAGATGAGAGAAGACGGATTGACAAAAATTTCAACTCGACAGTAGAGAGACCCAAGGTTGTATCAACGTATCTATCGGGATACGATGCGTTTCAGGCATAAGCTTAAAGAGAAATCAATAATTTACGTTTTTAAGTTATACCAAGATTTATATCTCTTTAGAAAGTCTAGTAATGATGTACTGGAATACAACTGATTGGTCCGCTTAGGCTCAAACTGTATTATGTGAGATATGGGGGACAAAACAAGTAGACGATAAACGACTGAAAAAATGTAGCGAAGCGAAAAGAAAGCCGTGCGTGCTTCGGAAAAATGATCAGTGTCCCGACCTAAAAATCAAGGTAGTTGAGGATCGGTAGTCAGTCGCCATATATCCATTCTTATGCGGCCTCTCTGTGGCCTTCAACAATATTACAATCATCCTCATCGTCTTTTGACATACAAGAAATACGACAATTGAAAAGAAGATATCCATTAGAAGCAGTTAGTAAGTAGAACTCTTGGATACTTGACGAATTGAAGATTAACAGGTCAATTGCAATTATGTTTGATTAGCGAGATGCTGAGTATTCGGCGCCAGAGGGGCACGAGGGACACTTCTATTCAAGATGCACTTTCCGACTCCGAGACCCTCCCCTCCGAACGTCGGGCAAAACCATATCCTTCTGCTAAAGCAGCAAACACTCCTAAAAAGCCTCGTAGACGAGAAAGTGCCAGTGGTAGCGGGCCACTTAACGACACGACACCGGCCTCACCACGTCTGTTCGCACGTCTACTAGCGTCACCGACGGTCCGAGCCAAAGATAGTAGAAACAAGCATGTAGAAAACTCTCAATTACAGCAGCGGCCTTCTCGATTTGGCATTGCACCCATAATAGGACGCAGTACTAGCGCAGTACTTCCTTCAATAGACACAGTGAGTCGCCAGAGAGAGTACCCAACAAATGCAATTGAAGGACCCTGGCAGCCGGCGTACCTGAAGCGGCATACACCAACGTCGGAATCAGGAGATGTATTGCCATCACCTCTTGCATTGGCGAGAACTTCGTACTTTGAAGACCAGTCTCCGCCTTCGTTTCCGACTCCCCCGACCCCTCCGCCCGTCCCAGCCCCGCCTTTAACTGTGATGCGAAGGGGAGGACTGGTGAATACACCGAGGAGGCTGCTAATAGAGTATCATGCACGTGACGCGGGGGCAGAAAGAGGCCATGAGGACCGTCAGGTAAGTAAAAAGTTGAACTCTGTTCGGATTTGTGTTTTATATTCATCTGTTCATTATACCAAAATTGTGTTTAACTTTAATTAATTATTCGTGGCAATAGTCAACAAATAAGAACCTGAAGAATGCTGACTCAGTAGAGTCTCAGACAAGTCCTTTGACTCCGACACCAGATCGTCCCACCACCAAAAAACCTACACGCATCCATGATAATATGGCTGAGTTCAAGAAATGGAGAAACGCTCAAGACTCCCAGTTTTCCATCAAAAACGGGAAGAAGCATCATCCATATCCAAGCAAAGAAGCCCCTTTCCCAAGAAACTATGACCGTGTCGTCCTTGATCAGTGAGTCTGAGGCCACCTGCTTTGTTCAAGAGAGTATCTCAGGCTAAGTATTTCCTGAAGCGAGATGTGGGAAGCTTTGTTCTTTGAGCAGATGCTTGGAGGCATCTGTTTCCATGAGTTCAGTGTTCCGCCGGCAAGAGTGTGCGTATCTGCTTCTGTCATCCTGTGCTCTTCTCTGATCCCCACTCAGACTAGATTTGGGATGCGGTTGGTCACTTTTTCACCTTTATATATATATCTAATTTAGTCTCCTGTACGCGTAGGAACCGGGCATTGGATCATCAGCGCAGCACGGAAATGGAAGGTACGTTTATTATTGGTCATGTAAATTTATGCATGGGCTGCATGGGCTAAACTATTTTGAAATCGTTAAACTCAAAGGATACACATTTTGTCGGTACGTCATTCCATCTATGATCGTCAGTTTGTTCTTCGGGGTTTAGGCGTCGCTTACATATATTTCAAGGTGTTGACATTGCACCAATTCAACCTGATTTGGAACGAGTTGGCCTAAAGGATTTGGCTTCCCGGATAACATGGGTAAATGCAAGCTTGTAAGTTTCATAAACCTATGCAGTATTCTTATCAAAACTTAAACTTTCTCCACAAAGTTTAGAAAAACTACCCTTACCAGACAATCATTTCGACTTCGCGTATGTTATACTGGGTCCACCCTTACTAATCACGTATTGATCAAATTTCTTTAGAGTCGTGAAGCGGATAGGCCGTGCTGTTCCAGAAGATAAAGTACGTAATCCTACAGTCTATATTTTCAAACACTAAATTACTGTCTCTTTTCAGTCACACTTTGTTTTTGAGGTATTCTTGGTTATTATCCGTCTGAAGGTTTTGTTTACCATATGTATAACAGGAATTGCATCGAGTTTTGAAACCTGGCGGATCCCTAGAGGCAAGTTTTATGCCGAAGCATCTCTACCTCTTAGCTTATCTTGTTTACAGTTACTCGATGAGGATCTTTATTTCCCTGGAAGCAAGTCGGAAGGCGGGGATAACACTACGGCGACAAGTACACCAGCCCCGAGCGTTCACCAATACAGTGGAGATTCTAAGCAATTATCTGACTATCCTCCATCGTCTTCTTTCAATTCCGAGAGCTCTGACTTCACGCCGGAATCCTTAGTCCCAAGTACTGACGACGATCAAGAAAAGCGATCAGAAAACACGTGTTCCGAACCCTCTTCAAGTTATTATGGTCGTGATAACTCATTTGAAACAGCAAGGGTGTACCAACCGTCAGATATATCAAGCAATTTTTCGTCAGAGGAGAACCCTAGGTCCTATCTAGATACGATTAAAAGCAAGAAGCGCTATTCTCTGGGGTACAGAGAGCCTGTCAGACATTTTCAAACTGTCACTGGACGTGTACGAAGCTATTCTTGCACCCGAGAAGATGTTTCCCGATTGGAAGAGGATAGATTAAAGTATGATGAAACACCCACGCCAACAAATATGTTTCTCAAAGCAAAAGATACTTCGGAGCAATCTGATAGCCTAACACCTTCACCGGGTTCTGGTGTAACTCATTCTACAGATTATGTAATGGTTGGTGCTCCTTCCGAATCAGCCCTGTCTGAAACGGAAAACAACGGCGATTATGATCAATACAGTAGAAAACATAAACGAAATACTTCGACCGGGCTGAATGGTCTTGACCTGGGATCACTACATCTAGATCATCAAGATTTACCCGGTGGACCAATCCATCGACGGGAATCGGATGCAAGTCTGCTACTGGATCCATCCCCGACACAGCCGTTGAATCCACGGGATCATTCCCTTTTAACCAGGATTTATGAAGAGATGCACGCGGATAGATTTATCAATTTGAGTCCGCTTTCACTGATGTAAGATTTTCTTCCTTTACTCCCATTATGCCTTATTGAGTTTTTTGTATGTGCACAATAGAGGCGCATTTTTAAATATTTACTTCACTCGTAAGTTATAAATATATGCACATATCGTGGTATATCGTTAGACTTACATCATTATAGATGTAACGAGTCACGCGCCGGTATCATTCACTTTCCCCCCTAAACCTCGGAGTGAAACCGTTGAGGAAAGCGCAGCCGAACCTGAAGTTGTGGATGATCCCCTGCCGTTGTTGAAGGATGATGATTTAGATTGGCTCGTCCAGTGAGTATATATTTTTGTAGACCAGACAACACTCGTTTTTCTTCCTAACAATTATCATCTTCAGTTCGAGTTTTGTTACAGGAACTAAGATTAAGCAGACCGCCAATCCCAACTCCTCAAGCTCAACAAGTCTTCCAAATTCACAACATTATAGTTCTACTGGTCGATCTTCGATTTCTTCCAGTGCTCATGACTCTGCATCGTCTCACTATATTGTCATTGATAGCGCACGTCTTCCCGCTGTGCCAGTGTTCCGATCTACTCCACGTACTAATACCCTCAGCCCACTTTCTACATCCGGACCTTCATTCAATGGAATAGCCACAAGTCCCATAGAAACGCCCCACGCCGACAATAGTTTACATATTCAACTACCTCATCCTACAACGGATTCATTAGAAGTTCCTTTGAATCCCACCTCCGATATCTCATCCTCTTCTTCCATTCCTCCTTCTCCAGCGGATACTCAGCCCCCAGATCCTCAAATCCAGGAAAATATTACAAACACAGTTTCTAAACGTAGTTTCCGGCGCGTTCGCAGTCCTGGAGTACGGGTGAACATTCGACCAAAGGTAATGGACATGAAGAGTCTCCATATGCACTTGTCGATTCGAGTAGCAGAAACGCTGGCTTGCGCAGAATCAATGTGGGAATGGGTGGCAGCCGAGCAGACGAGGCATGCAAAGGATATGCGGGGTGGTTTGACTCGGAGGGGGGATCATCAAAGAGATAGACAGTTGGAAGTGATTTGGGAGATGACAAGAGATGAGTTTGATCAGTGTTTGTCTCGGTTTGAGATGTGAGTTTTTCTTTGTTCACTTATATAATTTTTTCATCCTCAATAGGATTTTGTTCTGTAACTCATGCTGATATATCTTGATATTTTTTCTCAAGGGACATGCAAGATAAGATGTACTTAGATCATGCTCTCGAGCAGTACCTTGGCATGAAAAATTGCTTTACATCTAAGAGCGCTGAACGCCGGTCGTTCGATGCAGCCGTCGCAGCATGGGATGCACTTCAAGCCCAACTTCAGTCTTCATCTCAAAATCAATCACAACCAACGACTACGAATAATTCATCTATCTCTCACCCTCGTCCACATCGACGCCCACAAAACCGACAAGTCTCAGCCGCTTCGACGGCGACAACGGCAACCTATTCCAATAATAACTCCAGCTCTAACCTCGGCGGCTCACATGAGGAAAGTGATATTGGTGCTAATAGTAGTGTTGGGAATGCCGGTGAAGGGACTAGTGGGAGTAATGTTAGCGATATCTTAGGTTCTTCCCCTGAAGAAATAGGGAAGGCCCAATCTGCGGATAGGAGAAGTATGATGTCTTCATCCACGAGCCAAACGGAGGGTATATCAGGTCAGAGATTGTTAAGTAGGACGATACGGATCTACTTTGCTACCAAGGCTCTGTAGACTTATTTCCTTCATTATACCTCCTCTCATTTTTTCTCCCCCTGTCGTTTGTTATCGTGCAAGTGCTTGGTTAGACTCGTATGTTCCACTCTCCCCCTTTTTTTCACAAAAACTCGTTTTGTTGCTATGTTTTATGATTTCATGATTTTGTTGTGTTATGTCTGGTGTATGGTGTAAGCTCCTACTTTATCATTTCCTCTGACGATATGTCTCTGAATTATTTTAATTGGTCAATAACCCCTTTCCTTTTTTTCTCCATCTCCTTCCCTACTTACTCATAGACGCAAACTCGTTACGTGACTTTTTGTTAGTGTTACGAGATGTATACTCAACCTAAATGCTTATCTACATACTTACTTACTATAGATGTGTGTCCTGCACCTTCAGTCCTTTGTGCTAATTCTAAGAAACTTAATATCAAGTAACTTTCTTATTTATACGTCTACTTCATCCATCTCACAATTTAAGCGTTTATGGTCATAGCATAGTATATATACCAAAACAGTTAAACGCATCATTCTTATATGCCCAAAACGAGATAATACTATTCTACTCAGACTATCCTATTCTATACCATACCTATAAAAAAACATACTATTCCGTGCTAGGCTATATAATACCAATTTATACTAGAATGCCTCTTCCCGCCCATTTTTCGCCTTCCATCTTCCATCTCATATCTTCCGTCTTCCGTCTTCCATCTTCTTTCCCTAATCTTCCCTTCCTTCCGTACTTCCTTTCTCGCTCAATTACTTAAACATACAAACACCTTTTTTTTCCCTCCTTTTTATTTTAAGCTTTTTGGCGTTTGGCGTTTGACGTTTTACCTTTTTTCTTTTCCTTTTTTCCTTTCTCATTTCCCTTCTTTGGTACTCCATCGGGTTATACCCTATTTAACTTATTTAATTCCGTTTCTCGTGTCTACCTTGCTTCCGTTTGTTTCCGCTGTGCGTTTTCTGTTTCCATATCACCCCATCGGTTGTTCTTCATCACGATTACTATTATTACTTGATTACATACTAAATGCATACCATTATCCGTGTTTATTCCCTCTCCGTCCTAATATTTCCTCCCTCATTCTCCGACATTCCGACATCCCGAAGGAAGAAGTCCCCCCCCTCCCCTTCTTTTTTTCCTTACTTCCTTACTAGACCATGTAATTACCGTGACATACACGCATATAATGTTATATATACCTCCTTCCATTCTCTCGTCTTGTTATCTGCGAAAAAATAAGCTCCCTTTTTTTCTCTTCTTCTTCTTCCATCATTTTTAGCACCTTCTTTAATGTGTGTTTCGTGATGTATGTTTTAGCATGATCACGGTGTCTTATTATAGGATAAAAGGAATAAAAGAACAAAAGAATTAAACCCAAAAAAACAGACTGTTAGAAGAAGAAGAACAAAACACAAACACATCCAAACCTTCTTTTTGTGATTCTGATTCTTTTATCTTTTATCCTTGCGCCTCCCCCTCTCCCTTCCCCCTCTTTTCCTTTGCTTCCATTTCCTTCTTTCTCTTCTTTTGTTATAGTGATTAATAATCTACCAACATGCATCCAATCATCACATCACTAAACCCAATTATCCCCTCTTCCACTCCTCTCCACCAGATCAAGTCAGGGCCCTTCTTCGTCTTCATCTTCATCCACCCACCAACCTCTTAAACTCCGCCCCGAATCAGATCATCCCCTCCCTCAGCCCATCTCTGACTTCACACCATACTCCAGCTCCACTTCTAGTTCCAGTTCGTCGAGAGCTTATTTTAGTGTCATGCCTCTTCCTCTATCTCTTAAACATATACACGACACATGTAAACCAAAACCACCAAGAACCATCACCCAACGACCGACTTCTTCCTCTTCTTATCTTCTTACAATAAACATACGATCATATTATAACCATAATGATACCCTTCGAATAATAGTATCACAGCAACCATACTATACTATTTTCTTAGCGAACAAAATTCTATATAAACTCGATACCTACTTATCCAGTCCCACTCCGTCATAGTCATAAGAATTAATATAAAACATATATCGTATCTAGTCTTATATTTAACCACAAAGCGTACATATAGTAAAAGAGAAGAAAAAATAACAGATAAATAAAAGACAAAAGGTGGACAACAAACGACTCAGGATAAATCCACCAAGAGAAAAAAAAAGTCTTGTATAAGAAAATGCAGTAATCATACCTCTAACATCACAGTATCACAATCACAGACAAGTACGACACATTCACAAAATCATTAACCTCCCCCTACAGCCTCCTCTCAACGTTTCCCTCCCTCCTTCCCACTTCATAAATTTCTCTCCGGATAGACTTATCAATCAATCTCTCAATCGCTCAATCAATTCAATCATGTGCAAAGTAAAGTGCTTTTGTTTATACAATAATTCACAGGAAAAAACTGTTTTGCATATAGGGATGTCGTAGTCAACACAATCATATTTCACGAGAACACAGATAGACAGAGAGAGAAAGAAAAAGAGAAAAGGAATTCAGATCGAAAAACGGAATAAAGAGAAGTAAGAAAAAAAAAAGAAGTAGAGAGAAAGCGAGAGGGGAAGAGTTGGGTGTTGAGGGTCGGTTAGGAAGATTGGGACAATGACAATGACGAGGATAATGACGTATCATGTATCGTCATCATTGTCATCATATCATCACATAGTAAGAGTAAGAATACGAGTGAATTGAGAGAATAAGACCACAGGGGGACACGACAAAGACGGGGGACACGAGAGAAGAGTAGAGCGAGAAGAAAAAACAAGTGGTGTGTGACATGGGAAGAAAAAGAAATAGAAAAGTAGTAAGAAAAAGGAATAACAATTTCTCTGAAAAGAGTCCCTCTTTAATCCCTTAACACCCAATCCATTTCCATTTCCTCATTCCGCCCCTCTCAATCACCTCCCAATTGACATCAACAGCAACCAACAGAGACCATATCGAAACATAATTCCAACGAACCAACCATTCTCCATTTCCATTCCTCGCAACCGGACCGTCAACGTTCATCAATCAGTATCATATCATCCCTTTCTTCCCTTTTCCCTTCCATGCCAAACTAAACAAGCCCCACACTCCTCCCTCAATCGGTATCACCGCGGCGTAGCATTAACATAAACCACCAATCATAGACTTTCGAAGTCATAACATAACAGGCACTCCGAAGCCTTCATTCGAAATCGTGGACTCGTGATTGGTCTAAACCCAAATAGATCGCATATTGATTTATTTATTGAGATGTGATTATTCGTCCAAAGGCCCAAAGTCCGAGTCCATCCATACCCAAAGCCATGACATCGAAGCAACGAGAAAAGGAAGAAAGGATTGGGCGTGCGGGGGCGGGAGTGGGGAAACAAAGTTAAGTTAACGTCACAAACACTAAGCGCCACTAATACCGATCATGGAAAAAGAAGATTTGGACGTGTGAGACAGGTGAGGAGATACCAAAATTTGATACCAGATGGAGAGGTTGGATTTAGATTAGATATGCATGGAAGTAAAGGGAAGAACGCGAATCAGGGGAGAAAGATAGAGAAAGAAAGGGGTTCGTGTTGCTGAGATGGGGACCGGGAAAGAAACGAAGACACATGTCAGAAGTAATTTGACTTGTCAAGACAAGACAGAAGTAGAACATGATGATGATGGAAGGGAAGGCGGGATCGGGGGGATCCAGAAAAGGCCGGGGGAAAGATAATACCATAAAAACACATCAAGAAGTAGGAGATAGAATCGGAACCAGAAGGCGAGAATGGTTGCTAAGGGAAAGAGAGAGATGGGAAATGAAGAACAGAGCTTTCGAAGTCAATAACACAATTCGGAGAAAGGACACCAAGAAGACGGAAACAAGGGAGGAGAAAGAGAGTGTTGAGTGAGAAGAATATAACTACATGTTTATCAATTCATCGAAATTCTGCTTTCATGGACAATCAAACAGCCGGAAGAGAAAAAGAAAGAAGAACAGGAATATAGAACAGGATCTAGTAGCTCGACGGATCAGGGGCTAGCAGGAGTAGAGAAGAGAAGAGAGTTGCATTTACTAAAAAATGATTCAATTCCTAGTCATGTCCATTAGCACCTCACCTCCCCTGTCGATACGCTCCTGACGCTGCCGCACCACCCCATTGCATTGGTGGGGGAGGATAGTATCCAGTAGTAGGTGGCATCATCGGATGCTGCATTGGGTGTCCATATACGGGAGCACCAGCTGCTCCAGCGCCTTGTTCTCCTCCAGCTGCACCATATGGTGGTGCACCAGCTAGGTTTTGCATACCGCCCTGCTGACCTGGAAGACCCAGATGAGCTAGGTGAGTGTTTGGTGACTCTGGTGATCTTCCTGCTTGGTTGTTGGCACCCGCACCGGCATTATTCGATACGGGCTTCGATTGAGAGGTCCGTCTCCTTGGTGCTCCACGCTTCTCGCTTTCTTGATCGACCTCGTCTCCTCTGTCATCATCACCTCCTTCCTCGCCTGGACCGCCTGGACCACCACTAATAGATAGTCCTCCGGGTACGTTTCGTGGGCCACCCATTGGTGGCATACCGGTGGGCATACCTGGAGCATTCGCTGGACTAGCTGGGGCATTGGACTGAGGAGGTTGGCCAGGGGGTGGAGGAGCTTGCATCTGCTGGGGAGCAGATCTACCGAGAGGAGCACCTACAGACATGTTGGAAGGGAGAGTGCCGTGCGGAGCATTGAGACATGCTTGGATAAGGTTCTTTCCTTCGGGTTGAGTGACGAGTGGCTGTAGTTTTGCGGTAGTGAAGGTGTAGACGAGACCGGTTTCTGACACGACGAGAAGAAGGACTTGAGTTCCTGTTAGTGTAGATAATTCATATGCTTTTTTCATGATCCCTGTATGCAAAACGTGACCAAAGAGTGATTGTATTGTTGTTGTTAGTGCATATGTTCACACGGTCGATGATAAGAAAAATAATAATAATAAAAAATAATAGTAATTTTGAGTAATTTAAAAAAATGATGGGAGTCGTCGTCGTCGTTGTTGATGGCGGTGTAGAGAGGGGGTGGAGAATGGAGGGCGGGATGTGAACGAGAAAGGAAATATGTGGGGGGCCCAAAGAGGGTAAAATGACGGGGGTTGGCGGGAGAGGGACTCACCAGCTTTCCTCTTTGAGAACGTTATGTGCCTCCGACTCTTGTCCTGAATGAACTCGATTTTAATTTTACGACGGCCAGCTTTTTTATCTGATTTTACACCCTCTTCGTCGTCGTCGTCTCCGCCCGATTCCTGGGCGTCGACGTCAGCGATAAAGGTGTTATCACCGACGGGTGTGGGCTGTGGCTGACCGGACGGGTCGGCTGGTTGCTGCATAGCTACTGAACGAGTGCGTTTTCTGGAGATTGATTCTTGGGATGAGGAAGTAGCAACAGCGGACATGCGCTAGTTGATAGGAACGACGCGTGAAAATCAACGCGCTTTGGATTTTATGACGATGAGGAGGGGAGAAAGTTGAGTTTGATATACGGGGAGGACGAGCTAGCTTAGCAGTGAGACTGGCCGCTGCCTAGTAAGGGAGTGCTGTATTGGGTAGGAGCGATGGGTCCTTCGTCCAGAAAAGGGGAGGTCGCACACGGCTCAGACCCCAAAGGCCCTGGCTTCGTTCTACTTATGAGGAAACATGTCACGCTGGATCACAAAGCAGCTGTCACCAGTCACCCTATCCCTTTTCGGGCCATTCCCCCGATCTATCCTCCAGCAGAGCCCGATTCGGCGCATTTCTCGCCAAATTAGGTTCTCCTTCTCTCCCTCTCTTTCGCCCCGTCGTCAGGGCAATGCCGGCATCCTTCCAAAATCTAAAGCTTTCCTTTTCCGCTTCTTCCTCCCATCCCCGGTAGTAGCCCTCTCACTAACTCCCATCTATATTCTCTTTTCAGCCCAGAAATATCCCTTATCGGGGCACCCTCTTTTTTTTTTCTCGCCTTTTCGGGACTTCACCACTCTCGAGTCACATGCACAGCCTCATGCCAGATTGGATTCGAGGGGCTGAGCAAACTCGCCCAACACGCGGATTACGTGACCCACTTTTTTCCCAAAGAATGGAATCCCTTTTTTTGTCAGAAAGCATAGAGGCGGTGCTCTCACTCCCCCTACCTCTCATCCCCATCAAATATCCGAATGCGGGCGTTATTGCCCCTATTGTAGCCAAAAGAAATGAATTACTTCCGTCTACCCAACTTCTTCTAGCCTTTTTACGTGCTCTTTTCTCACACACCCCGGCTTTTCTTTTTTTTTTCTTTCCCTCCTTACCTTTTTTTAATTTTCTTTTTTTCTCATTTCCTTTTCTATTCAATTAAGAAATAAATCAATAAAAGTTTAAAAATTAATGTTTTCAATATCTATTTCCTAGTCTCGTCTAGGCCTCACCCACCCCACTCCCGCCCAGCTTCTCTTTGGCCTTCTCATTCGCTCGCTCATTCCTTTTCATCATCATCATCATCCTCCTCCTTCCCTCCCCTTAAGCTTTGTATCCTCGAGTAACTCGCCCTTCAAAGAACCAAGGTATCAGCAAATCTCCGCTTTTCTTCCCTTCCTCTTCCTCTCCTACCCCCTCTGCTCCTCCATCTTTCGCCATCGAAACTTTGATTTCATTTCATCAATAGGCGCCCGGAGCTTATTAACAGATACCTAAGCCCACTGCATCAGCAGGTCCCTCCTATGTAATACCTGTCAAACTCTTTCGCCTTTTCGTCCCGTCCTCCCGACAGTCCGCCGGCGATCGGCGACTCAATTTTCAAAATCTCAAGGCAATAAAAGAAAGGAGTAGAAACTAGAATAAACGAAATAGTAATTAAACGCGGGACGGAGATGACGATGATGACGATGGCGACGAAGACAACGACAATGATGATACAAGTTAATGTATATGAAACGTATAATATACCGATCATGCCCGCAGCACCTTCCATGGGTATCGACACGGATACGTATGTATATGCGTGTGTGTGTGTTTAGAATACAAAAAAAGCCACTAATGATACTAGTACCACATACTACACCACACCATATCGCTTGGCTTAGCAAAAGAGACGAAAGATAACAACGTTAATTAAATTTAAAAAATAATAATAATAGAAATAGGAGAACAAAATGAATAAATGACTGTATTGAAGAATAAATATACTATTGAATTCCAGACTAGTCGAACAAGATCGTCGATTAACCCAAATCAGGAGACGAGCTTAATCTGCCTTTGCTCCCCTTTTGGGACGTCCTTTCTACTTGCTAGCTCCTTCCTTTCAGCGTCAGTCGCCCCTCACTTCTTCTTCCGTTCGCCAGCCTGTTCCGCCCTTGCTTTCTTGTTCGCTCGATCCCCTGTCCTTCCTTCGTACGTGGGCAGCCTCGGCTTCTTGTACCTTCCGTTCCTCCCTCATACATTCAAACCCAATTTCATTATCTTTACTCTTTTACGATTTTTAACCGTTTGCTCTTCTTTCTCTTCTTATTGTTTACTGTTTTTGTTGTCGGCATCGGCTCTTCCCCTCCACCCATCTATCATTCGTCCCATTTCCATCCCCATCTCTCTATATCCCTCGTAAGCTCCAGCACCTCGAAGGGGGGAGGAGATTACCCCATCTGGGGTAAGAAAACCCAAGTGGCCACGTTTTTCTTTTGCCCTTTTACCTTAACATCACCATCACCAATACCGTTACCTTACCTGCCCCTTTCCTCCCTTTTCTATTTCCTTTTTTTTCTCACTTTTCTATTTCCTTTTCCATCTCCTCTCCCAAATCCTGACTCCCTTCTTTTTTCGCTCCTCCGATCTAAACCTTTTTTCTTTCACAACCTGTCTCCGAGTCGGCTTAATGTAAAATGTAAATTATATGCGTCTGTATATGGCGCATATGCTTCCATATATGTTTCCACATACGCACTTTTCCGTGTTTCCTATTACATGTCCCATGTCCCATGCCCTCTATCCCATATGCACTAATAGATTAAATGAATAGCTTTCTAACTTTATCCTTTTTGATCTTTAGCCTTTGCCTTTGCCTAAGTCTTTATCTAAGGTTGCCCTAAGGTTCTAATGTTTTTGATATTCATGTCTAATTTCATAATAGAATTCACACTCCGTTAAGTGGTGCCACTGACAGATAGTTCAGTATGTACTGCGCTCGGCCTTCTCTTCTGTGTCGAGTGTCTCGCCTTTCGCCTTTTGCCGTCTACCTTGATTTTTTTATCTCGACATTATATTTCTCTTTGTACATTCCATCTCCTAAGTCTCTTGGATTTGATTTTCGTTTCTTCATCTCTCTCTCATTCTTTCCACTCAACTTCCTCCTTTACCTCCTGTCCATTTCCCTTTCCTTTCCTCCTTTCCCTCTCGCCGATTCCTTATCACCATCTAACAAAACCAAAAATAAATCCACCCTAATCCTAAACAAAAGTTATTATTGGTCTTTTTTTTTAATATATGGCGTCTAGCCATCCTATCCAGTTAGTTATGGGATTAGATAATTACATATACATATATGAGGTATATTAAACGCATATATGCGCACGAAAGCCGAGATGTGTGATGTCTTCTTAAGTTCTAGGTTTGTAGATCGCGGAGTGGGGTGCGATGGCTATGCGTACGTCCAGGGAAGTCTTGGTGGGATGAGAGAGAGAAGGGACACCGGTTTTTTCTTAAGGTTTGTTTTTTTCTGGTTTTGTTTTTGTTTTTGTTTTTTCCTGTCCACCCGTCTCGCATCCCCTCTCTCCCCTGTCAAGCTGTAATGATAAAGTGAATGCGGGGTCGGGTCCGTTGATTTAGGGACTGTTTAAGTGTAAGAGTAGATATAATAATAGCAATAATACGATAATAATAATAGTAATTATTGGGAATATGAGTACAGGCAAGATTAATGGCAAGAGAGTAAGAGTAATAGCGAGAGCAAAAGTAATTAATAAACACCAAACTCGGTTTAGTGTACACCAGAGCTGGTTGGTACACCTTCTTCTTCTGCATTTGACTTACCTTTGCCATATTTTTACCTTTACCTTGGCGTCGTCTTACTTTGCTCCGTTCCTCCGTGCCCCGTCCCTCCGTCTCGCAGTTCACCCGTCCCTCCGTCCCCCGTTCCCCCGTCCCTGATCCCCTATTCGATTAGCCCTTCTACTGACCTAGTCTAGTCTAGTATAAGTGTAATTCTAGTCTAGTCTCTAGTTTATTTTAGTCTGGTTTCTTCTGCATCTATCTTCTTTTCTCCGTTGTGGCGTGTGCGTATACTATATACCTTCATTGTCCCTAATCTTCCAAACTTTAGTCTTCTTAACTTCTTCAACTTCAACCTTCTTAACTTCTTCAACTTCGCCTATGCCTTCGTCTTCGTCTTCGTCTTCGTGAATCCATTATTGAGCCTCTACGGCGTTAAGTGTAGTCCGCATGTATGGGAGTCTTGAGTTTCGGGTAACGCGGGTTACGAGTTCATCATAGAATATAGAAGTATTAATTACTAAGTATCAACATCAACACGAGTAGCTGTTAACTATTAACAGCTATATTACATTGCTGTATTATGAGATATCGTG
This sequence comes from Pyrrhoderma noxium, assembly GCA_002287475.2. Lineage (NCBI taxonomy): Eukaryota > Fungi > Basidiomycota > Agaricomycetes > Hymenochaetales > Hymenochaetaceae > Pyrrhoderma > Pyrrhoderma noxium. The sequence continues at coordinate 916,037 of CM008257.1, read as the reverse complement.
GTATCATATCATCATCCTTATTTTAGTATCGTACATTGTATAACGCAGTACGGTAGAATATGAGGTAGATGTAGGTATGGGTAAAGTATCTTAGTTTACTTACTTACTATGGATAGTAAAATCTACTTCAAACTTAATTCACTAGCTAAATAACTTTTTACCAACAAGCTACCGACCGACTTTACCTAAGTTTCCCTTTACTTTACTTTACCTTTCCTTTACCTTACTTTTGATCATCTAACATGAGTTCCCCCTCCCCCTCTACCCATCTCTCGGTTCTTATTAATAGATATGATAGATAGATACCATGGGGGAAGAGAGGGGGGAACACGTTAAAATGACGCGTGTGATTGGGTATATGAATGAGGGGTACACATGATATATGATATGATATCGTATGGTGCTTTCCAGTGTTCAATGTTCGATGTCCAATGTTTGATGTTTGATGTTTCGATGTCTGATATCCAATATATTGTATATGGAGTATACAAAGTAGAGGGATTACACACCAATACCAACCCCTACACACATATATAAAATGACGTCATCTTTAAAATAAACCTGAAAAGATAAAATTAACGGAGCCATTTGGGCGAAGAAGTCGAGAAGGATGCGGGTGTGATGAAAGGGGGTGCAAAGGAGAGGGGGTGGGGATAGGGATTACGGAAACGAAGGGCAGGGGAGGGGAAGGAAATGAAGGAGAGGGCGGGAAGGGATGAGGCGAGGGGGAAGAGGAGGGGAATAGGAGAGAGGAGGAGAGAGGGTCCCGGCCTATCATTCATCAGTTATCATCTATTATCAAAACTATCTATCTATGCTATTTATTTTATTAATTGATTACTTATATCTTCTTATCCTTTCCTTCAAAAATTTTTTTTTCTCTTTCATTTTTCGTTTTCATGTTTCTTGCTCTCGTTCCTCTTCTCCCGAGCTCGCTTAGATATCCAAGTTTCGTCGAGCCTTTCAAGAAAAAGAAGTCAAAGAAGAAGCTGATAAAGATGATGGATAGAAGGGAGAAGAAAAAGAAGAAGAAAAAGGGAAATGGAAAAAACGTGTTTACGGTGTTGATGATGATGATATATGATATCAATTAAATATCTACCATATATTTTTATGACATAACATGACTCATCAATTTACCTTTCAGAAATTCCGAGATACTGTGACGTTCGACTTCCGTCTAAACGGAGTCCGTTCGTTCGTTCTTTATTGGTAATCTCAATCTCAATTTCAATCTCGACCTTAACCTCAACTTACAACACCCTTCATCTGAGCTCAGTGTGTTGAAGCTCATGCTCCGGCACACTATCCGAACTCTATCACTTGCAAAGTAAATTACCTTACTACCCGTCCTGATTGATTGCGTATCTATATCTATCACCGTGACTGTATCTCTATATATAATGATGATGATGCTAGCGGTTAGGGGGGGGGGCGATGATGACGATTATCGATAGAACTCTACTGCAATTTACTAGTGTGGATGAGTATGGGTTTGACATCTGGCACACTCACACACCACACCGCCTTTTCTATTCTTTTTCTTTCCATCTCTGATTAGGTACCTTGTGTCACGGTAACTGTTTCCCCTTTCAAGTCGGCCCGTGACGATCCCCGGGCGTCTCTATCTCTTTTACCCACTTTTTCAAGTTATGGAGAAAATTCATCGAAAACCTAACCCAAACACACACAACCTGAGCATAATCTCTCAAGAAATAATAATTGAGAAAGCGAAAAATTGGTCTAAAACAAAAAAGGAAGAAGATAAAAAATAAAAATAAAAAACGGTAACAGAGAAAGAAGAAGAGAAGGTACACCCACACGTTTTGATCGAGATGAGATGAGACGAACATGTGTTAAAAGAACTACTACCAGTCCTAGTCCTAGGAGAACTAGAATCCTAAGCTATGCTCATGTTTACTAATGTCTTACTGACTGGTGAATATGTTTACAAACTCTGTACACTGCATGTATATTGCTTATCCATGAACACGGCTGTGCTTGCCTGTATTAGTGTCCATATTAGTACTCGTATACTAAACCATAGCTGTGGCCACAGCCACGATTCGATCCGGAATCGAAGATTATTGGAGATCCGACATTCCGATTCCCGCAGATGATCTCCACCCACTCTGTCGTGAGGTGCTCTTCGACTCAGTTCATCGGAACTTACGCACTCCTACTAAGTAGATGGAGACGAGTTATAACGGACCTTTCCCAGATGGTACGATATACGGCTCTGTCCTTTTAGGTTGGCCGAATAGAATGTGGCGCGGCTTGTATGCACATAGGAAGGTTATTCGGAAATAATATTAGAATAGTAACGCACTGGTGCACAGTGAAGAAACCTATAGGATTAAAGTAAGGGAGCAAAGGCGATATTTAGAGAGAAAAGGTGGGAGAGGCATAGGAAAGTGGTGGAAGTTGAAAACCTAACCGTGTTACGTCATTTAAACATAAACATTCCTTTAACAGTCTTTATTTGTTGATATCTCAATCCCTCGTCTTCTGAATAAAGAGTAGTAGCTTTGCATAAATAAGAATACAACGTTGTGTGGTAACTTAAATCAATGTCATATTTCGTAATGAAAGATAACAATTTTCCGTTTTCTTCACTTCTGCTATTAGTATCATATCATATTAATTTAATAAGGCCCAACCCAGTAGCCCAGTAGGGTTGAAGTACACCAGCTTGACAAAATACAACTAACATTGTAAATGGAACGTAAAGTTCGCGAAGGGATCCGTGAATGCCTCTGATTTTGGTGATGATGATGGTGATGTCACTGCCTGCTGACTTGCACGTGGGGAAGAGGAGACGATCATGATGATGGTAATGACACCCGTCTGGATTCTATAAATGTAATCGCGGCCATAATCACAATCGATATCATAAAAATAATTTATATTTATCCCGTTAATTACATGTATCTCATGCTTCTCGTTACTCTCATTGTATGATAGTGATGATGATGATATTGTATTCATAAGGAACTCCGGAACATAGTCATCTGATATTTCTTTGCAGGCCCCCCTTTCCATGCCTGCATCATCCGTGCTTTAGGACTGATACTGAAATGACGGAGGAACGGACATAGCGGTAGTGATAGTGGAGGCACGATAAGTATGTAGAGGCCGTGGTGATGGTGGTGGTTGAGAAGGGTCCAGACCCAACGTGACTAATTCCAAACAAAAAACTTACAAATGCTATGTCATCCTAATGTCCTGGTTGATGCTGCGTAAGTGTTAGGCTACTTGATCCAGGCTCGGAAGCGAATAGATTAATTGAAAAAGATGTGGACTTTTTTTTTTTTTTTTTTTTTTTTATATATTAAGGTCCTGCAACTGAACGAAGCAGCGTACCAAGGACCCGCTCAGGATTAGAGCGATCACTAACTACATAATTACAAAGTAACTATATAGAAAAAGGGGAGAGAACAAATGATCAAATTTGATAGAAAATAAAATGCAAAATAAGCCACAATGCCTTAGCAAAGAAACAACACATACATCGTTCGAAAATATGAGAAAGATAACAAAAGAAAACGAGGGTGCTTAAGCCTCTAAACATGGACAGGGGGTTTTAAGCCAATAGAATTGGACTTTAAAAAGGGGATTAATAGTTTCAAACCAAAATTAGTAGAAAACAAAGGATCGACCCAAGGAGTAGAGGGAATCGACCACTTAATTGGAATAAGAGATGGGGTAATAAGAGGGCAATGAAAGAGGAGGTGATCAACGTCTTGAGTACGAGTGGTTCCACATGGGCAGGAAAAGTCTTCCGGAATGTGGAAGCGTTTGTAATATGCTCCACAAAAACAATGATGCGTAGCGATCCTTACAAATCGAGAGCAAAGGCTGCGGTTATTGAGAAGCTCCTTGTAAAGAGGCTTAACACGCAAGGTTGGGTAGAGGAGAGCCTGGAAACCAGGTGAAAAGCCTCCCGGTAGTTCTTTATATGCTTCCCAGTAATACGTACAACTGTCCAGGAGGTCCTTAGTGGATACTAGAGAGCAAAAGGACGCAGTGATAGGGGTAGAAGTAGGGATACGTGAGGCGCAAGCTTTTCCTGCTTGTAGATCGGCTTCTTCATTTCCAATGACTCCCTTATGACCAGGGCACCAATTGAGGTTAATAGTAAGATCAGGGAAATCAGTTAGTAACAATGTAGCGAGTTTGAAAATCTTTACATAGACTGGATGATGCAAGAATTTCGATGGATTCGTGGACAGCAATTGAAGAGACGACGAAGAGTCGGTGTAAATGATAACTTTTTGGATAGCTAGAGTGCTGTTACCCGAGAAAAAGGATAATCAAGACTGGGCGATTTGAAGAGCTTTATGTATAGCAAATAACTCCGCATCAAAAGCAGTAGAGGATGGCGAGTGACGATCTCGTCTCGAGCCAATAATTTTGCCTCTGAAATACATGATAACTGCGCTTCCTGTGACGTTGCGATAACGTTTCTGTGTTGAGCGTCCAAAAGGTAAGAACTCTGAAGAAAGGGTTGCAGAGCCATCCGTAAAGAAAAAGAGGGAATTGGGGGAGTATTCAACCGAACGGTTGATATCTGAAATAAGTTTCTCCCTGTCTTCGCCCCTAATTCCTGCCTTGTTACTAATTGAGAACCTGGAAGGGAAAGAAATGGAAAGCGGGGTTGTGGGGGGAGAAAAAGGACAAATTGAAAATTTTGTAAAATAAGTAGAGTGATCAGAGTATAAAGAAGTAAGAGGAAGATAGACATTGTTTGGGAAAGAATTTAAGATAGCGCCAGGCCAATAAGATTGGGGGCGAGAAGTAAAGGTGGAATGAGAATATTTGAAGTATCTACTTTTGAGCAAATCTGAAATGCGAGGGATAGAAAGAAAATTGTGAAGAAAGTGAGTTGGGGTTGTTTTAAATGCACCAGCAATTTTAACAAGGCATTTGTTTTGTGTTTTTTGAAGAAGATCAATAATAGTTTTCGAGGGAGAATGAGGGTTATACCAAACTTGGAAGCCGTATAGAAGAATGGGGACAACACATGAAATATAGATATGACGAAGGTGATGTGGGGAAAGTCCAATTAAAGAGGAAAGAAACATGCGGAGCGAAAAAAAGGCTGAAAGAGCTTTTCTAGCCATGAAAATTGCATGCAATTTAAAAGACTTTGAACGAAGAAAATGAAAGCCAAGCCAGCGAATAGTAGGTTGGACTATTATGTTAACTGGACGATGGTCATAATTGGTAAAAGTGTATAAAGATGACGGAGTGCAAGATGAATATTTTTTAAAGAAATGAAGAATTTCAGTTTTTGAGAAATCAAGGAGAAGGCCTTGCAAATAGAGTTGATTTTTGAAAAATAAAAAGGATTCCTGGATAATTTTGTCTGCTTGCTTCGGTGACGAATAATGACATAGAATAGCAATGTCGTCAATATACGAAAAGGCGATAGCATTCGGAATTTTGAAAGCAGAAATGGTGAGGGCAGTATATATGATTGAAAGGATAGGGGAGAGAGGGGAGCCTTGGGGAATACCAATGGTGGGAAGAGAAAACGGTTCTGAAGTTCTATTATTGATAATGAGGGCAATAGAGCGTTTAGAAAGAAACGACTGTATCCATAAGCAAATTTTGGATGGGAAGCCGAAATGATAAAGCAGATGAATGAGCCGTGAATGAGAAAGCGAATCAAAGAACCCCTTGATGTCTATGGTGAGGAGAGAAAAGTTATGTGAAGGATGTTTTTTCTTGAGTTTATTCATCGTTGCCCATAAAGAAACACCAGCATCTGCAGTCGAGGAAAAAGGTTTTCCACCAAATTGATTGGAGGGAATGATGTCATGGTGAACGGAGTCGAAGGAAATTCTGTTCGCAATAATTTTTTCGAGGAGTTTCGAAAAGCATTCGAGAAGCGAGATAGGACGGTACGATCGAGGGGAGGAATAGTCGTTTTTGTTAGGTTTGGGAATAACGACTACCAGTGCTTGGCGCCACAGGATAGGATGATAAGAAAAGTCAAGAATAGAGTTAAAAAGAGGAATGAGGAAAGATGATATATGATGAAAGGAAAATTTTATAAATTTATAAGAGATTTGAGAAATACCAGGGGAAGAAGAATTAGATGTGTTTTTTAAAGTGTTTTCTACTTCATTCAGAGTGATAGCAGAGAACTCTCGAGGACTTAAAGGAGGAGAGTCTAATAGTAGGGAAGAATAAACTGGAGAGATTTGTGAAGGTGAGAAAAATTCATGAATGAAACCCTGAGCAATTTCATGAGAAAGAATAGTAGGGCCCGAAGAAAAATTAATTGAAGGGAGAAAATTATTTTTTCGTGGTTTAGTGCACCATGAACGAAGAGACCAAATGTCATCTTCGGAGCATTTTTCAATAATTTTTTTAAAATGATCTTTTTTGGTTTTTGTCACCAAATGTTTGTAAGCAATTCGGTGAGTGGAATAATTAGGGTCAGAAGACGAGAGCATAGAGAGATGATTATGTGCTGACTGAAGTTCAGCATTCCACCATTCACTCTTTTTATAATATAAAGAAGAAGAAAGGGAGGAATTTCTTTTGGAATTATTTTTGTTTAAAATGAATTCTTGAATGGATGAAAAAGTGTCCAAAAAACATTTATGAAGAGAAAGAGTAAGAGTGTCGATGTTTTGACATGAACGAGGAGGAAAGAAAGAGAGGGATGGAGAGAATTTGGCAAAATGTTCAGCCCAAATTTCCTTATCAACAAAATTGAAAGAAAACCGATCGTTTGCCATAGAAGTGGGGATAGAATTAGAAACAGAGGGAAATGAAAAGTTAATTTCAATAAAAAGATGGTCCGAAGAATTGAAACCAAAATCAGAGTGTGCTTCCCAAGAAAAAGAATGTAAAATATTAGCGAGGGAAGGGTTAATAAGAGAGAGATCTATGATTGAAGAGGAGTGAGACGAATTGGGAGCAATACGAGTCTTGACCCCAGAAATATTGATGCAGAAAAGATCTTGCGAGGCAAAATATAAGCAAAGATCTTCTGCTTTAGATGAAAGTTTATCGATAGGGGAGCCCCACGATGGGTGTTAAAGATTGAAATCACCAACAACTAAAGTAGGGGAGGGAGGGATTTCAAAATTAATAAGTTCTTGGAAACATGAGTTATCTCCAGCTCCTGGGAGACAATAAACGTTTAAAATATTAAAAGAAGGAAACTGGGAGCATGAGATGAACTTGAGCAAGAAAAGATGAGACGAAAGACAAAATTGAGGAGAAAAAGAGTAGAGTTGAGATAAGTCTTTGCGAACATAAATGCAAACTTTGGGTAGAGATTGAGGGTTAGGGAGAGGATGGAAAACTTCCCAAGCCGGATGAGAGACTGTTCCGAATGTCGGGGAGGTATTGTTAAAATTGGAAATAGGAAGACGAATCTCCCCCATCCAGCATTCTTGAACACAAATAATATGAAAATTTAAATGGTTTAAAGAATTAAATATAACATGTTGACGAAGATTAGACTTCGCAACATTTATTTGACCTATTCTTAGAGAGTTTATAGGTCAATTCTGTTTTTACGAACTGCGGCTTGGTATCTAGTGAGATAAATACCGTGAAGTTTAAATTTAAGCCACTCGGGGCATAAGGGGGAATCTGAAGGATGAGAGCCGAGGCAATTTCTGCAGGTGTGGGGATGAATACATTCAGTGCCTAGATTTCCTTCAGAAATACAATAGTGGCAATGAGAATTATGTTGTGAGGATGTACCAGAGGGGTTAGTGCAAAACTTGCATAGAGAAGATTTAAGCTTGCATGAGGAAGTCTCATGCGAGCCAATTTTATAGCAGCGGGAGCAGAAAATAAAGGGTTTTTTTTCCTTCTTGTGGGTAACTCGACATTTAGAATGAAAAATTATAAAAGGAAGATTGTTAAAAATGATATCATCAGCTTTAGCAGCATCCGACATAGAGACAAAGATATTGGCGGAACCTAGTTGAGATCCGGCAAACTTAGGGTTATTTGAGGGGGGAAGAATGTTAGCTTTAACAAATGGAACATCCGGGAAATTAATTTTAAGCTCTTTAAGTAAAGCAGCTTCAGTAAGAGGAAGACCAGTATCAGGGTGTTTAATAGGAACCCCTGTGATATAATACCCATGTTCAAGTGTAACTGGGGATATAACTGTGTCATTAGGGAGAGAGAGTGTGTTAAGAATAATATTTTTAAAACCCATAATTAAATCGAATGAAAATGAATTTGGAAAACAAAAAACCATATTTCCCTGGGCTGTAATTCTACCCATTACACAGTAAAAGTTTTTAGGGACTTTGTTCAATGGGAGAGCTTTATTTAATGCATTTACTTTAGACGAAATGTCATCAATCCCCCGACGTAACTTATCAAACGGGAATATACAAATTTGAGTATATTTAGTCAAAGTGCTCTCCGTAGAGGATACTTGTGAACGGGGTTTAGAAGAAGGACGAGCCTTTTTATATGAAACAGATTGAAAAGGCTCTGAAGAAACCTCCTCAATACGAGCAACCGGTTCGGGGTTTTTCTTTTTGACAACAGTACTAAAGGAAGGTTTAAAATTAAGAGACGAAGAAGAAGTAGTTTGAGGAGGATTAGATTTTTTGGGAGGGGAGGGAGGGTTAACTACGGCAGAGCTAGAAATTCGCGCCACCGAGGCCGAGAGGCCGACTAAAGATTGTTGTAGCGAAATGATTTGATTAGAGAGGTTATCAACTTTAGCAGTCAAGTCAATATTAGAATCGTCAACAATCGAAGAAATCGTGTGTGTCAATTTCTTATCATTGATAATGTTAAAAGCCCCGTCGACCTGGGCATAGTTTTCTGACGCAAAATAAAAAAGTTTGCGGGCTAATTGACGGCCCTCAGATTCAACAACTGGAATAGGAGAAGTAACAGAAGAGAAAATAAAATTTGATAGACGCATAAAGATAGGTACGACTTGACCCATTATAGAAGCTGGATCAACGACCCTATCAGAGGAGATTACTGCAATGTCCTTTAAGACATTGCTCCATTCACGGGTGAACTCTTCAGGTGAGCCACTCGCAAGGTCCGGTTGGGAAGATTGGCTCGGGGATAAGAAGGGGGAGGAGGAGGAAGATAAAGAGACAGGAGTATTATTAACCTCCATATTAAAATCAAAAGGGATAGGGATAGGGATTGGGGGAGGGTTGGATGCGAACCCTGAAAAGGATTTGGGTTTTTTTCCCTTAGGGGTGGAGGATGGAGAACGTGGTCGTTTTGACCCTGATGAAGAGGTGGACATATAGAAAAGAAAGAGAGATGATGAGACTAGAAAAGAAAAAGCAAGCAAAATAGAAATGAAACAGAGAGAGCAGAACGAAGAAAAGAAAGGAAAAAGAGAGAAGAAAACAAAGAAAACCTCAAAATTTTTTATAGATTTACTAATTTACTTAAACTATCCAATTTCCAGACTCAATTATATGACTATTTGTGCAGCGGATGTTGGTGGATGAGGATTTTGATGAAGAATTTCAGTAGGTAGCAGAGCGTGAGAACTTTAGTAAAAGCGCGAGATGATGGTGGTAAGAGGTGACGAGGTACTTGAAAAAGATGTGGACGAGATGAGAAAAAAAAAAAAGGGTACGATAATTGGTATTTGCAAGACAATATCCACTAACGCTAATTATGTTATTGGGTATCCGGGATCATGGGATTGGAAGACTTCCTGCGTAACATTTCCCAGAGCTTCGCAGGGCTCTCATTCAGATCCACATAAATCCAATAAATAATCTCAGAGTTTTTAGATGTTTATATCGAGCATAAGCAAGACCACTTCCTATTTTTGCCATACTTGCCCTTGTTTACTTGTAAACATTTATAGGCATAATTTTTTCCAGGCCACAGAAGTTCTTAATAAGCTCGATTGACTGAACTAATGGGGAAATTTTTGAGCCATGAGAAACAGCTTCCGAAACTTACAAGAGGAGATCACTAGTAATGAAAGCCGCACCCTAGCTATTGATTATTTGAAATATGAAAAGGAGACTTGAGCGGTTGCGTTTAGCCCCCTCTATTCGATGTCTTCTGTATACCCCTTTTTGAACGATTTTGAGGGGCTTAATCACTTGCGGGGAGAGAATACTATCGGATGTAGTACGAACGTTTTCTTACGGGGATGTCACATTTTCTTTTTTCGCTTCCGTGAAAAAAAAAGTCAGTTATTCGATTGCCGACGATTTGTAGGCACATACTCTGCACATCATCTAGCTTCTAAAGCCGTCCAAAGGGAAAGAATTAAGATATTGAAACCCGCTACAAGCAATAGAATTATTTTTGTATTATATGATCTTCGAATAGTCCATGTTTCAGTTCAACATCGGGCGTCACTGTGCCCCTTCTACTCTCAATTTCCCTCTCATTGATCGCTTCGCATATACCCGACACAAAATGTCGCATCTCTATTTCCAAACTCATTTCTTGAGTAAATAGCCATACATAACAACCAGATCTCAGGCAGTATATGACACAAATGATGGCGATGTGAGTGATCGAAAAGACAAAAGGCTAAAGGTAAGTTTCGTTCTCGGACCTTGTCATATAAGGAAGTTCTACCGGATTGGGGTTAGGAAGCAATATTCGGTTGATATGTTATAGGATAACTTTGGATATGACGATGAAGATTCTTTTGTCGAGATGTTGCTTTGGCCTTCGACTTCTGAGACCCTCGGCGATGCTTCTATTCTTGCTTCCTTTTTCTAATCTACTTTTCTTTGCATCTTTTCGTTTTCTTGTTTAGGCAATTATTCCTCCCTCTGTACAAAACAACCTTTGGGTTCCGAGGTGTTGGCAACCCTGTGAGAACCGATTTCAAACCAGGTCTATGTTTTCTTCGGTTTCAAATAGTGATGTGCTGTAGCCATAAACTTGGGACCCGGCGGACTGGAAACAGTAATTATTAGATATCTCGTCTAAGGTATCTTTTCCGAGTTGTAGGCTATATGACCCTAATCATCGCAACCCCCGAAGGAAGATGAGCAAGGTGATGGACAACAGGTTTTACCTCCAAGTATGTATTGCTTTAGTCCTTTCGAGATGAATAAAAATATAGGAACTGATCCACAACTGTTGATTGAAGGCTAAATATGGTGATGGACTAAATAAACTCATATGAACCATCAGAATTATGTTCTGATTGAATTGAAGTTCGTGATAGTCAAGACAATCATCATTAGAAATGGAAGTGGAATTACAAATGATTGGGATCATATCTTCTCTTCTTCTTTTCTTACTCATATTGAAGTACACGATACATGCCCAGCGAGCTGTGTAACCCAAGCGAGATCTGATTTCTTGCCCATTCGTTTAGTTTGTACATTCGTCCACTCTAATTCTTTTTTTCGTCTCGGATATCAAACAAGGCTTATGATATGCATGTGACTCTCCGCCTCAATCGCACTTCCTGTTTGTTTAGTCACCCTTTTATCAACGAAAAATCAAGACCCTCAGTCCGTATATCATGGGTTTTTCAGGGAGATAAAACGACACGACAGGGAATAACACACTGAATTAATCACAAACTATGTAACAGTCATCGATATTATAGTTACTTAGGTGGTACATAATTCATGACACATCAGATGGATAGATCGGCTTGTCGTCCGTTCGACCGCTTACTTAGCCATAATACTAATCATTGCATTGCACACTTGATGATGATAACGTATAATACTTCCGAGATTGCCAAGATGAAAGCTATGTAATGTCATGTATATGTATGTGCCATGGAGGAATAGTCATTAAAGCTTTTGTTTAATTAAATACACTTGAATTTCATTAATGTCTATGTGTATCAAAAACAGTGGCGAGAGTGAGGACTAGATTCTTCTTATGTTGATTAGAAAGTAAGGAGGTACTGAGGGTAACGAAAAGGAGAATAGAACTATTAGATAATCATAGTAATGATACTGTATATGTTCTAGACTAACGGGCTAGAACAACTTGTTGTCGTCCGCTCGACTATACTTTTTCTGGTATTATGTAGGGAGTATGATCATAGATTTAGTTATAGGCACACTAGTAAGGATCAGAACTTTCCCATGAACACCTCCAAATGGGGTTAAATATCTTGAAAAGTAATAAGGAAGAAGACTAAAACTTTAATCTTAATTGAGTTAACGTGTTTAACATGAAGCTTAGAAGTGATCGAGAGATGATAACGATCTTGATCAAGACGAGAATAGGTGAAAAAAAGGAAAGAGAAGGGGGAAAGAGGTTGGGGCTGTGTTGGTTTTGTATATGCACGTATCGTAGTTAATGTATCATTGTGATGGTAAAATGAGTAGTATTGATAACGGAATTAGATATTTGATGTTGATGTTGATGCAGATTCTGATATTATTTTGATGATGTTGATGTTGCTTTTGTCGAGTATTGATAGCGAGATTTGAGATAAAGACCAAGAGCGACTCTGGGCTGTCTTACCTCATCGATCCTATTGTTTGTGTTCTTATCCCTTTTATAGTTATCGTAACACATAATTATACAGCTAGTGATACTATTGTACTATCGTTCAATACTTCATATTGCGAAAAGAAAGCTTAAAAGGGAAGATATCAAGATGAATAAGGGTTTTCTGTCATTTTACTATGTTTAGTGATATACGCATATGAAAAATTACTAGTATAATGCGGAGAAAAGTAGAAGGGACAGAGTTATAAACGGATATGTAAAATGATAGAGCCGAAGCGGCGGTGCCGACGATGGGAATTTTCACGCGGATACGGAGGAAAAGTTGGCTCGCCTTTCTTGTTCTTGGGCATACGGTAAAATTAAGTCCGACTCGGAGTTCAGAAGGCATCTCCATCTTTTCTCTCTAAAACTTCTAACTTGTTGGGCTCGTTACCGACGGTTGATTTGTCGACGCGCCACAAAGTTTGGTTGTTGGATATGTGGTGTGGTATTGCACGATACGATAAAACATGTCATAATATGATATTAACAAATTGAGGAGCTTTCTCTCAGCGTGCCAGTACTGGAGGGATTGATAGATTAAGTGAATATCCTTTCTGGTATCCAGCTCCTTGCAACTTATGATTTAAAAGGTACACTTCATACCGCCCCATATCCCATGTATGATGTTATAGACCTTCGCTCTGGAGTTAATAGGATATCTTTAAGCATAGCCATATAAGATTTGGAAAACAAGAGTAATAGTCATTGCGTACTAGGCAGGCTCACCATTGGAGGTTCGATGTTGCTTCTTTGCTTCTTAATGGCCCAAGAAACGTCTTGGCAGTCTGCAGTGGGAGTGAAGCCCTCCTTCCCGTTGTGAAGTACCTGAATCCACTTGTCCGTGGGTAGTTTTACCTGGGGCAAAACGAAGGAGGATTATCTCTCACACTTAAACCCATTTCTTCGTCATGCACGAGCCAGATAGGGAAGCTTCATCAACATTACGACCAAGGCAGCTTTACTCAGGTCTTACCGATTAAAGTACCTAGATTGAATTACCTTCATACCTCCGATCTTGAGCCTTATATTTGTCTCCATGAGATACATGGACGACGTTCATCATTTGTCATGTAAATAGAGTATAGGTGGTTGATACAACAATAATGTATGGCAGTATAAATTGGAAATATGGTTATTTTCGTAGTATTCCTTATATATAGATATAAAAAATTATTTCATAAGCTTGATTATTTTATACAAAATGAGGTATCAAAAAGGCAACAAATTTTATCACTATGTTATGGAACCACAACACTATCATTCCCCCAGTCTAGGATACAATCCCTTTTTGTATTGAATGAGTATTCATGTTACTAATGGATTTCGGGAGAAGCTCATCCTATGCCAGCAGAGAGAGAGGGAGGGAGGGAGGAGATACCAAGGCAGCTCTCTCCCGTGTATGAAAACTCTACATCGTCTTATTTAATAGAAAAAAAGGGAAAGAGTGTATTTTTGGTTAAGAGGTACGTTCACTTTATCTCATTTTTCGTAGAGTGCTGCTTAGTGATTTCTCAGCATCACTTGGTATGAGGGCTACCTATACCAGGAATAAAGTACAAGAAATAAAATATAATAGTATACTCCAACGCCTAAAGATCTGAAAATTAGAATTCTATACTATTTGTTACGTGTTACAATAGCGTGGGAACAAAACACGGTTACATGTACATGTGACCAACAGGTTATATAAGCTCTCTAAACCACCCAACATTTCTCTCCCATTTACCATTTGCATCATGGAAATTGTCAAATTCAACTTACATGGGCCTCAAGAAGAATCCGAATCCTTAATGGGCTCCGAAACTAGCACGCGGACCATAGAGAATCTTAATCTTGACCAAGGCCTCGTAGACGTTAAGTCCAACGACGAATCTCACCATACTCTCAAGTCTCTTGCTACTGAAAAGGACACGGTTTCGGTAAGTCTCATACATCCCATCATCTACTTTAAATCAGCTTATAGTCTCCTGTAGCCCGGCTTAGCCTATATATCCAATATAAAGCCTGGTGGTGTTAAGCACCATCCTGATAACAAGCAAGTAGCTTCCGAACGTTCACATAACGGGTATGAAGCTTTGGATGCTTCATATATGTATAAGAAAGGGATCAATGATTTCCCTGACGAGGTGCTAACGAAAATACTCAGTCACCTTCCCTGGGATGCCCCTGGGAAAGAGATATTTCCCGCGTATGCCATAAATGGAGGGACATCGTCTGCAATACACCATATTTCTGGAGTTCAATGTCTATCGAGTTGAATACTCTTAACTTACTCTTAGACATGAGTACGCATGGATGTCAGCTTCTCCGTATCTCCGAGGTAAATAACTGGTCAACGGATGGGAAGTATAAAAAAGATAGAACCGTCTCGGGATCCGAGGGTCAGGCAGGGCCATTTAAAAAGAATGTAATGATTAAGATACCGCGCACCTCCTATTGCTTTCCTCTTTTTTGGTTTCTTCCCTTAAGGTTATTTTCAATTAGATCTCTCGAGATTGATATGGAGGACCCGATCTCTAGCTTATGTCCGAATTCGGGAGCATTGTACGATTTTCTCTGTGACTATGTCCGGCTTGAGGAGCTAGCTCTGCGATTCGGAAGCGAGGATAGAAGCGAAGAAGGACTTGACTTTTTCGAAGTTCAAGAAGAAGAAAACGGTATCCCGCTCCAGCCTACCCTCATTAGTCTAGACAGACTGCAGATTTTTAAGGTAAAATGTCTGAATAAGCACATAGCACAGATCATTACCTCCGCGTTCTACAAAACGTTTCATACACCTTCGCTCTGGGAACTAGACATTGGCGGAGTTGAGGGAAACTATATTGGACACCAACTTGGCGAAAACCTTCTCAACGTTTTAGAACACCGTCCACTACGTAATTTGAGATATCTCTCGGGTACAGCTTTCTGGATTTCTCAGTGTTATCCTGTGTTTAACTTTAATGGACTCCAGTCACTTCGTTTATATGGTTTTCACCAATTTGAACTAAATTTACTCAGAAACTGGTTGAAGGATGGTGAAAGTGGCCTTCTTCCTAATTTGAGCAAGTTGGATATGGATATATCAGTTCGTAAACGAGACACCGATCTCATTAATAAGTTAAAAGAGATCATTGCGAGCCGACAATCGCCACAAACTGGAAATGTCAAGCGAATAGAACTCACGTTAGGCCGTTTTTGATTTTGTTGATCATAATCTTCACCGTTGGTTTAAACAAACGTGCCTGTTTTTAGGCATTCAACACTTGTAGAAGACAACTCGACTAGATACAACGTGATGTAGCCTATAAGTATATGATTTTTAAGATTGTACTCTTAGGCTAGCGAAATAGTACGTATTTATTATGAAATAAAATAGTATAGTAGAATATAGTTGGAGATTTTCTTATATTCTAAAAGACCTTACTTCTGCCAAAGACTCTGAAAAGTCGTTGTAGAAGAAAGGAGGATAATATAAGTTGAAATCATTAGGAAGAGGGTAGAATTCACCGGTCTACTCTGACAACCTTTCTCAAAGTATGATTTCTTACTTATACTCGATCAAAGGGAAAGTGTATTGAGGAGTGAGCCCACAGAACGTAATTTCTATTGAAGTATGAGTTTTTTCTCATCATTGGGTATTGATACGTTTCTCACGGATAAATTACTTGTACTGTGTTAAAATCCTTCATTCGAACCTAGTTGGGACATAATCCTCCTTATTATGTCTGACTTATAACTATCACCTCTTCTATTCATTAGAGAGCCTCCTCGCTAGTCCAGTGCCATGTCTTCCTATTTTACTACCAAATGTTTCGCTGGGAATGTTCCCTTAATCCTGTGAGTTAAGCATCCCCCTCCTGAGTAAAACATGAAAAAGGCTAGAACTATCGCTCTAGATTACGACATACGATATTGATTAACTGATATCTAAGCTACTAATACACAGCTCTGTAATACTATATCGGTTCAGAGTCCGAGTCAGAGAATAGAAAAACACATAAGTATGTTAATACACAAAAAGAACCGTAAATAAGCCAGAGAATCCAAATAACTTTTTTCTTTTAGATAAAGGTAGTCCGTGAAAGAAGTAAAACCTAAGTAGATTGTCCATCATGTAGAGTCCATAGAGTCCATAAGGTGCATATAAGAGAATAATTAAGCATATTTTTGGTTAAGAGAGGCCTTCCTTTGTTTTTTATATTTAGTGTATATTAAATTTCTCTGATTTTGCCTTAAAGCTTTCACAAAGTGCTTTTTCAGATTATTTTTGACTCCCTTTCGCCAGTATGATCACTCCTAGTCACCCTCCGAGGCAATGATAAACTCTGGGCTGAAGTTTCCAGAATCACCAATCACTGAGAATAAGAAGATACTTTTTTTAGTAACCTACGTCTAACTGTTGAAGGCTGGTGAAGAGAATACATACAAACAAGCTGGTATCCGCAACCTGGTTGGACATATGGGACAGTAATCTCGACTCGTCCATCGGAGAGTTGGAATCCTTCTGCTAGTACTGCAGCTAGAGATAGGATAGTAAGAGGCATAAGTATAGTTAATGTTATCAAAACAATGATTACTTACGTTGTGTGAAGTTATCCTTCCTAAGTTGAATTTTACCGGTTGGGTTCGTGACTTGTTCGGGCTGTGTGCTAGTATCCCAAGTAACGTTGTGGCGGTATCCAGACTTCCAGATAATCATCTCACGCGGATACAAGATTTTTGGAGTCCATACATCTCGAGGAACTAGGTCTCTTTCTTCGATCGGGGCAGGAGCAGCTTGGCTTAGCGAGGAGAAAGCAATAATGCCGGCGATTAGTGAGACAAGTGAGCGAGAAAGCATATTACTCGACTGATAGCGAGTTTTTTTTTTTTTGCTTGGGGTATAGAAGAATAGGGAAGATCCAAATGCTCCAAGGTAGAATAATAACCTGAGCTGATGATGGAGAGACACAGTCCTCTAAAATGGTCTATTTATATGAATTATTTCGTCCGTCATTTATTGAAGAGTAGGTAAGTGGCGAAAGTATGACTCGTCTTATTTCTCGGAGAAAAAACCATAATCTGTAAGGATTGTGGCTCACAAATGTCTTATCCTTGTTCACAAGTTTCACCATTGTATTAGACCGTTGTGTATTGCGCAAAGTAGAGAAGCATGAACAAAAAAGGAGATATCAATGCAAAATTGTTGACGTAATGCTGTAACAATCCAGTTAACTTTGCAGTTTATACCAACCTAACTCCTTCATTAACCTCAATTTATTTTACTAACTTTGCACCTAAGCATTAATCGTTTAATTTATCCTTTGGTAAGTGATTTTTCCCAAGAGAAGCTTATCCGATGCTTTCTATTCACTTGCCTATTTTCAAGACAGGTGTGATCCGTCTTGTACCCTGGAAGACAGGAGAACAGACCCCCAATTCTGTGTCGTTCTCTAAGTAGCTTCTTCTGGACGATAATAACAGTGAACGTAGTCATTACTTGGATGTTCTATTACATAACAAGAATCAGGAAATTTACATGGAACCATCTATGACCACTATCGTAAAGATAGCCAATCTAAGAGTGTAAACTGTGGGAGTCCAGGCTCTGGAGCCTAGACCACCATTGAGATACAGTTCGTATGATTAATTAAAGACATGATAAACGATAAAACTCGATGATAGTCCCCAATAGATCAGCCAAATGCGCATTCCAATCTGTATGATAAAAATGTTATAGGCAAGGGACAAGATATTCCACTCAAGGTTTGTTATGTTGACTAACGCATGAAGAAGTCGCAGCTTACGGTTCTTGACAGGAACGAGGTTCGAACCGGGTGATTGGATCTTGCTGGAATACGAAATTATTCGACCGGCCCATATTCCGTAGATAGATAAAAAAACCCTTCCGGTGAGAAACCTGGCGAATCAAACCACTCACATTTACCGAGGGCTTTGAGAATGGGTCTGTAATTTCGTAAACAATGAATTCCTCAGGGGAAGTGTCTCTATATTTTAAAAAGCCAGTATCCTTATAATTAATCGAATTTTTATTATTAATAATTACCATAATTTCACAAATCTTGTAGGTATAGCCTGGATTTGGGTATTGGGGGGAGGGAGTATATGTTATTTGTCATGCTGCAAAGACGGAGACTTAAGTTAACAACCTTGAGGAAGTCAGAAATCCCTCGAAATCTACTCGGTGAATAGCCCTGAAGGAAATAAGAGTCGAGCTCGAAGCAACGTCCATTGAAACCCTAGATCAGAGTGAGATTACGGCCTTTCTTTGAGTGATAAAACTGGGGAACGGTATTATATTAAGCCGGATCCATTTCAAACGTAGATGCTCTCCCCAATATCACGCCGATAAAAGACGAATTTAGGCAAAAATACTCGGTTGGATACGATTAGACCTTTATTCGACATGCTTTCTCTAGCAGTCAGTTTTTACCACACATATTATTAACAGTGCCCTATCGAACCAATCCTGAATGGTCAACTTTATGACAAACATTTTAGTTGATTCCAACAGACGCAACCGAATAACCAGCAAAATCAGTGTTTGAACGGACAATAATAGATACCTCGGATAGATAGGATAACGAGAAGTAAACGTGCATTAACTTTATTGAAATTTGTTGCAGGACTATTCAAACTTGAGTACCGTAACGGCGTGAATATCGATATTATATTCTCTGTCCGAGTTAACTTCAACATGCCTAAGTTAATTCGAATTAAGTCCTCACCAAAAAATATGGAAAAGTAGAACAGAGGAATCCCTGATAATACGACCGGTTACAAAACTCAAGTCTAACATCATCAGCCCTAGTCATTCCGTATTCTTCCGCGCAAACCAGAACTCTAGTGCACCCGAAGGAAGATTTAATTCGTTTAAGTTCGCCCATCCTGCTTTAATTACGTGTGTTCACATGTCAAAGCTTAGCAACATAGTTTAAGAACTTTAAAAATACTGATCATTGGAAGAGAATGATAAGGAGAAGGCAGTTAAGAGTCAATATGAAATTATTAAGGAATACTAAATGTCTGAGGAAACTAAAAAGAGTAAAAAGAGTATTTGATGAACGAAGCTTAGATAGCAGTGCAGCATTTGATGTATACTTGTACAACAATATACTTCTTTTAAGTTCCGGTAGATATGGTTACAATAAAGTACAAATACAAATAAGTTCAATAACTTGAGGATTGAGAAGAAAAGGCGTAAGGGTATATGCGGATAGTTCATGATAGAAAAACCAAGCATATGAAAACCAACTAGGAAAAAGATAGTGAGTATAACCAGGTACCTGTACGAGATGATAGTATAACTCACGAGTAAAACATGAGTTCGAAGGCCTAGAGCTCAATATGCAACCTGCAACCCTGCCGCTGTCTCGACCCTCCTGACTTCCTCGAGAAGCGCATCACGCCCTTCTTCCAACCAACGAATATATTCCACAGCTCTAAGAAGTACGCCGCTCTTTCCTGCACCGGGCCGACCTCCTGCCTTACCGTTCGCCCCATTGGCACCCGCTTTTGTCCCCGAACCCTTTGGTCTCCCGCGTGTAGGCATACCGGTGCCTGGGGGAGCACCTGCGGGGGCAAGAAGAGACGTAAGCTGGGCGTATCCATCACGGATCGCATTCCTCCGTTTTTGTTCTGACATGATATGGTTCATGCGTTTCTGGGTGAGAGTGAGTAGCTTGCGATTCCCCCTTGAGCTGAGTTTGCATTCACCGAAGGATCGGATGCAGGACTTGAATCAGATGTTGATTGAGTGAATGATTTTTTAGAAGGAGAAGACCTTGAGGATGTTTGAGGAGGAGGAACGGGGGGATGGGTATATGAATGAGATAAATGAGAAGCGATGTCCTTTGGATTGTTATTAACCTCTGCTGGAGCAAGAGCCGGGAAACCTAGAAAAGATTCATGGCCAATATGTTGAGACAGCTGTGGTAGATCGGTTGATATATTAGCGAATGAAGACGATGCATCAGCGTTAGTGAGGTCCCAGTCATTGAAGTTTTCGAGGAATTCGATGAGACCAGATTGCTCTGAAGCAGAGAAGAGTTCTGCCGAAGGGGGTACTGCCGGAGGTTCAGGAAATATGGACGGGTCAAACGAAAACTGAAAGTCGGCCATTGTCTCTAGTCGGCAACCAGCAAAAGGTGAATTATCCCGTGTGTTGTTGGATGAGGAGAAAGAGAGAGTTGGGTGGAGAACACCGCCAAGTCTGTCAGGGAAGAATGTCTCTCTCCTCTCGTCCTGAGTCCGGCTCGGGTATTCTCTTGGCCGGTGATGACTAATAGTTGTATTATGCAACAGTTGGTTATGTAATAGCTCAATGAGGGCGCTCTTTCGCTCGCTTTCAGAGTCGAGACGACTAGAGACTGCATCTTTTGTCTATCGACCTCCATCACCTCGTCTCTATACCCAACGACGACAATATCGACACAGTCAGTTCTCAAGGGCACTTCGCTGTTTTTTAATGTCTATCTGCCAGACAATGTCAAGTAACTCATTGCATAATTCTGGCCCTCAGTCAGTGGCTACTCTCCCTTCTAATCGTGGTTCAGCAGACTCTGCTTTGTCATCCAACCCTCAATCAACACAGGAAGGTACACTCTCAGCTTCTGTCTCCTCTCTTAGGGCTCTTGCTTTGTCAACCTTACGAACCAAACGGAGAAGAGAAGGTACACCTTCCCAGCAAGTCCCGGCAAAACCGACAAATCCTCGCGATTCTGCTGTTCCCAACTCGGTATTTCTCGACTATGGTTCCGAAACCAACGATCTTCCAGATTCTTCCCAATCACTGCCTTCATCTTCAAAGGATACGTCAAAGGATACGAAGGATAATAACCAACCCAGCAAACCTCAAGCTGCTGAAGAGCTCCGAGAGGAAGGTGAGATTAGTGATGAAGAAGCACCATCCGTCCCTCCTACTCCACCATCTTCAAGAGAGACCCAGAAATCAAGAAGCCACCCTCAAGAACTCTCCACTTCTGTTATCTCTACTCCTGCTATGTCTTCCCGGAAAATATATCCCCAGAAATCACCTCAAGTAGTACATGGTGAATACACAACACGAAATATCGTCCCATCGGCCACCACACAACCTCACAACCCATGGAATGGTTGGATTCCTAGTCAAAACCATGTCCGACCTGGACTGAAAAGTGAGTCACTTATCAACCCGACGAAATATATCTTGACATCATCCATCTACTGATCATCTAGTGAATATGGAGCAGTTGAATTACACTAAGGAACTCGTCCTAGAACTTTTGGGATGGGGTGTTTCTCCGGAATACCTAGTAGATTGTGGCTTAACACGGGAAGCCGTCTTTTATACCTTCACCGAACTGAATTTGAGACTTCCAAAGAATCTTGATTTAGCCGGACTTGTTCCAATAGCCGTCCCAACGAACACTTCATTACCAGTAGCCAGTGCTGGTGAACCTCTGGTATCACCGGTTTCGGGTTCTCAGTCGAAAGGTGACTATTCGAAAGCAGTATTTAACCATCCTCTCCCTCCCAAGCCATCTACTCTTTCGAGCCCTTCCCAGCCTCCTCCAGAGTCTTTGAGTGAAACTCCATCTGTGAGCACGCTTAATTTGAGTGATATGGAAGCCCAAAGGAAACTCGAATTACAAGCACGGAAAGCCGTTTTAGCTTCTCGCAAGAAAAAATCAACCTCCTCGACTCCAAGCAAAGTGGAACCTCTAACAACAACATCTACAGACATGGCGACAGCAGTGGATGACTTTCTTAATAGTATGCTTGAGAGTACCCTATCTCCAACCAATTCCGTCAACCTGCCTCTTAAACCGAAGGTATTGAGTGGCGGAGTCGCTCTAGGGGTTTCGAGTTCTACTTCATCAAACGAACTCAATCTTAGCACTTCTTCGACTCAAGATGCTATGGATGTTGATTTGGAGCTTATTCCTGGGCTTGGATCAAGTTCTAGAGCGACAAACGAAGGAGAGAACCAGAAAACTCCCATTCCTGAACCGATACAAGATTTTAAAGAGTATTCAACACCAAATGACACACCTTCATCTGAATCTTCAAGTCGGAGCAGCATGTCTCGCGAAATGTCTGAATCAACAACAATGCAACCATCATTGAACGCTCAACCTCCTAATACAAACATCCCATTCGGGATACATAAACGAGGAACAAAACGTCCTGTTGCCATGGATTTCGTTGACATGGATCAGAACATGTCGTCTTCCCTTCGCCCTAGCTCATTCCCTGTGCATCCTCCCTTTGTTCGTCGGAAAATGGCGAGTTTTGCAGGTTTAGGACGTCATATTCCTCGAAAATGTGTCATTGATGTGAGTGACAGTGAAGATGAATCAGATGATGAATCAGATATTGCCATGGAAGATAGTGAGATTTTGAAGTCGACACACTCATCATCGGAACACAGTCCAGCTATTCCAGTCTCGCGTCCGGTCTCAACCCGTACTTATGATAGTTCACCAGCACCTATCTCTAGACCAGCGTCGGCAACCACACCAGAATTGCTGCAATACGAGGCTGAAAGGTTAAAAGAACTGATCAAGAAAAGGGAGTTAGGGAGAAAAAAACTAAATGAGGTACGTGTAAAGTACTGTGATCATGTAGTCCTCAGTTCTTTCAGAGGGAATATGTCGACTCGTTGTCGTTGAAGCATTAACTTGTTGTGAATCTAGAAATCGCGTTTAGCGACAAGCACTCCTACACCCCCTTCAGGTTTATTGCTAGTCCCGCTGTCAGAGTCTTCAACAATGAGTGGACTTTCCGTGGGGACAAAGCAGGGTGATTTAGACAACAGTTTGCAAACCTCTAACAGAATGGGCAGTACCCCAACATCCGATTCGTGCGATCAAGCAGATGAAGATGCAGTAATGCAAGCCCTATCCGGTAATTAGGTATCTATACCTTCTGATTTTTTGTTCCTTATGAATTTTTGCTCTAGGCCCATTAGCCGACTCTTCAGCTGCAACTCCAATCGGTTCTCGTATATTCTTTTGATTAGAACTTGCGAAAAACTAATACTATTTATTTGACTAGACATCAAGAACCATTCCTTAGAGAACAGAAATACCGGCGAAGTTGGCAAGTGACTTTTCGAGATCAGGGACCAGCGTATCTTACAGCAATTTATAGTTTTGACTATGGAAGCGAGCGAAGAAAAGATGGCAAGCTAATCGTTCCTCTAACCTTTAGGTCTTGGAGGATTAATCCTGACTTTTCCCCTAATTTCCTCTTTCTCTTTCTCTCTTTATATCATCATAAAAACAAACATATTTAAACATCAGAATTCCGACAATATTGGGAATGATCAACAATGCTTGCCAATGAAAACAACATCTGATGTATCATTGGCTCAGGTGTGTCTCATGAATCAGTTGTAATTGACCTGGCTTGCCTTTTTCTCATGTTATTTCTCAGGTCACCTCCCAAGAAGATTCTTCGGTTTTGTTTTCTCCTTACCACTCTCCCTTCTCCTCATACCCTCTTCTCCAATCTCGTTCTCGAATCTCCGCAAATATTTCTTTTGAGACTCACTTACCCCACAGCGTATCATCATTTTCGTCGACATCAACACTAGTGCCGGATGTTCCATCTAGTACAACTCGAAAGCTAACAATCCCCGATTTAAGACCACTGAGAGATGCGGTGGTATCACGAGAAATATCAAGCGATCGCCAAATATGTCAATTTGAAATTCCTGGCGGTGGTGTTTGCCATAACAAGATCTGTACTGATATGCATCTTCGTGATCTTGAGCCCAATGGTATGTTCGCCTTTTACGTCATGCATTGATTTACTCATTACTGGTTCTTTATATATAAATATCACTTAATCTACTAAATATCTTCTAGATTCGGATACGGCCCGCTTTCTTCTTGAAACAATGTCCAGTACATTGAAGCCTTTTAGTGTTTCGGAAATTGAAAGACTCTTAAGTAAAACTCGACAAAGACTCAATGGGGTTAGCAAGACTACTTCGACATCAGTAATAGTTCAATTGGAGGATATTGTTATGGAAACTGTCTCGGCACTCGTTGGTTCCTGATTAATCGATCCTCTCTGTACCTCAAGATTTATTTTTGTATCAAATTGGTGGCCTCTCCATCGGTGTATTTGTGGTTTATGTATAATTTTTGAGAAAAAATAATTGTACTGGTAAAGAGCGCAGATGGCGCCAACTATGGGTCTATGTGGGATGGTGCGGACCCATAGTCAAAGACGACGTGTGGTTGATTTAGATGTTGATATAAAGCTTTCATTTGTTCTTGTTTTTTTTTCCCTTTGTCTCTACATAACATCCGGTTTTGGTTTTTATTAATTTCTATCGCGATCCTCTTACAGTTTCCTCTAGCTACATATATGCATACTTGGTCCAAGAAAATAAAATACCCTGTGTTAAAATCGATATTTTTGTGTGTGTGCGTGTGACTATTGTTAGTTCTGAGTTATTGTTTGAGTATGTTTGGTTCCCCACAGCCCGTTTACTTGCGATTCGCTACTATTCAATTACTTTGAGAATCGTCTACTATAACGGCAAAATTTTCTTTAAAGAGTGGCAATGGCATTTTTAAGACAAACAAAAAATTCGACTTTGCGTCTTCGTTATCCTGCCGTTTCTAATTATTGCATTTTCTCTATATGCAAACTGAATTAGGGGAGGAATGTAAAGTGAGGAAGAAGTGAAGGAATCAAAGGTCTATATCCTAAGCATATTAATTGCAATGTCGTTTTACTCCCAGAAATATCAATATTGGCGTCCCGTCACAATATGGGTTGGCTTAAGACGAGTAAGAAAAGAACACCTGTAGAGCAACTCAAGATCCGTACGTGATACATCCCGTATCTGCTTATCTTTCACTTCCCATTTCTGTTTTTACTTGTGCCACTTGCCCGTGTTGAGCGTAGCTCACTTGTTATATTGCTTTACCTGTCTCACATTAACTTAGTAATATGTCCTTATTCTGACTCCCGTTCTCTCGGTATTTATTACAGGAGCTATTGAGGATGATCAGCTATTGCACACTGTAGAGTTTCAAAACAGGCAGGAAGGACGAAGGAGTATTTGCACAGTTGCAGGTATGCGCCAACTTCTGCTTAGTTTGTCCTAATGAATAACGCCTATCATTATTAATGTGACTGGACTCTATTCTTTGCTATATCACGACGACTGTGAATAAAACTTGCTTCCTTTTACTCTATGCTTAACTTTGCTTGATAATTAATTCTAGTTTACAAATTGTATATGACAACTGAAGGGCGAACTACGAACTCAGCATGTAGAAGATCATTACGTAGACTTGGTGTTTTGATCCGTTATAAGCCCATGAACGCAACTTTTGATCAAGACTTGAGAATATGTGAGTAGCCGTATGCAATCATGATACATTATGATCAATATTCTTGCGCTATGGACGGACTATGTGCAGTGTGTGAACAGGTATTCTTAGAGTAGAGAAGCCGATACGGAATAAACTTTCACTCTTTCAAAGTTTACTGACTATTTTCTTTTCTCTAGATGTTGCCAGGGAGTTGGATGGAAGGGTAATCTTTGAGAAATCCGCGAACGGTGCTACTGCGAAAGGTATCTCTATTTACATTTTTAGTCCTGGCTTATATATCAGTCTTTTCCCTCCCTCCCCTCTTCTTCCCGGTGCGAGTTTAGTCACTTAAACTTTTGTTATGCATTTATTTGACAGTTTACCGTAAGATTGAATGCTCGGGAAGATCGGATAATATAGCTGCGCAAATGGTTTTGGATAAACTAGATGAGGTCGGTGTTAGTAGACGCCGTGCATATGCTTCTCGTGAATTGGATCTTTCCTCAGATATTGGTAAGTTCTTCCCTTTGTACAGGTATAGAATGTTGCCTGATTTATGCTCATTCGCAAAACATTTTCTAATAATATAACAGTTCCTCGTGAGCTTGAGGTCTTGGATGAACGTGAGTTTTTCATATGTTGTCAATTAGTGCTTCGCTGTCACATTCTGAGTCACATTTAACAAAACAAAGAAGAAGACCTCGTTGATCTTGGGCCTGAAGCAAATATCACAGACTTCAATACGGAAGAAATGGAAGCAGACAATTCAAATGTGGACCAACGGCCTGGTCCGTCTCAAGAGGGTAAGTGACGTAAGATTCATCGATTTGAAGACCGAAGTCGCTAAGTCCTCAGGGAAAAAAAGGTACTACTCAGAAAAGTCGATGGTCATTTGAGCCTCAGCCCAATGGAAGATTTTATAATGAGTATAACCCTAAGCCCAGAGGTAAGACTCATGCTCTCGGAGCTTGTTGTTAATGAGACACTCATTCGGCTTACTGGGTTGATTAGATGATTATGATGAAAATAATTCTTACTTTTTGGAATCAACGGAGCACCGCAATTCTCCTCCTCGGGACGAGAATCCTCGATGGAGAGGTATAAAGAATGTGTTTAGACGACTCCGATGAGTATGCTCTGCTTCCTCATAACAATCCGATTAGGTTCCGAGAGATTACTAGAACAAAGCATATATGTAGTTTGTTGGACGGACAGCATTTTCCCACACAGTATAGACTTCGTATCAGTAGACGACCCTTGTAAGAACTGAGAAAATGGTCAACCAGAGTAATAATATTATTACCATTATTACGTATATCACCAGGTAAAGCAGAAAAAAATTCTGGCCTTGTGGTGGGGTATGCATAAGCTATGTTTGAGGGCGCCCAGGGCTAAGGAAAGCCAAAACACAGGCTAATTACCCTCATTGGCATGTGGAATTCACGCTATTATGAAACTTGGGAAAGGAAATCATGATTGATTGGCTATAAAGTGTAGTTATGTAACAAAGGCCAAATGACTCGTCCGAGAGAAATCGATACAAAACCAGGTCAGACGCCACCGCCTCGCGTCATGGAATTTCAAAGTAAATTATCTCATCATGATCTGTGAAGCAGATTTCGTCTCTTCTTTTTTTTTTCAGAAAAATATGGGGTTGTTTTATGCTCCTCCATCATTACAATCGATTAAGTAAAAAAAATTAACCCAATTAGTCCAAAATTTAAAGATATTCCGTCTAAAAAAGGCCCGAGTTGATCTGGACTCTCTGATTTGTAATGTGCGCCACCTCATTTTTTTCAAGGGAGAAAGCCTTTTGAGTAGTTCTGGCCCTCATAGGTGGATGCATATACACCCAGATCTTGGACTTGACATCTCTCTCTTAGTGGAGTGCACTGCGTCGGCCGAAGTTTTCGAGCGAGAAATTATCCCAATGAATTACAAGACTGCGTACAGTGCATACGAGAAATAAGCGGTCATTTGTTAATGGTTGTCTTCATCAGGATCAAAGTATCAGGATGACAATAACAACACGTTCGAGTGCCGTCGCAGTATTTCGCAGCATTGTCATGGTACCTCTCCTCGCCCTAAACACGACCTTAGTTTACTCACTTGCTATGTAAGGTATAGGCGTTATTATGTTTCCAAAAGCGGGAATCTGTTGATCGGGCGCGGTGTTTTCTCCAGTCCAGCCATGCAACCCTCAATTCATAAATTTTCATTGTAAATTTCCAGCTGCACGCATAGGCCCAAATTCAGGCAGACTCGTTTGTCCAGACCTCATTGTTACCGGCTTACTTCAGCTTGACGAAAACTATATAATACCCAGTAGACCATGGACAACGGGTGATTCGATAATTTGGCTCCCCTCTACATCCACTGGGCCCAACGTTCTGAACCTTCTTCCTTATAACTTTACTTATTCCCTTGGTTATTCACTCTTCGTTGTCCAAAATCATGTTCCGTATCTTGTCTCTCGTCTTCGCTTTCTTTGTAGCTGTCCTCAGTATCACTGCTACTCCGCTCCCGGCGAACGGAACTAATATTGAAAAACGAATAACCCACACTGGAAGGGTAGGTCTTGTTTAACCGTATATACTCCCTGTCGGATCATAATGATATTAATGTGGTTTCTCTCAGGGAACTTGGTACAACCCCGGCCTCGGCGCTTGTGGTGAAACGGACTCTGACTCTGATGATGTCCTCGCAATCAGTGAGAGCATCTATGGTTCTGGAGGGAATTGTAACCAGGTACGCGCTTTACTGTGTCAAGGTCCTTTTGTTCGAGTTTACTCATTGAGCTTTTCTTTGTTAGTATGTTCACATTGTGAACACCGCAAATGGCAAGAGCGCGTACGGGAAAACCCGTGATGCTTGTGAAAGCTGCAGCTCAGTCGATATCGGTATGCTATGCCCTTTGTATTTCTCTGCGATTAGATTTACGCTAAACTTTATATTATTTGTAATAGACATGTCCCCATCACTCTTCTCTCAAATTGCCGATCTCGACACTGGTGAAATCACCGTCGAATGGCATTTCATGTCCAAGAGCTTCAGCCCATAAATGAACGAAGTCGAAAAAAAAAATTTAATACTCATTTCACTTCAAATCGGGTTTTAGATTTCTCATGCAGCAGGATAACATATGTACACCCCATGCAAATCCCTAGAATTAAGGGGCACTAACAGAAATGTAGTTCAAAGTAGAAAAAAGGTTTTGTATTCGTAGATTTCCATCCAGCACCTTAGACTATCGTACTATTCAATTCTCAAGCTCGTAGTCAGGTACTGCGACCTTGTTGACTAGATCTTGTTATAGAAGACAACAAAACACAGATGTCTTAAATTTTTTGTTTCCGTTTTAGTTGAAAAGATTGTGACGATTGTGACTACCTTGTATGCGTGACAAAATCAATACAGTAAAAAAAAACTTGAAGAAGACTCAAGAATTAAGATACCTAAATCTGGTTAGCTTATAAATCTTACCGAAATTCGTAAATTAGAATGAATTTATAACCAAAAAACGCTAGAGACCAAGCACCTTAATATTACAAATTTGAAAATGACTCAAGTTCTTTGTCCAATAAACTATAAATCATATACTACTGTGACACTGTAAATAAGGCTTAAATAGGCTAATCATGAAAATATGGACCCTTTCGGTTCTGTTCCCTATTTGAATTATCAAGAGATCTTAGTGCAGATATATTTCAAATATTTTCTTAGAGATTATGGTACTAGTAAATTTTGAACGTGTTGTGCTTTGCCGACGTGCCGACTGAGGCCTGTAGCTGGAAACCAAGTACCTTCAAAATTTTTGTATATCCTCCACAACTAAAACAGACCACATATATGGACCCTGATATGGCTTGGTGATAGACAATATGCGATTATATGCTCTGTAGCATAGTACAAGGGTCCCAATACATTACACATGGCCCTGTGGAGATTAGTGGGCCATGACAACGAAGCAGCATAGCGGAAGAATACTCGCGGGTAAGTATGGTTTATTTATACTAATTAAGTGAATAAGAGAGCGGAATATACTCGTGCCACAGTGGTCGTATACTTGTTCAGCAAGCTGGCTTGACTGGGGTGATATGGAGACCTCTGTACGCGTACGGCTGATATCTAGCTGATGATCGAAGACATCCACCGTTCAGTATGTATGGGAACCCGTCTTACAGGAAAGGTTCAGTAGCATATTGTTAGTAAAGTAGTGTCACACTGAATAGCGCACAATCGGTTTATCCTCCCTGGTTTCTGTGAGTTTTGCTTCCTACCCTTTCCCGGCATACTTCTTAATCTCGTTCTTAGCTAGAACTCCAACTCTACCCACTACTTCTATGAGCAATATGACCCCATATGAACCCCTAATCATGCGGTATATCGTGGTGCTTGAACAGAATTCAGATTGAGGGTGGTGGGGAATGTACAAGCAGATAAATTTCCGAGGCTTTAGGGAGGCCTGGTAGCAAAGTTTAGGGAGAAATCAGGAGACAGGTGGCCAGGGTCCTTCTTTGGGGTTTTTTTCCATATTCATACTGCTCTAGATTTTGTGTTTGGGAATGTAAGGGAGAATGAATACCTAAAAGATCATGAAAATCTCATGAGCCTAACCCCAGACCACCGTCAAAGACACCTCACTTGCACTCTTGTAGTAACACTCTGAGCTCCGATGGGGCGACCTAACCTTCAAAGGACACATAAGAAGGTATATCGTAATTGAACAGAGCCGCCGGCTTACTTAGACCTCTGGTTATCAAGATACAAGACTATACTATTAAATGTTTCCGATGCAAGGCTTTGAACGATAGTGACAGAAGACGCCTCGAGGCTCAGCGGATGTGCGGCATATGCATTCCCGATAGAAGGGAAGATACTCGTTGAAAGTGAAAGGAAGACAATCATAAATGAGATTATCGATTATAGAAGGGGGTGGTTAAACAAACTTGAATTTTCCAGAACTTGTGGCCGTTCAACGCCAAACAATGATAAAAGTAGACATATCCGAGATTTGCGTACGGGAAAAAGGGGAATCACACTCGGGTGAAGAAGGATACATGCATCACCAAGATTTAATAACAGAGAGTACTGTTTCAAGGGGTATGGGGATGCAGTTGTGGAAACGTCGAGAACTCCCACTGAAATGAAGGATAAGAGGTAATAAGAAGTCCGAAGTTGATTACGCTGCCCTAAGGCTCTTGTGGGAGGTCATAGTCCGGGCTAGGTTGCAAAGGAAAATTACCGGTCACTTTGGGGGACATCATCAGTGGTTATGCTAAACAGTGATATTTCTTTGAACTGTAAATATTTAGTCTCCGATTATATCTCATGTCGGATATGTTTTATAAAGGGACGAGAGAGACGTCCTTTAGCCCCCGTACTCGAAATCCCCCCAGAAAAATACCTCTCAAGACCTATTATCATCTCAGTTATGCTCATAACTACTGACTACTCTGAATAGGCTCGGAGCATCCGAGTTGTTCATTGTCAGTTATAGGTTGTTGTGGCTCAGAATGTTGATCCACAAAAAGTCTAATCAACATATACTTTCATTGCCGAAAAATTGCAATATCCGAACATTGAAAGCAGGTTTAAGCCACTAGTCGAGTCCTCAGTAGTTATGCTCACGTTAGTTCCTTTCTAGTTTTTGATATTGACAATAAAGTTCCATTCAATGCCTTTTTCGCCCTCACTTACACACGAATTTATTGCAGAGAAATAGTTGATGAGCATTTTGTACCGGTGCGTGAATTCCGCCTTGCTATTGTATCGGATGATTTGCTATACCACTTCCCCCCACAGATTCAATCGTTGTAATTGTAGAAAATTGACTCGGTATCTTTAAGGCAACGCCCGCCGCCTATCTTACTTGCCGAAGTGGCCACTACATATATAAACGAAACGTCGTTGAAATATAGCAGTTTAGACTCAGTCCAAAGGATGGCACCCAGTTCTCGGGTGATGGTCAGCTCTCTCGCTCCTGTAGTTAAGCCAAAGGTGACTTCACTGAGGTTAACACATGGCCGATCGAGCTCGACCCTTACCCAGAACTGAAAAAATCCGCTGGCTAGAGCCTGTTAAAAATGCAACTGCTTCTTAGAGTATTGGGTCGAGATTCCAGTCTTCATGCGAACTTGTGCCCTCCTTCGTTAGGAATTTCTCATTCACCCGACTATCTCCTCATCGATGCCGGCATCGTTCTATATGTCATAAACCTTCGTTGAGAGTCAATTTTTTTCCTATCTCCCTGGGAGATTCAGTTACTATTGTTAGTATTTGATCTATATCTGTCAAGAAATTTTCATAGTACATCGATATTAAGCAATTTTCATTATATTTTATGCTCCCAAATTGTGATTTGAAATAACGTTCTTAGCCTGCTCTTGAATCAATTGGAAAGCGTAATCTATGTGCCTTTCCTCTGTTCTTACCGCTCCAACTGCGAAGCGGATAGATAAAACTCCGTTTAGTAGTGTCTTCGTAATAGATATATCATTACGTGCATCAAGAATCTCGTACAGCTTCTGGGTCAATGCATTCTGGGCGGCAGCTTTATCCGCTACATGCTCCTGAGCACGAACTTGAAAAACTGACAAAGCGAAGCTGGGTGCTGTCACCAAAGAAAGCTCTTCACAAGCTCGGACGAGATTGGCGAAATGTTCATTTAATGCTATCCCCTAGTGAATGATTTATATCAGAGTCTAGGATCAAGCGCAGTTTTATCGTAAGTGAAGGTATCTTTATATAGCACACCTTCCTAATGTGTTCTTGGAACCCTTTTATACCAAAGCTTCGTAACACAAACCAAACTTTAAGGGACCGGAACCGCCTTCCCAGACTCAGATGCCAATTGCGATAGTCGATCACCGTTCCTTGTTATCATAGTACGATATCAAATGATGATTAAAAATATTAGTATAGAATTACACCACGTGAACGAGTAGCTCCAACAAACCTTCGTCACCATGTTTTGATCGCAAAAATTCCGGCGTGATATCTAATGTATCTGTCAAATGTTTGCGGTCCCTAACCCACATGGCTGAACAGTCGAAGTTGACAAGACCCCACTGTGCATGTAACACAAAAAGTAAAATTATCAACATTAATAAATATTTACCCAATGCAGGAACGAGCCTGAGAAGTACGAGCACACGAAATGCTAACCTTGTGAAAGTTGACGCAAAATGAATTGGCGAAGCGATTAATTTCGTCAAGATGGCATGCGCTCCGTAGTTCTGGGCAAGCTAAAACTACACCTGCCCAGGCTGCATCGACATGGATCCAAAGGGAAGGATGCTCTTGGGCTGGTCACATGCAAGTAAAAATCAGGAAGGGTTTTCTCAGAGGGGAGGGACCTTTTTCTCTTTTTTTCAGAACATTGACAACTCACCAACTTCACATATTTCCGGGAGATTATCGATAGCACCGGAAGATGTCGTGCCGATGGTAGCAACTGAGTGTACAAATTAAAACGTCCATATCCGTTTGTTTAGCTTCAAACCTTCTATTGGAAGCCTATTCTGGCCAAGTTCCTGGCATGGCTCAGAGTTAGGCTTTAAACTGTTGTACTCACTCAGGATGAATGGATGTAGACCAGCTTGCTTGTCTTCTTCCAATGCAGCACGCAAAGTACTTCCACGCAAGGAAAACTCGTCTTCAGCAGTCACCTCCAATGCACGGTCCTGCAGGCCCAATATTAGAGCTGCCTTCTTTCCGAATGAATGCGTCTGTGTCGTTGTGTAAATGATGAGTTTGCTCAAATCGACATCCGGGTGGGTGCGTGTATACAAAGAACGTGCTGCCACCAGCGCAACCAAGGCAGAATCAGAAGCTGTAGTCTATTCAGTTGTCTAGTCAATAGAAATAGAATTTCGGAAGGAAAACATCTCGATATAGTAAGAAATCCAGACCTGGAGAACACCGCCTCCGATGCCTTTCTCATTATAAAATATTTCATCAAGGCCAAAAAGTTTAGCACTCCAATCCATGACGATAGCCTCAAGTTCAGTACATGCGGGACTTGCATTCCACTAAGTAGAAAAAACGATTGTACTTGTCAACTTTGTAACTTGACAGTAATTAATTTCAACAGGTCTCTTACGTTGAAACCAGGGTTGGCAGTACTAGTAGAATACAAGTCACCAAGCATGCCTTCAAAGGTATTTGCGGTTGGGAAATATGCAAAAAAGGAGGGATGTTGCCATATAGTTAAGCCTGAGAACACGCAATTCATTCAAAACTGTCAGAAGACCTTCAAATAGTGATATTAATCAATAATTAGTGCTAGCCTGGTACTATGAAATCCTGATAGTCTTTTGTTATCGCTTGAAAGTCTTCCCCTTGTTCGGGCGCATGAGCTAGTTGCGACTGTTTTAATTCATAAGCACAACATTATAATCTCCTTAAACACCATACCAGGAAGTAGTCTCCGGAGATACCCAGGTTCTACCTTGGCTTTCACATCCCGATCTTCGATTTTAGAGTACAAATCACAAATTTGGTCAATGGCTTCATAGCCTGCTTTGCGAAATCTTCAAAAAGACGCAGCTCAGTTTACAACATTTGATGTTAAAGGTAAGTTCTCGGATTACTGTTCAATATCCAAAGGCATACCCAAAAGTCCGTTCCGAGAGAACAGGAGGGAGATTATCTACAGTATACACAAATTTTTGTATGGATTCTGAATCAGGGCGATCGGAGAAATGGCGTGATATTAACGGTACGTTGTACATAGCATTATATAATGGAACTCAATCAAAGTTAGTCATCAATTCACTGACCTATGCTAGTTCAACCTTCGTGTAGTTTTTGAGCTATTTTTGTATCAATCCGTCTGAAATGGGTCACTTACATAGTTACTTGGAAAAATCCCTTTTTTCCCTTTAGAATCGTAGCCTATGGGTATATGAGTCAGAAGATTATGAAGGTATTCCCGTGGTTTAACCCGATAAAAGGATGAAAGCAGTAGATACGCATATAAAATGTTAGCTTACCTTCCCACCAGCCATCTGCATAGTTTTGTCCGCCTTGGGGCCCCGCAGAGAGTTCATAGGTTCCCCCTTGCTCAAGATTAAGTTCGTCCGATCCCCCCGCTTTGTAGTCATAGATAGCCCTGACTTTAAATGGCGATCAAACTGGTATTCACACATTTCCGAGGATTACCAAAACTTACCAATCTGTCCGGACCCTCGGATATTTGGCTTCGTACTGATTGGGATCTTGGGTGCATCACGACTTCCGTGATTATCTTCTATTACTTCTACATAGGATGCGGGGATTAACCCTTTTTTACCCTGAGGGTCGATAACCTTGATCCAACCCGAGCCGTCATCGTCTTCTTCGATTTGTATTGTCATGCCCTCTATCACGTCTTGTCAGAAGGGTTTATATTTATACAAAATGAATATATGTCACCTGAAACGGCTAACTCATGAGCAGAAGACGGGATAAAATCATACAGAACCCTAGCAGCGGGGAAATGTTCTGGAATGGGTTGAGGTTGAGGCTGAATTAAGGAAATACGACTTGACGCAGTCGCCGTTGGTCGTATTGATGCTAAAAACAGACGTCTACTTAATTATTGGAATGAAAAATAATTTGAAGTATACCTTGAGAGCCTGTTCGGGATAATGTCGAATTGGACCCTGTAGTAACCTTTGAAGTGCGCGTCCCTCCGCTGCAGTTTGCGGGAACCTTAAGAGCGGATAAAGTCGGTGATTTGTATTAATGGTATTGATTTTGTAAATCACCTTCAATTCACACTTTGCATGAACGCATAGTCCACAGGTTTTGCAAGTTTTTCCTTGCTTACTCAGACCCCATATGGACGACTGGAATAGAAAATAAATCGACTTAACAGAAAATCCTAAAAGAAGTCATACCTTACAATAGCCGCATGTTGTTGGAATTGAGAACGATGTTGGTTTGAAGGAATGGGGGCTTTGTGACCCTTCGTCACCTGTACATAGCATGAGAAAAGTTCTGGGGCTTGGAGCATTGATAACGCTTACCTCCTAATGAGTTGCTTATGGTTTCAATTTCCGCGATCAAAATAGATGCAGAGAACTCAAGCAACGTTAATTCCTGTTGTACGCCGAGGTAGTCCTAGTGATGCATTTTTATTACAATCCAGTTCGGAAATAAGACACAAAATGCGAACATTCATAACGTCATCTACTGAACCAATACTCCGATTTTTCATGTATGTAGTCAGGATATTGAACATCTTCTCTGTATCTCGATCTGAATAGCGCGATAAATTCAATTCATCCCCTCCAATTTGATTTTAAGTACCTACTCTTGATGTCAATTTGTCTTTGTGTCTCTTCCAGTTTCTCGCGACAACGCGTAAGTTTGTTCTGCAGGAAGATCTTTGGTTCTGATTCAGTCGCCATTTCTCCTGTATCATAATAACCTGCACATGGTTCCCAGCCCCAGTCATTTGGAACGGTGAACATGCGCGTATTATAAGCGATGAAGAGATCTTGATCAGAGGCTGCATTAACCTGGCCTAAAGTTTCTTGGACACTATTCACCCGATTTTGGAGTGTTATCAAGTGTTTAGTATGTAATTCGTGACCTTGTCTAAGAATTCCTACAAGACCTGTGATCAAGTTCTCTTGCTGGCGTTCTAAGAAGATGGATCAGTTATGAATCCTCATATCCATATGCTCGCTTACGCATGTTCTGGAAAAGAAGATATAAGTAACCGTAAAGAAGTGCAAGGAACGTGACGAACGTCTTCTATCAGAGGTAAATCCACATTATAAAACCGGTCCTTAGTTTGGTTTGCTATAGCCGTAGCAATAATGTAGGTGCTGGGAAAATATAGTTAGTAGAAGTCTCAGTAGATAAAATCTCCTTATACTTTTTGCTGTTCCGCATGTCGACCATTTGTGAGTCAAATTGCTTAGCAGCTCGGCTTGCGTGCTTGTCATCTTGTGAGCGATCCTACGTATTGAAAAAAAAAGTGCGTTTATGCTGTGAAAGTTAGCTTAATAAGGGAAGGAAATACCTGTTTCTTCCGGTAGGATTCAATTTCAAGGCACTCCTCATCGTACTAAAAGACGATTTCAGTGTTCTGCCAGAAGAAAATGTATAAGAAGAGACGAGAACCTTTTGTTTCATCTAGAATGGTGTCTCAAGTTAATCAAGCATTTCTCATAAAGGCCTGGGCTGCACACCTTTATACGCTCTGCGTATATCTTATCTCTATCCGATAAAAGTTTTTGATAGAATTGATACTGCTTGCTTTTCATATCCTCATGCTTTTTCTCAAGGGTTCTTGTAGCGTCCGCGACTTGTGAAATTAGAACTTCTGACAGAGAAGCATGGTCCTGGGATGTAGCCTCGAGAGAATTGACTAACTGGCTATATGCTTTGTCAAATGTACTAAGAGAGACCATCAGCGCACTATCAACATATACGCAGTGGTTTGATAATCATACCTCATACGTAGAGCGGCATCATCCAAAGTTTTTGATGGTTCGTCTCCAACAACAAGTGACGCTATACGCTTGTTTCTCTTTTCCGAGGCCCTCTTTGCGAGAGCGGCAAGCTTTGTCGCGTATTCTTTTTCTAAAGCCGCTCGGTCCTTATATATCTCTCTGGTCTGTGTAAGATCCAATTCTCAGTAACTACTATATCACTCATATTGCTCACACGGATAGACGTACATCACTGAGAAGTCCGAGTTGCGAATCACAAAGCGCGACGATACGATCGACTTGGTCCTGGCGTTATTAGCCATTTTACCATGTTAGCTTTCCGAAATCTGAGCATGCTTACTGGTAAAGATTGCCCAAAGGATTTGGGAGTGGCCATGATGATGACACGAAGGATATTCAGGTCGGAGATTGAGCCGGCTGCGCCAGTAACGCGTAAAGCACCCGTGGGAGAATGTCGATCCGGGACCAGTCTCCGGCTATAAGAGGGGCTCCTCCTACTTTATCATCTCTTTGGCGTTCACATCTGCTCACTGTTCGCCATGGCGTTTGCGTTGCCGATGCCTCTGCTTGCTATGCTCTTCGTGATGACCGTGCTCTCGGCCATTGTCAGAGCAGTCCCTGTGGTGATAAACGATTTGAAAAGGGACGTTGCAGACCCTCCGGTAACGACCCCGAATGCATCTACAGTATGGGTCGTCGGCGAAACGCAAACAGTTGTCTGGTGAGCTTCGTTTTCATCAGCTTATAAAGTATATTCTTAAGAGTATCTTAGGGATACTTCTATTTTACCATCCCAGATCACTAACACGTCTGGGACTATACTTCTCGGTTTCTTAAATGATACGACAAGTGGTGAACATCTAATGACTAGTAGGTAAAAATCATCTTGGAAAAACACTGGCCTCTCATCACGAAAACTCTTAAGATAATCCCCTTGCCAAAGGCTTCGATATTAGGTCCGGTTCTGTGGACATTGTTGTTCCCGATGTTGAATCAAGAACAGACTATATTATTGCGCGTGCGTGTATTGACCCCATGCCCATATCATTATCTTACCGGATTTGTATTAACTTAACTAGTCCTCGGTGATTCCGGGAACATCTCAGATAAATTCACTATCAAAGAGTCTTCAGGGGCGACTTCCGTCGTCACTACAACGTCTACTTCTTCTGCAAATGAATCCACTTCAACTACAACTTTTGCAACAGATAGTAAGACTAGCCCCGAGGTAACCTCTACTAGCAGTATATTATCCGCATCTGTCTCCTCCCAGCCGGCAAATACTCTATCCAGTGAGATATCTTCTACGATATCAACACCGAGTATAAGCACGTCCCCAGGCACTGCGGTTGCAGCTGCTTCCTCTGTCACTGAGACTAGTGGAGCTATGAGAATGAGGAGGGTCTGCGTCATGAGTTTACTTACACCTGTGGTACTAGGACTTCTCCTTTGAGCGACACCTTTTTTCACGACTTTGCACTATATTTATGATATCTTGATTCTGAACGATTAACATGAACTGATGGTCGGATTCTACACATGAACTATTTATGATAAAGCATTTTTGGTTTTGTTGATGAAACACACCTGTATTCGTAGTTTGAGCATATATATATTTGACGCTTTTCTTTTAATGTATGTGGCTTGGGATCGGTAAATGCCGATCATGACAATGTTACCAAAATAGGAATCTGTCCGTCGCTCGTCTGAATCGTCATCTTGTACTTGTCGGTTCCACGTTCGACGACGACGTACACAACAATATACTAACAACGACAACAAGTATTGACTGTAGCCGCATGTCGGCACGAATACGGGACGTATGGGCGTCCAATCTTAATGCTGAAATGCGTGTCATTCGTGATCATATCGAACGATATCCTTTTGTGGCCATGGTAGGTAAAGCCTGCTTGGGTGGTTATTGCTTAGTCTGTCTAAATGATTCTGACAATATCTCGGGCTCAAACTAGGATACAGAATTCCCTGGTGTCGTGGCTCGTCCCATTGGCGCATGGAAGACAAGCTCTGATTATCACTATCAGACGATGCGCTGCAATGTCGACCTTCTTAAAATCATCCAAGTTGGGATCACACTCACCGACGCTGAAGGGAATGTTCCCGACGATGTGTGCACTTGGCAATTCAACTTCTCTTTTAACCTGGCCGAGGATATGTACAGTCCAGAGTCAATCGAGTTGCTACGGGAATCCGGAATTGACTTCAAGCGACATTTGACTGAAGGAATTCAACCTAATGATTTTGCCGAGTTACTGATTACCTCGGGACTTGTTCTTTCTGACGAGACGACATGGGTATCATTTCATAGGTATGTTCTCTTTCGAAAATTTACTTGAGACTTTACTGACAAGAGGATGGATTCAGTGGATATGATTTTGGGTATCTCGTAAAGTTGTTGTCATGCATTCCATTGCCAACGATGGAAGAAGATTTCTTCGAATTATTCACTTTATGGTTTCCATCTGTATATGATATTAAGTATATGATGCGAAGCTGCAAAGGTCTAAGGGGTGGTCTAAAGGATGTAGCTGATAAATTGGATGTATGTCTCTCCCTTGACCTCTGCTCCTGAAACAAAGCGTTTCTCACGTCCTATAGGTACTCCGCATTGGACCTGCCCACCAAGGTGGATCTGACTCCCTTCTGACTGCTCATGTCTACTTTAAGATGCGGGAAATTTATCGTGATGAGCTACTTCCGGACGATGAATACAACGGTCGATTATATGGGCTCGGTAAGACCGTGCAGCTTACAAATGGGACGATGGATACACAAAATGCCCATGGGTTTGTGTCATATGGACGAAGTGCCGTAACAAGTGCGGAGCGCGAAAGAACACCCCCTCGGGAACAAGTTCCAAGCGTAGGCCAAAATACACAATCACCGCCACCAGGTCAGGCTGGTATGAGTCTCGGAAGTGCCGCAGGCATTTTGAGTGCTACAGGGCCTAGTCCACTTGCCAATCAAGGTGGACCGGGATTGGGTGGCGGTTTCACAAATGCCTTAGGCTCACCATATGGTGCAATCCCTGTCAACGTGAATGGGGCATATCATTTACGGCAGATAGGTGTAGGAGGGGATCGATGATGTGGATCCGTTGTAGATGGTCAGTTTCATGCTAGATGAAGATGTTCCGTTGTTTGACCTTTGCATG
The DNA here is from genome assembly GCA_002287475.2 of Pyrrhoderma noxium. Lineage (NCBI taxonomy): Eukaryota > Fungi > Basidiomycota > Agaricomycetes > Hymenochaetales > Hymenochaetaceae > Pyrrhoderma > Pyrrhoderma noxium. The sequence goes on along the minus strand of CM008257.1, from coordinate 875,640 downwards.
GTGTATAGTATGGTTGCTGTTTCGGTTTGGGTTGTGGACTTGCTCTTATTATAACTGTATCGAGTGCCATATACTCCTCTCGCTTTGTATCCATTTGATGTCTTAATTATTTATCATCTATAAATTCCTCTCAATTTTCATTTTATACTTAAAACAACTTCTCTAGAGCGATGTCTGCAGCATCATGGCAAGATAAATTATATTTCCGACGACGAAGGTATGTTACATAGAAATCACTAGCAAAGCATATAAAAAACGAGATAATTTTACATGGTACATGCATTCACACATGTTTAATTAAGAGGAGTTGCAGAAACTTAAGATAGTTGGAGGGGTATGAGTACTGCCTCCTCAGAGTATATGACGAGAGACCACTCCAGTTGCGGACGCCTATCAACCCGGGACTCTAGGGAGACCAAGCTGACTGGCAAGCTCTTCAAGTTCTTTATCCGACATGGAAGCGATGTCACTGTTGCTTATTTTTCTTGGGATAGAAGGACCACTAGTTTCATTGTTTGTATTTCTTATTCCCGACATTGGTGTTTCCCAATTGAACTGTACTATTTGATCTTTAGACACCGCACTTTGCATTGGTTTCGCTATTGCGACCAGAGCTGTGTTTTGTTTTTGTCTCATATTTCGGGGCCCTTGATCCACTATTTGAAGTAATAGCATGAGATCAAAATATAAGTTGGTACATCAGAGTGATGGAGCTTGCCTTTCTGCTCACGAATAAATCTGTCTTCACAAGCCCTTCCCTTACATGCCAGTCTCATCTTTGCTTCTCCATATATATCTCCCCTTGAATAAGGTGAGTCGATTCGAATGAGGCCTCTGAAAATGAGCTTTGATACACATATCGATATGTGAGCGGGCCAACTAGAAATACGACATTGTGGAACATCCTTCGGCCAGCCAATGAGACAGAATCCCCGGCCTAAGTTTGAGATCCAGGTTTCTGGAGACTTTATTCGCGGGTAAGTATGATTGTAAGGATATTTACTTGAGATTCATAGCATTATACCTTGAGAAAATCCTTTGGAACGCGTGTATAAGGGATTTGGCTGAAACGGACTTGCACATCGCGATTTAGTAACTCCAGTAAAGCACGTAATATTATTCGAGAAGCAGCTCTCTTCTCTTCAATGGGATCCCTTTTTATTGCCCTTTCTAATACATATTCCCAGTTCTCATCATAACAAGTGGGATCCGAGCACTGGAGAATGTTACTCAGGAAAGTAAGAGATAATAGGCCAGAGCTTAGTAACGCACCTTTGCTATTGTTCTTCCATTCCTCTCAGTTACGATAGATCTCCTCATATCTTAGACCGCATAAAGAAGATAGTATGGCGTATTAATTATGTCCCTAATTCTGGGGATATGTCAACTTGAATAAAATCATATTTGGGCGGAGTTGCAGCTGAATTTGAAATATGAAGTCGTGAGAACGAAGTTTCACGATCACGTTTTTCGTGTCTCTAATTTTTATTTATTTACTTCTTGATCTTGTATCAGCTTAATTAGTGACCAAAACCACCGATATTAGTATAAATATGAGATGTGGCTACTAGCGCCTTAATCTTACCCCCCAAAAACCTCTATCAACCATCACCCCCAAGCCTGCCCCTTCTCAAGTATAATGCCTCCCGGCACCCCATATAACTCATTCGTTAGACCATATCCAATTCGTGTGGACGAGTTTACAGTGCCACGGGATGGAAGCCTTACAGTAGCTGCCCTCCACCTGTTATCTCATACGCATTCGGACCACATTATTGGGCTGGACGCAAAATCGTTTGCTTCTGTTGTCATTTGTTCTGAAGATGCTAAGGAAATGCTGCTAAAACATGAAACGTACAAAGCAAGATATCTCAGACAAGAGGAATATCTGCTTGAGAGACAGCGAACATTCAAACACCTTCAGTATACGGTGCAGACAAACGAAAATGGGCCCCTTAATATAGATCTTTTAGTGAGTAATACGCAACTGGTATGCATATAGTCTAGTTTATTTACGAGTGGCCAGCGTGCGCTACCTCTGAACGTACCCACGACGTACGAGATATCACACGGCGAATGTGTGACTATCACCCTGATCGATGCAAATCACTGCCCAGGTGCTGTTATGTAGGTATTATCCAATTACAACTATGGGAAACATTATAACTGTGTGTAGGTTCTTGATCCAGGGATCCAAAGGCACCATACTTCACACAGGAGATTTCCGCGCGGAGCCTATACTAATTGAAACGATAAGAAACAACCCTTTCCTTAAAAGGTATCTTGTAGACCAGAGGCATCATGAGACGTTAGATACAATTTATCTCGATACGTCATGTATGCTCAGGACTTTCACTGTGCCTACGAAGGTGAGAGTGATATCTTTTTATCGATTCCCCCACTAAAAAAAATTTGTAGACAGAGGCTACGGATGGTCTTGTTGAGCTAGTAAAGATGTACCCTCCAAATGTACGTTTCTTTATAAACACATGGACCTGGGGGTACGAAGACATCCTGAAGGCTATTTCGAAAGCGTTTGGGTGTAAGGTAAGGATACGAGTTACTGAAGCCCCGATCGTTACTTATGAAACTTTGGTAGATTCACGTAGACCGGTACAAGTATGAAATATACTCAAACCTCAGTGACGGAGTATTACGCGAATCACTAACACAAGATGCTGATTCCACCCGGTTTCACGCCTGTGAGCGCTTTGCAAGATGTACACACGTTCAGAAGACAAACCCAAATGTCTTCTACGTGAATCCCGTGAACATTAGCGGGATGAACTGGGAATTATATATCAGTCAAGTCAAAGGAGAAATACGAGGAAATTATTACCCAAGAAGCTTGGTAAGTAACTATGTTTAGTTTGCATTGGAGTTTTTCTTTACTATTACCTTCTCAGATGGTCCCATTACACCGACATTCGCCTTTACCGGAACTCCGGGATTTCGTTAGTTTATTCAAGCCTAAACGTCTTGTACCAAATTTCCTTCACCCCTGTTTAATGGGACTCGACTGGGCGTGCATGCCTTTAATGTTTGGTAGGTATATAGCTGACGATGGAGCGAAACGTATGAGGAATGAAATACCTATATACGTCACTATGGAGGAGTTGCAGTTGGAGGGGGTCATAGAGGACCTAGAGCTCTCTAATTTTGAAGGCCCGAATGGGACTCAAAATCCTAGCACTGACGTCACCAATTGGACAAACCAACCTGGAGATGAAGGTGGGAATACAAGAATAGGTAATTTGGTGACAAAAATGCTGCCATTTTTACCCGGGGGTCTAGCAACATTATCTCGACGTTTGTTAATGGATTCTAGGAAAGAACATAATAAAAAGTCAATGATTGAAATCGAAAAAGGACAATACGACAGTTCGAGTGATGAAGAAAGCTATGGAAGGACTGCAGAATTTCTTTTTGGAGGTCATTTGAGCCAACCACATTCGTCAGAAGCATCCATAGTTTTTGAAGATAGCAAAGAAGATCAAGGAGCAGCTCCTAAAGAATCTTCAGAGAATATCAGCTTTGAAAGCATCAAAAACCCATCTTCTCAAGCTATTGTTCCTCCATCAAGCCCCGACTTGGTTTTGAGTGGTCGATCACAGGATGACGATGATAAATGGTTATTGAAAGATGTCAATAATGTGCTTGAGGATTGGTCCCCACATCGGCTTGCGTCTTCCGTTATCTCATCAATCGATGCCAAGATCAAAGCAGAATTCACGCAAGCGTCATCTCGTAAACAGGCAGATGCTGGTACAACGTCTTTTCCAACGTCCTTAACCCAGCAAACTCAGTATCACATCCGCTCGAGCTCTCCAATGGCTTCTGAATTTTCCACCCCTGCTTCGTCTTTGTCCATCGAACCATACGGTTTCAACTCGAGATTAAGTTTAAGTCAAAGGAGTGAAATTGGTTCTGACAATGGAACAAACTCCAGCCTTATTCAACGATATAAAGGCAAGGAAGAGAGACAGCTCAAAAGAAAGACTATCGCTCAAAAGCTGAGACTCGCTCGCCCCGATCTTGCCGCTCGTAAGATCAAAAGTCAAATAAGATATCAAGACCAGAGAAAGGAATCTAGATCAGAAATCGGTTCAAAGGATATACCGTGTTTCAACAAAGAAAATGATGAAATTCCGTTGAATTGGGAACGGATTCGACTACTCGAGAAGGATATTCAGGAGGATTTAAAGGCGGGAAGAGAACCAAGGTTACCGGCACTTAAATGTCTCCTTGAGAGTTAACAAGAACAAATCGGCTAGTTTGATGATACTTATTTATTCGTTTCTTTATTTTACTGCTTCCGATCATGTGCTCACAACTTGTACACTTCTTACTTCACGGTATGCTATAGCAGCTCATGATTTGCATTGACATTCAAGACCCAATTATCTTTATTTTATCACCTATTACATTTCTCTACTCGGCTGTAGGCTAAAATATTTCCGTTTTACAGTATATACCCTCGGTACCCTCGTAATTTTTTTTATCAACAACTAGATTTCGTAATGCAATTGATGTCATCATCTATTTTTCGCAACCTGGTGCCTTCTAAAAATAAAATGGATCCAATTTGGGAAGCATATGACTTCAGACCCTCGTTTTGAGCTATTATTAGACAGTCGCAGGTTCCTCATATAAACTGACTGCGGCTGCCGAAGGAGATGCCCCACACTCCCCTCCTGTTGCATTCTTCCCTTCTCACTGGTGAGAGCTCTTTGGACTTTAGGGGATTATATTGAATTAGACTAAAGAAAATTGCAGAAGATTCTACTTCTGAGTTCCTGAATTATATTTGCTGTTGACCAAACACACGTTCTACAAGCTCGCCATGAACACCTCTCAAGCCAACGTTTCGAAGCCAGCTCGCGCTGTAGTTGCAGAGCAACCAAGTCAGGGCATACAGATGGGTATGTTACTCGGTACTATTGATATATTTAGGTCTAAACACTAACGCCCATAATGGATATATTTATGTGTTCTATCCTCATTAACTGCTTCTCTTGCATTGCGTCCTCCAACACTTTCTTTGAACTTGACTTCTGAGGATAGTTCCCACTTTAGCTCCCACTAGTAACCACCAGCATCAACATCAACACGAGGGTCGGAAGGCCATGCGTATCCGCGGAGGCGGGGCCGCTAGGGTGAGTGACGTTATTTTCAAATAATTACAAACGTGTTGTCCTCGTTCCCCGAACCTCTTTTGATGGTTTACTATCTCTATAAAATGATCTTTTGGAATATGAGATTACTTGAAGGTCCATCGTGTCCCGGACTTTCTTGAGACCTCTGTATGCGCAGCTTGAGAACAAAATTCAAGCTCCGATCATTTATAGATGGGAGAAGACCGTAACCACATTTTCTTCCCACCCAATGTACAATATCTTTTACCCATTTCTCTTCATAATTATCATCGGCGCCCATCTGCTTTTCCATTCCATTTGCTCTTTCCAAGGGTTGGATGGCTCAGAGATACTGATAATGATTGCCGATCCCTTCCTTCTTTATCTTCAGGACTGTTTCCTCGGAGCAATAGAATGTTTCCTCTGTTTTGGTAAGCAAATCTTCACTCGGTTAATTTAATTCATTGTTTGTTGATTGGTATTACTTGAAATAGAATGCTGCAAGGTAAGATGACATGTGTCATTAGTGAACGGTTAAAGGTTGTTTAAGGATTAATCCGGACATATTTTTTTTCTAGGATTGCTGCGAATGTTGGGCGGATATTATTTGTTGCCCTTGCGAGACTTGCGCAGACTGCTGCTACTAAATCGCCCTTCTAACCGTTTTGATGGGGTGCCTCCGGGCCGAGGCTTATTCAGCATAAACTGAGTTTCGAACTGTTTCTTCTTTGTATTCTATAACATAATGTACTTGTACATTACGGCTGTTAGGACTCTAATTTTTGTTAAAAAATACCTAGTTATTTGTTATAAACGAGGCGTCGCTAGGGCTTGATAGCCTGTGGATAAAATGTGGAGCCATTTTGATTATTCTCATGCTGCTACTAGAAACATGAAACTTCTATCGGTGATCTTCGCGACCTGGGGAATGAAGTCTGCTAGAGTCTTATTGTCCTTTTAGTATAGTCGGTAGTAAGAAGTGTATAAGAGCCCAATGCAAAGAGAGAGAAACGAAGTCTGAATTGAAATGAATTACACTTTCGTGCATGGCACTTGAATCTTATCCATTGTTTACTATTCCCTGCGCGATCTGGAGCTTCTTCATCAGTAAACAGAAGGACCTTGCGCCGCTGTAAGGCCCGATATAGCTTTATAAGAGTCTAATTTCCGGGTTGTTAGAATATCATGATCATAAAACCGTTAAATGAAGTGTGAAGGGCAGTGATTAAGGAAATACTCTGTAATCTCGGAGCCACAGCTTTCGCGTAAAATATTCTGCTATTATTATCTAGGGGTTCTTCATCAGACAACAGAAAAGAAAGAGAACCTCTTGATCGCAAGAATAGTGTTGAACATTTGACCATAAACAGTATATTCGAGCTTTATGTTTCCAAGTAGCTCTAATTCCCTCCTAATTCATACAAGCGGACAAGCTTGATGTCGAGAAGGGACAACTCTTGAGTTGGCAGCAAACGATAAGTGTGATTGATTATCGTGAGGGTTTTAATGTGCCCCTTTGTATTTCAAATTGGCCGTAAGTTATTTGACACGATTCTCCGGATTCACAGACTTTTTTAGACTAGCCCCGAAGAACTGCCAAGTCAATACGAATTCAAATACAAACGAAGAAGTTAATTTTAACGCCGCAGCCCCGGCCACATTGTTCTCTCAGCATTGGTTGAGTATGTTGTATTATCACGATGCATTGAGGAGAATGTGTGTTTTGTAAAAAATGACAGGAGCGGGAAATTTTAGGTCTCAGGCTTCCCTGCACTTCTACCCATGGAACACTTGAACAACTCTTTGCTTCACTGATTCATATAGGACAAATCCTCGGCGTCTTAAGATGGCATTATATGTTATTTTGTAAACGGGGGTGCTTTACTACTTCGTAATACGTCCAATAATGTACACTGTCAGAATAAAGGGTGGCCGAGACTGTGATCATCGCAAGCTTCTTTGGGGAACTAATCAGAAGCAGTACCTACCCCATCTCATAAAATTAACTATCATGGGTATTGACAGCATAGGTTCCTCATGCTGGTAGTATGGCTGCCAGCTCAGGGGATGGACCTTTGCACGGCGTGTGTCGAACTGGTCGAGGCTGGGTTATTGCCAATGATCGAAGCCACATTCGGCTGATGAAAGCTTTCCGTTTTCGGACATCAGTTACTTCCGTCGGCTGACCCTTATAAAGCCCCCACTCACGAACTATATCCATCTTCACGCCCTTGCTGACCACGTCCCCTCCTGTCCCGGTCAAGCTCGACGCTGACAAAAAAAGCAGAAAAAAAAGAATAACCATATTCTTACGATCCATTTTTACGACTAGACAATTACCCCTTTTATTATGTTTCGGGCAATGTCGTTCATGAGCACTTTTGTCAGCCTCCTTCTTGGATTTTTGATTCTTATCACGCTTGATGGAGCTTCTGCTTTGGCGCTCCCAGCTCCCGGGGAGGTTAAGATAGTTAAGAGGGATGTGTGGGCACCGCCTGTTACTTCACCAACGGTTGGCACCGTTTGGCAGGTTGGAGACACGGTGCAGGTCACCTGGTGGGTAAATGCTATCTATCTATCTCCTTATCTCTGAGAGGAGTCTTGCCTTCATATTAATGATTAATGAAAACGGTGCTGATATATTGGACGTTAATTTAATTAGGTCGACAAAAAATCCTCCTAAAGAACTCACGAACAGCATCGGGAAGGTCGTACTTCGTACTTCTGACGGCTTTGTGAAAGGTCAAGGGGGATTGAACGAACCGCTTGCAAGCAACTTCTCTATCTTTGATGGGTCTGTGAACATCACAGTTCCGAAAGTCCCCGCGAGGGGAGACTACCAGGTCATCTGTAAGTTATTCTATCAGCTCTGAATCCATTTATTTATCCGTCTGTTTGTTTGTATATGAATCAATGGTGGCTGACTGGGTGGATATATGCGTTTATTTATATTCAGTGTTTGGTGACTCGGGCAATACTAGCCCTTACTTCACCATTACGAGCCCGATGCTTGCTGCAATGGCCGACTTTGCGTTGAGTAATTAAGTGGTACGAAGGCGCAGTGAAGAGTCTGGTTATTTAGACCTAGACCTAGATATATTGTATTTTGGCTTTTACTCAAACCTCCGAGCCCAACCCCTGTATATGCTAAGGATACAATGAGAATCGCTACTATCTGATGTTCCGCGTTTTTGTCCCCCGACACAGTCTTTTTTTTTTTTTTTTCATTTTGTATTACTAGATGGACGTTTTTGAGAGTTTGCTTATTTCCCGTTTTTATGGGGAGACGTCGATGGACAAAGTGTAATACATGTACTTAGCATTTTGATAGGGCAGCTCTGTGTGTTTGTTGTTCTTTGGAAGCCTTTATATTATTTATGAATCACGCACCTCTAATCTTGAAAAAATAAGGATTTTTTTGTTTGCGCGAGCCAACACAGAGAAAGAAAACATTAATAAAATCTGAAGCAGGGATCAATGGTGTTTGATATGCTAGCAAAATGTAAATACTAAATTGTGGCCGGCCGCCTATGCCTTGATTAGTATCCAATAGTCTTTATGTGGATTCGCTGGAGTGATGTGTCCCGGAGCTCTGCTGAACCTGGGGACAAAGGCGGTTGCTATCTATGGAGATTAATTTGTGTATTATTATATATATACTCTTTGAAGACATTCTCCGATCCCCTCATAGTTTTCTCCAATACTCAGTAACGAGCTACGATATACAATTCAGTTGTTGTCTCATACACTAATTGTATATATTATTGAGTAATCCCCATTTGTCGTCGTATCTTTCAGTTTTAGAATGTTCCTATGGGACAAGGATTGATGAGCATTTCTGTAAAGGCCAATAATTGCAAATTTAATGTGAACATCGAGCCTCATCCGGCTTCGTGTTAACATTTTAAATTTGGTCGTTATGGGTCAAAGTAAGAAGGCGGCATTAACCTTATATTAGTGGATGACGTAATATGCCGAGCACGTGCGGTTCTATTTGTTTATTTATTTGTTCTACTTCACCATATCTTGTTCTTATTCTTGTTCTTGTGCTCTTACTTCGTTCATACCCTTATCCTCCTTTATCCGAGAAAAGATGGAAATGGAAATAGATGACGATGCCAACCATGGACTCGCCCTCCCAAAGCAAGAAGAATACAAACTCGCAACACCTCAATGTAATAAGGTATGTTTATTGGTTTTAACTTTCGAGGGGTGACAAGTTTAATGATTACGTCCCAGTGGAATTCAGAACGAAAGGATCCCCAATACTACATACACAAAGCAGAAGCCTATGAACAGCAAGGTAGTTTTCGAAAGGCCTATGAGGAATTGACGAGAATGACTACATATTATCCGTCACTGCCGCAGGTAAATTCAGTAATATTCTTACTGTTTTGTATGGATAAACTAACAATAAATCTTTGAATGAAGGGCTACGTTCTCTGTGTTCGTCTCTTATCCAAATATAACTATGACAATGCTTCATTGAAATTGACAAAACTCGCCCTTGAACGACTTGACCATTCAAATACGAATGAACGGATGGAGCTTGAAGATATTATGGTTCAGACACTAGAAAAATTACGGACACAGAAAAATCCCTTTGAAAAGCTTCCTTTGGAGTTATCTGTTAGGATTTTTGAGGAAGTTTCACAAGGTTTAATCTGGACTTCCTACAGAGATACCCTCAAGACGCTGTGTAGTGTTTGTCATCTCTGGGGATCCATTGTACGTGGCACACCTTCGTTATGGCGAAATATTGTGGTTTTCAAGGGATTATCGCAAAGGTGCCTTGATGCGTGGATTTTACGCGTCAATGGGCTTTGCACGTTACTGTACATGAGCGAAAGGGACGGCTGTCCAAAAATAGATAACGTATCAGAGAAATTCTGGGCATCCATTAAAGTTCTTTACTTAGACTATTGTCTGGGTTATAGTGGACCTTTTACGAAAATACTTCCTACAGGCGCTTTTGGACATTTAGCTCCTACTGACCTCACCATCAAGGCTAATGATAGAGGCAACACGGCAACCACATTTTGGGACGGAATTATGGATACAAACACGTCCAGATTAAAGAAAATTGAATTATTTGCGAAAAACTTGCCATGGAACTATATTGGAGCGCTCACCTCATTGGTCTCTCTCACCTTACATGGCTTTTGCCCTGTGCCCAATCTCATCAGTTGTCTTTCAAATCTTCCTCGACTCCTAACGTTGTCCATACAAGATGACTATGGTGATGCAAACGATGAATACGGAAATGACGCATGTGTCGATCTTAATAACCTTTATTACTTAAAAATCAACTCAGAGCGCCTGTCAACCAGAAGAATACTCCGTCGGCTTCGTTTTCCTCGTCTCGAGCAACTCTATATTCAAGACGGGTTTTCAGAATATATCGAAGATTTAGCAGATCATGGTGATGCAATATCTAACTTGACCTGCTTTTCGGTTTGCGCCTGCGTCGTCCCTGCCGAGAGTTTTATAGATATAATTCGTCGATTACATAAACTAAAGTGCCTATTTATTCGTGGCTGTAGCTTCGAGGGGAATAACAGTAATGGGGTTATAGATGCTCTTCGGACCGGAAAGCTCGGCGCTGTCGAAGTTGATTCACAGATTCCTTGCCCTCTATTAGAGGAATTAACCATATCTCGTCTGGAACTCAAGGCTGGACCAGTAATACGACTTGTGCAAGCACGTTTACCCCCGCTTAGGGGTTTACCTAATGATTTCCATCAAGTTAATCGTGTTGACTCTTCAGCTCGTTCACCATCTTTTGCAGTTTCACCGATACGTTCCCTGACTCTACGTTCCCTTGATTCATTTGATGCAAAAGCCCTCCCCTGGCTGCGTGCAAATGTACCAAGTTTCGTTTCTGAGTTGTCGGAGAAACCACATGATACAGACCACAAGCAGATAAATTTGTTCGTAAATCGGCATCTCGATTGAATTGTGAGGGTGGTCTTCTAATGACGTCATTCCCCGGGGGATTACACTTGATAATTGATAGCAGGATATTATTCTCTCTAAGGTACAAATGCATTGAGACGATTTAATATGATGCCTAGCGAGACTTATTGAACAATATTTACTATTTGTTACGTATCTTATGTATTAGTAGGGTACTGATGTATATTAACGGTGTATATTTGAACAAATGACCAGTAAGTTTAATATTTTGACAATGAGACCGAGTCTATTTAGTTTGATAGAATTGTTCTCGTATTGAATGTTTACATGCGTGACCAATTCACGGGTCATCTGATCAGAGTCACATAGCCCGTGGGAGTAAATTTCTTTGGTAATCCATTCAGTAGCATTGTATGTGGAAAGTCCGTCTTTAGTATCAAAACCTCTCGACAAACGTCGAATTTACTGTGAATTTATCGTTGAAGTGTAGCTGTATACGGGATGGCGAATAAGCCGAATAAGCTTGCTTTCCTTTCTCAACCTGCACCAGCTTCATATGTTGCTGGTCTTGGTCGTGGAGCTTCTGGTTTTACTACTCGATCAGATATTGGTCCAGCCAGAGATGGTCCTTCTGCTGAAGTTATTGCGTAAGGATCATATACCACTATACAAATAAATTAGGTGCTAATACTCTCTTTCCTTGTATAGAGAGGCACAGGCTAGACGTGGCGAAGAGCCTGACTTCGACTCAGAGCAGTTCCAGGATCCTGACAATGAAATGGGTTTGTTTGCCGGAATGGCCTATGGGGCGGATGATGAAGAGGCGGACCGTATATACGAGAAGGTAGATGAAAATATGGACTCTCGGAGGCGGGCAAGAAGGTGTGTGTACATTGGTTAGTCTATTCTTGTTACTTCAAGAACCGTCTAATGTTACGTGCCATTTATCCCACAGGGAAAAGCGTGAGGCAGAAGAACTAGCAAAGCATCGTGCCGAACGTCCAAAGATTCAACAGCAGTTTGCCGATTTAAAGAGAGGTCTCTCGGCAGTGACAGATGAGGAGTGGGATAACATACCTGAGGTGGGAAACCTCACACGAAGGAAGAGAAAAAGAGACGAACGAAGCTTTGCTGTTCCTGATAGTATTCTTGTTGGAGATAGATCTAAGAACGAATATGAAAACTCATTAGACCCTATGCAGCAGGAGGTCTGTCACCTGTGCAGTCTCACTTACACATATTTACTAACCATCAGTTATTCTTAGACTGGGGGACTTATGACACCCGCAGAATCCGGCACAATGACTAACTTTGTCGAAATTGGACAGGCTCGAGATAAGATCCTTTCTCTCAAGCTTGACCAAATCTCAGGAACGACAACTTCCGGAACTTCTACTTCAATTGACCCCAAGGGTTACTTGACTGATTTAGCAAGCGTTGTACACAAAACGGAAGCCGAGATTGGTGACATTAAACGGGCGCGTATGCTTTTTGATTCACTTGTGAAATCAAACCCGAAGCATGCACCAGGCTGGATTGCTGCGGCATGTGTTGAAGAACATGCTGGTCGGATGGTAGCGGCCCGAAAGCTGATTAAAGCAGGGTGCGAGAATTGCCCAAAGAGTGAGGATGTGTGGCTCGAGGCGGCAAGGTTACATGTGAGTATATTGCCTATCAAGAAAATTATATGGTTTGCTCATTTATCTATTTTAAGAGTACACAAGATGCCAAAATTATCCTTGCCAATGCCGTACAACACATTCCCCAGAGCGTTAAAATTTGGCTGAAAGCTGCTTCTTTAGAGCAGGATACAGGATCAAAGAAAAGAGTTTTGCGGAAGGCTCTGGAGCAGATACCCAATTCTGTTCGTTTATGGAAAGAAACTGTGAATCTAGAAGAGTCTATAACGGATGCTCGTATTCTCCTTGCCCGTGCTGTAGAAATTATACCACAATCAGTAGAACTATGGCTTGCCCTTGCGCGTTTGGAAACTACAGAAAAGGCTAAAGCTGTGCTAAACAAGGCTCGAAAGGCTATCCCAACATCTCACGAGATTTGGATAGCAGCTAGTCGTCTTCGTGAGCAAGAGGCGAGCGCTGAAGGTGTTCCTGATGCACAGCGGAATAAGGAACTTGAACTGGTCGACAAAACCATTGAAACGGCTGTGAGAGAACTTCGTCGCCATCAAGTTTTACTTACGCGGGAGCAGTGGCTCAAAGAAGCAGAACGATGTGAAACTGAGGGCTCACCACGTACATGTGAAGCTATCATTAAGGCGACTGTGGGGATGGAGATTGAGGAGGAAGACAGGTTAGATACCTGGCTCAGCGATGCGGAAAGTGCTGAAGAAAGGGGAATGATTGGTTCTGCACGAGCTATTCTGGCTTATGCCTTGAAAGTCTTCCCTGACAAGAGAAACATCTGGGAGAGAGCTGCCGAACTCGAAAAGGCACATGGAACAAGAGAATCTTTGGGTGCCGTTCTCGAGCGTGCCGTGCAGCATTGTCCCCTGGCAGAGGATCTCTGGCTCATGTCTGCGAAAGAGAAGTGGCTTGCTAATGATGTACCTGGTGCACGTGAAGTCCTGGAAAGGGCCTTCGCAGCAAACGAAAAGAGCGAGAAGATTTGGCTCGCGGCTGTCAAACTTGAGGCAGAAAACGGCGAGCTTTTGGTTGCTAGAGAATTGCTTAATAGGGCAAGGGATTTGGCCGGTACTCAGAGGGTATGCATTCATTTCGTGGCTATAAACAATAACCCTTTTACTAAGTTTTTCTTTAGATATGGATGAAAGCGGTTGTTTTCGAGCGACAACAAGGACAAATTGAAGCGGCTCTTTCTATCCTTGAAGAGGCTTTGAAGAAATACCCCAAGTTTGCCAAGTTATATATGATTCAGGGTCAGATACATCAAGCAAAAGGGAACACAGTATCGGCTCGTGCAGCATTTGCTGCAGGTTTAAAGAATTGTCCCAAGGACCCTAACCTGTGGATCTTAGCGAGCCGACTTGAGGAAGCTGATGGGAAAAGTATCAAAGCTCGTGCATTACTGGATAAGGCTCGACTTGTCAACCCGAGCTCGGACATTCTTTGGGCAGAGGCTGTCGCACTTGAAGAACGTGCTGGTAGTCCCGCTCAAGCAAAGACTGTCTTAGCGCGTGGGTTACAGGAGTGTCCAACCTCAGGAACTCTTTGGTCTCTTGCAATCTTTTCTGAGTCGCGTGCAACTCGAAAAGCTAGGTCAGCAGATGCCTTGAGGAAGTGTTCTGGGGATGCACAGGTGATATGTGCGGTTGCGAGGTTGTTCTGGGCGGAACGGAAAGTTGAAAAGGCTCGACAATGGTTCGCTCGTGCAGCGGCTACGGATGCGGATCGGGGAGATGTATGGGCTTGGTGGTTACGCTTTGAGCGTGATCATGGGACTGCAGTACGTTATCCTATCTTCCCTTTAACATGGAAATATTACTAACAGAGTCAACTTTTTTTTCAGGAATATCAAAAAGAGGTTATCGACCGTTGTTCGGCGGCTGAGCCGCGATATGGGGCAGTATGGCAGCCCATTGCAAAAGATCCAGCTAACTTTGGCAAGAAGTCGAAAGAGATACTCGAACTTGTTGCTAACATCCTTGAATGATTGTTTGTTTCTGCTTTTTTCGTTCTGTATAATATATTCATATCTACTTTCGGTGTATTCATGTATCTCTGGTGAAAATGATGAAAAATATACAATAATCATTAAATTTCCTTTTTGTTGCTGATAATTGATTGCTGAATATCAAACGGAAGGAAGGCAGTGATGTATGACCAGATGGTACCGGTACCGGATCCTAATCCTTATTGAGATGTGAAATAAAAGTAATAGAAGTAAGCAGAACGGATTGGTCCCGGGTGCCCGACTCATTCCGTCCCGACTACGTCGTTGGTGTAAAGACCGCGGTAATAGGTCTGATTAACCTCCTTAGCATTTTGGAAATGTATATGGATGGAGGTCACAAGCTCTTGGCAATTTAACGGAAATCAACGAGAGAATTTGTTCTTTATTCTTCGAGGAGCCTATTAGGCATTTAGACTACCTTGTTTCTTGAGCGCCTGTATTTCTTCGGGATATATCCTGCAGTCTAGAAGGGGTGTGATTGGTTAGTAAGGGCTAATTGACTATTTCACTGATTGGTTGGCTAGTTGACTGCATGACTACGGAGCTGTGGATTGACAATTTAGGATCGGGTGTGTATGGACTCCGTGGACCTGAGTCCATTACTATTGTCTTGAGAAACACTGCCCTGAATGCCTAGAGCTCAACTCAATTACGAGATATGGCTTGGAGGAGGACAAGGGCCAAGCAAGTCTCCCATCTCCGATTGGCCCAAGTGGCTTGTCAGGGAGGTACTACCCATGAGCTGGGGTCAACGGGTCAAAAGGCTAAAGTCTAATTTAGTACTTACTATTCAGTAACTATACAATAGTACGTATCAGAGTGACGATACTGATCCTCTTGATTAACGTTTTTAATTCGAAGAGAGGGTCTTAAGTTGGAGAAAATGGACCCCCAAAAACAGGAGGGATCAATTCATCTCCTATCGGATCAGGGTTAACGTCCACATCTAAAACTAACGCTCGCATGTCATACGTTAGCCACTTCCCCAAAACGGAACTTTCTCTATTGGTTTTTTTTCTCGTGTGTGGTCCCGAGAGAAGGAAGAGAAGCATACAAGAAAGAAAACGCCCAGAGTTAGAGCCAAGCCAAGACCGCGTCGGGATAACTACGGCTGTATTCTTCCCCCGCCTTCGAGAACGCTTCCTCTCTTATTTGTGGGGTTAAGTTTAGAGTGCGATATGTGGGTCCCATGTAATGATTTTCCCGAGCGATTCAAGGAAATTGAAGAGCTATCTTCGGACATTAAGTCATTTATATCAGGATTTTTGTTCGTGGATTTTTGTTTGTATGTGTTTGTACTGTTATTGCCGGAATAGTAACCACTGGTTGAGAACCGAGGAATTAGCGACTATTGTTATTATTTTTTGTTAGTGTTCTTGGTGAACTCTTTTGGTTCTTGTTTACTCGTTACCCGAGGTTTCGATTTTTATATCATTCTATTCGTTAAAAGTAAAGAAAAATCGAAATGATGGATACATGATACGCGTGCTAACAGGAGTCATCGAAAAACGTAAGACATGATAAGGGGGAAAAAAAGTACACCAGCAGCAAACGGCAAAAAAACAACAACACAAACCAGAAACATATATCGTACATCCAAAAAACAGACTTTCCACGTTCTTTCCTTTGGTGCTGCGCTTTTACTTTTTTAAGTGACTTCTTGATGCGACGGATATAGGAGGTATGGAGTGAGAGAGAAAGCATGAGAAAATAATGTAGAGAAAAGAAGTGCAAAGAGAGAAATGAGTCGAAATGAAGATAAACAGGTTCTCTCAAACTATTGACCCTTTTTCTGCCTCTTCCCTGATCGACTCCCTTGGACTTGCCTCTTTCTCTGCCAACCTCGCACGTACTCTTTCCCTCTCGGCATCATAATCCTCTGCATCCTCGGCACCAGCACCTTCTTCGAAGGCTGCCTTGCCCTTCTCGAAGTGAGCACCGTGATGCTCCGGACCGACAATGGTAATGGCAACAACAAAAGCGGCAACGCATCCAATCAAGATACCCTGAACCTTTGCGTAATCTGGAACATCCTTAAGCTGTCCATCAACAAGAAGCGTAGTTCTTAAGTTGTCACCACCAGCTATAATTAGAATAGAACAAATTCGGCATATGTCAGAACAAACGTAATATGATAAGGATATGAGAAATGATAGGATAAAAATAATACGCACTAGCTTCGATTTGAGATGCTGCACTAGAAATCATGTTTCCAATCTGGTAGGCTACACCGGGGAAAGTACCTCTGAACGCAGGAGGAGAAATCTCGGAAAGGAAGATCGGGATAACACCCCACGCCCCTTGAACCCCGAATTGGATACAAAATGCTCCAGCAGAGAGCGAACTGAAAGTTGACGGCAAGATCCAAAGCGGGATGAATGCTCCGACGACGCAGACGCAAAGACTATATGGAAAAATGAACACGTTGAGATATCGTTTACGAAAAAAAGACTAAGGAATAAGATACGTACATGATAGTGAGCCTACGTCCAACGTATTGGGACGCCCAACCAGCAATCACACCTCCTGCAACAGCACCACAGTTGCCAATAATCGTAGCTTTAGTCGCCAAGTCTGAGCTGAGCCCCTTGTTATCCTTCAAGTAGGTTGGATATAGATCTTGACTTCCGTGAGATAAGAAGTTGAAGCCCGTCATGAGTAAAATAGCATAGATGCACAATTTCCAGTGGGACTTCAACATTTTCCCTGTCTCATGCAAGAAGATACGTGTCTTGTTCTTCGTATCTGCGGAAACACGTTCCCTCTTTGCCTTAAGGAAGTAATCCGACTCGGGAGTGACGATACGTACAAGGGCAGAGAAAACACTGATACCCGCCGCAGTCCAGAACAGAGCTCGCCAACCAGTAGAGACTGCAGGCACGAGCTTAAGATTGATGCAAGCGGCAAGAAGGTAACCGACGGCATAACCCTGCTGAACGAATCCACTGGCGAATCCACGGGTTTCGACGGGTAAGTTTTCAAGGGCAGTTGCTGCTGCAAGACCCCAGATACCACCCATGGTGATACCGAACAACGAGCGGATCGCAAGGAATTGTTTGAACGTCTGGACAAAGCCCGAACCAACCTGGAAGGCGGCACAGAACAAAAGATTGACGACGAGCGGCCACTTACGGCCATACCGATCTGACAGAATACCGAAAATGACGGCGCCAACGGGCCTGAATAGTAGAGTGAGTGTGATGGAGGTGGTAATGTCATGAACTGAACGATCAAAGACTTCAGTGAGGGTAGAGACAGAGAGGGAAACGGAGAAAAAGTCAATGGCGTCGCAGGTCCATGCTAACCAACCACAGAAGAGTTGGAGCCATTGGACAAAGGTGAGTGATGCCAAAGCACGGAGAAGCGTTTGTGACTCGACTCCTGGCTCCTTCTTGGGGATGAGGTTCCTGATGAAGTAGGGTGCCATAGCTCTTCGCTGTCGTTGTGAACGTGAGAGACAGCACGTAGAAGAGGGGGGATGGGAGTAGACTAGCCTTTGAATGCAGAGCAGCCTGGGGGGAATTGAATTTGAGAAGGGCTGACTGGTTTTATAGTCCAATCCAATCTATTTTGATCGATGATATATCATCTTTATTTTTATTTGCTACACCCACAATTCATAGCCGTGTTTTGCGGGGCCCCAGATTTTTTTGGAAAAAAATTCGAGATAAACCGTTTTTCTCCTATCAGAAAAGATTTGTGTCTGCTCCGGACGAAGCCAAGCCCATCACATCTTCTTTTTCTTGTGTCCACATATTGAGAGTCTTTGAGAGTGCTTGAGGAATGGTTTTCAACCACTATACCTCCGCTTTGAAGTGACTAGGTTTCACGAGCAATTACCAGGAACGGATATCGTCGGGACATCGGCTCGAATGTTTATATTACTAACGCGCTCTCACCAACATTCTAGACGTTGCTCACACCCGCTCAACACCGTCGGGCACGGTGTGTACAACACAAACACCTCTGCAAGACGAAGGAATACCAAGAAAAGAACACTTCAGGCGTACAAGGGTTTTCATAGCGGGTATGTTTCGTATCTGCACCTTATGACCTACGCGTAAAAACGAGCAGGTTCAATCATCCCGTAAAGACACCGGGGTTGCCCTGAGCACCCATGCGGAGTGTGGGGAACTAGTGGGGTTAGAGTATAGAATAATAGAATAAATTCATGTCATGGGAAGAAATGTACACCCGACCGGAGCTATGACCCTTTTGTAATAATTCTTCGTTCCCGGGCTCCGAGTTCCGCATCCGATCATGTCTGAAGAACCTAATTCCAACCTATTGCGCCGGCCGGATTGATTGTGATGTTATGAGTGAATGACCAACACAGGGAGATAAAAAAAAATTCAGTGCAATTTGATAGAGAGTAAGAATGTGCTTTTTCGGGGTTGTCTAAACACTGCGCGGTTATCTTCGGCTTCAAGTCCTCTTTCGCCGTCGGCATCCCTTCTCGATCATTCCAGTTCGCTTTCTTGCTTTCTGGTGAGTGGTTACACACCACCCAGTATGATTCATTCGTGCATTCAACCTGTAGTGAAACAGCTATTTGCTGGAGATCATGTGACCTAATCTTTGGTATTACCACATCATGACTCAAGTTACCCATGGATTCCATTCCTATCGTTCTTATAATACTTTCCGTGGGCAATGGGGGGATTACAGACGTTTGGATGGTTTCTAAATTACTAAAACCAGATGGTTCAGTAAAGTTTTTGGGGAAAGACTAGAACCGACTGCATTGCCGTATTTTGGGTCTCTCGTTATCTGCACCTATAATTAAGATTTTCTAACTTAATATCTCTCAAAATTGGAAGTGGATTCACTCTGAAGAGAAGAATGTGGTAGCGATATACACGGTGTTCCGTCTTTCCTAGGCACGGCTATATATATGATAGTACAGAATTTACAAAAAAAAAAAAAACTAGTTTGTACTTTACGGTACCGGAAATAGCAATAACATTCACAAAGCAGGAATCATATACAAATAAGAAAAACAGAGAGGAGGAAAGTATAAATAATAAAATCCAATATCAATTACTATACGTACGCCCATAATGATATTCATGTAATACGTTATCCTTCGTCACCACAGTTACAGTCCCCGTACCCTCATCCAGGAACATATGATAAGCAGTATCAAGGACACTAGCGGGAACATCAAGCGTCACTGGCTTCAGCGTCGTACAGGTACACTCAAAATCCCGCACACAACGCCCTTTTTGTTTCCCTCCTCTCCCCTCCTCTTCCGTCTCCCAACTATGACATCGGCTTCGTTTGGAATCATCATAATCATGTTCATCATCATCGTCATCATAAATGCCATTATCATAATATTCTTGAATTTCGTCGGATCCGTGGTCCGGGCTAGATCCTGGCATGGACCCGGATCCAAGGTCTAAATAAGTACTAGATTCCGAGTTCGTTTGAATCCTACCATCAGAAGACGAAGTCGCTCCCGGCCTTGTGTGACCACATTCTCCCGTCGCATAACATGGATGTGCACTTCCAACGGGAGAAACACCTGGGTCAGGGAATGTCACCAGCTTGAGGGAACGAACTCTTCGCTCAACTCCTTTCCGTCTTTCCTTCCGACCCCTTCTCGATGCCCGACGTCTTGTAAACCAACTCCTCGGATTCAGCCGTTCCATCAGACCTGTCTTCGGGATTCCCCTGTCAATCATGTCCCCATTGTCGGTGCTCCTTGACGGGAGTCTAGACTTTCTTGTCCTGTCAAAAACGGATCTTAATATATCTTTCCATGTTGTCTCGTCCTCATAAACAACGTATTCTTCTATCCAACCTAGGTGGTTGAATGTTTGAGTTAGAATTGGTATTTGATCATTATTTCGGGTACGATGTACAACCGGATTTTTGATTTCTATTACACTTCGTACAGGAGAACACGGTGCACCCCCCAGTATTCTCTCTTCCTTGTCGTTCGATATAGGATAATCTTGATCATCAAAGCCATAGAACAATCCGGTTATACATTCCTTTATCGCTCCCTCCTCAATTTTCATGCCGTCCCCTGTCGGAGCACACTCAGAGTAATGTTGGGTTGCTATCCATGTTCTTTTTGTCTGTTCGTTTTGTTCCTCTTCTTCATTCAAAATACTGGCGTGGAGCACAATCGTACACGTTCGGTTTGGCACTCCGTCGTATGTCGGCCACCACTGTGACAGAGTCCAAAGCGAATGGGGCAATAAAGCATGGTTAGAAAATATTGACCGGTCATGGGCCCATGTAAATGCAGTCTCGACATGCGGTGCAACGTATGGTATCAATGCTCCTGACGAATTAGCTGTCCCTGGATGAGCTTGTGTACCCGGTACAGTAATAAAGGCCGCTGGTGGTGGGAAGGCATCTATCAGGTCCATACCTAAACCGAAATCGAAAATCGGATTGAGAACTTGGGAATACAATTCGAGCGACCATATTGTGGCAGACTTGTACATAGCATCAAGAAGGTATGAACGCCTTATCTCAGTTCCCCATCGTTCGGAATGAAGAATGATCGAGCGTCCATCATCCGATAGATGTAAACTGGTGACAGAACGCCCATAATCCTAAAATAATAATATTATTTATCAATTGCTGACAAATCAAAGTTTAAAAGGGAAATATTACTTACATAAGGGACATCGGTATCAAAAACGTAGCTTAAACCAGTTTCCCAGTCTAGAATTACATGTAGACTTGTATTGCCAGTTTCGTTGTTTTCAAATACGGCGCAGATCATACGCCTTGAAGCATCAATAAAATGCAATTCGATTGCGAGGGCCCATGCGGTCACAAGCTCGCCAAGAACCTCGAAAGTAACTACTGCTTCTGAAGAAGATGATTCGGGAAACTGGACACGTATTATCCTCAAACGCAGATTTTGATTATTGTCCATTCTTTTACAAAGAAGATTAAGAACAAAATTGTCAGATTGGCAAGTCAAACATAGTAATAGGGACATAACCATACTCTACGAGGACCTTGCCGGTGATCCAGTAAAGGGAACGAGTAGCATAGTCAGGTTGAACATTGATGAGTACTTCCCCTGTATCCATTGCATATGCACCAGCGCAGGTGCCAGTGAGTGTATTCCATCCAATCAGTCCTCCATCCACGGCAGGAAGCACGAGGTGATGATCAGAGGTAAATTTCATTACATACGAGCCCTGTTCGAGATCTACGTTTGTAAGGTGGATTGAAGAAAAAAACTTAGCACGGGAGGTGTCTTTCGGATCAAGCCAGGATCTTTCCGCAAATGTGGCTGTAAGAACGGACTGTCGCAACTGAGAGGCTGTGAGAGAGTTAATCGAGAGTTGGTTGTACAATGAAATGCGTCGGGAGCGGCACATGAGCCTGTAGGCAAGATTTTGCCATACAGCGAGGGTCAACGAGACTTTGTAAAATAGACGAGAAACCTATAGTAAGTCCCGGAGTATCCCCGTATGTTTTTTTCAAAAAAAAGCAAGTGCATCAAGGATTGATGGCTACACACCTGAGAGAGACTAAGGACATCAAGACACTCGAGGCGAAGAAAGACTTCTAAAATAACGTCGGAAGGAAGTTCTCCGAGTAGTATGCTGCCATTTCGGTGCTGATTTTCGTCCGGTGTTTGATTTGGAGTATCAGAGGAAGTCGATAAATCAAATCCGAGGTCATGCTCAGCTATAGTTATGGGAGCCACAGGGATCACTTCTGATTGCATCTTCTGTGCATCAACTAGAGACTGTGAGAGAAGACGCTTTTTCGACAAAAGCAAGGAAGGTTTTAAGCGACGCGTTGCCCGAGATACAAGAAAGACA
Source organism: Pyrrhoderma noxium (assembly GCA_002287475.2). Taxonomy (NCBI): domain Eukaryota; kingdom Fungi; phylum Basidiomycota; class Agaricomycetes; order Hymenochaetales; family Hymenochaetaceae; genus Pyrrhoderma; species Pyrrhoderma noxium. Next base: position 853,133 of record CM008257.1, on the reverse strand, counting down.
AATTTAGATTTCAGCATACTCAGACTCGGGAGGCTTGGAGACTGGTGATATACAAGACTCTCAAGCACAGTCTATAACAAGAGAACAGCAAGCAAGACCGAGAATATCAAAATAAAGAACAAAAGTAAGGCCGATCGTTAAGCCAGAGTCAGGCAGGGTGCTCTTGAACATGAAGCGTGGACGGGTGAAGGTGCGATGATGTATATACAGGTAATGATACACGCTCTTAGAGCCAGGCTTAGCCTTAGCCGCATTAAATGAACCCCATCCCGTTCCCGTCATTGTGTTACGGGCGTGACACACATCATCCGTGACTGTCTCTACGTCGATCTCCATATATAGAGTAAATTCTCTGATCGTCGATCACTCAATTTTTTTTTTGAATACATTTCCTTTCAAGCACATATAAGCACTTCTTGGTACTTGGACGCCGTCACTGACGTTCTCTCAAGCCATGAGGAAACAACTTGACCCCAGAATACAGATTTTAATCAACAACAATGTAAAAAAGAATCATCGGTCCTTCATCGTTCTTGTCGGTGATAAAAGCAGGGACCAGGTATGGGCACTCTTTCTAGCCCAATGTGCTACCTACTCACTCACGCTCCGGATAGATTGTCAATTTGCACTACTTACTCTCTCAGGCTCGCGTATCTGCACGGCCTTCGGTTTTATGGTGCTACAAAAAAGATCTTGGCTTTACAACGTGAGTATAGTTTCTCCTTACCGTCCCAAATCGACCGTAACCATCAATTCTATCCTCAGTCACCGTAAGAAACGGGAAGCAAAAATAAAACGGGATGTCAAAAGAGGTATTCGTGAAGCGAACGAACAAGATCCATTCGAGATATTCGTAACTGTAACGGATATCCGATATACGTGCGTGAACTGCTTATTAGTCAATTTATTCTACAAAGTAGCTGACCTTGTCCATGTTTTTAGCTACTACAAGGAATCCCAAAAAATTCTAGGAAATACTTATGGAATGTGTGTCTTACAAGATTTTGAAGCCATTACACCAAATTTACTTGCGCGAACAATTGAAACCGTCGAGGGAGGTGGTCTGGTCGTGCTTCTCCTGAAAACTATGACTTCCCTGCGCCAACTTTATACAATGTCCATGGATGTGCATTCTCGTTACAGGACTTCCTCACATGACTCTGTTGTTGCTCGATTTAACGAGCGTTTTATACTTTCTTTGGGTTCTTGCGAGGATTGTCTTGTCCTTGATGATGAACTCAACGTTCTCCCGCTATCAAAGGGTAAGGATATCAAACCTTTAGAAGATGACTACAAAGGAAAGGGTAAAGGGAAGGAAGATGTTGAGTTAACTGAACTGCGTACCAGCCTTGCCGATACAAAACCCATCGGAGAACTTGTAAAGCTTGCAAAAACCATAGATCAAGCCAAAGCTTTACTTACCTTCACTGATTCAATTGCGGAGAAAACACTTAGCTCAACTGTGACGCTAACTGCTGCTCGTGGAAGAGGAAAGTCTGCTGCACTTGGTTTAGCTATTGCCTGTGCTCTGGCTCATGGCTATGCAAATATCTTCGTTACTTCCCCGAGTCCAGAAAATTTAAAAACGCTATTTGAATTCATATTCAAAGGGATGGACGTACTTGGATATGAAGAACATCTTGATTATGATATCATGCAAAGTACTAACCCAGAGCTTAACAAAGCGATTGTTCGAGTAAACATCTTCCGGGACCATCGCCAAACAATTCATTACATACAACCACAAGACGCTCACGTACTTGGTCAAGCAGAGCTCGTTGTTATTGACGAAGCAGCTGCAATCCCTCTTCCATTGGTACGCAACTTACTCGGACCGTATCTTGTTTTCATGGCTTCCACAATAAACGGTTATGAGGGTACCGGTAGGTCCCTCTCACTTAAGCTCATCCAGCAATTGCGCGAAAGTCTGCGACCATCGGCTTCAGACCCTAAGCACCCTACTTCTGAAGAAGCGTCCACATCTGTTTCTAGAACGAAGAAACCTGGAGTGGGGAACGCCCCACTAAAGGCACGTTCACTTCGCGAGATCAAATTAGATACACCTATCAGGTACAGTGCTGGGGATCGTATCGAGTCTTGGCTTCATACACTTCTTTGCTTAGACGCCTCCGTATCTTCCCGGGGACTATCACAAGGTTGTCCACATCCATCTCAGTGTGAACTATACTACGTTTCTAGAGATACATTATTTAGTTTCCACCCTGCTTCAGAAGTATTTCTTCAACGAATGATGGCTCTGTATGTTGCAAGTCACTATAAGAATCAACCAAATGATCTTCAAATGCTCTCAGATGCACCCGCACATCATTTATTCGTACTGCTACCCCCATTGAAGGATGATGAGAGCCACCTTCCTGAGCCTATCGTTGTTCTTCAAGTGGCATTAGAAGGAAATATTAGTAAACAGGTTATCATGGAATCAATCAGTAGAGGCCAAAGATATGGCGGAGACCTGATTCCTTGGTTAGTCTCACAGCAATTCCAAGAATCTCAATTTGCACAATTATCTGGCGCCAGGGTCGTGCGTATAGCGACTCATCCCGACTACACGAACGTATGTACCAGTTTAGCCATACAAGACCATAGAGTCGGACTAACAATCCTTAGATGGGATACGGTGCTCGTGCCCTCCAAGCCTTAAACTCCTATTATAGTGGAGAATACTTTAACCTTGAAGAAAATGCTCATGAAGAACCCATATATCGTAATGCAGCTGTATTCGACCCCGTGAGTACCTCTTATCACTTTCCAATCACGGAAAGGAAATTAATTTCGGACTAGAATACGACTCTTCTCACAGATGAGCCCTCTGTTCGAGCACCATCTGAAATGCCTCCCCTTCTTCTGCGCCTTTCGGAACGACGCCCGGAAACCTTAGATTATCTTGGAGTATCATATGGTCTCACATCATCGCTCCTACGATTCTGGAAGCGCGCAGGTTATGTTCCATTGTACATACGGCAGACAACAAGTGAACTAACTGGCGAGCATTCGTGCGTAATGGTCCGAGGGCTGAACAGCTCAGCGGGAAGTGATCTCGATTGGCTGGCCGAATTTACAAAAGATTTCAGACGAAGATTTACCAATTTATTATCATTCAAGTTCAGGGAATTCGGAAGTGTAATGGCATTGAGTATTATTGGTGCAGCGGATGAGGGCATAAAAAAACTTGAGGATCATTCTAATAGAGGTGAGAGAAGATGGCTAGTTGGAATTCAACATCTATTTATTGATGATATTTTGTGCCCTTTTTTAATCTAAGAAATTGGTGCCGCGGAGTTGGCAGTCTTACTCACACCTTTCGATCTGAAGAGATTGGATTCATACGCCAATAACTTATTGGACTATCACGTTATACTTGATTTACTACCGATTGTCGCAGCTTTATACTTCGAGAAACGTCTTGGGCCTGAGATTCATTTAAGTGCTGTCCAAAGTTCAATTCTCCTTGCCCTTGGTCTACAAAGGAAAACGGTTGAGGAAATTGAGGCAAGTCATTTTTACATAACTCGTACAGTCGACTATTATCCTTACATCTTCGATTATAGAACGAATTACAGTTGCCGGTCTCACAGGCCCTTGCTCTATTTGTGAAGGTTGTGCGGAAGATCACAAAAAGATTGCAAGATATACGGAAAGATGCCATCAACACTGATCTCCCATTGTCACTCCCTGGCTTACCCAAAAATACGGCGCGTATTAGTGCTACCAAGGATATGGTCACGGACCCAGGAAATAATAATGAAAGCATAACTGGCGAAAATGATGAGGAACCCAAAGAAAATAGTAACAGTAACAAAGAAGAGTCTGCCGAGGCTCACGCTTTCAGAGAAAAACAACATGAAATGATTCAAGCTCTGGATCTTAGCAAGTAAGCCTCACCTGATCTCCCCTTAGACATCGTTTATGTTCACTGATCAGATTGTCAATTCTATGAAACTCAAATTTCTTTTGATGAAACTAATATACGGTTATTAAATTATCAAGATACGCCATTGCTGATACCAACACAGATTGGTCTAGTGCAGAAGCCCAGATTGCCCGTTTGACCAAAGGTGGGAAGGACGGAAGATCCTCGGTTGTCAGTATCAAGGCAAATAACAATACAAACTTAAAACGTAGAATGCCTGACGACCTGCAAAATACCGAAAGCGAGAAAAAGAAGACTAGACGGGGTAAGAAGGTAAAGCGGTGAATGAAGATTTCTGATATCGGAATATCCCTGTAATTCCCTTATCTGTTTTAGAATGAACGCAAACCCTGATCTTGTTTTTGTCCTCCCGAAGGCGCCTTTTATTTTATTCATTATTCATGTTGCTTTTTGTTACGTTAGCAATCATACTATGTCCCATTCAAGAAAAAAATCTATTGTTCCAATAACAAAAGCTTTAGCTTGGTCATGTTGATGTGTATTTGCTATATATTATATAATAAGGAGCGCACTAGCATAATAACACGACGCGACTCTAATTTGTGTTCAATTTCTCTCTCTTAAACGTTCATCTTGTGATCCTTAACCACATACAACTCTCGATGTCCGTCATCATCGAAAATGAACCGGACGAGAACATCGCCGGATATGTAACCTATACCTACCCTGTTATACCAAGAAACATGGACTTCGAAACATACCGCAAGACTGACGACGATTGGAAGCGCGTTGTCAGGTGGTACAACGAGGAAAGTAGACCTGAGAAAGTGATTGCAAAACGAGTCAAGAAAGAAAGATTCGTCTTCAACCAGTGGCCTCGCGACCCGAAGGGCCTGACGATGAAACTGGCACCTCGTGGTATGCATACCGGAAATGGTAATGTTCTCCTGTATTATTTTTATATCATATGTCCTTAACTGACTAAACCTTTTGTTTATGAAAAAAGGTTGTGAATTATGGGGGGCGACCCTCTACGATTTTTACAGGATTTATCGTATTCCATCTCTACCAAACTGGTCCACAATATGTATGTATGATAGAGTTTGATCGGTTCTTTTAATTAATATAAACTTGTTGTGACAGCCACAGGAAGTAAGATTGCCGCATGGATGAAAGAGGCTGGGGAAGACTTCGCACAGGACCAACTAAGACAAGCTAAACTTGAGGACAGCCCTCGTCTATTACACCCCTATGAAATCGGTAATTTCATAGAAACGATGGAGGAGCTCGTTTCGAAAGGGAAAATAGGTAAACCACTGAAAGTTGATAGAACGGATTCCAATGAGGTTAGTCTTATCATGGCTGTCTTGGTAGCATCTAACTTAGACGATTTCTCAGGGGACTAAGTGCCTGTATGCACCTTCCCAATATCCAGCACCATGGCCTCTGCGACCATTTAGTATTCCAACCGCCCGTCTCCAAAAAAAGTTACACTTCAGTCATCTGCCGCGTAGATTAATCGTTCACGATCCTTGGGACCTACTTTGCACCGAAAGAATTAATGATAAACTTCAAAAGGAACACTTCCCAAAGTGGGGTTCAAAGGACGACATTATTCGCATCTATAATCTGAATTTGACTGGCAAGGCCAAGGCGGAATCGCGTGTATCAGGACCTGAACCTTGTCCTGTTGCTCATCTTTACATTACACCGAAACGGCGAATTGGATCTGGAAATCATTCCTTCGTATTTCAAGCCGAATTTGAACTTCCTCGAGAGGTACTCGTAGAAGCTAAAGCATGTTATGAATGTGCTTTAGAGGCTCTAGAGAATAGTCCCTCAAGGGAAGTAAGGTTTGGCAAGGGCCTGACAAAGGAGGAACGTCGCTATTACTTGGAGAAAACGTTCAAGCACAGTCGGCCTTTTGAAGATGCGGACCTGAGCGACGATCGTTATCAGGCGCTCATGCACGTGAAATTCCAGTCCAAGCCCCCTTACTGTAAGCACCTGGAGCGGGGAATTCTCCAACCTCCAAGTCAGAGGGTCAGCGTTACCGCCAAACTCACTAAGCCCAACGAAGACGGCCATAATTGGGATGGTACAAGGAAGGAACGTCATCAAGAGCACTTGCGCAACGAAGCGGGAGTGTATATGGATCTCCCAAACCATGCATATGAACATTGGAATGGTTATAATGTAATCCATCCGCTGAATGATCCCACTCCTGTTGGAGCTGTGGTCCCCCAATTTTATGGTTATTACACCCCAGATGAGTGTAATAAGCCAATTAAAAAGGGCACATTCATGAGTCCTATCCTTCTTTTAGAACACTGCGGAGTCCAAGTTAGCCCGGAAACCCTATCAATTGACCATAGGTAATTGTTCTTCCTTTATTTCCCACTAGAACCTTGATCTGACTTGTGTTACTTAGGCAAGAATGCTTTTCTCTCCTTAGACGTCTTCATCTTGCGGGATATCTTCATAACTCTGTTTATCAACGAAATATTCTTGTGCAAAATGGACCACTCACCGCACCTCCTTCCAAACGTAGTCAGGAGCATTTGCGTTTCCGCTTGATTGATTTCGGGCGATCAGAAAAGATAAACGAGAAGGGATACTCTAGAGAATCACCATTCCAAAAGCTGACAGAAGAGACTGGAGTTGCATACCGAAATTTGAATCTTGAACTGTTTATGTAATGAACTAACTATTCTTTTCTTTGAATTTTGCTTTACCTGTTCGTCTGTATCATGTGCTTTCTAACTTCCTTCGATGCTTTGTCACGATGGAAGCGATGCTTTCCCATTGTAGTTTTACAGAACAATTTTTACGATAACGAATAGTTATTGAATAATAATATACCTCTTAAAAATGTACATTTGCTTACGGGTGGCATTGTTTGCCCTGTATCCAAAGACCTACGCGATTTCGAGTGTCCCCAATGCACCACCATTTCTCGAGTAACTCTTCAGAAATAGGTTTTTCTCCTAATTCATCAAAGACGTCGATGGGTCCTATACCCAAACCATTTTCGTGTAGGCGGACTACAAAGGAGAGTTATTTTATAGCATCAATGAAAGTGAAAATAAGCTTACTCAGTTGCGCATCAAACGGAGCACCGATTTCAAATGTTCCGGTCCCCCGAGGCAGTTGAAGGGTTGTTGCTCCTCCTTTTGTGGCAAGATATAAAGCTTCTTTCCAGTTGATGCTCAAACTTTCTCCTTGCGCTTGACCGCTTTCCTTCCTTGCACCCTCTCGTATCCGGGATACAACAACGGCAGTTCGCATCGTATTCATTATATCGATGCTGTACCCGCCAGCGATGTCGGTACCAAGACCAACTCGTACCCCCGACGATAGAGCCTCCCTCAAAGGAAACGGGAGAGAAGAGAAGTAGGAATTAGAAAGTGGACAGTGTGCTATTCCTGTACCAATGTTATGAAGACGATCAAAACAAGGTTTAGTAAGGAATGTACAATGAGCCTGTATGGTTCGTGGGGTTAACAAATGATGCTATATAGTAAGTGTATGAGTGATTGATAAATGTTTATTAAGGTTGATAGGGTTTGGTACCCGCTATTTACTTTGTCAAAAACATCAATATCCGGAATACCACGCTCTTGGTGTACCCAATCAACTTGGTCTCGAGCTTCGGCAAGGTGACTCTGTATGCGTAAGTTCTCTCGTTCGGAGAGTTCCCCGAGGCCAGCCAGGAGTTCATCACTGCATGAAGGCGTGAAACGGGGTGTTAAAACAGGCTCCACTAGAAGATTAGATGAAGATAAATGTGAAAAGGTGGATTGCATCTTTTGATTGAAAGATATGGCCGATGCGATAGCTTCTTGGGCAGAGGGTTCCTTGTAGGTAGGACGAGAAGAAACATCCATGGATAGTTTTCCTATAAAAGCACGTATTCCTGCCTCCTGCATGACTCTAGCTAGTATTATACTTGTTCAAATAAGTGAAAAGTGAGTCATTTTATAATTCAATTTCTACGCCTATTTTAGAGGCTGACATACTTGGTTTCTTCCTTGATTGTTCCAAAGAGCAAGACAGCGCCAGTTCCATGCTCCTTTAATCTCTTTGCGAGTGATGAATAAGTCTTCTCTGCGAGTACTGGGTCCGAGTCGATACGCTCCTCCGCTTTGAATGCATATTGATCGAGCCATTCCATTAAGGGAAGGTGAAGTCCTGTCCCCTGATAGAGAAACTGAGGTGCATGAAGGTGTAGGTCACAGAAGGATGGAAGCATAAAACCTCCGTGGGGAATAGTTACTGTGTCTACCTCTCCAGACAGATAGCTATCCTGTTCCTTCGGGGAAAATGATGAAATAAAGCCACTTTCATCGATTACTATTTCTTTGTATTAGCTTCGGATGAAGAACATCGATGATTTCTATTTGATACGTACCAAGGCTGTAGTCATGAAGAACTCTGACTACACCAAGCTCAGGTGTATCAATGAATGATCCAATAAATCTCTTGAGAACCATTTTGGGCCTGCGATAGGGAAAGCTGGACTTGTTCTCCCAGGTCCCACCTGATATATCTAGATTTAATAGCCACGCTTATGTAATTCATATAGATAAGAGTCTCTCTAACACCATAAAGCAATTTATTTCGTGGTTCCGTTATCGGCAGAAATATATCCTTTTTATACAAGGACATTCCCCAAATGCTCCCCTGACCTGACATAGTTACCAGCTACATTTAATGGGACGGTGATGATATAATTAATGAAATTCTTATTTTCAGGCTCTAAATAAACCTCACGTGACACCAAGCGGGTACGAAGTACACAAGTGATACTTTCTACAAATTAGTACAGGAAGCACAATGAAAAGAAGATCAGATAAAATTTGCTAACGTAACAAAGTGTGCACTTAATGTGCTGCTAATAAACCCATGCTGCCACTAAATAAAGTGGTTCGATATACCACAAAGATCTAAAGAGAAAGAAACATCGACTCCACAATTCGCCACAATCTTTTCTAGCTTTGACTAAATAGAATTTTCTTGCCTAGTATGCCCGTTGGTACCGATCCTAATATGGAGGAACAAGATGATGAAGAGATCGAATTACCTCGGAGACCTAACGAAATAGACCATATGTATCCTCGAGTTCCTATGAACACGGACTTCGAAGCGTTCAGAATAACAGACAAGGATTTCAAACGCCTGATTAAAGAAGCAAAAAAGTCTGGTAATGGTCATTTTGGAGAGGATCGTCTCATATTTGTGCACTGGCCTCGTGATCCAAACGGGAAGACTATAGCACTCGAAGATCTACCAAGGGCAAAGCACACAGGAAACGGTGAGATGGATTTTCAACTTGATCGTTTTAACCACTAATGTGATCTTAAATAGGGTGTCTTACATGGGGCTCGACTTTATACGATTTTTACACTGTAAATCGTTGCCCACAAATTCCACAACTAGTAACCTACAGTATGTCTCGTTTCTTGGTTGATGAATCTAGGTGATACTGAACTCGATAATAATAATAATGAATATCGTTATAGCTGTCGGAAGTAAACTTGCTAAATGGATGAAGGAAAACGGAGAGACTAAGCACTGTCGGTATCAACTTGAACAAGCGGAATATGAGCAGGATCCTCGTCGAATCGAAGTTTACGATATAGGAAAATTCCTTAGGATTATCGAGGAAATGGCCCGGGAATGGAAAATAGGAAAATCTGTTAACCAAGATGAGGTAAGTCCATCTGCTTTTATTTAGAAATCTAATCTAACCGGCTGATTGTGATTCGGAATTAAGAAAAAAGATATATGCATGTTTCCTCCATCTTCCTACCCATCGCCATGGCCGTTAAAACCCTTTAGCATCCCCATTATGAGACTTCAAAAGCAAATCTCCCATTCATTATTACCTCGAAAGCTGGTTGTTCATGATCCTTGGAATGTTCTCGCCACGGGGGATGATACCGAGGGCCCCATTGGCAAGTGGGGATCTAGACGAGATGTAATCCGTCATTATAAACTAAACTTGAATCCGGTAATGGAAGGTGAGAAAAGACCGAAGGGAAACACGACTTCTGAGGAGGAAGATTGTCAAAGTGGCACTCCTGTTGCCCACTTGTATATAACGCCGAAGCGTTGTATTGGACGCGGTCATCACTCTTTAGTTTTTCAAGCCGAGCTTGAGTTACCACGTGATTTACTCGTAACATCGGTGCATGATGAAGAAAATATTTACCCACCAAGTCATCGAGTGAGCGTGACCGCAAAGTTATCCTTCCCTAATGATAAAGTAGATGCACATGCAAATCAACTAGTGAATGAGGCCCGAGCCTATACAAGTTTTAAAGATCATATATTTGAACACTGGAGCGGGTATAACTTACTAGCACCTCTCGGGGCACCAGTGCCTATTGGTGCAGTTGCACCTCAGTTCTACGGTTTCTACGAGCCAGAGAAGGGGGGAAAATCCTTCAAAAGAGGTAGACGATTGAGTAATATTCTCTTGCTTGAGCATTGTGGACAACAGATAGATCCTACGGCATTAACTAAGGATGAAAAGTACGTTTATATAATTTTTTATTTCTGTCATTTACTATCGTGATAACAATGGTCATATTCTCTTGTCATTCAGGTACGATTGTCTTGGACTTCTCGCGAGGCTGCATCTTTCTGGATGGGCTCACCTGTCTTTCTACGCGCGCAACATAGTCATCCAAAACGGACCCCTCCAAGCTTCACCGTTCGAACGCAGTAGAGAGTATCCTCGTTTCCGATTAATTGACTATGGTCGATCAGCGGGTGGTATACACACAGGAAAATTGCGTCCATATAAGTATTGGGAAGAGAAGAAGGCATTAGAAGCCCTTAAACTCGATGGGATGACAATTCCAGCGGATCTCCCTCGTTGAGCATTTTGTTGTTGGTAGTCATGGAGCTAAATATAGATAGACCTAGACTTGAAACATGTAATCTTAATGTAGGTCTATATTACGTTACCAGTAGAATATATTCAATCGTCCATGATTCGAGAGTACCAAGTGAAGGGTGCGAACTTTCGGCCTATTAGATATACCTATCAGATACTTTGGTGAACGATCATTTGACGGAGGACGTCGCGTGTGAACTGACTTCACCTTTCTTCGCGATCGGATGACTTCGAACTAACGAACGAACAACCTAGGCCACCATCAACAACGCAACAACAAGTATTACGATGCCCGAAACATCAGAGCCTCCAGCATTTTTCACAGCGACATCAGCATATTCGGTCAGCAATTGTCTCAAAAAATTTCAGATCGTAACTTGTAGCTAAAACACCATGACTATTTGCATGGGAAAGCATAGTTGGGGGCTGTATTATTGATTTACTTTGTTGCGAAAGCTGCAGCTGGTGCATTGTTGCCAAAAAATGCTCGCTGGCAGGACCGTTTTACGTTTATATGGCTGGTAAGGCCCGTCTGCTGAATAAAGCGTTGCCTCAAAGTTTTTTTTAACGAGCCATAAGGCATTTGACGCGATGATACATTTCTCATTCGAAGGTTCCTTCTTGTACCTTTCAACCTTTGGAAGATCGGTCAACACGAGCGTAGGACCATTTGCCGAACTTTGTACGTTTCACATCGGTTTTAGTTCTCTTTAGTTGAAATGTCCTAATTGGACTGATTTATAGGGAAGGAATATACTCGTGCAGACTTTCGTTGGGGTGTTTCCGATCCTACAGTAGTCTCATTAGAGCTTTTGACTGTCTTTGGTGCTGGACCGTTGTGTTGTTTGATCCTCTATCAACTTGCTCGTCAAGATCCGGCACGTCATTACTGGATAGTTGTGTTGAGTACTGCAGAGTTGTATGGCGGATGGATGACTTTTTGTCCAGAATGGCTGACGGGCTCTCCAAATCTCGATACCTCTAATGTGCTCTATTTTTGGGTTTATCTTCTTGTAAGTTTATTTTCTGGCTTTGTTGTTATTTCCTATTAAATAAGGCGCTGTTCCGAACAATAAATAGTTTATGAACGTAATGTGAGTACTTTATTAATACTACATCCTCCTATCAAATGATGTTTACGTGTCATGGACAGATGGGTAATAATACCGCTTTGGTTGATGTACGATTCGTATGGACATATTGCCGCTTCACTGCGGGAGCTACAAAAGAACAGTTCTGTGGCAAAGAAGCGATAAGAGATAATTTCGGTAGTATTTAGGACGGATTTAAGGGATGTAAATTTCATGATTTATTTCCAAAATAAATGATTTTGTTTCTGGAAATGCGAAAAAAAAGGAGAACAAAGAGGCCACAGGCGCGGAAGCTCTATATGAGAGAGACTATTGCCGAGTTTGATTTGAATTGATTACCCGTAATTGAGCTCTTTCGACGCTGATCCCGCACGTGGATCCGACGCCGAACTGGGATCGGCGATTTGATATGTTTCGCGTAGAGTGGGGGGTGATTTTTAAAAACAACACAGACACCGGATTTATCAAAACAAACTACCGGAGGGATCTGAGCAGTTCTATCTTTTGATCCTATGATGTATTGGAATTCAGAGAGAGATGATCAAGGGTGAAAGAGTGAATTCGACAATCTTTCTTGATTTTAAGCTCTCTTTTTTAGAACCTTCTTTTCTGATCGCTTAGCGGGGGTGGCATCACAAAATCAGGAAGGAGGATGCAGGAAAATCGAGAAAAAAAACATATGAAACGTTTCATGTGTTGTCAAGGGAGATATTCCGTGATGAGAAATACTAAACCGGGGCTAGCACCGAGAAAAAGAAGAAAAAAGGTGCCCAAATTACATTCTCAATGCACCAAAACAGCGTGGTGTCTATATAAGCCTTCAGCAGGCGAATAGTGACTTTCTTTCATACCCTCATCTATCCCTCTCAGTCGTCTCAGTCGTCCGCTCGTGTCTCTCATTCCTACCCTTCCTCTTCTTCAAGAGCGTCCGATTAGCTATCTCATCCACTAAGAAATATCATTCACGTTTAACGCCCTTAGTCCGCTCATCGTAATTCATTACCAAGTCATGTTCTTCTCAAAGTCTATCCTTGCTCTTGCTACTCTCGTCGCCTCTTCGGCATTTGTCGCTGCTGCTCCCGCTGTAATTGTCGAAAATATTGTTTTTAACCCAATGATTACATCTCCCGAGGAAGGTGATGTATGGACCGTCGGAGAAACCAAAGAAATCACTTGGAAGACAGATGACATTCCCGAGGAGGAGAAAGAGTCAACCGGCACTATCCTTCTTGGCTATGTAGAGGATGACAGTGCTAACGAGCACCTTGATATTGGTATGCAGAGCATGTATACTTCCAACGGAATCGAAGTCTGATTAGTGCGCTCTTTAATCAACAATAGCTCACCCACTTGCCACCGGGTTCAAATTGACGGATGGGAAGGTCAACGTTACTGTTCCGAAGACCGAGGACAGAAGCGACTACATTGTAGTTTGTGAGTGGGCCCCGAGTCCCCCTTTTTTGGCGCGCCTTTGAGATAGCAATGACTGATATTGTTCTTTATTTTCTTCGCTTATTTCAAGTGTTCGGTGACTCCGGCAACGCTTCGCCTAAGTTCATAATCACTAGCGGTTCGACTACCAGTATTTCTGCAACTGCTACTGCAACTGCAACTGAATCGTTCACTGAGGTCCCAACTACGTTCTCTTTAACCTCTACTTCGTCTGTTGTTTCATCCACTACTTCATCAGTATCAGGATTTTCGTTCTGAGTAATCGGCTCCCGTTCTTCGATCGCTCATTCTTAGCACCAAAAAACCCTGCTTTTGTTATGAGAAACGGACTTTTTGGAACAACCATTATCACTCCACTTTTTCTTGAGATCATGTGGATCACATTTTTTTTTCTTTTATTTAGTTGATTGATGAAATGTGCTTCCACGTCTCTCCTCACTTCGCATCTTGCCGACCTTCCCTCTCTTCGTCTTCTCCACCCCCTTTTTTACGTGCTACGGACTACATACTTCTATTCCTTTTTTCATATCACTTTTTGATGATCCTCGAAAGGATTCTCATGGACTTTGATAGTATTACAATTAGCTATAACATTAGCCAGTAGTAGTGTTTGTTTGGAAACGTTTGTCGCTCTCTTTGTCTGCGTCTGCGACGGTTGAAGTGGTCTGAGTGATACTCGCTTGTATTAAAATTGAAATTTGATGCTGAAAGGCGAATGCAGATCTGTCTTTCATTGCATACGCTAATGGAATGGGACACTACATGCCAAATGTTCATGTTTTTGTTTTTGAACTAATTATTAGGACTAACTGTGTATTAAATTCTACTTTAGTGGGGTCATAGTACGTCTGGTTATACCTTTATGTTGATGACAACATAACACCAACTGGGCTCAAACGAATGATATAAGAAGGAGGGAAGAAGAATGTCACTGATGACATAATGAACATAACTTGTCCCGAACTTTGAATAAACCTTCCAGAAGAGGTAAATTCTATTTTCGGATCCAAAGCACCGTTTTTAAAAGGGGGGATGTTTTACTATGAAGGCTTTAATGCTAGCTCACCTGAGGTGTCCACCTTCTTGCTAGCTCTACGCTTTCAGGGGTAAGCTTGTTAGCTAGTGTAGTGTTTGGATGTATTGAAAATGCTACCCATTCGGAGGGCATGTAGTAATGCGTTCTTGTTTCGTCTTTTTTTTAATTAATTGTTTTTTTCTCTGTTTGAATTATAATTGTGTACGGGTTGCGGGTTTACATTTGATACGCGCCAAGAATATATCATCTCTCATATCAAATTGATAAAGGTAGAGTGTCTCTGAGCAAATTGAGATCTGAGCAGAGATGTCCTTGTGTTAATGTCCACACAAAATAGAAAAGGCTGTTTGTGGGTTGTGCACTGCAGGAATAATGAGAACTGATATATTACCATGACAAGGGGGTGGGGAATTGCAATTAGCTCGTATGGTATGAGGTGCCAGAGAGGTGTTGGATATTTATCTATCTAGTCCTCGATGGACTGGAAATGGGCAGTATCCCCTTATGTAGTATTCCGTGGCGCTAAAATCAATTCGCGCATGTTAGATCTGCCTCGTATGGGTATGTCATGATAAATATAGCACATGATCATTAGAGGAATGGTGTGTCATATCTGATCTGGTCTGCATGTGCCGAACCAGGAATTTGATAATAGAACATAAATTTGACAGATTAAAATAAGTCGTTAATGGTGTTTGATTTTTGTATTCTGTCGACAGTTAGCGGTGAATAAGAAATTGTCTAACACACATTCACGTCTTTGCTAGAGAAGTAGGGGGCCACATGCTATAAACCACCTATAGTGTGGTTCTATGAACCCCCTCAGATAATAAGGAGTGATCATCCAACTCCAATCTCTGGTTTACCCAGTTCTTTGTCGCGCTTCAAAAGTGTGTAACATTATACTTAAACACAAGCAATAATGTGGTTGTATATGCCTTCGATCGATGCTTATCACATTTGTTTCTTTTGGATGAATCACTTCAGATTTGGGAACTAGGTTTCTATTATAGAGCCTAATTATATTTCTAAGAAAGTGGAGTAAAATGGAAATCAAGATACAAAGAAAGTAGTCTATGTGTTGACTTTGTAATCAACGTTGTATTTGTCCATTGACGTTAGATACGACTCAACGCGTTCGTAATTCTAGGCTGGGACCATTCTTGAGTGGTGCATGCTCATGTCTTTACGAGAAAGTACCTTTACATCATCCCTTAAATTTGGTATATAAATCTTGTTAAAAAAAAAGAGCTTTCAAGAAATGAGAACTAGACTTACGACCAAAAATATTGATGGATCCTCCTTGACCTCCAGCAGGCCCTGTACCATTCTTGCCGGCTAATAAGGAGAAAAAAATAAAACAGAAAATAAGGAATGATAGGTTTTTGATAGTCTGATTCGTGTTCGTACCAGATAGGTGTCCGGTTGAGATACTAGTAGAGTTCACAGTGTGATTTCCTTCAGATCGTTGAAATTTTTCGATATTAACCTTCCCATTGCTTCGGAAGCCTCTAGTTCTTGCTTTATGAGTTAATAGTTAGTAAGTTATGAATCAGAAGTGGGTGTCAAAAGTAGAATCAACTGACGTCGTGGGGGTATGCCATTGGCATCATTACTATCAGGCGATGGAATAGAGGCTCCGGCCTGCTGGGGCATGCCTGAAGCGGGGTACGGGGAGTTATTACCTGCCGCACCGGATAGGGTTCCAGTTGAGATACTAGTAGAGTTTACAATATGATCTCCTTCAAATCGTTCGTATCTTTCAAAACTACTATTTCCACTGCTTCGGAAGCCTCTAGATGTTGCTTTATGGGTTATAGTTAGTAAGTTATGAATCGGAAGCGGGTGTCAAAAGTAGAATCAACCGACGTCGTGGGTGTCTGCCATTGGCATCATTACCATCAGGCGATCGAATAGAGGTTCCGGCCTTCTGTGGCGCGCCTGAGGCAGGACGCAGGGGGTTATTACCTGCTGAACTACCTTTGGGCCTACCTGCGTCTAATTTAAGATAAGTATATGAGGACGTAAAGCAACAAAACCCAGCTCAGCTCCGCACCTTGACGAGATATACTAGAACGGCTTGAGGGGCGATTCTTAATTGGGCTATAACTCTGTATTCTGTGCTGGCGATTTACTATCCTGGAGTGTCTTTTGCTCTCTTCACCCTTCCTACTCTCGGTATTCTGAGTTGGATGCAAATGGTTTCCAGAGCTACGATGCTCTAATCTAGGGGGATGGGAGTAATTGCTTTGGTCTTGGTCATGGTTACCTCGGTTCTCGAATCTGTCTGTTATCTGTCCGTTGGAGCTTGGGCGTTGCACATAACCGTCAGCGGAGGCGGCATTATCTACAGTCAATTTCATCTTGTCTGGTGTTAAATTGAAGAAGGGTGAGCGATACAGAAAGTAAGTGAGGAATACCGTATTACTTGAGGCCCTTAAATATTGATCTGTCTGGGCCCAATTTTGACAACACGCAGAAACCACATCATTCACTCTTCCTGGGAACAGAAAATGAGAGAACAAAGGAGCCAAAGGGAACAGGGTCCCGACCGCACACTGCTGTTGTGGTCTCTTATCTCTTCCCTTTGTGATTCTTTAGCAATCCTCGGTTTTCATTCGTCGGTCTTTGAAATACCCACGAAACATCTAATCTGGGGTCCTTCTCCATCATTCTATATGTATCGCTTCTATTCTTACCCATACGGCCCAAGCACGTACTTCAGGTGCCGTGTATATCACTGGGGACTTATTTGTATTCGTGAATGATGCAGAAATATGACGAGTTCAATGCCGCGACATCATAGTATTGCTAAGGAAGGGGTTTAAATGAATTAATGTAGGTCGGCTATTAGTAAGTGGCCCAGTAGATGGTCCACGATTGAATTAATTCTTAACAATTTTCTTCCTCCAACTTTGAGAAATAAACCTTCGGTAAAACAGAAGATGTATCCAAGATCTACCGAACAACCCTGGCACACGAGCCTCCATTGTAACCTATTCTTTCGTTTCAAGACCCCAAAAAATTGTGGTGCGAAAGAAAATTTAGTTTGGTCAGGAGATAGGTCAGAACAATGGGCCACAAATACTTACTCGTTTCTATGGAAGTATTGGGACAATAAATATTAGTATCAGATTATACATTTATCTGTCCTCGTGTTTCACACACACACGACCGAATCATTCCTTAGCGCATTCAAGGTCGATACACAAACTGCGCCTTCTTCCTGGCACCAGGATTGATTACAGGATGCGACTGATGCTAATATACATGGTATGGGTTGAACGCAAAGTACGACGTACTTGCCATGTCATGAAAGTCAAGTACTCGAGCCTACCAGTAGACACCGACTTGGAAGAAGGATAAAAGACGAATTATTTATTAGGGTGGAATATGATTATACGTGCCAGATATATATTGATCTACATTTATTGCTTTCTACGAGAGCGAATACGTTTCCCATTTTGCACTGCAGGGCCGTGACTATAGGTGATGTTGAATTGGCACAATTGTCAGGAACAAATTGAGAAAATATGACTCTTACCCACGAATCTTCTTCTTTGGTTGGGCTTCATGAGCGAATTCCTTAGGATCTAGTCCCTGTCTGTATTTTTCCATACACCACATAATATATCTTCTGTCGCGGATGGAAAGCCCTGCTTTCCTGAAATCATGTCCGTCCATTTTCCAGAATGACTTCCAGTCGTCGGCTTTGACCTTTGTCTCTGCCCCACGTCCGAGTGATGTAAGGAACGATTGTAGGGTTACGCCGGCTGCTAGTAGAACGCGTGTAAAGATCACCCGCGCAAAAAGCAAAGGAAAGACATACGTTTTAACTTTGGGGCGGGTTTCTGCGCACTATGATTGACGAAAAAACGTGGGTGCCATGGCTGAGCATAGTTTTGTGTTGGGGCCAGTCTGCAACTGGTTAACCTGCTGAGAAGATACTGGGACATTGCTGCCGCCGCCTCCGTTTTGTTTTGCTGATGTGAATACAACGAGCGAATAAAAGATTTCAGACTGGACTGAACACAAAATTAGGAAATATGCCTCGTGCCGATCCGCGTAAACCCTAGATTACCCAAAGGGGGAGCCGGTGACGTCTGATACACTCCTGCGCTAACTCTGGAAGCTCATCCGCCGCCGCCGCCGCCGCCGCTCCTCATCTCGTATCCTCGTCTTTCTTTCTTTTTCTCAAATAACCACCGCCGACGAGCGCTGAAAGGCGAAAAGGACTCTCAGCGAACTCACCGTGATGAATGGTTTTGCGGATGTCGTCCAACATGCCATTAATGCGAAAAAAATAACCGACACCGACGGGGAAACCGAACGTGCATCCAATGCTCCAATAAATGAGCAATCCATACCTGATATCTATTCGGTCATGGGTAATGGCGCGCACGCGACTTCAAGTCCGAAAACTCCTCCAGCTCTGAGACATTTCAAGACAGACAGTATCAATCGTGCAGGGAGCCAAGACTCCTCCGGGTCCTCCCCTCCGCCAAGTCATACCCAGACGACGCGCTCGCCACATGATTCGCCCTCCTCAAGAACAGGCCCTCCACGTTCGTTTTCGTACTCGATTACTCGTTCACCTAATCTTTCGCGTCAGAATACACGTGCTGTAGAGGATGACATTGAGGAGGAAGTGTCTGGCGGACCGGACTACGGTGCGGGAGATGAAAACGACGGCGGGTACGGCTTTCCGGCCGATAGTGAAGGAGGGATAAATGCTGGTTCATCTGTGGAGACTCGCCCTGGTGCAGGATCTCGTTTGCGTTCTTCATTTAGAGGAGCACTTGAATATATAGATCCTGAACAACGAGAAAAGGAAAGAGAAGCTATGGAGAAGCGGGAGAAGAATCGCATGAGCAAGATTGCGGGGGAGGACTCGTGGATTAATCCCTTGAAATGGCTTAATGGCGAAGTAGCAACCCAAGAATCACCACAGACAGATGGAGAGGGTTGGACGAGTTATTTTGATTTCCTGAAGCCCGGAGACAAGGGTAAAGAAAAAGAAAATACGGAAGATGAAGCTGAGACAGCTGCAGAAACCTCTTCTGAAAAGAAACGACATAAAAGGATGAAGGGTGCTTCAATATCGGGACATTCTCCTGATCGCTCTGCTTCTCATGATGACCAAGAGAAGGCGCCAACTAGAAAGCGCATCGAACGTTCGCATTCAATGCCGCATATGAAAAGACCTAGCCCTAAGAAAACCTATTCGACCAAGGGAGCACCTCGTTGGAATCGCTTGCGTTCCCTGATACCCTCTATTGCTCAACAAGGTCGTACAGAAGCCCGTCAAGGGCAGATAGCTGTTCAGCCACATGTTGTAAATATTACCGATGAACTGATTGCTGGGGGTCTATCTGCACTCATGCTTAAACTTTGGTTTGAACGTGATGAACGTGGAGCGCGTCGTATTCCCGTTCTCCTTCACCGCCTTCGTGTTCGTATAAGCGATAGCATCCATCCACTCAAGGGAAATAAAGCTGTATTCCGTATTGAGTGCGAATATGCAAATGGGGCAGTACGATGGGTCGTATACAGACAATTACGCGATTTTGTGTCATTGCATACACACTACAAACTATCTAATACATTTAATCGTAATGTTGATGCGTTACCCGAGTTCCCGAGAACTAGTTTACCTTACTTCAAGTTTTTGAGAGAGAAAGGGAAGGAGAATGAGCGCGAAATTGGACGTGCCGACTTCGCAATTATGCAGCGCGAAGCTCTTGAGAACTATTTGATTGGTCTTATTCGTGCGGTGGTGAGCAATGAAAAATGACGTATTATCAATATAACACTAAAATATAGCTTAGATGTTCCACCCTACCTCTAATAGGCTTGCCGGCTTCCTTGAAATCAGTGCATTATCGATACAACTAGCTCAATCTGGGGGATGGCAAGCAAAAGCGGGTTTATTGACCATAGAACCTGCATCTAAGAAAAGTGGAGGATTTGGACGTAGAAATGCTTCGTGGTCTGATAAGAAGAAACAACGATGGTGTGCTCTGAGAGAAGGTTATCTCGTCGCAGTGGAGGATCCTGCAGAGGTTAGCAAATATAACAGAACAGTTACTTCTTATCTTAAGAAAATATTGATATTTGACTATAGACGACCATATGGGATGTTTTCCTACTTGATTCCGATTTCAAAATTGAACGTCCGAAAAGATACTATCGTCAAGGTTTCCACATTCTTCATAGTAGCACGAAAGACGATGAACTATCCCGTAAATTAACCAATAATAGCAGTTCGCGAGCTGATGGAGACACTCACAGCACCCTAGGAAAAGTGAAGGCAAAATTCAGGAGTTTCCGGGTTGGGCAACATCATCGTTCAAGGTCGAGTGGTCACGTACAGTGGAGTAACGGGCCAGGAGGATCTCTCGATAGAAATAGAGAGCACACACGCACACACTCTGGGGTCACATCTGCTTCAGAGTCGGAATCTGATAGGACAGATTCTGAAGACGAAGATCGTTCCCCTATGGTTGACCCGTCAACAAATATTGATCCCTTGAGGGCTGATGGAAAACGGGGATCAAGAGGAGCGAACACCCGGGAAACTGACGGAGAAGGAGACATTAATGACAATCCAGACTTGGAAAAAGCGGAGAAGCAAATGCAAAAGAAAAAAGGGAAAAGGAGCAAAGATGTTTCTAAACATACGTTTTTTGTATCTAACTCGCAGATGAGGTTGAAATTATATGCAAAGAGCGAGGTATTAAATTTTGTCGGATCAGTATGAGTTTTACTGATAATAGATTACAGAGGCAAATGCAGCAATGGATTACAGCCTTAGAAAGAGTCGCTCAATCCTCATATTGGACGGGAAGTAACCGGTTTGGTAGTTTCGCACCGATCCGCTTGAATGTAGCGGCCCAATGGCTGGTTGACGGAGTAAGATTGAAGGCTATATCTTTTCTACATGAATACTGATGTCATGTATTATTATAGCGTGACTACATGTGGAATCTCTCCCGAGCGATAATGCTTGCCCGGGAGCGTATTTATATCCATGATTGGTGGCTTTCTCCAGGTAGGAGTTGACTTATCTGTCTCTTCTTTCCGTCATTTATCTTTACTTTTGTAGAACTTCAGATGCGGAGACCTCACAAGGAGCGTTATAGGTTAGACAAATTACTTGAAAGGAAGGCGAAGGAAGGTGTAAAGATCTATGTTATTTTATAGTATGTGGTAACGGGGTACCTATTCTTACTAAGCACTAATGTTTAATGACAGCCAAGAAGTATCTAATCGGACTACCCCTACTGATAGCAAGTGAGTTCATGCACGAATTCTACAAGGCATGATACTAATCTCTGAGTTTTTAGTTATACCAAACAACGACTAACCTCACTTCATCCTAATATTCTTGTTCAACGTTCGCCATCACACTTCCAAACGGGTACATTCTACTGGGCCCATGTATGTTTTATTCTTGTATATTATTTGCAGTTTTGCAATTTAATCTTTTTAATGCTCCCTTCAGCATGAGAAACTGTGCGTTATTGATGAAGCCATTGCCTTCATGGGCGGTGTAGACCTGTGTTTTGGACGTTGGGATACCCCTCAACATATACTCATCGACGACCCAGATCTAGAAGAAGAGGGATCTACACAAATTTGGCCTGGTAAGAATACTTTATTCAATATCTGACTAAAGGCTTTAACTATCATAATATAGGCAAGGACTATAGCAATGCCCGTATCAGCGATTTCTTTACCCTAACAAAGCCATTTGAAGATATGTACGACCGACAGAAGGTCCCCCGTATGCCATGGCATGATGTAGGAATGCACATAGTCGGACAACCAGCTCGTGATCTTTGTCGTCATTTTGTACAACGATGGAATTATCTACTTCGTATCAAAAACCACAGCCGAACAATGCCATTCCTATTACCTCCTCCAGACTTCAAGCCTCATGAACTCGATGAGCAAGGACTAACTGGTACCTGTGAAATACAAATTTGTCGGTCGTGTGGTCCATGGTCCATGGGTACCTCCACGAGGGTAGAGAGTTCAATTCAAAACGCATATTTGAAAGGTATAGTAGATTGGTCCATGAATCTTTGAGTAGAGACTAATCGAGCCCCTGTAGCAATTCAAATGTCGGATCATTTCGTATACATTGAGAACCAATTCTTTATCACTTCGTGAGTATTAGGGTACTCTTGTTCTCCTTTTACTGAAGTAAAGTTTCGTGTTACAGGACGACTGTTAATGATACTGTAATTGAAAATCGAATCGGTGATGCACTTGTATCCCGTATCATTCGCGCCCATCGTGAAGGCACAAATTGGAAAGCCTGTATTATGATACCCCTTCTCCCTGGATTCCCATTCCCTGTTGACCACTCTGACGCATCTTCCGTTAGTCGACAAGATATAAACACCACTTTAACTAGACTGACCTGCTTTTAGGTTCGTATAATTCTGGAGTGTCAAAACCGTACAATATGTAGAGGCCCTCATTCAATCTATGGAAGACTGAGGAAGGAGGGTATAAATGTAAGTCATATTTTTTTTCTTAAATACTACTTGTTAACTTTGTTTAGCCGGAAGATTATATTACAGTTTTCTGTCTCCGTAATTGGGGTAAACTTCCGGGTAATGTCCTGACCTCAGAGATGGTACCGTTACTTCTGTTTCCTTTAGTGTTCGTTCTTATAATAACCACTGTGACAGGTCTATATTCATGGCAAGGTTTGTATTGTGGATGATCGACTTGCTATCATTGGTTCCGCAAATATCAACGAACGATCTCAACGTGGGGATCGCGACTCAGAAATTGCTGCGATTATCAGAGATACGGATATGATTGATGGGTAAGTAGTTACTCGTTATGGATCGAACTTGAATCTGAAAGCCACTAGGACCATGGATGGTAAGCCGTATAAGGTTGGCCGCTTTGCTCACACCTTGCGAGTGCGTTTGATGCGCGAGCACATTGGTGTTGATGTGGACGCGATCTATGAAGAAGATTTGATGTCCACCGAACCTTCAAAGGACCAAATGAGTCAAGAAGCTTGGGACCCGGAAAGCGAGCAACAGGAAGGTATGAATGGTGTAACTCAAATCGGGAAGACTTCTGCTAGGAGCAGAGTGGGTGAAGCTTTGGATGAGATCAAGGATAGTGCTAAACAGGGTGAGTCTACTTACCGTTTATCGGGATAATGTTTGTTCATTCCCGATAATTAAGTTCTGCACGGCACCGAGGATGACACAGCTAAGGATGCTGGTCACATTGCTCAAAAGGTTGGACTGGTGTCTAAAGCTTCAGACGCTGCTGTAGATGATAAGGCGCTTCGAGAAGAAAGGCAGACATATACTCGAGACGGCGAAAAGGAACCTGGTTTCACTAGTTCCATTGTACCTACTCTTGAAGAGAAAACTATCATTGAGCAACGCCCTCCAAAGGAGCAAGTAGATGGAGAACTTCCTCCGACGTACCGTAGTGAAACTGTTGAAAGTGGAGGTCCTCCAGAAGCTCGTGTGCATGATGGGTCGCATGAGCTGTACGGTGCACCGGCGAATTCTGTACCCCAAGCTGATAATGAAGTACCACATGCTCGTGATGCCAAGAGTGATCCTACCCTTGATACTACTGACGAGGAGAAGGCTGCTTTACATGCCCGGAGGACGGTGAGGAAGCACCTGGAAGCAGGGATTACTAGTCAATGGGCGTTGCCAACTCCGACCCCCATGTTGATCCTCATGGTTTTGAAGATCCTGTATGTGACGTCTTCTGGAAGAATACTTGGGTTGCATGTGCTGTGCATAACGTATGTGACTTTCATTTCTTATTTCTAATCTAGTATACTGATTACTATATGACGTTGTTTCATCTTTCATCAACTAGACTGAGATATTCCGTAAAGTCTTTCATTGCATACCTGACGATACTGTTACGACCTGGAAGCAGTATAAGGAATTTGTTCTCCATCACGAACGTATGAACAAGCCTGTGAAGGATACTTCCGAGCCCTTGGGGCGTGTTCCCTCTGAGGCGGGTGATGAAGATGCTCCGGGGAGGGACAAGAACACTTCTCTCAGGGCTGAAGATGGCGCTAGACAAGATACCCTCAGGGCAAAGTCTTCTGTTCGCTCCAATGGTACACATCATTCTAGAAATAGTTTACCTCAGGCAGAAAGCAAGTCACGTACGCCTACTCCCGAAGGGCTGGATGGGCATAAACCGAGTGTTGGGCATGGAGGTTATAGTAATAGCAATTATAATAATATTACGAATGGAAGTGGGGGTGTCGGGGCACACGATACAGAGATAAGAAGGGCACCTTCTCGTGCAGACAGGCCGTTTGAGAAGTGGGAAAGAGATGAGATGGAGAAGTTACTTGGAGAGTTGAGGGGACACCTTGTGTTGTATCCTACACGTTTCTTGGAGGGAGAGGATGCTGCGAATAACTTCTTGTTTAATGCGGATAGGTTACTGCCTATGCCGATTTATGATTAATTAATCTTTTTTTCTTTTCTCTCTTCTTTTTTGGCTTTGTTTTTCTTACATTTTTTTCATAGAAAAAAAGGTTTTCATTCTTCTTTTCTTTTTGCTGGATGTTTCCTCTCGCTCTCGAATTTTCTAGTTTCATTTCTCTGCATCGTTCTACATAAAGCATTTTTATGGAAGACAAGATTACATTCCCTCCGTCCATTCATTAACTCGGTTTATCTATCACCCACCCTTTTTTCTTTTGAATGTTTTGAATTAATTTTATTGATCGGATATGCACATACACATATCACACACCCAACCTGCTCTTGTTCATGTTCATATCATTATTATTATCAGTGTCCTCTCATTCTAGTTTTAATTTCGACTAATGGCGTAGAAACAGCCCCGGAAATAAGATATTGTACTATGTTATATCCTTTCTTCTTGGTTTAATATACAAGATAACAATTTGGGTACTTTTGGGAAGTTATTTGGACGATTTAGTCCGTAGGCACAAAAATAAGTAAATAAAATTTGTTACATCGGGAGATAACTAGTGAGGAGAAAAAAAAGAGGGACAATATTTGTCATGGTATCTGTTATAGTTTATTCCTTTGTTCGTTTATTCCTTCTTCTTGCCATCAATCGCTTGATCATCAGCCAAACTCTCAGCATCTACTTTACACCATACTTTATGATACGGCCAAGCCTTCTTTTGGCATGTTTGACCGCAATAAATATTCTTCCCTTTACATCGGGAACACTGGGACTTTGGGTCTTCCTTGCCACAATAAGCACAATATCTCTGTCCTGTGATAAGGATCTTCTCAAGTCTAGTTAATATGCGCCCTGCAAGTTCGTGTGCAGGTTGTGCGCGTTCAGGGGATAGGGCATCAATCCGGGAGGAATGAATAGGTAGGATATCTGCGTCACAACCCTTGGGGAGGAGTTTGTTGTGGTAGATGCTGGATTTCTCGAGAGCGAAAATCTCATGGCCAAGGCCGCGGACACTGTTGAGGCCAGGTAGACAGAGATCGAGGGAGATGTCGTCTGGGCTATTTTCTGAAGCTATTTCATCCGCGTCGGGTGGTTCGTCGGGACTGGTTTGTTTGGAGCTTGGGACAAAAGTAAGGGATATCCATGGATAGGAAAGACCTATACCTTGTTCTCCATGTGTGTATTGGTTGATGGTAACCGCAACATCCTTAAACACCTTATAATCAGGGCGTCTCTCAAAGTTAGCTATGTATAAAAGTGAGAGTGGGTTTACGTCCATCTCGGTGATGATAAAAGATCGAGGCGAAGTTGAAAGTACATCCCCGCTTGAAGTCCTTATGCGTAAAGTTGTCTGCTTAGGGGGCAAAGTATCAAGAACTATTTGAAGAGCATGATGAAGAAGGAAATTCCGATTATGAGTATGAACACGCCAGAAGATCGTTTCGACGACTTCGGAGTCGAGCTCCCGCGAGCAACGGAAATCAGAATCGAGGAAGTCACTGGGTTCGATAGGCGGAAGGGAGTTATAGTGTTGTCTTCTTTTTTCTTTTTCCTCGTCGTGAACCGGGACTGTCTTAACATTCTTATCATTATCTTTCCTCGAGTCTTTGTTTCCATTCTCATCCTCGGACTTGCTTTTGTCCTTTCCCTTTCCCTTGTTCTCGCCCTCGTCCCCATCTTCGTCCTCGTCTTCGTCCTCGGAGTAGGTATCTGATTCGTCTTCTGACTCGGAATCTGAATCGGGAGGGGCATTAAAGTTCTCAAAACCTTCTGGAGTTTTGAGAAAGTAACCAATTTTTGGAGGGGCCATGTATGTCCAAGACTGGCCGTCCACTGGAAGGCATGATACAGGTACAGATCCCGTAGAGATTTCGAGGAGACGTGAAAATTTGAACCGAGGTTCGGAAAGAAGAAACTCTCGGAGAAGGATGGCTGCTAGATCATGGAGGTCGACTGTGAACTCCCCTTCTGGAAACTCGTACGTCTTGCTTTCAGCTACAGACATGGATAAATTGTTCTCACCAAACTAAAATGAACCTTTGAGATGGGAGATGATGGGGAGCTGATAGAAGGAAGCGGGTGCATGCATACAAACAACAAAAACATCAATGATGAAGAAGATCATCTAAAGAAGACAAGGCACGTGCAGTTACGGACAGTGTGTAAATCGCGTGGATGTCACATTGTGACTTGTGACTTAAAACCCAAAACCGCGCCAAATATTCGTTCTTCTGACCAGCCAGCCACAAAGCACTTATCTGAGTAATTACTGCTAATAATCGAAGGAATCACGCAATTCAAGTTAGGCGATGATCAACCCTTCACCTGATTAGTAGGTTCTATTGAAGTATAATTTTTTCTAATGTACCCATTTGCTGGTGGGTTTGCTCCAACTTCTACAGAAAAAGCTGGCGCGGAAATGAAAGAAAAAATTGAGGCCCTACGTAACTTTGACAGAAGAGAAGGGGTTGGGGATAATATAAATCGGTCCCACACTCAGATGAGCTGAGGACACATCGCGATACTCATAATCATCCAAATGAGTTTATGCAAATAATCATACATGTACCTAGTTAACGGACATGCGCTTCTATTACCGATCGCGATAAACCTATGGGCGCAAATGGGCGCTGTGTCAGACGTCTGACGTCCGGTATGTACTACTATAAGGGAGATTAAAAACAGGCAATGAAAAAATCCTCAATAATACTACATAATCGAGGAAGGGATTGGATTACTATCTCAATTAACTTTGTTTTAATCCGAGCGTTATCAGCATTCAAGCACTGCTTTTAGATAGACTAAGAAGGATAAAACTGGGAAGAAGCGAGTGGCTGTAATAATAATAACTCCTAACGATGCACGTTAGAAGCAGGCGTTCAATGCTTCCCAGCGCTTGCTTTAATTTTGTCCATTTACTGTTTCAAGGATTATGAAATACATGCAGTCTCGAGAGATTGAACTCGTACGATACTATATGAAGGTCCCCTAGTTTTCTTTTTCTTCTTCTTTAATTATTTGGCTGCGCAGTAGCACGATATGAAGAAAAGAAAAGGGGAAGGGAAGAAAGGGTGGTAATAAAAACAATAGGTGTAATAATACTAAGTTGTTAATTGGCGGTGGGGCCTTAGCGTGTACGGTGACGGAGGGCGGCGGATGGCCCTGTGTAAGGAGGAGAGAGAGGAGATGGTGTAGATTAATGATAATAATGTGAGAGTGCAGTACGAGTACGTGTTGAGAAGATGAAAAATTGGAAGGCATGATTTGTGATCAGGTGTTGAACATGCCGGTGACCGAATTAGGGTGGTGCCACCGTGATGTGTTAGGTAATTGATGGCACAAACAAGGTTACGGAAGAAAAACAGAAAGAGTTAGCGGCGGGGGCATTAGAGCGAGTATTTTTTCTCTTTTTCTTCCTAAATTATTATTATTATTTTTCTTCTTCTCTGGATGATGATGCTGATGATTAATATGATGAAAAGGAGAAGGACATCCCGGACTTGAGGTGATTTGAAAATGGATTTTTTCAACTTTATTTATCTAAAATATCCTTTTCTATATCGTTTTTTTGATTTGATCGGAGGAGATACAACGATGGCCATTTGAGTACATCTTACGCTATTTCAGTTTTATTGGGTGTCTTTTATTGCACGTCGTCCTATTTGGATCTTCTTTTCAATGCTTGCGTCTCCTTCTTTTTTTCGATGCCCAACTTCCCAACCCTTCTCTTCGCACAGTGTCCCCAACTTACAGTCCGAGGGCCGATCAGGGTTTGTGATCTCCGGCGTATGCGATCCACGAGCCTCGTCTTGTTCTACTGATTACTGGACCCACAACCCTGCCCATGCTCTTCGCGTGGCCCGAGTTTATTATCACTTTTTGAATTTTATATTTCAATTCATCCCAAGTCCTTGGACTGCGTGCATATCGCGACCACACAGCAAGGCTCAGGCTGGCACGCGCACAACGACAGTTAGCATGTTACCCTGCTTGGGATCTCAATTCAGTTAGCCTTTCCAGATATGATTATTATTACTATGGAATACTGATTTTTGATAAAATAAACCGATTTTTTTTTTGTTTTGCTGGTAAGTTTACCAAAAAGGGTTTTTCCAAAAGAACATTGGCCACCCAGCGAGTGATCGCAGGGAGGGACCGGATAAAGAGACAAAGACGCGACGGAGCGGATGAATGTTCTCCTCCGCGCACCTTACTCTCTTCCTCCATCATCTCCCGTTTTTTCACTCGCCTTCTTCTTCTCTTTGACTGCTTCGCCTTCTTGCCTACCTTGTAGATAGCCTCTGGATTTCCACACGGGGATCCCGAAGAATAAGAATACAAAAAAGAATTTAAAAAAAGGAAACAAGTTATTTAGACACTTTTGCCGCCGATCATATACGGAATTCACAGGCCACCCTGTATGCTCTCGGACCTATAAAAAAGTCCAGCCGAGGTCCAGGTAGATAGCCCATCTCTGCTCCCAAAGGACGGGCACTGAGCTCTCTGCTGCTCTCTCTCTCCCCCTCTGCTCCCCCTCTTCCAGTCCCAGTCCGGACGAGCTTATCCATTATGCTCTCAGTCAATGCAATGCTCAATCATCCAGACTCGGCGTCAGGCCCGGTTCCCGCGCACCATGACTTCGACACTCAACCTAGTCCAAAGCGAGGCGACCATGAGCGTGCAGGTGGCCCGATGCATACTCACGAACATCGATCTGAACGTGGTCAATCGCAAGAAACTGCATACTTCAGCATGTACGTATTTTATTCTTATCCCATTGCCTTTCCTCTTGTCTGTCTTGTCCAACCAACGTGTTGTTCTTGCTGTATCCTCCTACCTGCGCATTCATCTCTCTTTGATGTGCAATATCGTTAACTCTACATCTATTTTTTCTTTTATTATTTCTTCTCTAGTTCTGATTATGAAGACGATCCTAATAGTCGCTTTAAAAAGCGTAAATTCTATTCTACCGTGCCTCCTACTACCACACCTGGTCCTGGTCCTTCCTCAGTGTATGCAGCAGGTAATCATCCCACTACCGATCGATACGCAAGTCCATCCCAACTTTTGTACGTATCTCATCGTACGTCATGTGAGCCCTTTCAGATCCGGTGGCTCACACAGCTTAATATGTTCTCTTCACTGACACAATGTGTTCTCTTCACATCACCTACAACGCCAGAATCCGCGGGACTTTACCAAGACATAGCGCAGAGGACGAGGGCGGGTATAGTACAAGTGGATACGGTTCTGACAACTCAAATTTACCTCCAACTTCTCCCTTTTCTTCAAGTACGAGCTTTGTCGGCGACGACGATCTTGAGAACGACGATATAGATCTCAGACTTAACCTCGATCGTGTACGCGTGCGTAACTCTTCTGAAATGACACGCTATCCATTGTATCAAGAGGATGCACAAAACCATACACATATAAGGTCTGTCTCTGCTTCTGTAGATCACAGGAATAGGGACAGGGGATATGTTCGTTCTCGCGGGTATACAGCTAGCTCGATTTCTTCATTTGCTTCCGGGATTCCGTCTTCTAACAAGTCCTTAACACCTTCACGGTTCGCAGACCTTTTGCCTGGGACCCCAGACAATAATCGGATCGCAGAGTATTGTTCGAACCAACTCGCCGAGCGTGCCAAGTTAGCGGAGATTCAGGCTTCTAAGGAGGCTTCTAGGGCACCTCTACCTAGGCTAACTCCTATCAGGACTTCTAACTTCACTTACACTCATGACGATACTCTGTCTCGCCATCGCCTAAGCTCTGGCAGTCATGTACCTCCCGCTTCTTCGTCTTCTTCATCGTCTAGTTACGCTCTACAATCAATCTCTCCTCAGTTACCAAATGGATTGAGTAGATCATATGCCAACAAACAACCTTCAAGGACTCAGCCCCTTTCACCTCCATCTAGCGTCATTTCTATGCCTACTCCAAGTCCACCTCTACAACCGATAGATGCAGTGCGGCCCAAAACGAATTATGCTAGAAGGGCAACAGTAAGTGGGCCCAGTCCTGGTATGGACCGTGCTTTAGGACCTCTTCCTTCTCAGTATCTCTCGGGAATTTCGCCTCTCGATAGGGGCAAGAGTTTTATTTCAACATATACGAATAAACTATCTGACCAAGAGCGCACCTCGCCACCAGCTCACTTACGAAAGGAGATGCATGCGTCTTCATCTGGTGCATCATCGTCATCGTCAAAGTCTCGATTGGGGAGAAAGGAGCCACCCAATGATTTAATGACGGAAGACGAAGAATCAAGGTTTGTGGCTGAGAGGAAGTATGATCAACAGCAAGTTGGCCCCGAAAGAGCGAGGAAACGAAGCAAATCCTTCGCAGAAACTTCGGTTCCCCCTTCGATGCAGATATCACCAGCGGTTCCATTACCACCCTTAGGCCCCTTATCAGTCCCCCCGCGAGCTCGAGGTCGATCTTCTCCGCCTCCCCGTTCTTCAGAATCATCAAGTACAACACTCCCTCCTTTGAAAGGACCGATAAAACGTATAGGCATAGAGACACTGCCTTCAATTCGTTCTGCCGCTTCCAAGTCATCTGCTAAGTCTTCACCCTCCGAGTCTCAGGCTTTACCCAACGAACCCGGGTATGAGAAATACATAAATATCGGTTCGGATTATTACAAGTGCATGGAGGACGAAGAAATCCTCCATACACGCCGAACTGTGATGCGGCATGAGGAAATACATCAAGGAAAGAGAGTAGAGTGCCAGTATTGTTTTGCGAAGGTATCAAGGCGAGACGCTATGCTTAGACATCAAAGGAATACATGCACGATGATCCCACCACACCTGAAAGAAAGGATGTAATTGGAATCGCGGCTCGGATGCGGATGGAGACTGGGGTGAGAGGATGGTGCCCAGCAGTTTGGAACGGGAAGCAATTGCCGAGTTGTGTTCTTTGGTTCTGTAATGTTTTTTATGAAAGTTCTTTATGATTGCGATATTTATCAGATATATGTTCCTTCTTATTTTCCTTCTTCTTTCGTACTCACACCCATGGCTCTTGTTGCTTTGTTTTTATTTAGGTTTCTTAACATGCCCGCTCACTCTTCTTGCTATCTCCTCTTTCTGATAGTATTTTCTTTCTTTATTTGTTACCTGACGTATTTTTACCCTTTGCTCTTCTTTCTTTATCATTTACGTATACCCGCAACTATCTATTCCACGCTCAATAACTCTTTGTAGGCCTGCTCCTTAGAAACAAGCACAAGTAGCATCACATACACCACACTTGCACCACGCAGCACACATTGATACACATTGATTTACATGTAAAATTATAACGGAATGTAATCAATACCATTGGAGTCTATGCCCAAATTGAGAAATTAATTCCTGATATGAACCCGTCGATTAATTTTGATGATGGCATCTTTTTCTGATTTGTAAAAAAAGAAAGTAAAAAGGCTATGTATGAGGAATCCTTTTTCTCTTATCTTCTTTTTTAGTTAAATAAATTCATTGTGCGAACGTATCGGAGTTAGTTTTGGCCGAACCGAAACGCCTCCCATCGTCCCATGCTCTTTCTTCATATAAGGTTCTTGTTTGTTTTCGGAAAGGCTATTAGAGAGATTTAAAAAGTAATTCTGACTTGATTTAGTGTGAACATATTTATATATCTGAAACCACGCTCTCTTTCGCCGTGTAACGTTATTCCCTCGTTAACAATATGCAACAAGAACTGAATGAATGAAATGATTTTTTTGAAAGAAAGGATCAAAATGCTGATCACATTTCCTATATACTTTTGCGTCCCTTCGCCTCCATTGTCTCCTTCTCTTCTAACTAGGTAATAACAAGCGCCTAAGAATAAGCTATTCTACATATAAGGTATGTCCGCTACGATCCCTTGTGCATTTAGCATTTAGCTTGAAGGGTTGAAGAAGAAGAGTGGGCTAAATGTAAAAAGCACATATGTAACAAGAAATATGAAATTGAAGACTACAAGAGATGAAAAAAAGAAGATTGGGCGAGAAAAAAAAAGAACGAGGATAGGGGAATAGACCATACGGTTTTAGGATTCTTTTGAGGGGCAAATCGGATAGGTGAGACAATTACACTAATGCATGATGATATACATATACATACACACACATACAGTTATAAACATAGGTTCGGAACTTTGGATATTAAGTGATATATGAAATAGAGAGGAGTGAGAGAAAGAGGGAGGAAGTGAAATGAGCAAGGACGTGTCAGGTACAAATTGGTTTGACCTTGACTTGAGGGGATTTCGAACTGGTTCTCCATCTTTTCCTTGTCTTCGTTATCCAGTTCTTATGCATCTCTTCCTTTCTTCATAAGTACTCTTCCGTGTGTCTTGTAAATATCTGTGTGTGCTGGTCATCCCAAGGACCAATACAACTCTGAGAACCAAATGTATATATGCGTGTGTATTTGCGTATATATGTGTGTGATTGATTTAATCTACCTCTACTCACTCCCATTCCCCCATTCCCCCTCCCCTCCACTCATTTCTCTTTCTTCCTTCTTTTCCCTTCGTGGCTCGGCGAATGATCATTTTTGGTTATTGTGGCTATAACGGGTCTTATAGTCAAGGCTATGTGAAATAAGAATACCAAGAATAAGAATATGAATAAAAGTAATTAAGAGAAAGAAAAAAAAGAAGCTCCACTTCTTACTTTATTCCTACATATCCTTTATTATATCGATTCCATATCTTCTTTTTTGTCCTTTTTTCACCTCTCTCATTTCTCACTTTCCTACTTAGGCCATCGACTCTATTCTCCGGAATCAGTTCATTCCTCTACAAAAGAAGACTGATTGGCTGTCCGCTTACTTTGTGTGTATTATTACGACTATACCTCCCGCGGATTGATGTACTTCCTTCTTTTTGAAATCGAATCAAATCAAAAAATCTTTTTTTGGAGAAGGGCCAGGTGTTCTAACCCACTCATTTGGTCTGGATGAACAAACAGTCCAATCCATCAAAGACATCCATAACTACTCCGGTGTGGCGTTGTTCCTGGCTTAACTTGACTCCCTTCTTCTACTGTGCACACACGATAAAAAAGAAGAGACTCTACTTTTGTATTGTATGCAATGCCCATCTGTGATATTGATCAAATGAAGAGAACAAGACCGAGTAGTTGGATGGGTAAGGGCCCGGATGAGTGCATGACATATGGTTTACATGTGAACCAATCTCAAATGAAGGGGTGACATTAAAGAAGAGAAGAGAGTAAAAAAAGAGACAGGTCGGACGGATCTCTGTCTTACGAGAGCTAATAAAGGGAAAAAAATACAAGTCGGAGGACCGGAGCTTAATGAGTTTTTCCGCTGCAAAACAAAACTTCAAGGAAAGGGAGGTAGGTGGCTGGTGGATTGACATCTAATAATAGAACTAGATACATGACAACTCGGGACCACAGCCACGGGGTGGGCTAAGCAAAGAAAACGCGAAATAGGGGTATAGAGGGACCTAAGTGCGCTCGCGATCAACTCGGAGAGAAAACAAGAAGTAAAATAGACATTAGACATTAAACAATTTCTTGGCGAAAAGAGTCAAATTTTAGCTTGGATAGAGATCGTGTAACGTGTACTCACTGTGTTTTACGCAATACAATGATTTAAGACCCTTATTAAGTGTTTGGTGTTAGGCGTCATCGTGTAGTAGGACGTATTCCCGCGTAGACATTCCGAATTTGATTACTAGGCAGTCACAGTGGGGTTTGGGTTCGATGAGAAAAATGTTGGGGTGTACGTCAGTGATTGCTCAAAAACATCAAACGAGTAAGAGGGATAAAGAAGCGAATAATAAAGGATCGGAAGGGCAATAAAAAAGTACATACCATCTCCCATCTTGAGTTCGTAGTAACGAGAAGTTGGTATAGCTTCATCATTAACATGTGTTTCATTTGTAGACTCAAGGTCAATTATGAAAGGCCTATAAAACAGATCTGAGTAAAAGACGAGAAATGAGATCCGAATAACGCACTTGATAACAGCCTTTGAATTACCGAAATCATCCTTCTGTGTTACCTGTCGGTCTGGTACCAGGTGCGGCGCTTACCATTAAAATTCGAGAACAAGAGTGAAGAAAACGTACATTGGATAACGGCATGTTGTTTAGAGCAAGATGGGTGTTCAACAAAAATATCAACAATGGCTTTATCTCTCCCAATTAAGTAACAGCTTTGACGGTGGATATGGAAAAGGTCTGGGAGTTGTATCATGTGGGATAAGTACACCATATTTGAAAAATCGAAAGCACAAGAAAATATACCTGTTTGTTCTTTTCCTTTGAAAACATACAATCTCCAACCGACAGTCGGCTTTCTGGCTTCGGGAGGTTCATTATATTTCATCAGGGTAGATGTCCCATCAGATTTCTTAACAGTATTTGTTGCTGCAGCCAGCAGCCCGGACTGATTAAAGTTTGGTTTACCCTTTTGGTCGTCTTTTTTCTCTTCCTTCTCCTTTTCTGAATCGGACTTAGGTGATCTCGAACGGGAAGAAGGTCGACGCCTGTGGTCGCGATCATAGCGCGAGCCAGAACCTTTTGAAGGGCCTGCTCGTCGTTCATCGTCGCCTCGGTCTCTATACCTTGGTCTATCCTCGTCTCTTCTGTAGTCTCGTTCTCGGTTGCGTTCTCGGTCACGACCCCCGTTATACCTTCCCTCCTGTCCTTCCCTCCCTCTTTCTTTACTGCGGCTCCTGTATACCCGTTTACGATCTCTTTCATAGTCATATTCTCTGTCTCTTCTTTTTCTGTTGTCTAGCCTCCTGTCCCTGTCCCTCTCGCTTTCTCCACCCTTGTCTCTATCATCATCTTCTTCATACCCTCGTCTCCTGTTGCGTTCCTCATGAGTACTCGAATCCTCTTCGTCTCTGTATCTTTTTGAACTACTATCCTTCTCATTCTTGTTATCGTTACGACCTTTCGTTTCGGACCGGGGGGGAGGAGAACGTGTCATTCTTTTTTGCGTCTACACGCGCTAGAAGAGATTTCGGAGTTGGATTGATTGTGGCTTTCGAAACCAAACTAATTTCTTTGGTGTGCTGATCTTTTGCGGTATGAGGCTAGTAAATGAAGACTGTAAAATAAGTCCTCGGTGGTCCAACGGCTAGGATTGCTCGCTTTCATCAATTACATGAACCGAGCCGGCCCGGGTTCGACTCCCGGCCGGGGAATTAATTCTTTCAACTTTTTTAATTTCGCAAAATTTTTGGATATCTCGCATAAAAAAAACTGAATAGACTAACGATGTTTGAAAACCGGATATTCCCCACAAAAAACTTCGAGTGTTTTGAGTGTATGGATGTGGTGTATCATACAAAATGGAAGATCTATGCTTGGGAATCACTAAATGTTTAATGAGGATAAGGACAATTTATTTTGGGGCTCATTCAATTCAATTCAATTCATTAGTGTATATGTACTCAAAATACAAGCACTTATATATGATCTGAATTTTAGTCTCGGATAAGCGACTGACCCCGAGAGAAAATGAATGATCGCACGGATCTTCTGAATAGTCTCTTGCTTCTTAAACTTCAACTCTAATTTAGCTAATTAAATGGAATGATTTGATTTGAAGTTATAGAAAGCTTCAAGCGTGTATTATATCGATTTCGGATCCATTGTACATCTGTCTGAAATGCAAAACGTAGCTGAATGTAGTTTTTAAACGGGCCACTAGTTGCCACTATCGTGCACATGCGTGATTCTTGTATCCGGAGAGAATGCATAAAGAAGAACGTATATAATCCTGAGCATTGATTTGTGATATTCAGAAAGGAAGGTGAATATTAAGAATCCGCATACCCCCTCGGAAGCTGCAGAACATCATGAAAAATTCCTGTTTTGAGAGCTTAAAAAATTGCAATGAAACTTGTGTGAGCCGCTTTTAGTCGGAGCGCTCCGAGAGAAAAGACTTTAATCGTTTCAATATAAAACAAGGGTTATCCCATTTGTTTGTTATTTCTTTACCTTCTTATGAAAAGATGATTGGGGTGTTCTCGCAGATTCCCCCTTTGAAGTTCCCCCTTTGAAGCTCCCGCTTACGAAGGGCCGGAGAAGAAATGGATGTTTCGAAACTCATTATCCTTAAAAAAGACTAATACAGAAAGTAGAAAGGGGTGATAATAAGTAAATAGACGGGTAATGACAGAAATTCAGTTTATGGCGAGGTTTTCTCCAAATTCATATTAGTTCACTGTATATTGAAGATTTGTCGAGGGAGAGATCATTAAACTCCGAAGATCGCGATAATTTGAGCGTACGTCATGACCTACACTTCTTTCTTCTTAGTAAGGATATACTGAGATTATAACTCATATAAACCCTGTGGATAACTCGACCAGAAACTTACTAGCCCAGGATGGGTGAGAGAGAACTCTGCTTTGTTCAAGATGAGTAAAGAAGATAGAACGCTTCTCTCGGAAGAAATAAGATAAAATAAATTACCTGTGAACAAAGCGGCCACTCGGCGCTAAAAGGAAGAACTCAGAACCTCATCTTTTACAAAAATCTTGCCGAGAAGTCTCTATGGATGACTAAACGTATCTCTTATTTTTTCTTGAGAACCCGCTTGATTCCTTGACTGAATAGAGGGTGAACGAGTGGGGCTTAGTAAAAATTGGAGATTTATCCCAACTACTATCCGCTCGCATTCTCCCGGCTTCCCTGAACTAGTTTAGCGGGAAATAATCAAGAATGGATGTCTCGGGTTTAAGCTCATAAAGCCCTCGCATTAAATCCGTAGCGGATAAAACGTAGCTGAAGTTGATAAGACACTGCTATATTGTTGAGCAGCGTGATTACAAAAAACATAAAATGAAGTGACTCCTAAAGCATACGAAAAGTAAATTCAAAGGTTTCAAACCCCCAAAATATTCACGAATCAGAGTTCGACTCTGTCTTTTTTCTTCGTTCTCCCTCTACCTTCTTCTTCGCTTTGCGCCTCCGTTTCTCTTCTTGCTCTGGGGTAGAACGCGATCCTGGCTCGCCAATCCGCTTTTTCTTAGTTCGCCGTTTCTCTTCCTTCTGTGTTTCAGCTAAATTATTTTCCTTATTTTTCTCCACCCTCTCACGTTTCCTTCTCTTTAGTTTCTTTTCGTCTTCTCCCTTCATTCCATCGTCATTAGAGTGCTTTCGTTTACGTTTATGTTCGTGTTGAGCATCGAGAGACGAATGTGGTTCAGCATCGGATTCCTCAATATCCTTTCCCTTCTCCTTTCGCTTCTTCTCTTTCCTTTTCTCCTTTCGCATTAACTTCCTCGCTGCTTTATCATCTACTTCATTAACACTATGCTTCTTCTTTGCCTTTTTCTTCTCTTTCTTCTCTTTCTTTCCACCCTTCTCCTTCTTAACTTTATCCCCCAAGATCAGCTCGGCCTTGCGCTTTTCCATCTCGCCACTCATCACAAGCGGTGATGTACTCCCCGATGAATTGATAGTCGAAGGCATTAAACCCGAAGAGGAAGCCACAGTAGTTTCAACTTCTTCGTTGAGTGTATCTGGACCAAGTACAGGTCCTCGGAAAAAGCGAGAGTACAGTCCTCTTCGGGCGGCATCTCGTTTTGCAATAGCGACGATACTCATGCGTGAATTACTTGAGGATGCTTCCGAACTTGAAGGCGTCGATGAACCGGATGATGATAATGATACTGATGTACTAAACATCGGCCTCTTGTTTGATATCAGGCCTGTGCTAGTTCGTATGAGTGCAGGAAGTTGATCTGGAATATCTGGATCCTACGGTTTATGTCAAAAATGGATGAATTGAAACACTTAATGGTTGATGCAAGAAGACCTACAGAATTGCTCGAATCATCTTCATCTTTATGTATCTTAACTTGTATTGTTTTAGCTGCTACATTAAATACGCTAGAGTAGATGAAGTATATTCCGATTGAATTGTCTTGTTATGCTTGAGAAGTGAAGGAGACTTACTGGTCCCAGAAGGGAAATGCGTCGTCTCTGTCTTTGCCTAAACCTGACAGTGTCTTCTTTTGAGGGATGGCCAATGGTTTTGATATTGAGCCATGTCTCAGGCCGGAACCTTTACCCGACCATCCTTGGGCGACTAGGTATGAGTGACCGTCGAGAGGCATGGAGTTAAGTTGAGCTTCAGGCTGATGGCCACGAGCATATCGACTAAGCTAAGCCAATGTTGACACATCAAAAAATAAAGTTAAAAAGGATCTGCGGATTGTCGTTACCCGAAAAAGAATTACTAATAAGATCATTATGCAGATATCAAGGAAATCATTACAACCACCACCATAAGAGTAGTCGCTTGTCGGTTCAAACAATCTCTCTTCCTTACGGGTTGAGGGTGATCCAGAAAGGGGTACTTAGAACACCTATACTACGAGATCTTATCAGAAATGACATACGTCGCACTTGCAAAGTCTCTTGGTCTTTCTTTGAAGAAATCCACTTCGTACTCTACTTCATCCACTACCGCTTCACCCGAGCTAAATACAGGAAGTGGAAATTCTGTGGTAGATACACCACAACACTCTCAGTTTGTAGAATCAATAACAGAGAAATATGATAGAGATAACGCATCTGATCAATCATCATCGTCTAAGCATCTAGAAATCGTGAATCCATGTACCCAGAAAAACAAAATATCAATAGCAAAGACCGAGGAGGGAGTACCAGAAGAGGGTCATCATGAGGATAATACTGTTTCTGAAGCAGAGCTTAGGGTAGATTTTGAACGTGAAGGAGATATTGAAGGAGGCTTTGATATCCCATCTTCTCATTGTTCATCATCTACTACTCAAATAAAGTCAAATTTCTCTGTAAACCCAAACCCTCTGGATACAGACCCCGACATACCTTTTGTACCTGAGAGTTTCCCTTTCGTCTCATCCTCCTCCGTTTCACCATGTACAAATATAATCAATGATAATAGTAATACCAGTATGTCTTGTCTATTCAATGCTAAACAGTCTCTTTCTATTTTAACTTTCACTATACTTTTTCCGTTTATATTTTTATTAGTAACAGATGAGCAACTACACAGAGCCAAGACATTAGTCCTCGACCTCTTAGGGTGGGGCGTTCCACCAGAATATCTCCTTCAACGAGGCGTTTCTTTATCTCTACTTTACACCGTTTTTACGGATCTTCGTCTTCGCCTACCAGATAGTATTTTCTCTGAATGTATAGAGCTTGACTCTAGCATTAGATCTTATCGATTTCCTTAGTAAAATATTTGTTCATTCCACCCTCTCCTCTACTTTTTCTTTTACTAACAACCACTTTGTTCCGGAATATGCCCTATTCCAATTTATTATTCGGTTCATATTCCTCTCATGAATTATCATTTTTTTCTGTATCTAATCTGCTTTTTTTTAAACTCGCTGCTATAAAATCAATGCTTTCTCATTACTTTTGTTTCCATCTTTACTCTTCGGATCACCTGAGCATGTATCTTAACATTGTTTCCCTAACTATCCTCTACTCTTTACGATGCACTGAGGATGAATCTACAACCCTCCCCCCCTCTTTTCCCCCCAATCTTAATCAGAATCACACATAAGTCCAAACTTTTTCGAAACATTAAAAGATGCAAACCCCAGTACCAGGGCGCACGTGTATATTGCCAAAGTACCTAGGTGCTACAGATAATAACAATGCACAGACATGAATGCTGATAATTTGTTTTTCGACTACGGATACATACTTAAAGAGAGCGGAAGGATTAAAGGAAGGAGAGGAGAAAGAAGAAAAAGGGGCAGTTGGGAGATTGCCGTGTATGGCCTTACAAACTGAGCTGGATTAAGTAAAGAAGGGGAATAAAATGCCGTTAAAAGTGGAAAGATAAGAGAGATAGAGATAGAGATCTATTGTAACAGGTTGAATGGCGTAAAGACAAGGGCCGTCTTGTGTCGTGAATGACAAGAGTCGTCATCGTCCGTGAATGCTGATTTACGTTAAGGCTGATAGTCGATGCCAGAGAAAGGTCTGGGTTAGAAAAAGAAAAAGAGAAGTGTATAGATGCTGAAATAATAGTGCCTGAAGTCCTTGAGAACCAAGAAAGGATCGGATAAGATGCAGAAAAGCCACAAAATAAATGGTCAAAACAAGGGGGAAGAACGATAGCGAAGATGCAAAGCAAGTAGGAAATAAGCAAGTTGAACACCCTTAATGTTGAAGAAAAATAGTTTTCAGTGTTTTTTTTAAAAATAAATTTCTGAAGTTTCGAAAGGCTCGGGCGGAGAGCAAAGTCGAGAACCGACCAAGCAGCAAGGACGTATCACCCCAGTCCTCTTCTCCATGTAGCTCTTTCAATGGAAGGAGGCCTACTGAAGGATAAATGAACGGATCGAAAATCTCCCAAAAGGTTGTAAAGGCCTCGAAGAAGGCGTCCTACTAGGACCCGAGAAACATGGTAAATACAAATGCCTTCTTAAATAATTAACATCTCAACGTGAAGGCTGTTTTTGTTGGGCGGTATGTGAAGTCCCAGAAGGTCCTTCACTGATATTTAGGGTTTGCTGTTGAGATCGTTTGTTCTGACGTCTCCCAGAACTAGGCCCGCCTCCACCAGGGCCAGTAGAGGTTCGATATCCACTTGGTTGTTGTGTTGGTGGCTCCTCTTTGTCCCATTCATCAAGCAATTGCTGACCAACACTAGGTTCAAGTTCAGTGCCATCTCGCGAGACCTTAACTTCTCTCTCATGATTCCATGGATTACGAAGATGACGGGTACGTTGGAAAGGTAGTTTTTCAACCCGTACCCATTCAACTTTGAAGGGTGACCCCCATTGATCGTCCTTCTCCTGTGTCTCTGCTACCTCTTCAGGTTCATTAACAAAATCGGTATCGACTGAAGTAGATTTATCTCCAACTGTCTCCATTTGACCCGAATCTAAATTAAAAGAACCAGGAAGGGTACGAACCCCGGTTGTTGAAAGTTTTTGAGACATCGTAATTGCAAGAGTATCTCTGCGCTTTATACGATCTTCATCCTCTACAGCCAACTCTTCACTTGGCCCACGAGCTTCCTGTTCACGAACCGCCCGTAAGGGTGCGTCATGATCGAGTTCAACATTTGGTTGCTTCATATGAGATAAGATATTCGTTGATTCCTCTGAGTGCATTCCATCTACGAGAGGATTTGAAAGCCGTTTGTGTTGTTGTCCTATAGCAGCTGGCGCGGAGATTGGTCCGGTACGTTGCATCCATAACGGCTTTTGCTTTTTCATATTTCTGTCTGACGGAGGAGCTGTATTGGGCTGGTCTCCACTCTCCTGCTGAACCTCAGCTGATAATGTATCACCGCCCGCTTCTGATATATGAGAATCGAGACTCTTCTGATCTTGGTCCGTGATAGGCTGTGGTGAAGAGTCTGCAAATCGGTGTTCACTAGGAGAAAGTAACAGTCCCATATTATCTTTCCCTTCATTATCGGATTCATTATCATTCTCTTCATGAATGTTCTCGTTAAACTGAGAGCCTCGACCCACAATAGAAGATGAATGAGATGCCGCAGGAGAATATGTATGCTGGGAATCGGATCGTGAAGCCCAAGAAACTTGTTCATCCCCGCTACCTGACTTACCAATCGGACCAGCCATTCTACCAAATGGAAAAAGGAATGAATATATATCAAATTTAAAGATACGATGATATCAAAAGAATATCTCACCTAGCGTATCCGAAGAATTCGCCGCTCTTGTTTACACCAAAAATAAGATAAACTTCCTTGCTTGTTCGGTATGCCTGGCTCAGCACAGCTTCGTTATGAGGTTGGGTAGCCCAAACTCCTTTCTGTACGCTGATATCCAAATCATGCTAAGAAAGAATACAATATCCAATCAGAGTCAAATGAACTAGGTGATATAGATTCGACATACCTGACTCAGGGACTTGAGTATAAAGTAGCGCTTGGGGAAATATCGCGAAAGAAAACTGGATGAAGTACTCCCAGAACTACTCGAATGCTGAGGAGGAGATCGTGCTGATTCTGCTTGTGCCGAGGAAATACTTCCATGAGTGTCAACAGATGCTTCTGACGGGGTCTGGGGTGTTTCTAGGCTAGTCTCTGAGCCACTCGTTCTATTCCTTTGCCTTTCCAACTCTTTTTCACGTTGCTCCTTTACCCAGCGGGTATGCATGCCCATCCCGCGCTGACCACCAACTCCTGCGCGCATGTCCTCCTCCTTCCCACGCACACGGCAAACAAGTCGAGGACACCGTGGATCACCGGGACGCAGCTGGACGCCATTGAAACGAGCCACAGCTTGTTGCAGATGTTCTGAGCTCGAATAGTTTACAAACGCACAATTTGACCGGGCAATGAGAAAAACACTTTGTACACCAGAAGTATCTGGAGTGCCAGCTCCTGATGTCGAAGAGCTCCCAGATGATGACAATAGCCCAGAGGGTAAAAGAGAAGGCGGGTGTTGTGATCGATTCTCCAAGGGTAAAATAACACCTGCTCTATCCGGCCGAGTGAAGAATCTCCATAACTCATCATGAGTGGCGTCCCCCGGAACATTCCCTATCCACATGACCCATTCTGATCGAGCAGAGAGATGCGAATGTTTTTGTATTTGACTTTGACTACTTTGCTTAGATGATCCAGAACGCTGACCGTGCTCACTGACGGATTCTCCTAGATTATAACTAGTAGGGGAGGCAGTCTGTTGAGTCAAGGAAGTTGTTTCTTGATGGACGTTTCCCATCAACGGACTTTGCACAGTTTCTGTTCCACCTCTAGACGAGTATCCTCCAGTAAATTCTTGGGTAGTGTATATTGGAGATGTGGTAGTCCTTATCGGTGACACAGAAGGCGGAGTAATGATTGTCTGTCCAATCCCTGTACTTGACTGATTGCCATAAGCGTCAACATAAAACATCCCAGGGTAGCTAGCAACTGGAGAAGGGGCAGAAGGATGAGGCATATACCACCATCTGGCTGTCGAAGATGGACTATCCTCTGGTGACGTGGGGGAAGACGCCGTCATATAAGCATAAGATGGAGTGAACTGCGTCCGTGGGACATGTTGATGTTGATGTGTCGGGAAGGCTGAAAAAGATGAATATTGAGGTGCCGAAGGAAGTGCAGCATGGTATCCGAAAGAAAATGGCTGGGATGGAGTGAAAGGGGAACTCGCTCCAGATGTGGGACTTCTTCTGGAGTTGTTTCCCTCATAATTGTACGTGAGCGTAGGTGATGGCGAGTGTTCTTGAGATGCTCCAGGATGTACGTATATAGGGGGCTGTGTCGGACTAACTTGATAGAAATCAGTATGAGGTAAAGGATGTATTCCATGATGAGGTATTTGAGGCGCATGGACGTAGGGGAACTGAGGCTGAGACGTGTAAATTGAAGGAGGGGGTTGCGCATAGTGTCCAATGAAACTTGGAGGGTGCTGAGTTATAGATTGTGGCTGTGGCTGAGTATGTCCATAGGAACTATGTGTGCTTGAACCAGGAAGAGAGGGAGGATAATGATAGCCAGAGTCAGACAAGGGGGAATGTACAGGATGAAATGGCTGTTGCAACTGTAGTTGAGGTGTAGACTGACCATGTGTATGTCTAACCTGTTGCTGCTGCTGCTGTACTTGTGGTGTCTGAGGTTGGTGTAGTCTTCTCGTGGTAGGAGGGCGTATAGATCGCGGGAAAGGCTCTGGCATGTCTTTAGTCCCGAGTTCAATGCTAGTCTCGACGTCTGCACTATTTAAGGGCGACGCAGAACGAGTACCCACGATGGAAGTTTGAATGAAAGAGCGACTTGGGGGAGGATTCTTACCCTGTGCAAGGCAGTCATGAACGTCTTACAAGTAAAGAGACGACATCAGACAACAAAAAGCAGGATAATTCTGGAACTTACGACGTGGAGGCTGAGGCAGGGGTGACGTGTCTTATATAGATAAACAAGAAAAAAAAACTAGTCAGCACAAAACATAATTGTCG
The DNA here is from genome assembly GCA_002287475.2 of Pyrrhoderma noxium. Classification (NCBI taxonomy): domain Eukaryota; kingdom Fungi; phylum Basidiomycota; class Agaricomycetes; order Hymenochaetales; family Hymenochaetaceae; genus Pyrrhoderma; species Pyrrhoderma noxium. Next base: position 808,365 of record CM008257.1, on the reverse strand, counting down.
ATGAGGAGCATCGGAGAAGGATTAAAAAAATAAAATTGAAAAAGAAAAATAAATGACAATGTGCACTAAACGATCAACCATATATGCACCGGCAATCGCCGTCATACTGAGTGATTATTTCATTATAGAAATAGACACATACCGTGACTAGTGTCCGTCACGAGGTCCAGACTGCCATGACTGTTCAACTTCAAGGGCAGTGCGTTCTTGAGTGGCATAATCCCAAATGCAGGACTCACAGTTCTTGACTGAGTTGGTGTTAAGTCTTCAGCATCAAGGCTGGTCGTCGATACCATCCCGATATTCGGAGGGGCTCTTATTATAGGTGTTGCGGGAGCACTCGCAATTTGTGTATTGTGTTCACTCATCTAACTCCGGGTTCCGATCTGTAGCTCCAGGTGCAGTGCCTCGGTGTTTCTCGTAAACTCGAGCGATCGGAGCACTCCCGACTATGTTTTTGCACAGAGTGCCAGTGTGACAAAATGTAGCATTGATCATGAGTGTCTTTTAGAGTCAGTAGATGGGCTTCGAAACACACCAGACTTTTTAAGTTCACAATTATGAATCCGTCAACTTATTACCGTTCGAGGTGCTTCTCGAACTATGTCTGTCTGTAATATGATACTGCTTAAAAGGGTTATGCCTACGTGGTAACTTCTCTACTACCAAATGGTACAGCGTGGAAGTTTCGCGAATGCTCCAGAAAAAGCTGTGGCTAACAAAATTGCTCACCAAGAGCTGTGGATACACGTTGGGCAAGGACAATGATGAATCTGGCACGATTTCAGTGGCCATTGTTGGGAGTAATAGTACATATACTTTTCGCAGATGGCCCCGCTAAAAGTTCTGCTTGGAGCAGTTAATGACGTTCCACCTTCCTTAAGGTGTAGATACTTTTTGGATTAGGTAATATTACGTCATATATGCAGATCTATTCAGTCTTCCAACTTCCGCCAATATGATTTTCCCATAGACTCCAACGTCCTTCCCTCTGTTTTTATCAACGCTATTTAACCCGATTTCCATTATAAATTCTCTTTTCCCCCCCTTGGGGTACATGTTAGCCATCTCGAAACTTTCTGGGGTGCGTTGTAACACCACAGATATAGCCGCTACCACAAGTGATTAGTCCTTTTTTGTGTCAGGAACGGGACCTATCTTTCCAATAAAATTCCCTCGGCGTTCCTTCACTCCAACTCTCCAACAAATTGCCATCTCGTCAACTCCACACAACGTGGAAGGGTATCTTCTATTATCGGATCGACACAGCTTCATACAACCTTGAGTAAGTCCAGTTAATACAGCTTTGCTCATATTTGTCAACTTTATTACCTTTTAAATACGGAAGTGAAACCCACGGAACAATAAGGGTAAATCACATGCACCGAAATTACTTATCTCTCTTTTTTGAAAAAATTTAGAGTGATCACCCTTTTTATGAGATCAAACTGAAACCGACCCCTTCTTTTGATACTTGAGGTCAGTCTTTTGACTCCAATGACCCCCTGCAGCTTGGCGGGAGGACTACAACGCATAAGCTGCCTGTCCCGCTCAGTACGGCATACTCCACTTTTCTTTAAAGCCATGACTAACAGTTATTTGTATTTTTTTGTTATCGACCATTGTGGGTCCAGTGATTAAAACGTGACAAAGAATGAAGTTTATAATAGCGCCCAACTATTATTCTCTTCCGTGATTGAGTCTTAAAATGATCTCTAATAGATAAGCGGAATGTAATAAAAAAATGGCGAGTAAAAGTGTTATTATTAAGGAAATTACTGTGTATAAAACAATATAGTCGAAGTATAGATACAAGGTTCCTGTATACAGCAAGCGCACTGAGGACGTCACAATTATACATATGAAAATTCCGAAGTCCATAAGTATAGCAAAGCTGGGAAAAGAAGAATATACAGAAAAAAAAACAAGTAAATCAAAGAAGTTCATTGAATAACACAGATAAGTAAAGTGTAAATTGCTAGCTATAAGTTACAAAGAAAAAAGAAGACGAGAAAGGGAGTATTAATGTTCATTGTTCTTATAAAAAAAGGATGACTAGGAGGAAGCTACTTTGAGAGGGATGATATCGGACTTGCACTTTCCTGTTTGTAAGTGTCTGTTCAGTGCATCTCGACGGGAGTAGTATTTTCCACATCCATCAATATGTGTCCCGTCTTTGGCTAAATCTCATATTAGAAAAATATTATAAAGGAATGATAATAACAAAAAAAAATGGCGTACTTTTCGTCCCTCTACACTGCCACAAAACTTTTTTGTATTTAACGTGAGTTTCCATATGACGAATGAAAGATCGATTTTCCCCAGTACTTGGCATTTGCAGATAATTACACTCTGGACAACGTTTGCCAATAACTTCTCCGCTTGGGCTAGGTGATTTCCGTTTCTTTTTGTTACTAATATCTATTTTTCGATTGTATGGTTTATCAGATACCCGTTCCTTACGAAAACCACCGCTACGAGACAGGCCTATAGTCGCTGCCTTTACCGATGAAGGCATCGAATCCCCATCGGATGGGCTATCCTCTGATGAAGTAGAGCTGATTTTTGGAATCTCAACTGTGGGCAAAGGAGAGCAATCTACCCTATAGTTGTCTTTTTTGTCTACCATAGTTGGGGAGCTTACAATACTCGAAGTTGTAGTGATGACCCGGGGAAAGTCCAAGCGAGTTTCTTTCTGGGGCAATAACAATTCAAGCTCATTTTGGGCCAATTCCGAGCTTGGACAGGTGGACAATGAGTTTAATTCGTTTGCGTCCTGCGCAATAATCGGGCTTGGAGAAGGTGAAGCTGCTAATTCGACGAATTCTCCGGGAGTAAAGAATAAGGCCTCCAACATTTCCTCCTTTTCCTTCGAGACGTCGAACTGGTAGGTGTCCCAACCGGATTCCTTGAGCGCCCAGATCTCATTTTCGTCATAACACGTTGGTATTTGTCGGTGAGGCAAGTCTATACCTGCCATGTACATCCCATATGACAATGCAGGCCATGAGAATGTAGAGATCATTATAATCAATACTATATCAAATAGTATATAGAGGTTCCCGGAAACCTGAATAAGATAAAAAAGAACTGGAAAGAGAAGAGGAAAAGAGAAGAGGAAAGGAAAGGAAAGGAAAAGCAAGAGGAGGAAAGGAACAATGGAGAAGGAGAAGGAGCTTGACTTGACGGGGCCTGTTGATACTGAGCCCATATATACAGTAAGCCGTTGAAGGATAACAATGGGCCTGAGATTTCTTTCAATCCGCGAGCTTCATGTTCAGTCTACGCCTCCTGAGGCTAGCAAAGTATCAAATTTCTTTACATATCTTTCACAATAATATATTTTACACTGAGCTGATTTACCAGATTCAAAAATATTTATAAGTTAATAAAGTTCTCGAGCCTGTTTGCGAGTCTTTGTTAGTAGTTAGTTAACCATCAGTCACTATCCCGCTCGGCAATTGCCTAAAAAGAGATAATAAGAGCGGCTGCTTCAAAGAATGCATACAAAGGACAAAAGGAAGGATAACTACAAATAAATGAACGAGTAAATTGTTTCAAAGTTTAACATTCTTTGACTCTGATGAATTTGACAAACAAACAAAAATCTTAATCAGTCTCACGATTTCCCTTCAATTATTATCATTTAATATGTTCAACTTCGCCTACCAAACACGTGATTCAATATCATTCTTAATCTACACACACAAACATAATATTAACATTATGGATCTCTGCTTCCTTGATCGACTCCGACTTTGAATCTTTGGCGAGTACGGGACGAGCTACAATATTGACATTGAGAGTACAAGAAACTCCCTCCCCTCAATTTGGTGCCGCATTTGATGAAGTTCGTCTTACGGGTCTGCTGACTGTATTCTAATAAGTTGTCGGCCCGCCTTGGAATCTTCTGTGCATGTGCATTGTGTAAAACACATCTCCCGACGATATTATGCCCCCTCACTGTGCTTTCTCTAACAAAGAACCATGAAACCTTGGAACTTACTGTTCTGCCTATGTCTCTGGTTTCAGGAGACTGGTGCTTTGTCACCTCAATTCTTAAGTTGTCAATTAAAGAAATCTTCTGAAGAGTCTCCTTTGAATGGCTGCCCTGACGGCACTATCTTTGTCTCCCCGATAGACTCTCGAGCGCAGTTCACCTCCGTCCGGGACGCTATCCTATCTCTGTCAGTTTGAATCTTCTTAATGCATTTGTAGAATCACATTTACAATACCAACTAGCCCTCTCGATGGAAACTCCGTTATCCTGGTTGGGGAAGGTACTTACAAAGAGGTAGTCAATATCACTCGATCTGCACCCTTAACTCTACTTGTGAGTTTTTTTTTGGATTTATATTACAAAGTAAAATAAAATAATTTATTTTCAACCAGGGCCAACTTGACGCCTCTGCGCTTGATAGCTCCACAAACGCATCAGCTAGAAATTTAGTTCATATATGGAGTGATGATTTCGTACGATCTGGTATGGATGATGCACAGTCTGCAGTGCTTATCATTTCTCCAACTTTCAATGCCTCGTTGATTGGAGCGGGGCCAACCGGTGCTCCGCTCCAGCCTTCCTTTGGTAACACCGATTTCAAAGCCTACAATATTGATTTCGAAAATAGGGCTGTGCGTTTATTTTTATTCAAATTATTATTTTGTAGAGATATCGGAGCTTAAATGTTATAATCCGTATCAAACCCTCTACTTAGGCAAACTTCTCTATATCTCAGGCACTTGTCACAGATATCTCTTATGCAAATGCATCGTTTTATGGGTGTACATTTGCTAGCTACCAAGATACCTGGTATACAGGAAGAGATGCATCCACGTACGTAGTTGATAGTATCATCTTCGGACAAACTGATTGTAAGTCAGATCTGGTTATAAATAGACTTTTTTCGTTACTAAAGTTAGCTTCCATCATGTTTCAGATTTATTTGGATTCGGAACAGCGTACGTAGTCTAAAATTGATCCACTGAGGAGCTAATCTCAAAAATAGAACTCCTTAGTTGGTTTGAATCAGTTACGCTTGCCAACAGAGCTTGTGGAGGGGGAATAGTTGCTTGGAAGGGCACTAATCAGACTGATGCTCAAGGAAATAGATATGGAGCCTATATCAATAACTCAACAATAATAAGGGTAAGGATAGTTTATTCTTTCCCTTGTTTCTTATTTTTATTTTAAACCTCCCGCAATTTTGTTTAGTCCCCAGATGCGAACGCGACTCTGGATATTGCGGGAGATTGCTTCCTTGGTATGTATTGTGTGCTGATGAGCCGCATATTTCCACTCAAATTGTATTCATACGATCGCTGATAGGGAGGCCATGGAACGACCTTGCGACTACCGTGATTCTTCGTACCTTCATGGATGACTCCATCGCACCTTCAGGGTGGAGGCCCTTTGGTTCCGGTAGGTGTGTATCTTTACTCCCAACTCCACTGAAGGCGTCGATGAAAATCTCGATAATTGATCTACTTTCTATTGCATTATATGCTGGGCATCCCCAAGATCGACAATCATGAACACGACCTTTTACGCTGAGTTCGACAATTATGGTAAGCTAATCATTGGGTTTATCACAAGTTTATTATATTAAACCGGTCTTTTTAATTTAATTATTACCAGGTCCTGGAGCGAATACGTCTCAGCGAGTATCAGATCACCTACTCAATAGTACGGAAGCAGAGGAATTTACTCTTGAAAAAGTTTTTCTCGAGAAGCCGAAGTGGATTGACTTTGAGTATGCTTACTAACGGGGCCATTTGAAAAAAATCAAGCTTTGCTTCCGATCGTCCGATCATCTAGATCAGAGTAGCATCCGCACACAAGTAGCGCTAACTACGATGAAATACACAATCCCTCCCATTCAAACACTCATTACGGAGAAGTTAATCATAATATCATTGCAGAAATAGATACGAATGAGAAACAAAACTTTGTTTATGTCCGAAATTCTCTGTGACTAGGCATCCCGACCATAATTGTTAATACAAAACAAAAAGAGTTCTTACAAAATAAGAATGGAAAGCGTTGAAAATGAGAAAAAAAGACGCTTGAGCATAGATCTTTACTAAGAGAAAATACAATCGAACAAAGGAAAACATTATCGGAAATAGAAAAGATAATGCTAGCATTAAGGCACGGTGCTGGGTGTGTAGGCGTATAACGCTGAAATGCAGGTACATTGGGGGACGTGAACGTGTGCGTTAAATGAGTTAAAGAAAGAAGAAAAAAAGGCAGTAAAAATAGTCAAAACGAGGATAATGCAAGTACTTTCGTAACTATACAGATTCCGGAATGCAAAATGGGTATGAGATAAGAGTATGAGATGCGATGAGGGGGGAGAAAAAAAGGAGTGACCAAATTTTAGTCCCTCAGGTGCGCATACTCCTCCATGCACTTTGCATAGCAATTCTTTTTGCCTATACATAAAGTTTAATGTCAGACTCTTGTAATTTGTACACAAGGCCAAAAGGTTAAAAAGTTTAAACGGACCTGATCAAACGTCACCTGTCCTTCGCGAAGTTCAAATCGCTGGCGTCCACCCAAAAGGTCATTATTGTCATCATCATCGTCGTCGTCATCCGCGAATAGGGCGTTATTGCCATTTCGCATACCACCGAAGGCAGCTTTACCGCCGGCAAGAGAGAAAGGAGTGGACTGAACAGCGGTTCCGAATACACTGACATTCTCGGGAGCGCTGAACGAGCCAAATGTTGAAACCACCTTACGTGGAGGTGAGGTACTCAAACGAGTCGGTGATGCCGGTGTCGCACTGATGGACGGTTTGGTCTCGGACGAACGTGGGGGCACACGAGGCATATATGGGTAGGAAGATGTTTGGAAACGTGCCTGAATGTATTTCTCGGTGAAACGCGAGCCACGGACTTTCCGAAGATGGGGACGGGCCTCAGCTAAGGTGGGGGTATGCATGTAAATCTCGACGTTGTGCATTGATTCTTCGGATTCACGGTAGATACTCTCGAAGACAACCTTTTTTGTGCTCTCATTTCTTAAAAGTAGACGTTCATGTAGTTCACGAGCTACATCATCCACACTCTCATTTTGCCCAAGAATTCGGGTAGCGACGGCCTGACCAACCTCACGAATCAATCGCTCCATATCAAGATTTTCGAGAACGCTTCCTACGATTGCGTGAGCTAAGAGATCAGCAGTTGTCAACGGAAGCATCAATCCGGAGGTAATATTAGTTAAGGCCTTAAAGAAGTCCGTAGCATACTATATTTTCTTTAGTCAGAACGAGAGCATAAAAGACACAAGGAATGTACTTACTGAATAGCCACTGAGTGCAGGTTCACAAGCAACAAAGAACTAAAAACAATTTAAGGATCAATTCTGGGCAAATGCTATTTCGTATCAGGATCAGACGAACCAGCGTTATACCTCGGGAGGCCATTTGGCGAGCGATGAGTATCGGATCATGGCCATCAGGTGAGCCTTCATCGAAGCCTAAAAACAGAGTCAGATGGGATGGCATCAAAATTACGGGCACCTTACCATCACCAAACTCGCCGATGCCGTGAGGTGGGGCGTCAGCAATGAGCACCACCATTTTGCTTGCTTGGTCACGCCAGTCCATCGTTAAAGCCTGATAAAGGCCAGCTGTTACTGCTTCAGGTCCATCGCCACCGCCAGTAGCATACAACGTTGATAGATTGTGTCGGACTGAGGATATATCCGAGGTGAAATCGAATTTCTTGTAGACCCAGGTATGGTCCTGGGGCGGATGATCCCGATATGCAACCAATCCGACCCGAAGGTCTTCAGGTTCTTGTAATCTTCCGGATTCAAATATGTGTGCACATATGGTCTCGATGTTACGTGTTGCAGATGAGATATAGCTCCCTTGGCTACCGGTACAATCTTGTACGAACACGAGGTCACTAATTGTTGTCAGAATGAGATGTCGCATACAAGTATAAATCTGGTGATGACTCACATCATTTTGCGATCTGGATCATAATGAGGCTGCCCCTGAGGTTGAGATTGAGAGAATACAGGCTGAGAAGGATTGGTGTCATAGGACATTCCAGTGTCTTCGTCCATGGTTTAGAGTAGAGTTGTGGGGTGGTTCAGACCCAAATCCGAAACTAAATCAAGTTGTACCGATAGATTTTACGACAAACGTCGACCTGCAAGTTAATAGCGACGATAAGTAATTAGAGTAGACGAAATTTAATAGCTCCCAGAAGAGCCAAATGATCGATGGTGGGAGGTGGAGACCAAGAATGGCGGTAAGCAGCAGTATTTGAGGGGCCACGCGCAATGCACGCCTCGGATGGCTGAAGTCGCACTTGATCAGCAGCGGCGCGTGAGTGTGGGAATTGTAGGCCAAACAGAGTTACCTCGGCATCGATTATGTAATTCAATACAGCCTAGAGAGTAAATGCAAAATATGCAAATAAAATGTGTTTAATGGCAATATAATGTATATACGTATGTTATCAAAGTCTACAACAAGTCACAGCTCTCGCTTCCCCGCCAGGGTACCTGCCCAAAAACTACTCCAAGAACTAAATATGCTATTGGGTTTAATAAGCGTCCGATATACCATCATCAACCCAGCAGTCAGCCCCCCAAGGACAGCCGCATATTTAGCGTACATTCGCACTCGTGCGGCCGGTGAAAGTGATCGGTCTATGTATCCAGGCATAGATCGTAGCCTTATACGGACGAACAAAAACTTTCTTAGTATAACATCAATGATATATTAGTCTGACTCACGGATTCAGAGCTATACCACAAATGACATGGAAAACATCAGCGAGTTGAACATCTTTCACACTCACAGCTACGGGAACTTGGAGATTCAGCCTTCTACAATATACATCGGGTTGAACTTCGTGCCGCTAAAGAATTCCCCGTCAGCAATTTACTTCTGTTAAAGGACCGAATATTTTACCTGTTGTGCGAGGTCTAGGTCTGACTTGCTAGCAACAAATAAAGTCGGAATATGATTAAGATTGTATTGTTGCTTGAAAGGGGGGTAATTCTAAGTTGGAATTGTGGCTATAAATGTTTAAGTGCTTACCCGTAGGTTGCTTATGTAGGAGAAGGAATTTGTGTCGCTTGAGTCATAAACGTATATGATTACATCCGCAAGATCAGTCTTCTTAGAAGTTCGAAGAACCTCTGGTTCATATTTAGAGCCGAATTCTTGCAGCTAAGTATGATATCAATACTGGCGAAAAACGATAGTATAATACAAAAGGTCACAAACCACAAGATATTTTTCGGAGCCATTTATATCAACAGAATTGACAACACTGATCATTTTCGTAGTTGGCTCGTAGTGTTTAAGATAAGGTTTCCCGACGAAAGCGCGTAATAACGACGTTTTCCCAGAACCAGCCGCTCCAATGACATAGCACAAGAACACATTTCTTGTCACTTTCCCCTTCTTTCGGTCCTTTTTTCGGGGTTGAGTAACCTGCAGCGCGCTGGTCTGAGTTTCTGGATAGCCAAGGTAAGCGAGGTAAGCGAGAGTTGTTCTGTAGTCGAGAAGCGTAGTCATGCTAACAAAACCTCGATATGAGTAGGGTTTTAAGGAGGTCAATAAGAAGACGAACCTCCATTGTGCTAACCACCCTTGTAAAGTTACCGAGCCAGTATCTGAGGCGATGGTTGTATCAGGGAAATTTTGATTTGCCCATGGATTACCAGGAGAAGTAATAAATAATTGAGCCAATTCGGATGCATTGAGTGCACCGTCCTGATCCTGTAAATTGATGATTAATTCATATAGAGTAATGCAAAAGAAGCTAAGTCCACCTTATCGAAGAGCTCAAAGATATCCGTAAGGAATTGATATCCCTTCTGACTGAGCTCGACAGAGCAATCTGAAGGTACATCCAGACGTGGATATAAGAACTCTTCGCTAAGCTTCAAATCACTTGCATAACCATGTCGAGTGAGAATTTTCCATGTAGTCTCTGGCTGGCCTTTCCACAAGAAAGTCATATTGAGATGTAAGAACCCTTCCTCTGTCAAAGCGTCATCTCGCACTCCTCCTTCCTTCTGAGAACCTACTTTTGCGATAAGGCCTTGAAGCTCAGCAAATTGGAGGGGTGTATTGAAGCACTTCATCTGAAAAGTATTAACATGAGGAAATTGTATTAACATTTCGTTGTTAAACCGAACACCATACCTGGAATTCATTCAATTCTGATGCATCCAATACACCGTCTTTATTTGTATCACTAAGTTTGAATATTCGTCTCAAAGCATCTTCACAAGCGGGTTTGAAGCACTAAGACATATAAGAAGGCAATCTTAGGTACTTGGAAAGGTCATTTACTTACATGTTGATGTGAATCGTAGAGTGGAGCAAGAGGGTGAGTGACAGCCTTTTGAGCAAAGTGTATCACTTCAAGAACGTTTACTTGGGTCATTGCAGAGCATTCAAGACATGTTTCCACTTCCTGGCCCATCGTATTAGCTTGTTCGGAGTCAGAAATAGAAGATTCACACCTTAAATTCCTTCATAATAGGTGCTATTTCTTCCTCGAGGGCTTCATTCGTTACTTCACCACTTCGTAAATCAATCTTATTGCCAACAAGAATAACTGGGACCTAGCAATAGTTACAATAAGTTAGAGTGTTGACAAGAGAGGCGGGGATTGGACAAACATTAACACCGAGCTGGCGGAAATAAGGTAGCCAATAATTAGGTATGCGATCAAACGAGAGTGGATTGTCAATGGCGTAAACGACACAGATAACGTGAGCCTTTCTTATTTCTGACTCAAGGTGTGCACGGTCTTGTGCATTTGCTGCAAAGGGCGCGTCAGTATGTGTGTTTAAGTTGATATAAAGCAACATACATCCTGTGTCAACGATATACATTGTCACGTTTGCAGCGGTAACTTCTGGTGGAATAGTGATTTCCGGGACGACATGCTGGACCTATGTGGTCCCAGGAAAGTAAGATTGCGGTAGATATTCGATAGAGATATATAAGACGAACATGGGGCATGTAAATTTCTTTGATTAATGAGGTGACAATGGTGCTCTTCCCGACGCCCTCTGTAGGTTAAGGTAATGAGATGTAAGAATGAGGAAGTGAATGATGAGTATTTACCATCGCCGACAAGGACCATCCGTACATCGCGCATTGACGCTCGCAGCTGGTGTTGGTGAGGACGAGCGGTATTTTTGAGCTCGGAGTCGGCGTGAACGGTACTGTTTAGTTGCTAAAAGTATGGCTTGAACCGATCTGCGGAAACGAAGGCCCGTGACGTATGAAATGTTTAGTAATAGTTCAATTAATTGAACACTTGCTTATATCCATCGTTCTATTTCTGTATTAAAAATACTATGTGTGACACTCGGTTGTATTCACATATTCAAATGTTTTTGTTGTCACTACATCAAGTTTACACTTGTTTGTGACTCAGGTTCGCAGTCTACGCGGGGGCCACTCTGCTTTTCCTCTGCTTTTCCAGTGACGAGGAGGGGTGGAGAACAACGAAAACGGTTGAAACGGTCTCTTTGTTTGAATGGTTTGCGCTTAAGATGCTCCGACCTGCCGGACCTTCTCTCAGTTGTGCTTCTATCCCTTTATCCCCATAACTTGTTAGCTGCCATCTATCAAATACTAAACCATGCTTTCCGCAACTCACAAGGTTATGGAAAACAATGAAGAACTACAGAACTTAGAAATACAAGCACTAAAGTCAATTTATCTCGACGAATTCTTCGACAACATTCCTCCAAAAGCTTGGAAGGTAAACTATACCTTTACCCTCCCGCACACCTTTACCGTTGCTTAGAGTCATACTTTTAACTCACCACAGAGTGCATCACGCCTGCCGGAATTCAATGTTAAAGTAAAATATGAAGATTCATCTCCCATATACATAATACTTGATGTCAAGTACGTAGCATATGACCTCCTTCTATTCAACCACCTCTCTAACTTTTATTCCAGATTCCCCAAATCTTATCCTTCAAAGTCGACACCTTTACTCTCTATTACGCGCTCAAATGGGCTAACACCTCAACAAGTATCCAAACTTACAGGTGTCATACACGCCGAAGCACAACGGTGTCTTGGGAATGAAGCCATCTTTGCAGTCCGTAGCTACAATCCGCTTAATCCATGCTAGTGCTAATTTATCTAATAATAAATAGGTTATTCAAGTAGCCCAAGAATGGCTGAGAGACACTTTTCAACCACCCAGTCCCAAACCGGCCCCAGAAGCAAGTGGCCTGTCTCTAGCACTCGAGATGCAAAATCGAGAATTGGAGCAGGAGAGGGTGAGTCATATCATAGCCGGCTTCTTTCAGGTTCTGATGAGAAAGTTTTTGTGACTCATTCTATCACAGGTCTTGAGAGTAGAAAGAGAAACGCTTGAGAAAGAAAAGAATGCTCGAGAACTTCAGTTTGCGGAGCAATTCCGTGAAATGTTTGAACGAGATGTGCAACGGAAGGAGGAAATGCGCAATCGTGACAAGGAACAAGAAAGAGCGAGGCGGCGTGCTATGTCTGATGTTACGGAAAAGCCCATTGTTGAAACCTCTATAGAGTCTTTCGATGACGAAATGGAGGTTTCCGGCATTCGCTTTGACACCGTTCGCCTATACCATGGTCGTAGAGGTAAGCTATATGCTATGGAGACAATCACTCTTAGAGGCTTATTAAATGGACTCAGAATGCCTTGGCGTCACATATAATGCTGAGCCAGTTACTGATGACCAGGAGTCAACGCTAGCTCTTGAACTGCATGTCGTTACTTTTGAGTCAAGCTATTACAAGACACAACAGGGTAAGGATCTATATTTAGGTTTTTGGGGTCGCGTGCCAACAATATATTATTTTTTATACACCCGCGACTCTAGGAAAGAAAAAGATTGATCAGGTCGAGAACGAAATTAAACGTCTAATTAAGATTGACAACTGTGACCATGTCCAACGTATCTTTGCAGTGAAGTTGACAACCCTGAGAACGCTCAACAATGCTTCTCGGCTGGTGATCCTCATGGAAAAGAAACCGGCTTTAACATTAAAGGATGTTCTCCAAGACAGTGATGGTCTTCGAGAGGATCGGGCTAGAGTGAGTATATCAATAGCTTTTTAATTTTCGGATCCCATCTCTGATTTTCTTTATCTTTTGAATAGGCGTATCTTATCCAAATTTGTCATGGCTTACGTGCTGTTCACGATCGCGGTTTGGTGCACCGGGGTGAGTGAAGAAATTAGGTCAAATCGCCTAACATATAATTAATCAATACACAGCGATCAACCCTGGAAACGTTGGCCTTGTTGAGCAAGATGGGATAAAAATAGTGAAACTCATCAATGTCGCTTTTGCGACCAAGTTGCATGATTTACACAATTCAGATCCATTTGGTCCGAACATTGAACCAGAAGTACAAGAACCCCGACTGCCAGATGACTGGTAAGTAGATTAGAAACTATTTTTGTTATTATCTGTCCTTAAGTTTGATAGGGTGTATCGTGAAACTCTTGAATCACCATTGACGTACACCCGCTGTCGAGATATGAATGCCCTTGGTGTTCTTATGCTGCAAATGGTCATGGGGTTAGACGTCATGGCTCGCTATCCAAGCCCACGTACTGCACTTCCCGAATGCAAGTATTAAATCAATCATAATCATTAGACTTAAAGCTCAACCCTTACTTTAGCCGGGCTTTCCTCGGAGCTTAATACTATCGTTTTCGACATGCTCAGGATCAACAAAAAGTCAGGTATAACTTCCGCAAGTGATGTGTTAGATAAGCTTGATAGCCACTCCCGGACGATAATGCCAAGATCAATCCCAATTCCAACTGGTAGTAGCCCTACTCAACGAACAGGTACGTTCTTTGTATCTGTCCGTTGCCATAAATCATTTAATATAAATTTTCATAAGATATCAAAACTCCTGTCGCACGTATTATATTTCCCCAAAACTCCCCGCAGACAACCTTTTTCGTTGCCCCTGAGAGCAGGGCTCGAAAGTCAAGTCGTTGGAGGGAGGATTGGCAACAATTAGACATCCTTGTATGTTCTCTCTCCCCTTTTGATCCTTTTGGGAATGTGTGTTGACCCGTATATGTGCTTCAGGGGAAAGGAGGGTTTGGGCAAGTAGTAAAAGCCAGGAACTTGGTGGATGGTCAGATCTATGCTGTGAAGAAGATCAAACTCCGAACAGCCCAGAGCGACAACAAGATCTTCCGGGAGGTGAATGCTCTCAGCCGCCTTTCTCACCGGTTTATAGTGAGGTATTACACAACATGGTTGGAAGAATCAGATCCAACCTCCAGCAATGTCTCTTCCAATTCAGGATCGTATGACCCAGAAGACCAAACTGCCGGAGCGTCCTTCTCGACCGAAATACCAGATAGTGGTTCGGGAAGTTTTACGGATCCAATGAGTATCGACCTTGACGAACTCATGACACAAGACGAAAACCAAACATCTTCCTTCCCTAGTATACACTTTACCTCGGGAGATGTTGCTGATGATAGTAGTGATGAAGAGGATATCGATTCGTTGCAATTAGCGGAACCTTCGAAGACTAACAATTGGGACCAGGTCTATGCACCCCCAATGTCCCAACGGACTTTGTACATTCAGATGGTATACCAATTATTCATGTTTCCGGATCTTTATTAACACAAATCTTAGGAGTATGTCGAGCGCCAGACACTGAAAGAGGTACGTTAACATACTTAAAACATATAAAAAAACTTATCTAATAATTTACCAGCTTGTTGCTGAAGGTATCTCAGTGGATGAAGCGTGGAGATTGTTTCAACAAATTGTGGATGCTCTTGTGCATATGGCGAGCCTGGGTATCGTAAGTCCTTCCATCTATTTTATTGTCTGTATATATTGATGAACATTATTAATTATGTAGCTGCATCGCGACATTAAACTTACTAATATCTTCATCGGTAATTATTAATCCATATCAGTTATCGAGACGAGGTGACTAATTTTTTTGACCCAAGACTCTAACGGCAACTGCAAGGTTGGAGACTTCGGTTTAGCCACCTCTTCTCTAGCTGCTGTTGACCCTTCGGATGTCTCCCCGATGTCTGCTGCGACTTTTTCGGATATGACTATGGATGTTGGAACTCGATTGTATATTGCCCCTGAAATTCTTTCTAAACGAGGGGGCTCTAGGGATAAAGATGTTAGCAAAGCCGATCTCTACAGCCTTGGGGTAAGTATTTGAAGTCTACTTACTCCAAGGATTATTCTCACTAGATTTTGGTAGGTTGTCTTCTTTGAGATGAATTATTTCTTTAGTACCGCTTCGGAAAGAATATTTGTCATTGAGAATTTGCGTCACCCCGAGATCATATTTCCCGAAGATTGGGACCCGAAACGTCATAATCAACGAGAGAGTCAGTACTTTTTTTATATATTCTATACTCTTTTTTTCAAGTCTAACTTATGGATAAATCAAAATCCGAAAAACAGTTATCCAACAGTTATTACAACACGATCCTACCAGCAGGCCAAATGCTATAGAGCTCTCTCAGAGCCCATTACTACCTCCTAAGGTCGAAGATGAATACTTTAAAGCAGCTATTTCTGTCATGTGTACGTGATATTGAAAACCATAGAGAGCATTATTAATATATAGTTATTGCAATCACACAGTAACCGAAGGAAACCGCTATTATCCCGCTGTTATCTCTTCGTTATTCTCCAAACCACCTCGTCCCACAGGAGAATTTCTTTATGATTACGCATTTCCTGAGACTGCAATTCTGCGTCAGGGTGTTATAAAACACTTGACTAATCTTTTCAGATTACACGGAGCTAGAGATGTTGATGTTCCACTTCTCATGCCCCTTACGAATCGACATCTTGAGACGCAGAGACAAGTTATCTTACTCGATACCCATGGAGAAGTTGTTACTCTTCCCTCTAATGCATTACTCCCGTTTGCTAGGCTAGCTGCCAGACTTAAGACGACAAGAATTAAACGATATCATATTGGAGATACCTATCGTGTTGGTATGGCATTGGCTCACCCTACCACGACCACTGCAGCTATTTTCGATATCATCACCCAAGATACCACGAATGGGCCGATAGCGGCATGCGTCGAGACAATTACACTTATGGACGAGTGTTTAGGCATGTTCCCAAATTTGGCAAAGACATACCAGATTAATGTTTCCCACTCGACAAGTAAGATTTTGGTTCTGAATTTATCATACAGAGAGATCTAATTACAATCACAATGACAGTCCATGAAATAGTAATGAAACGTGTCCCCCAGAAATTCCGTGACTGTGTAGTAGATGTTCTACAGGAACCGAAGATACCAGTATCGCAGAAGCGGATGACATTGCTAAAGAAAGGATTATCTAAGAATATCGTCGATGAACTAGACTGGCTTTACGAGGACTGTAGGTGTTAATACACGATCAGTTCAAAGGGTTTTTACTCATATTTACCAGATGAGGATATAACTGTACCATTAATGCGTCTTGAGAAGGTCTCCTCGCCTCTTATCGAACCACTTACACCTCTCCTCAAGGAGATTGCTCGAGTAGTAGGCATAGCCAATGCATCCGGAATCGCCAATAGTAGCATTCGTGTTCAACCACTAATGATCGGGCGTCGTCATGATTACTTCAAGAACGGCGTCTGCTTCGAAGTCTTCAACCCACAGAAGAGAACAGATATACTTGCTGTGGGAGGCCGGTACGTTAATTTTCATTTTTAATACTTGGTACAGGGCTAAATCGTTTATTTTTTTCCAGCTATGATCATCTTATCAATCAATTCTATCCACCGTCACCCACGAAGAGAGAACCATTTATTGCCTTTGGTGTTCAAATTGCCCTGGAACGTATTACATCGGCTATTGCTACTTTCCAGAAGAATTTCCTCAAATCGAATGCACGCTCATATGACTACTGGATGGCAAGAAGATGTGACGTATATGTTGTATCTTTCCAACCCGGTCACCTGGATGTACGTCTAGAGGTTGTTGCACTACTCTGGAGAAACGGAATTCGAGCCGATTTGATGTACGAAAACTCCGTGTCCGATACAAATATGGAAGCGTTGGTCGAGCGTTGCTATAATGAGGGTATCTTGTGAGACATTTATCGCCTTTTATTTATCATTTTACCTTATTGGCTAAATACAAAAAATAACAGGTTTACTATTCTTCCTAAGGTCAAATCGGGTCAGATGGAACCGACGGAATTTAAAGTGAAGAGTGTTTTGAAAGGAACTGAATACGAAAGTACGTAGTCATTAAGAAGTACGCACTACTTGAGTGAGCTAATAAACAAATTGATTTTTTCTTTAGTCTCAAGACAAGAGCTTGTTCCTTGGCTTCAGCAACAAATTTCAGAACAGAAGAGAATTGAGTCTGCATCCTCGGGTGTATCAAGCCTGGTTCAAACTGCTCCAAGTGCGGTTAAAGAAAGTAGTAATACTGTGGACATACAAATGGTTCTTCCGGGTGAAGGGACTAACTTCAAGAAGCAGAGGAAAACTACCAAACAGATTTTCTTCGATAAGGGTAAGGAATCGCTTTTAACTATATTCTTCGCTATACTAAATTTACTTATCTGTGCAGCTTATGAGAAGCATATGCGTCTCAAATCAGCTATGCAATCTGGCTCCGTTCCAACAATTGCTATTGACGTACCTCCGGCTGTCTTTGATTCAATCTCTCGTTCTGATTCTTGGTTGACTGACGACGAGGCGTGGAGAACAATCTTACCGGCTTTTCCCACACAACACATGGGTTACGCCAACCAAATTCGCGAAACCATTCTTCGGAAGAGTGATGAAGGGGCAGAAATGATTGTTCTATTCTCAGTTAAAGAAGAACGAGTTGGATTATTAACACTAAAAGGACATAATACTGATCACTGATCAACGACTTTTCTATCTTATTTAAATAATGTTTGATTTCACTTTTGGTTATCTCTGTACTCACTATCTGTAAATTGCTGTTCGACTATTTAGTATACATAGGATGTATATATGTAATAATGTCTATCTTAGCTAACTTTTATTTCAAGGGAGTATTTTATAGGTTATAGCAATTTTTTTTCTTTGACACACGCGAATATTTCTGTACCAAGCCATTGGCTTTCCCACCCACGTTAAGTTTGGTGCATGTGGCTCAAGCATTTTACCACCGATGATCTATTTCCTTT
Organism: Pyrrhoderma noxium; assembly: GCA_002287475.2. NCBI lineage: Eukaryota > Fungi > Basidiomycota > Agaricomycetes > Hymenochaetales > Hymenochaetaceae > Pyrrhoderma > Pyrrhoderma noxium. The sequence continues at coordinate 790,183 of CM008257.1, read as the reverse complement.
GGGTGATTACAGCATCGCTTTTCTAGCTCAGATAATGAAGTATTACTGTGAATAATCTAGAAAATATAGTTACGTAATTGTAGTTTTGACGTATTAAGTAAGCAAAATGATTATATTCTATTGAACCGAAATTAGCTAAGCCATGTGTTCAAGTTGAAGCCTTTACCTCGATCCATAACCTTAGCACGCACTAACGCGCCCTGACCTTTGTAGCCGTCCATGTCATCTCCCGAACCTCCAGCAGCGTCGTCCTCACATAATTCTTCGTGGGCCAGCTCCGGTTCAGATGAATCACTTGCTGATCTCTCATTTGGCTATGAATACGACATTAATGGAAATGTTATTCGTGTGTCTAAGGATAAGTCTGTGAACCCCCCGAAATCTCCAATCCCGACACCGCCGACAACTAGTGAGCTACCGCAAAGAGATCCCGGAGGTAGACGTTTATCTTTGTCCCGTTCGGAGAGTATGCCAGCTACTACCCATGACGCGCTTCAGGTCCCTACGCGACCTCTTACACGGACCAGTTCTGGAACTGTAACTTCTGCTACTCCTTCCCAAACTTATCGCGGTGCAAGCTTCCCGCCCCAAACGTCGGGGATACAGGGATCGCTTCGGAAGATTGGGGGTGCACAACGCATTCGGAGAGAAGAAGCGGAGCAACAAAGGCATGAAATTGATGAGAAGATGAGGCGCGAATCAGAGGAGACGGAGCGTGAGCGTACACGCCGTGCTCAAGCGGAGAAAGAGAATGCATTTGTGGACTCACACTATTCACCCCCTCAAGAGTTCCGCCAGGCATCTATCCTTCCGTCCCGACAGGGGCAATATAGCTTCTCGCGGCCAGCCCGTCAACTTGTCGCTGCGAAGAAGCTCAATTCCGTATCAAGAATAAACGAGGATGAAATCCATGAGAACGAGGCCGAGGATGCTGATTACCGGTATCAGTATTACCAACGTCGAGATCCCATTGAACAGCAGGCCTATAGTACAGGATTAAGGTCAACACTCCCGGAGCATGTACCGCTCCCACATTCTCGCCCAAACTCCGTTGTTAATGTGACCGGTAAGGCACGACGTGTAACTCTGGAAGAAAAACTAAGACAGGAACAAGAAATCGCCGCAGAAGAAGAAGCACTGGGTAATGTTAATTATATGATGTCTCTTAATATTGGCTAATCGTATCGTAAGCTGCTATGGAGGTTAACGAGTCTCGACCCTCTCGATACTCCCCTCCACCTTCGCATCAACCTAATCTGCATTCAGGACATTATTCACAACAGTCTCATCAGAGAAGGGATTCAGAAACGCTGCGTGGTGCTGAAGTACCTTACTCACTTTACGGGAGACGTAACGACCCAGCACTTGAGTCAAATCATCGCATATCACCCTCCTCACGAAGTTTGAATGGTACAACTGCAGTTGCCTCCCGTGTTAGGAGAAGCCCTACTGCTCCTGAAAAGCATTCAGGTGGTACACCCGTGATGCCAAACAGCGAACTTCAAGGTGAGGTTAATAGCGGGAAACAGGTCGCAATAGAAAATGGTCAACGCGCTCAGCCTTTAGCTAGCCGTAACCTAGTAGTAAACAAGAAAAACTATGCGCGTTTGAATTGCATTGGTAGAGGGGGTTCTTCTCGTGTATATAGCGTTATGAGCAACACAAATGAAGTGTATGCTATCAAGCGCGTGTCACTAGAAAAAACAGACAAAGAAACTTTAAAAGGCTATATGAATGAAATTGCACTTTTGAAGCGTCTTGAAGGGAATAGTCGTATAATACGTCTCATAGATAGTGAAGTAAGGAATGGCCAATCGGGAGGAAAAGGACAACTTCTATTAGTTATGGAATGTGGGGAAATTGGTAAGCTAGGATAACTTTGGTTAAAGCCAACTGTGCTGACTTTATATCAGACTTAGCCCGCCTCTTACAGGAACGACAGAGTGAGCCCTTAAACTTACTTTGGATTGGCTATTATTGGCAACAAGTAGGTTTATTGTCAATATAGATTTTACGTAACTTACATCAAATATCCTAAGATCCTGCAGGCTGTCCAAGTCATTCATGACGAGAAAATAGTACATTCTGACCTTAAACCAGCGAACTTCGTTCTGGTGAAAGGTCAGTTGAAATTGATCGACTTTGGTATTGCGAATGCCATTGCCAACGATACAACAAATATTCAGAGGGATCATCAAGTTTGTTTGTCCATTCTACGTATCGTCAATGCTTGGTAAGCTAACCGAATACTAGATCGGCACAGTCAATTATATGAGTCCGGAAGCTATTGAACTACCTGAAGGTATGCGACGTCTCAAAGTTGGTCGCCCGAGTGACGTATGGTCCTTGGGGTGTATCCTATACCAAATGATCTATGGCCACCCACCTTTTCAGCATCTTTCTATTTACCAAAAGATGAAGGCAATACCAGACCCAGGATTTGAGATCGAGTTCCCTGGAGAAGCCGTTCCATCTATACCTTCGGCCCGTGGAAGTACAGATGGTGGCTCTAGTCAAAGTAATTCTAGTCCCGCAAAAAAGTTGACTCATCTTGCGCAACCAATACGACGAGATGTCATTGATACAATGAAGAGATGTCTTTTGCGGGCACCGAAAGATCGTGCAACCATCCCTGATCTACTGGCAGACGATTGGCTTTTGATGAAAGAACGTGAGTAATTATTCTAAAATCTTACACGATGCCGAGTACTGACGCAATAGTCGTTTTAGCGACACCGATAACTCCACCACCACCACCCCCTATCCCAGATAGAGCTGATCTACTGGCAGAGGATGAAGCCGTCATTAATCCGTTCTACATGCACCAGCTTCTGATACATGTGTATCGAACAGCTGCTTCTAGACGGGCTGAAGAAGTAACTATTCAGGATCTCGAGGCAGAGGCGAGGGTTTGTATAGAACCTTATTCTACTATTCTGGGTTTACTGATCAATTGTATCAATAGCGTCTAGTATTCGAGCTTCAAACCGTTTAAACGGGGCACAAAGTAGCTAAACCGAACATCGAATTGAAGTCATCGTGTTTTCACGGTATTTATGAAAGCGCCCATCACCTTGATTTTTCTTTCTTTCTCTTTCGTTCGAAATCAAACCTCCGTCCGCATCTTGTAATAAGTAATCACACTTTTTCACACTAACTGTTTCACGATTCTCTTACATGTGTATACATTACTTCACCCGTTATCCTAGTTTGTTTGTTTTCCTCAACAGTTTTCTTACCTGATACTCAGTCCCGGACTTTCTACTTCCAACCCTTGATTGGGTAATGTTCATCAATGCTGTTCGTTTTAGTTGTATCGCACACTGCACTGCTTACATATATTCATTCCTTCTCATGATCTTTCTTTTCAATTTCGCATCATAATTAACGTACAATCGTAGGCTATAGCTTTAGGTACTGTGTATTAGTAAGGAGCCTTATCTTTAGGTCGAAGTCTTTTACTCTGATTTTGATTTGCAATTTGGGATACACGCTTTTTGAATATTCCATATGAGCTCGGAGATCTCATCCATCCGATAAATTCTTCTGTTGAAACGATACGACTGGTGCTTGTTTCAATTACCCTTAAATAGGTTCGATTATAGCCAACGGGATCTTGGTTTGATACGAGTAATTGGTCGGTTAGCACCACCATTCTCTGTTTCTTCATTCCATAAACGGGGTCGTGGCTTGCTTAAAACGGAAAGTAGTAAGAAGGAGCTAAAACCCGAGCCACAGTACTCTAACAGGACTGAAAAACACCGAAATAATGTCTAAATACCAACATTTAAATACAATTGTGTTTCAAACTGTCATTCTTCAGAATGTTACACTACTGACCGGACCCCGAACTACCAAAATACTAAGAACTTATTACATTCTAGGAACATGAACGGGAATAATTTATCCACTGTATACGGTCCTCGTAAGCTTTCTAAATGTCTTAGCTATGGGTTGTGCCTTATATAAACCCCACGAACAACAGTAGGTGCAGCTCATCGAATCAAGATACTTCAATATTTTACGTCTAGCTTCATGGAAATCATCTTTCGTCTCCCTGATCTATTTGCACTAACCCCGTTCAGTACACTGGAGGGGTGTCATGAATCCTATGTTCGCGAGGACAGATCATCAACTGAATGGGCGTTGGGCTACAGTATACTGCCGGACCACAAGTCGAATATAATTTATGAATCTGAAGCCGAGTTACTCGCTAATCTTGCCTACAACGACCCATCGACGACAAAGGAGCGCTTGAGGATTATCGGAGACTACCTAGTGCTCCTTGTAGTTATTGATGAGTTAACCGATGAACAAGATGCCGTAGGGGCTAACGCAACTCGCGAGGCCTTCTCCAAGGCGTTAGTACTTGACGGTAAGGCTAAAGGTGGAGAATCGCCTGTAGCCCGGTTCATTGTAGAGTAAGTAGTACAGTTTTGAATGCTGACACAGGGGTCTTACTGCTTTATACACAGTTATATGGACTGTATTCCAAAAACTTCTGTGGCTTTCCGTGAACGTTTTATTAGGCACCTGCTTGGTTATATTGAGGCAACGACGAACGAAGCTGAGCTACGGGACGAGGGGAAGCAGTTGACATCCATAGAGGAGTATTCATCTATACGGCGTCATAATGGTGGGATGCTAGGAGCTTTTGATCTTATTGAATTCTCACTTGGAATTGAGTTACCTGTTGAAGTATTTGAAGACCCAAATTTCATGAGGGTTTACTGTGCCGCTAACGATATGGTACTCTACTCGAATGTGAGTGACTTGAAGCATTTGTAGCTATGTACTTATTTCTTTCAAGGATATTTACTCATATGCGATGGAGCATAGAAGAAAGATAGACGCAGTAAACTCGGTGACAGTCATAATGAATGAGAAGGGATTTTCTCTTCAAGAGGCCATTAATTATGTAGCAGAATCATACAAGGAGCTTGGTGACACAATGAACGCGTACAGGAAGCGTATAGAGTCCTATGGACCTAAGGAGGATGAGAATATACAACGATATATAGATGGTTTGCAGCAATGGGTTATTGGAAATTTGGAATGGAGTTTTCAAAATGGTAGATACTTTGGAAAGTACTCGGAGGAGGTTAGAAGAACCAGAGTAGTCAATCTGGAGATCTCTCATGGTATGATATAAGCTGTATGTCCATTACGGGGAAGCACTCCTCTGGTTACCTTGTCATGGAATAATAATAAGATATATATATATAATTACGACCCAAAGCCTGCCTTCAGAATCGGAAGTCTGAGCATCGGGATTAAGGTTAGCCCCTATTGGGTGACTCACAAGTAAAGAAGAGCTATCTGGGGGATTTACTTTACGGGGTAACTTTCACGGCACTAATTTCCAAAGCATCACGTTTCTGACGCAGTGATTAAACTAGATGTTATGATATAATCCTGATACTTACCCCTAGAACAAGAACTCACCGCTTAATAGGGTAGGATTTCAATTTAGTGAAGTAGTTAACATTTGTGGCCTGGGAAATAATGTAACGCATAATGTCACGGTGTAACGTCACGATTTCAAATTCCTTGACAAACTTTAAAGTACTATTTTCAAGTCAACAAACATTGCATTTTTTTTTCGCCTGTGAGAAAGTCTCGGGCGTAGATGGTGTAAAATGAGATAGTGACCTATTTTTTTTGGCACAGAATCTGAGATAAACAGATTCGAAAAACCGATAGTTATGCTCTCACTAATGGATACATAATGACTCAGGAGCAAGTTGCTAATAGACAGTACCAATAAATAAAATAAAACTTAATTGATGAAATTTACTATGTACTCCTCACGTGTATAATATCTAGACAGTCCGAGTCCATTTCTAATATAGTGTTTTATCCATGAAGGCAGACTTCGAATTATGACAAGTCCCACAAATCTAACATTCTATTGATTCATTTTCCCTGCTTCAACTATGTTTCTCCTACTTACTCCTTTCCTTTTGAGCACCTGTATGATAGCTGAAAGTATCTACCTCTTCACTGCATTGAGTCAGACATGTTATATGATTAAGAACGATACATGAGCAAGGGTAATGTTTTCCTTCCCATCAACTTTCAACACGTACTCAAAATATGTAGTACTCCCGAGGTCTGTATGAGGATACGAAGACATGGATCTCTTGGCCAAGTATTTCAATGGACCCTGCCATCTCCATACCCGATATCGGACTTGGTGACCTCATTACTTGTTATACATATTGGATGAGTCATTGGACAAGAAAATAATGCATGTTCCCCCAGAACTAATGGGAGCGACTCTAATAATCATTATTTTCTTTCCTGGAATTTTTCCAATGGACTCGACAGTGATACTTTCTTAATCTCAAGGCTATATGATTCGCTTTTATTTTGCTCCGTATATATGTTTAAATAGCATCTCAGACGTAACAAAATTTTGTCTTATTTTGGGGTATCGATATGCTACAGAAGGTAGAGTATAATTATTTATTTCGGGACAGGGTGTATAAATCCCAAAGAGAAATCAAATATCCAAAGAGACTACCAAGTTTGTCTACTCCACTCCACATATCGTCGATGAACACATCCTTTCTCACGATCTTTCTTTTCAACAGCGCATCACAATTAACATACAATCGCATACTATTGGCTTAGATATTGCGTTTTAAGATCCTTATCTTTAGGCACAAATGTTTTTGTTCTGATTTTAATTTACAGTGTAGGGTGCATGCTCTTTTTTATCATATTTAAACTCGGAGGCCTCATCCGATAATTTCCCATATTAAAATGATATAATTGACACCTGTTTATATTCTTCTTGAATCCCTTCAATGTTAGCCAATAATAGTTTCATTCTGTACAGATATATAATTAAACTGTGCAAACGTTGCTCTATCATAAGGTTGTACGTCATGCAGAAACCCGATCAAACCTTGCTTATATAAAGTGGACAGTAGTGAAAAAATGAAATACCGAGTCATGTTACCCCAACTGGATTGCAATACTAAAAGAATGTTAGCACACCCGGCTCTTCAATCGGTTGTGTTTCGATTTCTCGTTTTTCTCTTAAGTATGTTTCATAGCTCTCAATTGGTTGATTGTTTATTTACTTCAGGGGTACTAAGAGCTGTGTATCTGATAGAATCATAGCCGACATATGGCCAGATACGATTTACTCGCCAACCATGCGAGCTGGTAAAAGTTTGCCAAATAACGTTGGATTCCGGACCGGACTGATTTTTATTTAAAAAAATCGGTATTGTGCATATTATAAAAGGCATGGGTGGTACAATATTTAACCCATCAAATACCTCATTATCGTTCTACCTTAGATACTATGAGCACTCAATTCCACCTCCCTGATCTATTTGCTCTGACTCCATTCAATGCTCTGAGGGGCTGCCATGGGTCCTACACTCGTGAAGACAGATCTTCTACAGAGTGGGCGTTGAGTTATGGTATACTCCCGCACAAGCGCGACACACTCTATGCGTCTGAGCCTGAGCTGCTCGCTAATATCTCGTACAACAGCCTCTCAACGACGAAGGAGCGTTTAAGGACTACTGGGGACTATATAGCTCTCCTCTACGTTATAGATGAATTAACCGACGAACAGGATAACGAAGGAGTGGCTACTACTCGAGAGGCGATTATAAAGGCGCTTAGCCCCAACAGTGAGGATATTGAGAAAGGCACGTCTATTACACGGATGATATCAGAGTAGGTGCCTTAGTACTACAGACGTTAATTTTAAGGTCTCATTAATATATAGGTTTGTGGGGTGTCTGTCAGGAACTTCTCAAACTTTCCGCGAACGCTTCAACAGGCATCTTATTATTTATGTCGAAGCCACAGTTGACGAGGCTAAAGTACGCAACGAGGGGAAACAGCTGCTATCTATAGAAGAGTATTTACCTATACGACGTTATAATGGGGGGTTGTTGGGAGCATTCGATCTTATTGAATTCTCACTTGGAATCGAGTTGCCTGTTGAAGTATTTGAAGACCCAAATTTCATGAGGGTTCATTGTGCTGCTAGTGATATGATAAGCTACTCGAATGTAAGTGGCTTAAGCTAATTTCGAACTTGTAATTAAGTTGTGACTAGGATATTTACTCGTACGCGATGGAGCATAATAAGAAGATAGACACAGTAAACTCTGTGACGGTAATAATGAACGAGAAGGGGCTCTTGCTTCAAGAAGCCATTAATTACATAGCGGGAGCGTACAAAGAGTCTGGAGACATAATAAATGAGTATAGGAAGCGTATAAAGTCCTATGGGCCTAAGGTAGATGAGGATATCCAACAATATATAGAAGGTATGCAGCAATGGGTTATTGGAAATTTGGAATGGAGCTTTCGAATTGTTAGGTACTTTGGAAAGTACTCAGAGGAAGTTAGAAGAACCGGAGTAATTGATTTGGAAACCCGTTATGATATACTATAATCTGGTCGTTTGAAAGTGGGGAATACATGTTAAATATTTGATATATGTACAACATTCGTAACAATAGTTCATAAAGTGCCTTTTTCGAATTGATTATCGAGAATTTTCATATAGGATGGGGTTAAAGTAAAAGTCGATTGAGCTAAAGATAAGCAGAAAATTAGCTTATTGACTCAAAGAAATAATGAAGCCACTGTAACTACTGCGGCCAAGTTCGTATTTAATATGGTAAGGATGATTTACTAGTAGACCAATCATATATGTTTAATCTCGACAGAGGATCAAATTACCAGTAACAACTTAATATCAGACCGATAGACTCGCCGCGAGGCCCGTGTCTCCCGAAGATACAGATATTGTCATTCTAATGTTGAAACAAGAATTAAGCTCCTGATTATGACAGGATATAGATCCGATCAAAAATAAAGGGTTGTGGCCTGGGAAAAAATGCAATGGTCACGGATGTTACTATAACACTTCAAATTCCTCAAAGTTTGAAGTCCGGTTTGAGTCAAGATATTGGCTTATTTCGTTTGTAGAAATGCCCCAAGTATTATCCATAGCCAAATTAGCTCTTAGAATAGATTCTGAGGTGATAAATTGCGATTTTCGATGACTAGGCTCTTCGATATTCTAAGATGGAACAAAGGTCAATGTAGAAAAAGTACTTTGAGTCTTGTCTTTCGGTTGTTGTTCCTACTAATGAGCAGCATTCGTCAGGTGAGATTAGGTAATGACATTACTAATGATACTTATTGTACTTCTTCATATGAGACTTCCTATGCATGCAAGCCATCTAGACGATCCAAGGAGAGAGTTGAGATCATGTGAGTAACTACATTCTACAAACTTAATCTTCTACAAGCTATATGTATTTTCTTTACGCCAATATTTATGTCATTTCTCTACTTCCATTTTGTAAGCTCCAAAATCTAGAGAAACTATCAGGTTTCGACTGGAATGAAGCCCACATTTTGAACTCCCTGTTATCCACTGTATAATAATTTAGACACGTCGGGCCCTTGTTTTGTTCGGGACAGGGAACTCATGAATATAGAAAGTGTTGAACCGTTATAGTAAGGACATACTATCAAGTCTAAGTCGACACACCAGGTGGGAATAGCTTGCATCCTTGTTTGTAATTGTAGCCATAGTCGTCTCATACGAATGTTAGCAAAAAAAGAGAGACGATCCGGAGGTTTGGTATGATGGTCTAGAATACATACAGGGGGGGTAAGCAGGAGTTACTAAATCATTTTATCTTTTCAACCATCATACTCAAAAATAGAAAATATCCGGTAATGGTTATCATAACCACTATACGTGAATATGCACCCTTTAAACTCTATATTGCAACGCAAACTCATGATATCTCTTTTAACTAACTACATTAGATGATAAAATGAAGATAGACAGCTCACTCAGCCGAAAACAAATATTTCATATCATATGATAGTGCATCCAAGGGCTATGTAAAATATAACAATATATCAATTGACTTTGCTCACGTAACCGTTACACAATTACTTGGTGAGCACGTGATCGTATGGTCACTGTCACCCTTACGCATGGTCGCTGGAACTCGCCCACCGAATTAGAAGACAACGTTGACGATGGAAGCTCTTTTTTTCAATGTACGTGGCGAAAAAGAGGGGGCATGAACTCCTACTGATTTGCTAGGATAGGCATCAAATGGCTTCTTAGAAGGGATTGTAAGGGGTTATAAGGCGGGTATCCTCACGCAGAGTCACTATGCGAACCTTACACAATGCGAAACCCTGGAAGGTACAGTTTACGAAGGTTTTCAATAAAGTTGTTTGAGGTTGACGGAGAATGTATTTCAAATTTAATTAGATTTTAGAATGCAGCTGTCGTCGACGGACTACGGTAACTTCCTCGCAAACGAGTCTTCCCCCATTTCAACATCAACTATCAATGACAAGGCAACTCAGGTTCTCGTTGATCAGTTCAACTACATGCGCAGTAATGCCGTTGAACCACTCAGCACTTTTCTTGATTACATCACCTATGCTTATATGATTGACAACGTTGTTCTGCTCATAACTGGTACGCTCCACGAACGAGACACCCATGAACTTTTAGAACGTTGTCATCCTCTCGGCGTTTTCGATACTATGCCCGCATTATGTGTTGCTACGAATGTCGAGGAATTATACCAAAGTGTCCTCGTTGAAACGCCATTAGGTTTGTGTCTCGCGCCACATTGTTTCCATCCCCGAAGAACAAATAGGCTAATAGTATCGTATTAGCACCTTACTTTAGAGAATGTCTTTCCGCGGCTGATTTGGATGATCTCAATATTGAAATTATCCGAAACACTCTCTATAAGGCATATCTTGAAGACTTCCATCGCTTCTGTACTCAAAAAATTGGGGGACCAACTGCCGAAGTAATGCATAGAATCCTCGCATTTGAAGCAGACCGCCGCACCCTTAGTGTTACCATCAACTCATTTAACACTGAATTGTCAAAAGAGCAGCGCGCTCGTCTCTTTCCGAATATCGGAAGACTGTTCCCCGAAGGCAATAATGCGCTTGCTCGTGCAGACGAGATTGAACAAGTCCGTCAAGCTTGTGACGCAATATCTGAGTATCGCACATTTTTTGACACTTCGGGAGCATCTTCAAGTTCGGGAGAAGACCCCGTTGCAGCTCAATTGGAAGACAAGTTTATTGCATATGAAGTGCATCTCAACAAACAGGCTTTCTTGCAACAATTCCAACTCGCTGTATTCTATAGTTATATCAAGCTGAAGGAGCATGAAATTCGCAGCATCACATGGATCGCAGAATGTATTGCTCAGGATGCCCGGGATCGTATCCAGGACTTTATACCTATCTTCTAATCGCATCGGACTGCTTTGTGTAATTTATTATTTCTTTCATCCACATACTACAAGTACTACGATATTTTTACATTTTGGAAGTCATGATTATATAATATGACAAAGTCTTGCTCATCTTGGCATGCGATATGTAGAAGGCCCTTCGCTACATCAAAAGGAGGCAAAGACGGGAAGAGGTGCTACATTTTCCTTAGTACTACATGTATTACAAACAATCTCGTATCTTGCGAGATTTTATATTTTTAGTGGAGATTTAAGCATCCCCTGCTTTTTCATCAGAAACTGGTGGCTTGATCTCTTCTAAACCCCTAGCACGCCTTCGGACATTCTCCCTACGTCCTTGCACACCTTCACATAAACGATCTAATACCTTTTCAGTCTGTTCCCAAGATATGCATGCATCTGTGACAGATTGCCCATATTTGAGTCCATTTGGTCCAGAAGGAGGGATATCTTGTCTTCCTTCAACAAGGTTAGATTCGATCATGACACCCATAATTTTATCGGCTGTGTCTCCGTATTCTAGTTGCGATGCCTGAAAAAATATTATTAGAATTAATGACATGTCTACGAGGGGAACAGGACAGACGATGTTGTCGGCCACTATAACCTGGCGTTGATGTTGTTTCGAACTGTTACCGTGGCTGCAGTCGATCTAAAATTGAATCATTAGCTTCCTGGAAAAGAGGGTCTTAAATCCGAACGAACCATAATTCTTTGAGGCAACCCGGCTGCTTTAAGTTTTGCGGCACAATCACGGACAAATTCTGCCTCGTAATTAGGCCCTTTTGCACCCCCACGGAGGATAATATGAACATCGGGGTTGCCTTCAGTTTCGACGATACTACTCAAGCCTTCTTTTCCAACGGAAAGGAAGACATGTCCGCTTCTTGATGCACGGCATGCATCGACGGCAATGCCAACACTTCCATCGGTCGAATTTTTGAATCCAGTAGGCATACTCAAAGCGCTTGTAAGTTCGCGATGCACTTGAGACTCTGTTGTACGTGCCCCAATTGCTCCCCAAGATACAAGGTCCGCGGTGTACTGCGGAGAGATGGTGTCAAGAAATTCGCAGCCAGCTGGAAGCCCAAGTTTGGCAACATCAAGGAGGAGCTTGCGAGCAATACGAAGCCCCTGGTTAATGCGGAAAGAGCCATTCATATCGGGGTCATTGATAAGTCCTTTCCAACCAACGGTCGTACGTGGCTTCTCAAAGTAGACGCGCATGATGATATGAAGGTCTTCTCTAGCTTTGTCCGCATAAGCTTTAAGTTTATGAGCATACTCTAGTGCCGATTCGACGTTATGTACGGAGCATGGTCTAGAAAAGAAGAAGATATTAGATACACACGTCTTCCATGCGGTATTCATATCAAATATCTTGGTTGTATGCACCACCTCCAGAAGTTATATTCTTAGCCTATGCCCCAGAGATAGACTAATAATAGTACGTTTATATGAAAGCAACTTACCCCACAATTACTACAAGTCTGTCATCGGTTCCATGAAGAATCTGTTCCGTTGCTCGCCTTCCATTAATCACGGTTTCTACAGCAGAAAGCGTCCTAGATAGTTGATATAGGTAACGACCCAGATCAATTACGTTTTCTTGGAGTATCATAGTCAGAGCTTACAACGGGAGGTCTTCTTGAAGAATTTGCGGGGGAATGAGGGGTCTGATAAGTTTGACCCTTCTATTCTCCAGGCGTGCTATAGCCTCTTTTACAGGTAATGTCATTTCTTGGGACACTGGAAAAAGCATTTAAGGGTTTCTGTAAATGTTGATTATTATAAAATGGCCTACTTTTATAATAATTTTATGCGGGGATTGAGGGGAAAAGGAGAGTGAGTGTTTGTAAGAGACTGACAGCTGCAGAAATAATTTCCAGAACAGCTGCAGGCTTGAGAATGACTCTACACGCAGATCGAATAAATTTTCTGAATTAAGCAATCTGAGATTTGCATGGCGTCCCTTTCCTCCAACGAGCCAGCCAGTCCCTGCACGTCGATTCCCGACTTGACACCCGACAGTAGACAACGACCATGGACTTTTCACAATTTAATGCCGCTGAGCAGGCCCATATGACTCGGGTCATTGAGAAAAAACAGGTAAGCCATCGATGCAGGCACACTTTTAAAGGAACACAACAATGCTCACGATAATGTTTCCAGATGCAAGATTTCATGCGTCTTTACTCTGGTCTTGTCGAGCGCTGCTTCACAACTTGCTGCAATGACTTCACCAGCAAAACACTCGGCACCAAAGAGGCATGTTAATCATTCTTTCTCGTCTAAACTCTCATTCCTGACACAACTTTCTCTTTTTCTTCCTGGCTTTTCAACCTTCAGGAACAATGTGTAGTAAACTGCACAGACAAGTTCCTTAAGTACTCCGAGAGGGTCGGGGCACGGTTTGCTGAACATAATGCCGGTACGTCTACTAGTCTTGCTGGACCTGATCTCTTTCTGACACGTGTCACCCCCGGGGTCTGTTTCAATAACAGAGTCAGCGTCTGGAGCAGGAAAACCGCTATAGTCATTTAACAGATAGTTCCCTCCCTCCTCTCTTTTATCTTGCATTGGTACCCCCCATTGTCCATCACTTGCATCTTACACCCCTCATGACTAGTCAACTAATTATTACACATACCACGAAATAGGCTTTTCACTGAAAAGCTCTACTAATCACAAAAAGCTTTGCATGATCACTTGAGACCATGAAATAAACGTAAACATGTACTAATGTTATGGCGTCAATACTGTCAGACATTGTGACTGAGGTCTAGTGTGACTTTTACTATTTTGAAAAAGACGATTAAGCCGGGAATAGTTAATCAGTTCAGTCTCCTGAGAAAAGAAGCATTCACTTCCGGTGGCTTGACTTCGCAGACGCTTGAATACTTCTAACTCAAGTAAACTTTTGAAAATACTCTAAATGACAGTCAAAGAAAGTTGAATAGGTTTGTCCTTATGAAAAAGAGTTAGCTAGATAACATTCGAATTGATCGGATGCGGCAATGCTGGCCGTTCATTCGGAGTATTGGCGTGCTCGGCAAATGTAGAACACACATTTTGTCTGCAATCCACCTCGGTGTTGCAAACAATTTTTTCTTGGTTCTTGCTCGGAACTGGATGTTCAGTCCTACTACACTCCTTCGACGCGTAAAAAAACCAGCAAAGTCTATTGGAAAGGCCATTCAACTAGTCACAAACAGATCTGGCGGTAATCTAACAGTATACCATGAAAGCGAACATAGAAATTTTCATGGTAAATACTGGAAGCTGAAAGTTGTGTGTATTATTATGATACTACTTGCTACAGGAAGTTATAATTGAAATCATTCTCATAGACGCTGCTCGTCGTTCTTCAAGTCGCACTCGGTTTATATCGCGGATACAATCTTCCTTCCGAGGAAGTTCATGCCGATGAATCACTGCTGTATTCATCGACCATCAACTTCGCCGTCATCGACGCGTTGAACATCGTATTCTCTTCTTTTCTTCTATTCCTTGATTATCGCATTGGGGCAAAAAGCTATATTTATCGCAGCACAGAGGAGGCATCATCAAACCTACTTCCTGTCAACGGCCCAAGGCGCAGCAACGATGCGGATCGGGTACCTCAAACGTCATATACTAATAACTTATCACCCTCAAACTATCTCCAAGTTGGGTCACTCAAATCGAATACCGCAGTTGGACTTTTAGCATCAGCCGGCTTTGTAAATTCGTATATTGTAAGACTCGTTTTAGATAGACGCATCTAATTCTAATACTTTATTCATGACAGATAATATTCACAGAGAACGGTCAAATCACTAAACCGATCTACGTCCATTTTACATCCCTCTTTACTCCACTATTCGTTGGGATAACCTTACCGTTACTAACAACTGGAACATTTTCTTCTCATCAATTATTTGGGTTGGTTCTCCAAGTAAGCAATGTCATGGCTTAAAATCTTGGTACCAGTTTTAATCTTTTGCTAGATATGTGGCCTACTTAGTATAGAAGTAAGGATGCAAACACTAATTTGACAATGTCTTTCTAACCCGAAATCTGCAGAGCCAAATCCTTAAAAATCCTATTGATCGGGATTCGCTCGTTTTTCTTCTCACATTCACTCTATCTTCTTCACTTGTCATAGTTGCAACTCAATTTGTAAGCAAAATTTTAGCTAAGAGGGGCCTCACTATGATCTCTAACATGATGTGGATATAGACTTATAAACTCCACGGCATCTCAACTCATCATAGACTCAACCTCCGCTTGTTTTCGTTCACATTTGTACTCCATATCATAATTGCGATAGCAGCCAATCTGTTTGATATAAAGCGGATTGGTCTGCTAGAAGCTAGCATGTATAATGCCTTCTCATTTATATTACGTTCACTTTTGGATATTACTAGTTTAAACCTTATACACTGTATGTTCTCACATTTATGGGGATTAATTGGTCGTAACTCATCTCGCAATTCTTTAGATTGTGATGCCAATTTTCTAGGTTCGGCAACACTACTATCTATTACTCTTCTTCTTGCAAACCAAAGTTATGGGCAAGCTGCACTATCTATAAACCATTGCTGTAGCTTCCTCGTTGCTATCCTCGGTTTCTGTGTATTCTGGCTTGGGGAATCGTGGGGCTCTTCTCTGCCTAATACCTATTACGGGCACAAGCATAAGGTAATTCACGTAGCTTTAGTGGCATATCATAGCTAATTGATAAGCTAGACTTCTTCTCGGCATTGGAAATCAATACTTTTGATATTTGGTATATTTACCCTCTCTATTCAACAATGTCTAGAGTTGTATAATGAGCCGGTTGCCGAAGAACCTACCTATTTTGTTTTTGAGAAGCCTAAAATTGAACCCATTCGATCACTCAATGCAGACTTAACATTTATTCCACCCCCTCAACTATTTGCTGTTGAGGAACAGACTTGCACATCAGTAACTCTGCCTTCGGCGCAGTTCTTTACGGGGGATAGAATGGTGCATGCCTTTGACGACATACTACTCATCGTGTTCTTTAGTCATGCTCGCTATGATGTCAATTTGGACTATTACAAAGAGGTTTACGCTGAGTTCTTCCCGAATGTAAGGCTCTCTTCCTAAAGTATGAACAAAGGATTTAATCCCCGTCCTAACCTAATTCAAATAGATGGTATTCGTTGGTCCGAAGAATAGGGAAGATAGGGGCTTTACACATTCTTACGATGTTATTGTCGATTCTTATGAATCAGATGAGGATATCAGTGATTGGAATAATTACCAAATGGCGGGAAGGGTAACTACTATTAACTTTTATACTACTTAAGGCAGGCAAAACAAGTTAACTCCTATCTATCTAGATGGCACATCATATGCTCTACACTGTGCTCACGACGCCACCGTACTCCACGGGTTGCTACAAGGGCTTCCTTTGGGTACCATTTGACACCCTTTTAAATGTGCCGCGTTTGCAGCTATTCAATCAGTCCCAGATATGGTACTTCTCCCCGTGGGCAGAGTATGTACCAAATCCTGCCATTAACGAGACCGCCTGGAAAAATGCCAGTTCGCACGCCCCTCCGGCGCGCATTTCCCCTGATCCAGATTCTGACTTTGAGAGCACATTCAGGGGCTGGTGGAAAGATTGGTGGTGGGGGTAAGTTCTTTTCTATTCCTGATGCGGGAAACGGAGCATAAAATTAAGGTTTACGGGAGTGACCCACACTACGGCATCCCGGTTTGTAGAAAGGCCTTTGAACGAATCGATCCTAAGCTGCGTGAACAAATGGCATTACGTTTTACAAAGGGTGAAACTCGTTACATTGGTGGATCAGCGGATACTGTATACATACCCGCCCACCTCAAGGACCCATTCTTAGATATCCTCGGTACTTTTCTCGAAACGTCATGCTTCCTTGAAATTGCAGTGCCTACCGCTGTACATCTTATTCTTCCAGAGGAGGAGAATATGCTCTTTGTTGATCATGTACGTCCCATCAGCTTTCTTCTGACTTATTGCAGGTTCAAATTAATCAATTTATACATATACATATACTCAGTGGTGGATTTGGGAGTCTCCTCTTAACGCGTCATTTGTTCGGGATACCTGGGCCAAAGGGTTGGAAGTGGATACCTTCCACACTTTTCATTGGGGAGATAAGAACTCTGATGGGGTTTGGAGGGCTATTCCAGAGAACATCGAGGACGTGAGATTACTGTTCCGCGAGTCCGCTGCTAGGCAGAATGTTCCGTGGGGGTCTTTATCTTAACTCCAGAACATATTACATATATCTAGTGTTACGTACTTGGATCCATAGACAATTCCGCTGAAGATACGACTCTCCTCCAGCTTTATGTGAATATTAGATTAAGTAAGTTATCTCCTATCTCGGAAGAGAATGTCAGTGAGGTAATGGCCACGGCATGGTGCGGAAGTATTTTATCTTCGTCTCTAGTTTCAGGGGAACCCTGGATACTTCTTAAGTTAAAAGTAGCTATAGTTCATTGTAAAAAAAGGTGCATCTTATGATCGTTTGTTGTTAATGGCTTAAGCTTTATTCTGCGGGCCAAGGCTAACTTCCCATGGTCACTAAATATAGACCGACTGAAAAGGTGCTTATCTCTACCATCTGGCTAGAACTGATATTAATATTACGGCTGTCACCTTTATTCAAACGTTAATCAGTGTGCCCAAACAGGTGACCAATATTAGAAGCAACGAGAACTGACACCAGGAATAATATCACTGATTATCTTTATCTAGATGAGCTCAGTATTTGATTGTATCGTTGTTGGAAGCGGGCACGCCGGCTCTTGCGCTGCACTTTCAGCTGTTCAGTCGGGTTGCAAACGAGTACTTATTGTTGAAAAAGCCCCGAAAGAATGGGCTGGAGGTAATGGATATTTTACTGCGGGAGCTCATCGAACCGTGCATGACGGCTTGAACGATTTGCTACCAATTGTTGGGAACGTCACTAAAGAACTTGCGAGCTCAATTGAAATAGATCCGTACAAAGCAGAAGACTTCATTGGTGATATTATGAGGCTATCTGATAACAAATCGGATGAAGCTCTTGTGAAAGAAGTTGTTTACAACTCGCGACAAACCATACAGTGGCTTGCAGATGATGTTGGTGTGCACTTTACCTTATCATTCAACAGACAAGCATACCATGTCAACGGAAAGTACAGGTTCTGGGGAGGGCTTGCTCTCGGCGTTGAAGATGGAGGTAAAGGGTTGATTGGTACCGAGCACAAGGCACTGGAAGATGCTGGTATCGAGATATGGTACGGTGCATCTGCTAATCAGCTCCTTACTGACGCTGGAAGTGGGGCTATTGCGGGGCTAAGGATTGTAAAGGAAGGGAAGGAAACTGTACTGAAGAGTCACGCCGTCATCCTGGCGTGCGGAGGGTTTGAAGCAAGTAGTTTGATGCGCTCAACGTATCTCGGGGAAGAATGGTTACGTGCTCGGGTATGTTTCGTTTCGGAACTTGAGCTTATAGCCTACATCATTAAAACTCAAACCAGGTCCGTGGAACCCCCTTTAATACCGGTGACGGTATTACAATTGCCAAAAGTGTTGGTGCTAAGTTACTTGGAGACTGGAGCAGCGGCGGTTGTCACAGCACGTGCTGGGACGCAAATGCGAACCCTGATTCTGGAGATCGTGTTCTCAGCAACCAGTACACAAAGTCCGGATATCCACTCGGACTTATGCTTAATTGCTTAGGACAAAGATTTGTGGATGAGGGTCAAGACTTCAGGAATTATACCTATGCCGCATTTGGCAAAGCGGTTCTTGCTCAACCAGATGGCATTGCCTTTCAGGTTTTTGATTCAGCCGTTACTAATATACTCCGAGAAGAAGAATATGCAGACAATGTCGTTAGGAAAATTGTTTCTGACAGTCTCGAAGGGTTGGCACAAAAACTTGTAGAGGAGGGTCTCAGAGATCCGGATAACTTTGTCAAGACAATAGATGAATACAATCTAGCTGCAAAAGCTGGGCGAGCACAAAATCCCGGTATCACCTGGAATCCTACAGTAAAGGATGGTTTGTCCACGAAATCTGGTTCCTCTAACGACATCTTTCCACCGAAGAGCAACTGGGCTCTTCCTGTCTCGAAACCACCTTATCTCGCCGTAAAGATATCATGCGGTATAACCTTTACATTTGGAGGCCTTGCTATTGACCCTCTTACTGCCGGCGTTATTTCAAATCGTACCGGAGGTCCTATACCTGGGCTCTTCTGTTGCGGGGAACTAGTTGGCGGGCTATTCTACGGTAACTATCCCGGAGGGAGTGGCCTGACTGCAGGTGCGGTATTTGGCAGAAAAGCAGGGAAGTCCGCATCTGCCCTTCTCACGAATTTGCAGTCAGACTGCTGAAGACAATGGATATTGAAGTTATATGTCTGAACAAGCAGCCCTGAAGGAAACGACCTTCTTACGTATGTAATTTCATCTATCCGATATTATTTTAAGACCTAACAAAACCAAATAATTACTGGTGGCTTGATTCATGTCCCCATAAAACAATTTTAGTTGTTGCTAACGAACTCCATATCTTTTAAATTGGGGCGAATAACGCCCCGAGTAGACCGAGAAAAAAGAAAGAATATTTTTTGAAATGCTTGCTTGAGTTCTTGAGAATGCACTTTTTGGTTAGTCACCGTCGTTACCGCCGTCGGTTTCCTAGCCACTCGGGCGGGACTTAGTTCCAAAGTACCATACATGTTACAGAGACTATTTAATTTATACAGACCGGAGATCTCGCTCATGTTAGCTATAACAGAGCTTCTCTAAGTAGGATTGTTAGCAACTGTACCTCGGATAGTACTCCGAAGAAGTCTCTTCGAGCTTCGCGGCTTCTATCCCTGAGGGCACGCGACTCTAGCTTCACTAGTTCAATCATCTGGGTGCTTCATGTTATCAAAGGGCTTCTACTATTTTCTCGTGCTACTGCGGCGTAGCCCTTCCGCAAAAGGACCCTGATAGTCCTCTGATGTCTATTGGAGTCAGAAGTGCCAAGGATCTTAGTTGATATGGTATTAATTTGTCAAAAAATTGCCATCTATAATTAATAAGAGAAGTACGTTGTGAGTTTAAGCTTCAGAAAATTCAAATTTAGCTCCTTTTGCTAATCTTTACTCACGGATAAAGATGTGAGCTAGAGAATAGAGGAAACAACCACGTTATTGGTAATTTCGGCATAATGCGCGACTTCATCGCGAGAAAGGCGATTTTTTTTTAGATGGAGGCTTATTCCGTAATGACGCACCGTATTGCTTTCTTTGGACTCACTTTATAAAATTCGTCAGACTAACTTCTGGGAAGAATATGACTATCATTGTTACAGAGTACAAGTAAAAACAAAGGTATTTCAAGGGCTTATTAGACTTCAGGAACATCCATAGACCAACGAGATACAATTACAACAAAAAAAAACAAGAGGAATCAATAAAGTTCACTTTGAGATCAAAACCAATTTACATAAATGATTATTCTTTCAGTTTTCAAGTTTTCATAAGTGAATAAGTTTCAGAGAGTCATTTCGTAACTTGTCCTTATGGTTACAGAGTTAAGCGTTGGGCAACAACGGTAGTGAAGGTCGATGAAAATCCTTACAAGCGTTTAGTCGTATGACGTCGGAGATGTTTCGTCGAGTCCTTGCTTGCGGGACTTGCAAGAGCGCATACGAGAGCCAGGGACTTTGTCTGGACCACGGCGTTTCGGCTTCGCGTCGTACTGACAGTCCTCATGCCGACGAATACAGTTAGAACAAGCGGGTCGTAAGGCATCACAACGTATCTTACGTCCACGACTTTTTAGTAGAGATAGAGCTTAAGATATTTTCCTGACCGTAGAAATGGAGAAATACTTACCACTGATGGCAAGCCATGACGATGCGCTTGCTTCTTCCTTCAATGGAGGAGGCCCCGTCAGAGGGAATTGTCAAAGGAGGCAGTGACATGTAAGAGAGGGTCCCTTCTGAGACTGCTGGCACCGAAGATGACGCCGCCTGGTTCTGAAAGGAGGGTGAAGTAGGGGAGTGACCAGCTTGAGTCTGGTACGGATAGACTACGTCCCCACCCGAGTGTTCTTGGGCACTTCTAGACGAAGCATATCCAGATGATGGAGACTGGAGCACAGGGGAATGAGGCGTTGAGCTGTCATGAAGATGCTGGATAGGGGGAAGCGTGGTCCCATCATTATATTGCCCTTGGCTATTATATGAGTATACACTTTCGCGTTGAGTCCTATATTGATTATCCGGGGCATATGGGGCTCCAGACGTACGGTTAGATGCATGGGGTGAGTGATTGGAACCGTAATTGTCATGAACGGGATCATATATAGTATGCCCCATGGATGACTGATTATAAGTTTGAGCTGCAGTCGGGGATTGCTTTGACATTCCAAAGTGATCGTCCCTAGAGCGGGGGGGATAGTGAAGTGCAGCTGTTGAAGATAGGAGTGTTAGAAAGTATTTCGATCAATCCTCATGTTATACTCTGATCTTACATGATATACTAGGTAGGACGTTTTGACGCCTATCCTCTGTCTGTTGCAGCTGTGTTGGGCGCGGTTGACTATGGTTATTCATATCGGTGAGAATAGTCAACTCCGGGTGGTGGTTGGTGGTTGGGGGAAGACTAAGTTCTACTGAATGTGTCTGAATGGCTCGGGATATAAGCGAAAAGACTCCACGACTCCGTGAGGTACCAAAAAAGGCCGTACCCCGGGATGTTTGTGTGAGTTTTGAGAAAACAAAAACTACTAACTTCCAGAATACAACCTCAGGGGAAAAGTTGTAATCTAGTGCGGACTTCGGGGCGGAGGGCGTTGTATAGGAGAGAGAGTTGAAAGGCAGTATTCTCGGATTCTTCCCGCCGTCTCGTGAGTGAGCCTCTAAAAGGTGAAAGAGGAAGCGTTCTGCTGACTACACCAATAGATGTGCTAAGTTAAGACGCGAAAAGATCTCCGACAAGAAGCCTTGTCCTCTCGTGGTGAAAATTTGGTTTGGTTTTACAAGTCACTGAGAAAGGTCTCCTAGGAGTTAACACAGCACGTATCTCCGAAAATGAAGACTATAATTCTCAGGGTGACTTCCTGAGGACAAGCAGGCGTTAAGCTCGCTTAGCCGGAGTTTAGAAAGTAGGACGCGTAGAGAAATGGATGGAGTGCAAAGTTGGCAACTCCCGGAAGTATTCAACCAGATTTATAGCTACGGCTAGCGTGACCTTCTACGTCAGTGATTTGGCTGTGACTGCGATGCTTATGGAAAGGAAGACCTGTTTGGCAGAAGGTTGATTTGCTTTGATTGTCCGCTTGTTTAAAAAGGGACTTGCTTGCTTCGTCTAGTCTTTTGTACACTCAACCACCGGAGGTTTTAGACACAGCAGTCCGGGATACCACTTCAAGGGTCCATCCTAGATCGCAGTGCTTATCTCTTTGGCTGACAAGATGAGCATTGCACTTCAAAACGTGCCTATCTTGAGAGAAAGAACTTCAGCCCGGCCACCCTTATAGCTATGCAATTATGGATTCTTTTGTCTTGATTCAATAAGCCCCAGATTGAACGGATTCAGATTAAGAGACCACTCTTTCTATTGTTATTACCACCGCTTCCGAGGATAATGGTTGCTGGTAGTGAGCTTCGCGTGTCAAGAAGAGAGACTGAATCGGGTGGGCGCTTGTTATGCGTAGTTCGCTCTTAGACGACAAAAATGTGCAAGTGGGCGTGCGCGATAAGCTAGATGGAATTGATCCCGTATGAACATGCCAAAGAGTATCCAACGCATCGTGACATAAGGCTTGTTAGAGTTGAAAACATCCGCGACCTGTTTCTAGGAGACAGAGCCGAGGGTGACGGTCGCTTAGTGGATACAATTGGATTTGCCCATGAAGCTTGTTGGAGGCAATGCTAAAGCGCGTGGTCTACGCGAAATCAAAATTGCAATTGTACGAGGGCATATGCTTCGGAAAGTAATTTTAGAAAGGGGAACTAAGAAAGAATGGAACAAAAAATAAGGTATTAAAAGAAAAGCGAAGGAAAAGGAAATAATATTAATAAAGTAAAACATGCAAAAGCCACCAACACCTAAAAAAAACAGTTTCCATTTTTCGACATCATTGGCTAATCCCGACATTGATTGGTAATCCCATCTTTCGCGCTCACTGCCTTCGAGGACGTCGACGGTCTGCGCGTCGCCGACATGGACACTGTCGACGACGGCGGACAGACAACACCAACAGTAAGTCCTCTCAATTAGCGTGTTTCTTGACACTATACGCTCTTATTCGGCTATACAGAAGTCCCATCAAAATACCTCAGGGCGTATTTTGTCCCTTCCCTCCATCATGGGCTCGACCCTCCCTGCTGTGGTCTCGGGTCGTCGAGCATCTTCTCCGTCGCCGCATCCGGGATCGCCTGCCAACATTTCTAATCCCTCATCCCCTTCGCAGCAACCACAAGTAGCAACCACAAGCCATGCAAGCAGACCGACCGGCCGGTTTTCCGACGCGTTTGCTAGCTTCAATGGCCGTTCCCGAGCACTCTCAATTGATTCAGACTTGCATAGTGACACTCCAGGAAAGCAGAAGAAAGTCTATGGCTTATTTGAAGAAAACATGATTGACAGTTCGTTTGGGATCGGTGAGTTGGCCTTCAGAAATCATTACGTGGTTTCTATAGAGGCATCGAATAGAAGCCCTGTCCAAATTACATATAATATTTTCTCTCATCCCAATTATTAAATAATACTTTACCACCACTTTGCAACCCTCTTTAATGGCCTTGCTATGTGATAGTGCTTAGTGATAGCGCTGAAAGGTGCTATAACAACAACAGTGGATAGAATCATATTCACACTACTGGTCATTTGTATAGCTATTGCGAACGTCTTCTTGTTCATTTATCTATTGTAATAAACCCTACATTTCTAACTTATACTCATTTGTCATAGATGCAGACCCTTTTGCCAGTCACGTCAATGACACGAAAACTCAAGATTCGCATCATTCTGTTGCCCCATCTTCGTTTTCCTCTCCTTCATCTTCAAAAGACCCCCGGGAAGTAACAGAAGAAATCGGGGAAGTTTATTGTTTGCTGCCTCTGATGCCTTGGGACTCGGAAAAGTTGGTGCATCAATAACCAGAAGAATGAGCAAACGTGTCTCAATAGATCAGAGTACATTACCTACCTACACTCATTCTCAGGCATCACCTCCTCAACAATGGAAGGGTCTTCCATGGAAGACGAAAGGAAAGGCTAAGGGACATTGGGCCTTGCGTCCTCCATCTTCTGCTCATATCATTTCGGATGTGATAGAAATCAGTGCAGCTAAAGCGGGTTCTATCTCAGCTCGTGACGAAGAGGACGAAAACGAACGGCGAGAACGTGATAGATTGAGGGAGGTAGCTGCTGAGTCTATCGGAATCAGCCCACTTCTCCGAGAAGATTCCACTACCCGTTTGACTGCTTTGAGCGGAAATGACAGTTTCAATGTTGATGACGATTCTCTGGATGAAGATGCTGGGTCAAGAGACGTTCATGGGGGAGTATAGAAAGGCTACAGTACTTAGACAGGTCTCGTTTAAGTGTGAATGGGACTAGTAGTTTCTCTGGTTTAACAAGCACGAATCAAGCTCAACATATTCAGGCACGCGAAAGCAGGCATGCTCGCAGTTCATCACTTTCTGGGATCATTACTCCCTCTACCCCACTCTCATCGAACTGGCCAATACCTTCTAGTACGACTGGGCATTCAAGAACGCCCAAAGGCTCCGTTTCCGGGTCATTATTACAATCAGAGCTACCTCCCTTTCCCTGTCTTTTGTCAATGTTGGAGTCTCTAACGAGCAAGTCATCTTCCGTTCTCAAGTTTTATCCGTCTTCCCCCCTTCTTTTTCTTGGCGTTTCTCGACAATGGAGAACACGATTTATTGTTTTAACGATGCCTTCTCACCCAAAGTCACCTCTTCGGTCAAATTTTCAGTCATTGTCTTCCGAACGGCAGTCCTCCGTTTGTCATCTGCATGTATTTAAATCTCCAGCCCCTGATGAGCGTGAAATTGAGAGGCTAGAGGTCAACGAGAACTCTGTCGTCTTTATCGCCGAGGAAGAAATAGCTGGAAAGCGACAAGTCGTTAAAGTTGGAGGGATAGACGTTGGAGGAAAACGGAAGGATGTCAATACAGAGGAGAATGGACAAATCATGTGGTTTCTCTCTATCTCAGATTTCAAGGAGGCACAGAGTTGGATTGCGATTCTCAAAGATGCCGTTTTTGATCAAAGGTTAGTTCCGATCTCATTATATCTTACTATTCATCGTATGTATGAGACAAAAAATGAAGACATATACTAAAACTACTTAACGTTGTCGGACAGGTCGGAAAAGGCGGGTTTTGGCATGCCAACAAACTCTCGTATGTCCCTCGGTCCGAAAGGAGATCTAGATGTCATGCTTTCTCTGAGGGCTCAGGACGTTGCTTCCTTCCGATCTCAGACTCAAATGAACCCGACAATGACTAGTGATCAAACTGAGCTTACTCGTAAACGAGGGGCTTCTAGTCCCGCGCCGACGATGCGTTCATGGTCTGGGGAACGAAAGAATAATGAGAATAGGCTGTCTTCTCCGCCTGGAAGAATGGTATCCCTCAAGGGTCTATTCTCAGTACCTGGACGCACGCGCTCCATGTCTCAGAGTACTGACCGAAGTGATGCATCTTCACCACCATCCCCGACTGAGCCGTCGTCATTTACTTCACGCGGAACTACATTGTTAAGTATGATACGACCAGCCAATGAGGATGGTTATCAAGAAGCTATAGAGCCAGATTCTGGAATCGTTCCCACGTCTTCTACTACCGCAAACCATGTAATTTCGGTTCCTATACTCACTACGGAGGCCATTTTCTCCAATGCCGAAATGAATATGGATAGAACCAGCCTGAAGAGCCGCGACCGTGAATTGCCAGAGTGGTACTCTATTCAAAGTCGTCAGCATGTAAGGGGAGATTCTTCATCGTCAGTAAATGCTAGTCCTACGCTACTTCCTCCACCTCGTAGCAAGCGACCGTGGACGTCAGCAGGACTTCTAGGAAATGTCAATCGTGAGCAGCTACCCACGGAGAATGGAAATTCTACTCTGAGAAAATCCTTTCAGAGTACTTTATCAAACCAAAGCGGCAGACCTAGTTTAGAAGGAAAGGGGAGGCCCCCGTCGCCTTCGGGTTCTCTTGGAGCACCTGGAGTCTTTGGATCCCCTGATATGAAATCTAAAGATAATAGGAGAGGTTCATTATCATCCTCCGTTTCCTCATTTATCTCTCCACCATCGGAACGTGACCAGTCTCTGGGGAGATCAAACTCAGCTATCCAGCAGCGCTTTAGGGTAGGAAGGGTTCCAAAGATGTTAGCTCCACCTTCAGGCCCTCCTCCGTCTGTTCCTAGCATACCATCTCAATCTTCCTCTGGGGCTAGTGAGAAAAATACATTCATGTCCCCGGATAGTAGGCCACCCAGTAGATCCTCATCCGTGCGAAGTAATTCGAACTCGGATGTAATGCAGAACGGAACAAATCCGGGAAGGCGTTTGTCAACATCGTCGGGTTTAAGCTCTGTATCGTCTCAGTCAAACGTAAAAGCATTAAACGGAATAAGACACAATTCATTGTCCCCCAAACGTGCTTCCGTTCCACCTCCACAGCGTCCGGCTCCTACTTCTGCTCTTCCTCCCACACCTCCTCAAGCCAATGGTGCAAAGCAGGACGACTCGCCTCCTCGACGCACCTCTTTCCGAGACTCTTTAAGCCATCGGTCTTTAAGGTTTTCTCTTACTCCTCCACCCGTGAAGAACTCCTTACAATCCGAAGATGCGTTCCGTCGCCGAAGTCTTAGTAATGGTAGTTCTGTTTCATCGAATCACTCTCTTGCTCCTCCTGCTCCCCCACCTACAGGCCCTCTCCCTCCTATTCCCCAAGACCTTACACCTATACGCCAATCCTTCAGAGAAAGATTGCGTATGAAGAGTGCCCCCTCTACTCCTCCTACCTCTTTACCAGGGTCAACACCGTTGGTTACGGTTTCCTCTGTCGCGTCTCTTAAGGAAGCTAGACAATCCGTAATTATTGGAGAACCTATAACAGCGATACCCAGAGATCTTAATTTTCTCAATATGACTACACCTGTCGAACAGGTACCACCTATTAATGACTTGAATTTCTTGAACATGTCTTCTCCAGTTGCAACTACTTTCTCTAAGCCGATCCCCATTGTACGTACATCAGATTCTCCTTCACCTACTAATGGTTCCCCGCCGAACATGACTGTCTTGCCACCACCTCCGCGCCGTAATAGAGCTGGCACACTTTCTGAGAAGGATCGAGAACGAGCCTCACAGTCATTGGAAGCCAACGGTAATGGCATGCCCACTACGGATACTCCCGTACGCATGAATATATCCCTTGAAGCAATCGTCACTATTTGATTATTTTATTTTATGCTGTCCTTTTTCTTCTTTTCTCTCATATGCTTTGAACTTTCCGTTTTATGCTTATCGTGGATGTGGATGCACCTCTTTTTTTTTTTTATTTAGGTTCATGTTGTACAACAGTCATGCACGTAGATATTTTAATATTTTTATTTAGGAACTGGTGTTCCGTTGGTCTTGCTGTTTAAACTTTATTTGCTTCCTTACCGTCTTACATGTATATCGTAGTCATTGCCAATATCATTTATGATCGTTTAGTTTGCTCTTAACTATTGCGCTTTTTGAGGCATTATACGGTAAACATACAGGTAGGGACAACAATAAAATAACTAAAAGAAACAAAAGGGAAGAAAAGGGCAGAGGAAAAGAAAGAAAGAAATACTATCAATAGATCTAAGCGAAACTATTCTCTACATCGGCACTATCATCTCCAGACTCCATGTTGGCAAACTACAATTAGGAAAAGAGTTAGCGTGAACTCAAAAACAAGAACAGGGGAAGATCTCACAGTCAAGAATGCAGCTGGGCGGTGCGGCTCCGCCCAGAATAGTAAAGGAGTGTCAAGTGTCATAGAATATGCAAGATTCGGTGACCAGAGTTGTGTTAGTCCGATTCCATAGTTCCAGACTTTTCCTTCCGGAACAAGCGTCATACCAAGGATACGGTCTGACAGAAGTAGTTGAACACGTTCAGACATGTTCGGATTAAATCCCTATCAGAAATTGATTAGTACAATATCAATCAACGTATATAGTAATACGTACAGGTGGATTAGGTGAGGTATCTGCATTCTTGCGACCCCATTCGAAGCCTCCCACCGTCAGCGAATGGGCAGAGAGGGAAACGGATCCAGGGGTGAACGAACACGTTATGCATATTGATGACGGCCCCCATTCAGAATGTTCCGACATGATCTTTGCTTGTGTCGTCACATCTGTCGGAGACAAATGAGGTATTTCCAAAGCTTGTGTTTTAATCCATCCCAAAGGTTCCAAGTCCTTCAAAAGGAAATCATTTTTCGGTAACTTAGCAGGTAGCTCAACGTAATTGTTGTTGCCACGTTGAGGGATCCACGCAACAGCTTTGATTTCCTTCACTTGCTTATTATCGGGAGGAGATACCCCATAGAGGAATGCAGCGACTTGAGTTCGAAGATCTGATGCAACGACAAATGCTCGTAGCACATTCTTCGGTATTACATATGTATAGGAAGCGGCATCATCCTTCACATCATCGTTTGAAACGTAGATATGCTGCAAGCGAAGAGGGAGGTTTGTTGCAGAAATGGCACGAACACGCCAATCCGATTTGCTGGAGAAGACTTGTTGGCCATAATTTGAAGCTTAAAAAAGGCGCAATTGTTAGTTGCAGCTAGATAGCACGTTGCTAAACCATAGAACTTACTAGTGACTGTTTGGATGGCATCGCCATGAACATTAGTCGTTTGCCTAGGAAGATATGAATATACAAAAATATAAGGCAGAAGGATAATTTAGGCTTACGTTTGAA
The DNA here is from genome assembly GCA_002287475.2 of Pyrrhoderma noxium. NCBI lineage: Eukaryota > Fungi > Basidiomycota > Agaricomycetes > Hymenochaetales > Hymenochaetaceae > Pyrrhoderma > Pyrrhoderma noxium. The sequence goes on along the minus strand of CM008257.1, from coordinate 760,884 downwards.
CAGCAGTAACTTGAGACTGTGCTTCTGTGCTCTTTTCTAGTTCAGCCATTTGTTGACGCTGGACCGAAGGTGCGGCAATCTCTTGACCAAGGATGATGTCACGGATTTCAGAAGCCGTCAATGAAGCAATGTTAACACTATTCCTCTTCCCGAAGTCCTAATCAAAGAAATCATGAACACCTTTAACATAGATAATCACGTCGGATAAAAACTTACAGCAAGAATAAGATCCTTCAAAGCAACTTCTACTTTGATCCACTCTTCATCCGTAAGGGTGGGCCAGACAAAGTGTGGTTCTGTTATCGTTGACTTATCTGGACGTAAAATAACCTTTGCCCTCTCATTGTTGACGTGAAGACCACGTAGAAGAAGGATAAGTCGTGAAAAGGCTGTGTAACTTGAAATAGACTTCAACCAATCATCTGGATATACAAATAAGTTGGAACGTATAAACAGTAAGGATACACAAAGCACTAACCGTAAAGGTTGAAAAGAACCATCTGAGGTTGAGTTGCACGCTGTACACGGGAATTCTAAGTAGCCGTAAGAAATGGAGAAAAATGACTCGAACTTACAAGAATAAGGTCACCGAACTTCTCCATCTTCATACAGGCCTGGAAAGGAAGCTGAAGCTCACTTCCTTTGATAACAATATTTGGGAAATCAAGAAGATGGACTTCCAGAGGGTCTACAAAGGAAACACTTAGTGCGTGGATTGCTTGAAAACAATCTACTATACGTACCTAACATGCCCTTACGAGTGACAATCACTTGTTTTGGTTGCTCTTCGACTGGAAGTGAACGTACAAGAGCTGCTACTTCTTCGGCGGTCTTCCATTTGGCAAGCTGTCCAAGACGCTTTTGACCAGCCCAGACACTCGTATGAATAACCTTCAAGAACAATTGTCCGGATCGAGGGTTGAAGATGAAAATAGCACCATCTAAGAGCATGATTAGCGTGAAAGTTTTTATAGGGACCTATCCTTGAATAAACATACTAATCTATAAGAATTAGACGATTAGAAAAAGAGGTCACGGTATGTAAAAATAAGAACTCACTGGTTTGGTTGTTAAGTTACCCTCAAACGTCTTGTGACTAGGAATACAAGAATAAGCGGATCATAACCAGGAGTTGAATAACATATTACTTACATAGTAACACGGTAAACATTCGTATCGTCAACAAACCCTATGTATGTGAGTTAGAAAAAATATAGAAATGTCAAATTAAATTACTTGATACTAACAGATGATCTGGTTGCTGAATAATTCAGAGTAATTCTGACTGTTCAGGTACGGCTCGGTAGGTTCTGAGGAGTACAGTTGTAGACCCTTTCTAATACGCTCACGTAAAACGTGACATGCAGGATTAGCCTTCATAATCTTGCTCATCGCTTGTTGAATTAAAGGCTTCATTCCGGGGAACCAGTTACCATAAGCAGACCAGAGATTGTATGCCAGATCCATTCCGATCATTACACCGGTGGGAGAAGGATAAATACTCATAGAATCTGATACCTAGCGAAGAAAGTCAATTTTTATAATTAATAGTAGTTAATCACGGAACTTACATAGTCAAGGAATTTCGCACGAGTGTAACGTTCAATATCATGGGAATCGAAATCACCCCAACGCAATTGAACATCTATCCAGTACTTGTTACTCGTTGTTCCATCTAAGACATCTTTATTCTAGAATACCGAAACATATTAGATAATGAACAGAGAAACTTTTGAAGAAACCACTTACGTCTGACACAAGTGAAGGACGCGAAATATTCCACTATTCAATCGTTATTTATTAGTAAAAGCATCAGTAACTAAGGGTGATATTTACCTTATATGCAGAGAATAACAAGATATCGGCACAAGAACTAGTGAAAAATAAAAATCAGAAAAATCTCACATAGTGTAAAGTTTACTCACGAATTCATCTTGTAACTTTTACGTGGGTGAATAGTTTCCTTTTGGACTGTTTCAATCTGAAGGGGCTCTAATTCCTGGTCGAAAACTTGACACAAATCCATAACGACACTCTCATGGATTTTTTGCCACAAGTGAGCTCGGAAAATCTGGATCAGCGATATTTTCAAAGTAGGGATCTTGCCGTGCATGAAAATTCCCGTCAAATCAAGTTGGACTTGGAAACCAACATAGACGTTTGCTCGATTAATCGTTGGGCTCCACCAAAGTGTGAATCTACGATTTGGAATTTGGTTGAGACCGGAACGCTGTGCATTAGTAAGCTTCTTGTATCGCATTGACTCCTCGAAACCAGACGCTTTCTCCCAGAAAAGACCCTCCCAAGTTGGGAAGTAAGTACCTTTGAATAAAGTATGTTCAAGGATACCTTCTACACTACCAAGGGCCGCAATTACATCAACACGATAATTATTCAGTTGCCAAAGTTTTCCATCGTGACGCTGAGAAGTCCACCAGAAGGGGTTGTGCTTCAAGAGTTGATATTGCTTCCAGTCCGTCCGCACTCGCCAACCTCGATCATAAGCAAGAGTATGTCGGTCCTTCTGGAAGAGTGTATTGATACGAGGAATACCACGATCCCAACTGTCTTCTAGATCTTCAAGAGTCAGTCGACGATTTTGAGCATTTGCTTCTTTTCTCTTCATCGAATATTCGGACCACACGCGAGCTGAGTCTAAAAATTCAGCCTCCCAAGGTTGGAGATATCGATACAGATTCGGGATGAGTTGGTCTTCTTCATGAGACATACCAGCGCGGAAGTGAGTTACCCCAACATCAGTCTGTTTTGACCAACGGAGATCACTTTGAGGGATTAAAACATGACCCATAGACAACATTCCAAGACCACCAAGTTCCTTCGGAGTGTAAAAAACACATGGTGGGAAACGAGTAGGCATCTTACTGTTCAACCCAATTTTTACACGCGTCTGTATCTTGTTTTCTGCCTTTACTAACGCGTCGAGTAGTTCATTTGTATGAATCACCGCCTCTCGGTAATACGTCATTAGACCAATGATAGCAGTATTCCACTTATTGACGATCTTAGAGAAAGTTGTCGAACCAGAGCTCATAAGGACCTGACGTATCCTATTGTTGAATTGTTGGATACCTTCATCCGAAACACGAAGGAAGGCTTGGGCAGTCCTTTCTTTAGTTTGTTCGTTCGTCAAATTCCAGACACCATCCTTCAAGGAGAACTGTTCTCCACCCATCGTACGAATCTTTGGAAGAATACGCACTTCAAATCCGCACATAGAGAAAAGAAGCTGTGGATTATGCTTTGAGTAAACACTGACGAAAGTATCGTCCCATTCAATTGTAGTTAAAGAACGTGGTAAGCTCTGTTTTACGTTCCAGAATACCGCACGCCCAAGGTTAACATCGTGCTTAATCAGACGCATTCGACAGTCCCGAGGCCAACAACGTTTGTTGTTATAGCCTATAACATTGTTATTTGTCGGATCTGGATTGGCGCTTAGATAACGTTGGATGAGATCACGAGCTTCTTCAGCCGTATACCTGTATAGAATGTGTAGTCGATCAACATAACGAGAGTATAAGCGAACAGGCGTATGGGTCTCTGTAGCTGAATCACGATATTGCAAGAAGTTGTTAGGCATCTGTGGGGGGCCAGCCATCTCCTCTGCACGTCGCAACCCAAGGATGAGGATATCAAGGACTAAACCGTAGTACTGGAATACGAATGCCGAGAACTGGAGACCGCGAATCAAACCATATGCATTCGTATGGGCCATATCTTTGTAAGTGAGGACGCAATTATTCTTTGCAGTGATATAATCCGCCAAGTTATGATCAAGGATGAGTCGAAGTAGTCGATTAAGAAGTGTAAGGTCAATCTTCTCGTACACCTTGCTTAGAACTGTCTCCATCATGACAACACATTCTCCTTCACTAGTTTCCCAGATATCTGTCAAATTGTTGATACCCTGACACCATTTGTACACCAAGAGTGGAGGTGGTTCTGTATCGGCCGGTTTGATCCAAGCTGGGAATAAACCTCTCTTGTCAGCTTCAAAGAATAGGAATTGATCGAGATACGCGTCTGTAATCTTTTCAACAGGTTCAATATCGTAGCAAGGAATAAGCTTGTCATAAGTATCGAAAAATTCGATACCAGCTTCTTTGAAAGCACGCTGGGTGAGTAGCAAGCGTTTAATTCGAGAAAGACATTCATGGGGGTTATCGTAGGCCTGTTCAATAAGGGCTAACTCTTCACGTTGCGATTGGTTCAAACGGCCCTTAACGCTATATGCTTCCTTAAGTTTTTCTAAAGCTAGAACAAGAAGTTTCGTATCATGCTTGTAAGAAAGTGGGGGGAAAGGAATCGGGGAGAATTGGCGTTTTTCCAGCCAATTTACGGTGTTGGTGTATATTGCAACAGCTTCTGCGGCAGAGATATAAGGGCCATCCTTAAGATACGCGTGTTGACGTTCTTGTTCGGCCTTAAGGTAAAGTCGAGTAAGACGTCCAAGGTTCTTCTTGACGACAGCCTTATCTACAGTTGCTCCACGTCTTATACGCTCTCGATTATAATGAGCTACAGAACACCACCAATCCGCCTTGTTTTTGATATAACGAAGAATGATGTTTTCAATAGCTGTCGGCATACCAGGGACCTTCCAAGGAATATTTGCTTTCCAACAACGCCAAGCTTCAGATAGATGCTGCAGAATCGTCTTAGCTTTGTTTTGCTTAATAGATTCTGGCATCATATCCAAAATATCATGCATGACTGCCGCACGTAATTCCAAGTCGTAATGTGATTCAACACGTTGTTTAGTAACTGTCTTTGCGACACCTTTGCTGTTACGCCCTTCAAACTGACGAGCAAGCAAGTTACCAAGCCATCGCTCAAGAAGAGGAACGATACCACGCATGAAAAATATCCATACGCGCCATCCAGGAGCCCAGAAACCACAACCAGGACCCTTACCAACAGGACCAGAATTGAATCGGTGGTAGATTAAATGCTTGAGATCCTTGCACATACGGACTTGACGCATCAACTTGTACTTGTAACGATACATTCCTGTCAATGCACCGATGTGGGCGAAGATGTATTGTAGTGCATCAGCGAGCTGGAATGCATCAACATTCCCTAATCGGAACTGGACATGGGCATCGACAACAAGTTTCGTGAGACGAAGAATTTCTCGACATAAATGGAAAGCATTTCCGAATCGAGATTTCTTTCGTTCCTTGGTCGTAAGTGTCTTGACTGGCTTTAAATTCATGTTGTAATCCAGATGCAAATAGTTCAGGTTCTAAGAAGGGAAAGTGAGTAAAATTGAAAAATAGTAATAAAAAAAAATAAGAGAGAAAAGTTGAAAGAAGTACCTTGCGATGGATAAGTAAGTTCAACATATTGTATCCTTGACGGCAGACTTGTAAACCAGCTTCCACCCAATCTAACTTAGTAGTTTGGAAAAATTTGGTTGCCTTCAATTGCCTAAACAGATTCTTCTTCGTCATCGGTTTTTCTGGTCTTGTCTTCAACTCGTTAAGTACAAAACATTTGAGCAGTTTCTGATATGAGACGCGGACTTTCACAGGCTGATCCGGAGGACAATGTTCCATGTACCAATTCTTTACCAATGGAACATCCTGAGCACGACGCATATGACCTGACCGACGGTTGTATGGTGCTGGTGCCCACCACAATGCAATTCCATCCGCAGTACTTTCGTTCTCAAGGTATTTCGTCTGCAAAAACGGTTCAACATCTTCCGGTAATTCGAAGTCATCATCATCTTCATCATTAGGCCCAAAAATTTCGTCTTCATGGGAAATCAATGGTGCATTCTTAGGTTTGAAACCGCGGGAGGAGATAGGGTTAATGAGTGGATCAAAGTAGAAAGCTGGTAAATCCGGGTCATCGGTACGGATGTAAACGTTCTTAACAGAGTGATAGGGAGATATGTGGACAGAACGCGGTACGGAGTTGTATAGATGAGGAAATGCGACCTTGTATTCGGTACGAATTTGCTGACGGATAATGATTTTGTTGATATCATTGAACTCATTCCAGTCTTCGTCAAAGGAATCCATATCCCTATACAATGGTTCAAATTTGGGACCACCGGGGATAGCCATATTAAGAGCCTTGGCCGTAAAAAATGCTTTTTTGTCAAAAAGGTAGGTCGAGTTATCATCCGCATGGTCGGAAAGGAGAGTGCGTCCCAATCTATACAAGTTTGCCATGATTGGCAATGAGAGCGACCAATACTTGTATGACGTGCCATTGACATGAGGTGTATCATTCAACGGCTTCGGGTCATAAAACCAGTCAATAATAGCAGAATCTTCATCCTCGTCCAAGTCCAGCTGGATTGCCTCAAGTGGCTCGACATCAAGAACATTATCACCATAGTCCAGCGGAGGTTCTTCGTCATCAAATGGTGGAAAACGCATACGTTTGAAATGACGACGGTCACGCTTTTCACGACGCATAGCGAGCCACATTGAGCTCCATTGTGCGTGATAAACAGGTTCGATAACCCGGGGGACTTCATTTACGAAGGTTATAGCACCCGTGATATGGTACAAAACTGGAACCTCCCGAACCTGCTCCCAAGGATAAGGAATATTCTCGAGAAGTTTCATCACCGCATGTGGAACATACTTGAGCGCACCAAGGTGTACACGTTTATCATTCCTAAACTTGCGATTGCTCATGTCTCCGTGGTCTTTTATGATTTTTCGAACATGCTCGGGAGGAAGATCCTATTTTTACAAATATCATCGTTAGTATAAGTACATACGGCTATAGAGTAAGTCTACGCACTTGTTTCCCAGTATCAATGAATCCACCCTTCCTCTTTTCTCCATAACGTTTGTTTTGCATCTGTATCCATTTGTGAGACTTTTGCGCAAGCACCTCCGGAGGCATACGAGAGCTTGAAGGATCACTCGGAAGCGATGGAGGACGCATTCCTGGAGGTGGAGGGGGCATACCAGGAGGAGGAGCTGGCATGCCTGGCGGCGGCGGTGGAAAATTTGACCTACTCATCGTCAACGACGGCGAAGAGGACGGTCGATGGCGTTTGGAAACAACGAAGCTCACTCAGCACGGTGTGACCACTTGGATTCACACGTGTCACAAGGTGTCATGTCACACCCTCCATCTCCATTCTTTTGTGTACATGTATGTTATATAACGGTTCACTTGGATCACCACCACAAGAGTCCTCCTCACCCGTTGATGTTTCCCGCCATGGCGATCATGGACCCTAACATCGAGCTTGACCTCATACATCTATATGCTCTTGTCGCTGATCTTGGAGACCAGCTGTCGCATAACAGAGTCTTAGCGAATTCACTACAAAACGAGTCGATCAAGCTCAAGGTGCCTAGTTTCGGTTTCCACTTCCAGCTCAACCCGTTCCTTAGCACTCTTATCTCCTTTGTAGGCTCAAGCTCTCCATGCAGAAACTGGCTTTGTTCTTCGCCGGTACTGTACTCTATTTCTCTACCTCATACCTAAAGCTGAACACAGATTCTAGCTTCAATCTTCATCTGACAAAGGGTATGCGCTTCATTCTTCTGTTACAGAACTCGGCTCAATTTTATGTAACCTAGAGGAATATGACAGCGAACTCGAACGGATGAACAATGCTTTGGCCTCAGAGAATCAAACTCTCCAATATGATAATAAACAACTTAACTCCCTTTTGAAGGAGTATGAGCAAACATTGGATTCCGTTATGTCATCCTTCCGTAAACGGGCTGTGAGTCTCTTTCTACTACCTCCATCTATTCACTTAAGCTTTAACCATATCTTAAAGCACGATGTCCAATTGCAAGAACTGGAAACAATCAAACACTACGAGTCGATTTTAATAAGCTCAGAAACTGAGATTCTGAATGCTCAGCTTGCCTCAGATACTTCGCTTTCATTATTAATCGCAAAATGTTCTCGGCTTCTTCGAATGGTCCTACGACTAACTGGAGGTGAAGAACCAACACCACCCTCTCCTCCTGCTTCCCCTCCACTATCTTCCATCTCCGATGCTTCCAACATCTTTGAAACTCGCTGTTCTCCCGATCTCGTGAGTTCAACCCCTCAAGACTGGTCATTAGACCGCGAGGCAGAACTGTCACGACTCGAAAAAGAAAATGAGGAGCTTCGTATGCTTCTTCAAGCTTCTGAAACCGCTTCAAGCTGTCCCACAGTTCCTCTTTCATTTCCAAAAATTGCACCTTTACCAAGGCGAGGTTTACCACCTCGTCGCACTCGTCTAGGACATAGTAGCTTTAGCTCCGAGTCTTCTCATGGGGATCAAAGAACAATTCAGTTCTTTGGGGGCAGGGATCATTCAGAAATACATGATATGCCGGATGACGGTTTATGATTTTATACCCAGCTTCTTTAATACCACAATTTCTTCTGTATTGCTCGCATCATGTGTTTTGGATCTCAAAGCTTTCCATATTTCTACTTTAGCACCCAAACTTAGTTTAACACGTTGGTGATGTACAGCCAAGCAATCATCCTTGAGTCGCCTGGTTAGCATCATAAGTTATTGTATGTACTTACAAGGACATTTTGTATACGATTAAATTATACTCCTCTGTGCCCGGGTTTAAAATAGACAGACGTATTTCAAAGGGATAATCGACTACTCTTGATCCCAAGAGCACAAACTTCGATAGAATTCGGTTAAATCAACAAATTTAGTATCTAGTTTATAAAGCAGTATCACAGAAACCCGTTTAATGTAAAACTTAAATTTTTGTTAACCAATATCTTGTATGAGATTGATAAAAAGAAAGTGTCTCACTTGGTGGGTACTGCCAACTGTTGTATACTAAACCCAAATAAGTATCAACAAAAACTTGTTGAGTAGCTATTAGACGTACCTCGATGTAATGTCAGCCTCAATCACATCAAGACTTGGTAACAAAATAATTTGAACAGTCGATAAAACACCTTCTGTTAACGTAACATTCGTAATATTTCCACTATTTGCCGTCCCAGATGCAGGGACAACAAATGAACTTCCGAAGTTATGGTCGAATGAAAGGATGGGTATCCCGAGCACACCTATTTTCGCATTTATCTGGCTTATCGTCACGGCGGATGTGAGTTCATTCTCGACTATGAAGCAGTTTAAAAAATGTTAGAATATATTGTCTTTCTGATGATTAGCTTATTTCGTACTGACTATCAAAATTTAATCTTAGGAAGCACAAAGTGAGCCTTTACAGATGCTTATGAAAATATTAACGTAGAGAACATACGTTGCCGTATTCGCTGTTAATGACTATGAATTACAAATATCAGTAACTCCCCAACGTCCCACTTATCTCCCTACTTACAGACAACGCCACACTAATATGTGTGAAACTCAGTGCATGAGCAGCATTTGATAAATATGCAGAAAGAACGAAGAAAAGGAAGGCTGCCGGGTGGAAATGCATCTCACTATTAGCTTTCCGAAGATATCGAACTGATGCTCTTTAAATGATCACCAACGTAATTACTCATACGTACTATAAGGGTAGAGAGCGTGTCCAAGCTCAGAGGCTGACAGATTCACGTTCCTTGGATCAAGAAGGACAAATTACTTGCACTATTATTGGACTCTAGACCTTAGTGTTTCTCGTCATGAGAAGCTCCGGTAATACTCAATAGTCTCATAACCGAACCGAAAACGTCTTATTCACTCCATAGTACTCCTACACTCACAATGATAAACAATTTTAAGTGTCTCACATTATGGCATGTACATATTAAGTGATATTTTTTATTCAGGCTAAATACACTGACAAAACTTGACCCTGAGGTTACACTACTGCCCTATACCAGGTCAAACGAAACTCTACATTTGAACATTAGAATCAGCTAACGTATTTATTAGGCTGGGCATTGAAGATCTGACTTAGAAGGCACATCGATTTGCGATGACAGGGGTAAAGTTATCGGTATACCACCAGTCCCATTGACGGTTAGGACCCTTTGGAGTATAATATCAATGATCCGGATAACTTACATCATATTAAAATATATTCACCTTAGATTGTAAACGGCACTGATGACATCAAGTGAAGTTGCGGACAATACATCAGAATTTAGGGTTGCCAACCCCCCTTGAGTTAATTGAACATCGGGAATAGTACCGCTATTCACAGTACTTAATCCGGGTAGGATGAAATTACTGAAAGACTGATTGAAAGAAAAAAAAGGTTGTCCGCCTGTCCCGATTTCAGCAGCCAAGTTATCTACCGTTAGCTCTATAAGGGGGATGGGACCAAAGGCTGTTTATTGATATATCTTCAGCCAGGTAACATATACATCAAGACTTTCTTGGACTCGCCATTAAAATCCATTCTATGAATTTATCAGACTATCGTTTGCTTATAGGTTGGACAACGAAACTCACGTTGCGGTATTGAGAAGGAGTGACAAAACCTAGAAAGATTCTATCACTGACGCAACAAAATAATTAATCAAACCAAAACTCACTGTCAAAGATATATTCATCTGCGAAATTTGAATCCCAGGGCTCAAAAGGAGGTTCAATATTTCTGCAGGAATGTCGCCAAGACCATCATCTACTGAGTTAGCTGCATTGCAGATGGCAATTGAAAGTACGAGGAGTAAGCCCAATGATTGCAGAGAGAAGAGCATCATTTCGACAGTAGGCAATTGCACACATAAAAGGTGTATAGACCTTATTTATAAAAAAAAAGTTGTATCTTTATTTCGTTCGGGTCTGCCTCTAACCGAGTCATCATTGAGAGTATGGCAAAGTCAGCTTTTCTGGCCTCGAACGACCGTGCGTGAGATATCCATATACAGGGTCATATCTACACTTCACAAATCTGAGTCTATCAGGCGATTTCAAGTAAAATACAGTATCATTTAATTTTAGTTCCAGGCTAATGGCGCGAGATGCCCATTTTGTTCATAAGCACCGAGACTCATTTGTCAATAAATGATAAGGTGCCTTGTTCTAGTCTACTATGTCTTTCCTTTTATAATACTGATGATCTTTCAATTTATAGTTAATTGATGTATTCACCTCCGTCCTTCACAAAACTAATCCCCGATTATCGCAACTCAGAAGTTTCATCCATGAGGGCCAGATGCCATCTTCCTCACACCCAACTTCCATCCCATTATCCCGAAGAATGAAATATTCTCTTCCAGGGGTCTGAACGCTCGCCAAAGCGGGGTGTAAAGCAAACCCTTGTCCGGAGGTAAAGTACACTCCCTCTACAAGGTGATGCCTAATAGTATATGAGAATATTCTGATAAGTATCCACCTTGACTGGAACCTACGGTGCACGTACTCAGGCAGAAACAGATTTACTTTTTGGACCCCTTTTCTCCGAGAATTTACGTTCATATCATCCGAAGAAGCTGTACCAGCAAACACTTGAGCCATATGAGCCGAAGACATCCATTGCCCACTTATGCTTTCGGTAGTGGGCGAGAGTTTTAGTTTTTTACGTCGTACGGATAAAGAAAGGTATACTAGAAATACCTACCTATTTCCCACTACGCATGCAATTATGTATCTTTTGGCGACAATCTTCTTATATGCACCGAGCTCTCCCTCCTTTTCAACACGAGAAATCCAGACTTTGCTAATACCTCCACAATATTCCTCCGCATTAGGGGTCTTGAGCCGATTCAGGAGAAAAGACGGGGAATCATGAGTTTGTTCAGTGGACTGGTACTGAGTGATATAATTGGACCAATCCACCCGCATGGTTATTGATGTTTGAGAAATATTGGAACTTCCCATGAGGGAAGATTCTGAACTGCCGATGACTTCGCATGTAGATTCTAAAATATAGTAACTTTGAATGGACTTCTTCCGGCGATCTTTAATCTTAATACTCCATATTTCTTTGTCGACTACCGGCTGTATATCTTCAACAAATAAACTATATGTGTCGCTGTAGTCAATATACGGTATTGAGACTTCGAACCATAATCTTGTCAAGAGAAATCTGAAGCATAATGAGGTGAATAAAACTGGTTCTTAGGATTTAATATACCTAATGGCCACCGTTGCCTGCTTTTCGTGGTCCGGGCAGTACCAGATGGGATCATTTATGGGAGAACACCCTTTAAAAAATTGTGCGAGGAATGTTCTCTGGTACATAGACCTCTTTCTACTTGCCTCTTCCTGTATGTGTCTTAAAATTGGCCAGAAATTCATCATATCCATTCTGTATCGCCTGTCTAATGTGAAATATATAGTCGGACAAAGGAGCCGTATGTTCGTACCAGCGGAAAGGTAGACTCATATAAGACGAAATTTAGTGGTTAAAGTGAAGGGCTAGAATTAACACATACATACTCGCATAACGAAACATTCGAGAAACTAGACAACATTGTATTCGGTCCTTGTCCGAAATGGCGCTTAGGATGATAGACCACTTGAGAACATTCTTCCTTTGAGAAAGGGATGGAGGCATAGAAATCTGATTAACAACGTGTAGCGGCTGTTCGTTTGTCATGAAATCTAGGTAGTTCGGTGGAATATGAGTAGGCTGCTCGCTCAAGATGCTCTGAGATGTGAGGACCGTATATAAGCCATTTGTAATAGCATTTTGCTTAGTATAACATTTGGTTAAAGGTAAGAGGGGTCGAAAGCGCCTTTCCCCAGAACTTTGGGTGGTTTTCGAACAGCTGATGTCCAGTTTTGTTGCGTGCTGTGATATGATTGAAGGCGAGGTCCGAAGTTCATTATCTTCTCTAGAGATACTGTTAGGAGTTGATATTGGGATTGTTAATGAAGTGTCGTTTTTTTCATTGTTTAGGTTACTATTCATTTTAACTTTCTTGGGATTCACGAACGAGATGTTAGAGTTCATTCTTTTCTGCCTGGTAAAAGTGTCCGTCCTCAGTTCTATAACGTCTTTCCCACTCTTTGAATGCTGAGGTTTATGAATTTGAGAGTATTGGTTCCCTGTTTTCAAGGAAGATACATCATATTTAGAAGCCACATCCAGAGTGTCGAGAACTACTGCAGCAGTATATTCAACATTTTGAGCATCATTGATATTCAGATAAGTGTTAGCATTTCCTCCAAGTTCCGTGTCTTTCTTCTGCCCAGCACAAGTATCGTTGTTTAATGGCAAGTAATTTTGACATTCTTCTTTCGCAAGCTTTTCTAGAAGGGCAGCTTTCCCGAGCTTAGAATATCCAGATAGCTTAAGTTCTTTGCATCTAGCCTTTAATTGGGGGACAGTAAGCTCGGAGTATTCTTTTCGGTATTTAGTTGTAGATGAGCTCATCATAACATATCAAAAAGTTGGATACAGAGAAGTTCTGAGAATGATGTGTGACCGTATATGTGACCCGTCGCGAACAGATTGTCCACCAAATTATAGTGCTTAATACATCTATACGCACTAACAGGCATTATGTACGACTTTAGTCTATACAACTCTTTCATTCTATTCTAACATGATTTCACCCATAGGCCCCCGAAGGGTTCTGGAAAGAGAAAAGCGGCGGCTACACCAGCTACGGTTGGCACGCCAACAGAGGAACGAACCCCACAAACCCCGGTATGACTAGTCTCCTTCTTTTCTCGAGGGCTCAATATAACAAAGATATCTCGTATAGTCTTTTGCAGAGTCTCTGTCTTACCTTCACTATGCCCGGCCTTTCAAAAACCCTGCTTATACGAAGAATACGAATCGACGTACGAAGAACCTCAAAGCAGTTCTGACGCAAGAACGTGAGCGTGAACGCGCGGAAAGGGAGAGAAGACGTATAGAACGTGAAGAAGCACTGAAAACAGTAGGAGATGGTACCGTAAACTCAGAGGAGCAACAAGACGCCCAGGGAGAGAAAGTGGACAGAATGGATGTTGATGAAGCTGCTGATAATATTGTGCTCACATCATCACCAGCGAAACTACATCTTATTCAAGACGAAGATTTGCCTACGTGTATGCTACATAATCTAATATGTTTTATCTATTCTTACCGAAATCAAATAGATGCATCTATTGAGGCACCTCCGTCTTTCCTTCCGCAAAAACACTATTGTGATATTACAGGTTTAGAGGTAATATACGTTTACATTGTTCAATTTTCTTTCTTCCTCTTACACTAAGTCTAACACCTTAGGCTCCGTATACGGATCCTGCCACAGGACTTCGCTACCATGATAAAAGTATATATGAACATATCAAATCATTGGTACGTTACAGATTTAGTCGACTTTAGTCGTTTCTCACGTTCCCCCGAAAGAATGCGAGCGCAGTCAAGGAATACCTTGCGCTTCGTGGCGTTAACCCAATTGTTAGATAGTTATCGGAGTCCACCCACGATGTGTATGGTAAAGTTGCAGTTATAAAGCCGTTGTAAATTTGTCCCAATCGTCTGTTTTGACTCCTATACCTTATTGATTTCGTTTGTCTGTATTATTACTTGTTACAACGGTTAATGTATACCCTTTCTTTTCGTTGCATCCTATTATTCTACACATGTGGACCACCAAATTTCGGCATTGTCTTCCCCAATAACTTGAATAACGAGTCCCGAACCTGGTTTTACAAAAACTATACCCCCTTCTTCGAGCTCTACGCTTTCCCGTTTCGCGCTCTGCTCTTCGATTGAAACCTTCCCCATAGTTACTATCCCGATTGTTGGTCCATCAACGGCACACAATACTTCTTTTCCCTCATACTCCTCGTCTAGTCTCTTTTGCACTGATATCGGAGACGGTCCACTTCCGGTACTTGGACTCCCAGTGAGCCTTGTCCACAAAACAGTAAATTCTTCCAAGGGCGGATCAAACGCCACAGTCTTTCCCATTTCCGATCTGGAATAGGGAGAAGCAGGAAGTGTATAATATGACGGGGATCGGGATGTATATGTCAATGCTGACAAGAATGTCGACAAATTTCGTGTCTCGGGTGGTACGAAGGCCGCATTAAGTACATTATCTGAAACTGCCATACACTCCACAATATCTTGAACTAAATTGAGCCCCTATTTAGCTTTAATTATTATAGATGCTTACTTCCTTCAAGATAAGCATGAGCTTCGTCTGCCCCGATATAAATTGCTTCCCCACGATTAAGACTTATCAAATTCATGAAAAAGGGGACAACAATAACACCGATATCACCGGGGTATTGGTTGTTCAATAATTTGATCGAAGATGCGGCCTCTTCGTTTCCTACTATTGCACTAGGACCTTGGCGTTCTAAGCGGCTGACGAGTTTGGCTATGGAGTGAGAGACATAATTCGGATCTAATTGAAGTAGTTTTGTGAGTATGACTTTCAGTGATCCTCTGTCTAACTCTTTTGAAAACTCCTCAAGTAAGCTGTCGTCGTTTATGAGCTCTCGTACTTCCGGTACGTTTTGCAAGTCTCTTGCAATTAATTGAGGCTCCCTAAAACCTACAAATCCTCGAAAGCCATCATTAAGGGCAACCGCTATTTCAGGTTTGTGGTTTGCATCTACAAATTGAGCGGGGTCTGCATCATTTAAGCTTTCACCAAGTTTTTTGTCCGGGTGTGCCTGTAAAGGAAGTGCCTTCCCTATAGAAAGAATTTTGAAGAGAAATGGGACTTCTGTACTATTAGCAAATTTTGCTTGGTGCGTCTGTGTCGATGTTACAAGCTGGTCTCCGATAAAGCTCCCCGAAGAAGACATTACTAAACCACGCAGTGATACCTGAGGTTCGTCCCAGAGTGAGGCAGTACCCTTTGGATGAGTTCCCATCCATATCTATAGAGGGCCGTTGACTAAGCTGGAGAAAAGAGATGAACAATCTTAGGACGCACCTCCGCATAGCACTTGTTTTCATCCACCTTATAGTCTTTTCCAACGGAGGTGGGCGCGTACTTTGCGACAAGAGATGAGTTTCCGGGTTTTCCCCAGTCATATTCTTGTATAGCAGCCTTGAGACGAAATATATTTGGTATGTTTGACATTTTTCAGTAGTTCCTACGCAGACAGGAAGGGGAGAAGTGATTTAAAATCAAATATCCGCTCTTAATATAAGATTAATAAAATGTGCTTTAGATCAGTAGGCAACACGGAGTGCGTCACAGCTGACATTATGATTGTTATTGTGAGACTTCATTGACATCATCTTTAAATTATGTAAGTAAGAGAGTTGCTACTCTGGTATTCCACAAATGAATTCAGTTTGGCGCCGACCTAAAATAGATCCTTACGACAATAGATTATGCAACTTTTTTATGTCGTTGCCATAAATTAATCTATAAACGACTTAGTAAACAATACATTCACTACAATTCAGGTATGAGTACCAGGATACTAAGAAATCAGAATATATCACGCAACTAAATTCGATTCGGATACGCCACTACATGCGCTTTGCGTTGTTTACTAAAAAAAGGTTTACCACTGAGCAATGGTATCCCTGGTCGTGGTACTAGCGCATTGTGTGAAGCAAAACTCTGGATTACATAGTAAATAGCAAAGATAGAACACAAATAAATAGTTTCATTCCCTGCTTCCTCATTAATTATTAGTCAATCCAGCCAGTCTCTATCACCGATTCAATAGCAGCTTAACTCTAAACTCCACCTATGCTACCAATGGCCGAAACAGAGAGGGAGCCTCTTTTCACCACTAGAGGTTAGCTTGCTCTCGAGCGAATTCTCAAAACGACTATTTATGAACGCATTTTTTAGTAACAGGAGAGATTCTGAAACTAAGTACACCGAACCAAATACTCAATGCTTGTGTGTAATCATACACTCCAATCTAGACAAACGTCCTCCCTTGCTAACAGATACACTTAACACAGATAAGAGCAAGAAAGATCTGAAATTAATAAAGTTCCAAGATAAAGGGAACTGGATGGGGTTCCGTGAGTAAATATAATTGGGATTTAAGACGCTCCCCCTGACTTATGCTATTGTTATTATAAAATTAAAGTAATTGATAAAGGCGCGGTTTCTTCAAGTCAAAATCAATATCAACAGTACTCGAATACTCAGGAGTATTGGCACTGGAGTGACCCATGCTCAACTCCGTCTGAGGTTGAAAAGAATCTTGGTCGAAGAATAAAGAAAAGGCTCGAAAAAGATCTGGATAACTTCTAACAAAGGATCCCTTTTTACACTATCTATATGAGCTACTAGCTTACGTCGTGTATTTCTCGTAATATGTCTATAATTTTGCCTGACTACCACAGAAAACTTACAACAGCAAGAACGCCGGGAAAAAGAAAAAGAGATCCAGCCTTTCGTCCTTCATCCTAGAGATTTGTCAAAACGCGTACATACCATGATAGAATATTAATATAATATTGAAGTAAATAACATGAATAAACCTGTAATAATTATTCTATCAAGTAAAATGGTTTGAATTCTGGTAGAGAAAGCTAATAATACATTTTAATACTAATTCATCCAGCTTTCTGTCTTTCTCCAAGACACGACCCGACTCCCTTTTATTGTTATGCGATCATAGCTAGGATTAGTAACGGCATCCTGCAACGTCTTATTCATGGGTAAAATTACAAAATCAGCAGGATGCCCTATTTTGGGGACCAACGGATCCTTTAGCTCTGACTTAACAATTCCAATAGCGAGCTTTGCTCTGGTAGATATTGCCTCCTATAGTCGAATCAATATGCAACTGTAAGGCTTAGTTAACATCAACTATTACCACTAAAGCATGACAGCCGTCATGAGTGCAATCCTGATATATTGCAACGCCCAGAGGACATAGGCTCAGGGGATCTGGGGTACCTTGAGGCGTAAAAGCGTTTCCAACGTTATTTACTGATATCGAGATATTGAATTGATAGTCCCTCTTGAGCGTACATACGTTTAATGTACCACGCGGAGAACTACTACAGCCATTATGATTGCGACCCATCATATACAAATCACTCTGGGGGAGACCAATGAAGTGGATAGGGAGATTACCAATGCGTTCTCGTAAGTCATGTAGTTGAGAAGGCGAAAAGAGCGATATTCTAGTCGCATGGCCTATAGATACGGTCTTTTTTGAAGCCGTCCAATTTCGTCTATGAAGCTCTTCGATTAAGTAATAAATTAGTGGCGACGTTTCAGAGTCATTGCTATCAGGAAGAGGCACAAGATCGTAGTCCAGATGGAAGTCGACATGTAAGCCGTGTGATGTTGCTAAATCAAGGATAAAATTAATGTTTTCTAACTGTTGTGATCTTGAGGATTCAACATAAGGAGCGGATCCAATAGCCGAGATACACTTCAGGTTCCCGATGAGCGCCTCCTCAAACAGCTTCATGTTGTCCCCTTTGTCTCCTCTATTTATCAATGGATCCTGCATAAATGCTAGATTTTGGATAAAAATACAATGTTCAAATGTGTAAAATAGAGTTCATTATATATACTTACCACATAGTTGCACATCACACGCATAATTCCAATGTTCCTTGAGCTTTATACCGGCTTGTAAACATGTATGCAAGACAGTACTATCAACTTCTACATGAGCACGCATCACTGTGACCCCTGTAAGTACACTTTCGCGGATGAGTCTATCCCCTCGTATAAATAAGTCATCCTCATTTTTCACAAATGTCTTCTTTACTTCGGAGGTCACTTTTAATGCTTCTTGAAATTCTCTGTGTAATCTTACTACTAAGAAGTTATTTAAAGAGTAAATTGCTATAAATATACCCTGTTTTAAGATAAGCTTTCTCGAGTATATAGCATTTATCCAGGTGAATATGAGAGTGGCATAGCCTGTATAAAGATATGTCATCAGCAAGATTCTGAAGATTGAGAACAAACGGACGATGGGAGCAAGAGTCCGCCCGTTGCATCTATAGCTTCTAAACCTGATTCCGATTTTTGTTCGGTCGTCGACTGCATATATATGCTTTCAACACCTCTGGTATCTGAGCAGACAACTGAATACAATACGTCAGACGCGTGAGGGTCATTAAACGCCAGTTTGGCGTTTATTATTTTTCTAGACATAGGTAGTGCTAGATAGGAATTAGGGGAACGCACCCTAAATATATATTGCTATCCCACGCTTCCCGGACTTAGTCACAGTTCGCGGCATCAGGATGTTGCGCTGACCACGATTCACATGTCTCTTTAGTTTAGCTTGAACCGAGTCTCGGATGCTAAAGTCTTACTACTGATTCTCCTGTTGGAATTGAACCTTTTAGTGTTCATTCCTTAGTCAAGCTTTTTTGATACTTGGGTGTACTACCCTCGTCAAGTAATTAGTGAGTGGAGGCAATCTTCCCTAGGGTACGTATCCACCCCCCCCCCCCCATTAGACCGCTAGGAGGCAAAAACTTAAATCACGAAAAAGCCCTAAACATGCAGATGCTTTCCTTTCTATCCTCAGCAACTGTGCTCTTTCCTGTTCCTGCGTATCCGCAGTAGCTGAGTTAGCACCATTGTGACGGGTCACTTCAAGTAAGGGATGAAGCTAGAACCTTTGGTTGACTGATAGACGCAACTCCCTAGGGTGCATTTAATGCTTTAATGTCTCGTACTATTTACCTTTTGCCTTTTTATAGGGTGATATTGACGATATCATGTATTTTAAAACCCCATTATAATGTAGATGTTATTTCAAAGTGATAAACTTTTGCTTAGCTCATCACTTATTAATTACTATATAATCGGACTAAAGTCATTTATTACCAGACGTAATAATGTAAATTTTGCCCCAGGAATTTCATTCGAAAACTTAGGGAAAATGAGTGTGATATAATTTTTCAGTTACATAGACATGTATCAATGATAGATTAAGATGGGATATAACATCGAATATAATCGATACCTAGTTCTTAGTTAAATCCTCTTGGAGTTTCTTCGTGATTTTCTCTCCAAGGACTCTCTCGGCCTCAAGAGAGCCAGAGAAATGCTCGGCCTTATGCCATTCTTCTGCAACACGGGAGTATTGGGATAACTTGGGCCCTTTTGCAAGAGCATCGGTTACTAAAATCGTGGATAAATCAGATGGATGAATCCTTCTTTTTCGTGTATAAGGCCTACCGAATGCTAGCCAACTTCCATTCATGTAATCATAGCATGTCTCTAGCTTGAACCCCTTCGCGTTTAAATCTATGAGTATACAGGCATCGAGTCATTCAGTACTCTATGAAAGAGGCTTCACAGATGATGCTTACAGGCTCGAAGAATCCTCTTTGGGGTCTTCTTCTCGAGAATCTCTTGGGCAGTTACTTTTAAAGTATACTTTCATTGAATAACAGCCATACATTCGGACAAAGCCAGTTGTTACTCACCATCGTCGGAGAATGTCTTATCGGACATTGATGCTTGGTCGATTACTAAGGGCTTGGATAAAGATAACTAAAAGAGCGTAGGAAGTTGAATTGAGGATAAGAGAAAAAAAGTTGTTTAGAGGGTGAATATATAAATTTGACCTATAGTAGTTTGCTATTCAAATAAGAGTGAAGTTTGTTGTCGCCACATTAATTAAAGAGTTAGCAATTTTGTAACGATGTAAAGACTTTTCACTTTGCGGATGACCCGCAAAATTTGAGATATGCATTCTGACTAATTGCATCAAGCAATAGTACTCTTATCATTCCAATACGTTATTCCTTATGTTGGATACATGATGTCCGACCCATAGTTAGTTCCATATTTCTTCAGTAGCTGTTACCCAGAACCCCCTACGCTTCGATATCAAAAATCAGTTTATCTTGGTAATCAAAATCAGTCAGGATGATAATGTATAGTAATCAGATCTAGCAGATTGTAGCTACCTGCCGTTTGCTCAGCTGTAGCGACTTGGTACTCCCTGTGAGGAGCCGCGTCCTGATATACCTTCAAATCTGCTTCACCGTCGAATTTCATAATGACCCCTAAGGTTTGTATATATGAGTTAATGCTAGGATCGAGTTGAATTCAGAATTAAAGTTTACCATCGTCCCAACCCCCATCTTTGACATGAGGGAGCTTCTTCCCACTAACAATTTCTTTGATCTGAGGTATGGAGGATGAAAGGGATGTGATCCCGCTCTTCCATGCCTCCTTTTGACCGATAGTGGCTCCGGATGTGAATTTAATTAACACTGAAAAAAACTATAGTAAAGTTTTACAAAAAAAATCACATTCTCATGTCTTACCAATATGATAGATAGTCATATCTTCAGCGTTTATTCTTGTATATACTTCTCGTCACCTGGAACAGAACAATTAAGGCTAAGTCTTGGTCATGTAATTTAATCTTAGTTCTTGTGATTCGTCCGCATAAAGGTCCTGACGATCATTATTTCCCAATTTGGGAGTCCTAAGCATTTAGCCAGCATCGTTAACACGCGTACACATCACATATAAAGCGTTTACTTTCGGCGTTCACTAACTTACTATCGACAATGGATCAACAGGAGCGTATTCAAGCCGCTTCACGTTTCCTCCTTCAGTCCCCTCCAGGAGAAATCAATGATGTATTGAATGGTGTGTAGCTTGCTAGCTATCCTTCAAAGTAAAGTTGACTCAAGGTTTGACCATCGATGCGCGAAAATACATTAGACGTAAGAGACATTATTGCAGATGACGAAGCGCTTCAAGCTGGTATCTTGCCTTCATTGCAAGAATACAATCTAGAACAATTCATTACTGTCGATCTTCCGGGTTGTGAGCATCAGGTGAGTATGGTTTATTGCTTTAGTTACTATAGAGAATAATAGCTTTGTCCAGGTCATAGTCAGTGAAGCGGGTCGGATAAATTCAACGGGGGAAGATTCTCGCTTCTTAGATCCTCGGTCAAAGACAACCTTTATATTCGATCACTTAAGACTGGTATGAATTCCTCCGCTCAGAACTCGAGAGAGAGTCAAACCTCAGCTGTAGTATTTAGGAAGCCTCAGATCCCCAACCGTATGATGCCAATGAGAAATCGGAGACACTCAGAAAGGAACTGGACGCATCGACAATAAACTACTTATCTAATCACTTTTTAGATGGGGTCACATCTGTCTTTTCTTCTGCGGAATCATCTAGCAAGTTTACTATCCAAATTGTAGCAAATAAATACAACCCTCAGAACTATTGGTGAGCCAATATAGTGGAATTGTTTTCATATATTAACATGAATTATTGCAAGGTCGGGTAGATGGCGGTCTGAGTACAAGATTGACTTGGACTCAAGGAGAGTAGATGGCAAAATTCTTGTCAATGTTCATTACTATGAGCAGGGGAATGTGAGCTTAAAAACCGAAAAAAGACTAAACCTCGGTCTCCTAATATAAATTGTTTTAAGGTTCAATTATCTACCACCCACGACTCGTCTTTCATGATTCCGCCAACTATCTCATTATCAACACCACCCAAGCAAACTGCAGAGAAGATATTAGCTATAATTGAACATGAAGAATCTAAGTACCAAAATTCATTGAGTGACGCCTATCAAGAGATGTCCGAGAAGACCTTCAAAAGCCTTAGGAGAGCCCTTCCGTTAACAAGGCAGAAATTAGACTGGGATAAGGTTTACCATTTTTCAATCCATAACAATATCTGAATTAACCGAAAGTTCTCCTTTTTAGGTGCTTGGATATAAACTCGGCGCCGAGTTGACTGCTAGTAGGGGTGTTCTTGGCGGATCTTAGATGTATAATTGTGGGTGAAAATTAGAACTTCATCATCGCATATTGATCATTATGCTATCCGTTAAGACTTGGGACATTTAATCGTTTCACTTTGTACCTAATAATGTACTTTATGAGTCCTATCGAAAAATACAACTAAAACTATGCACACAGAGGAAGTGAGCTATTGCAATATATTTAGTACTTTAGTTAAGAATAACATCTCCAAATAGCTCAGTTGGTTTAGAGCATCAGACTGTAATGGTTACTGTCATCTGAGGGTCGCAGGTTCGAATCCCGCTTTGGAGAGTTCTTTTTTTGTTTGTGATTCAAATATATTACATAATTCCAAGCAAGGACTAATTTTTTCCTTTTTTTGTTTCTATCTCATCAGGTTCAATGTTTCTTTTCTAAAAACGTTATTAATCAAGTTTTTTTAGGTTCGACAGGGCCCTAAAAACTTCGTCTACCTCTATGAATCTAAAAATATATGGGAATGATACATGTAACGTTTGCACTAATATCAAGGATACATTTCGTCTATTTGAGAAGTACAGCTAAACACAACACTGAAATCATAGTATTAATCATCTGGAACCCGGATATAGATGTACGTACTATTCAGTCATGAGAAATCCATAGTAAGTTTACCTGGGGGAAGTATCTCGCGTAAAACATCGTCATCCGGGTCGGAATCGTCGTCGATATCAATCAAAATCTTCCTCGTCACCACTTATTTCCACAAATGACACATTCTCTACGTTTCTTTTCAGCCACTTGATGTCTTCGCAATTGACAAAATCATCCTCATCGATCTCGAGTTCCTTCAGCGGGCTCGCACCAAGTACTTTTCGCTGACTCAAAAGACTCCTAATTTCATCCCCTTTCTCGCCAGAAATAGTCAAGGTATGTAGATTAGGAAACGGGGGTTTCCCTCGGTGTGTATAACTTAGACACGGGACATCACGTTCATATATGCTCGCTGTCTTCAGTTCCACAGGATCACGAAGCAAGGTAAAGAAAGAGCGAGCGATGTAGTACATATTTAGAAAAAGTCGAGTCAGACGGGTACACGCCGCGTATATAACACCTGGGATGTCCATATGACAGGGGAATCCCAAGATTCTGAGCTCGGATATATTAGCAAGTATACTAACTGGGGCTAAACGAACAGTTTTATTGACGGCTTCATGAGCGAATTTTCGTTGATTAGTAGTGATCGATTGTAAAGAAGAAGGGACACGCATAGGCTGGATCAGGCTGAGGGCGAACATGGTGTAATCCCCATCTTCGAAATCGAGGTATAAATGAGTCAATTCCGGAACGTAGAATAATTGTAATACAGAGGTGGCCAACTTTGGTGCCATGTATGACATTTGAAAATTTCGTAGATTCGGAAGATAGATTGACTCGATTGTCGATTGTTGTTCAGGGAATGAGGGTGCAAATGTGGACAATTTGAGAGTTTCCAAATTTGGAGAGCATCGGAGCATGTTTGAAAATTGATCAAGGGAAGGAGCAACATCCTTTGCACAGTAACCTAGTTCAAGATCAAGTAAATTCGTTGTAAAGGGATATCGTTCGGTAACAGAGGCCATTAAACGCTCGGTTCTTGGTATTAACAAGTCCCAATCAACATGAACCCCCACAATAAAAACATGTTTTAAATTTGGTACGTTTCCCCCAAACAACAAGAAGTGTTCCTTGTATTTGTCGTATGGAAAATGGAGGTACTCTTCATCTTGTTTATCGTCGGAACAGAAAAGGCTAAGAGTTTCAAGCAAGGGTGCACCGTCCACGCAACTTGCTAGGCACTTGAGAGCGTGAAATATATGAGCGTAATCACTCACAGCGAGCTCAAACGACCTCCATCGTGAAATTAAAGGAATAATAAGAGTGGATATTCGCCTCAAGTCCTTAAGAGCGGACAAGGAAAGACCTTCACTTTGTCCATTTGATTCGTCTATGAGCGGACTTGCTTCATCGGGTAAAGAAATATCAATATCAATATCCAGTGGAGCTTGCTTTGTACGAGCTATCCAAGTTTCACTTTTTTCGAAAGGATATGACTCTTTGAAAGAAAGCGTAGTCCACAACGTCGGAGTGTCTATAGCGACTCTCCTCCATCGTCGACACACGTGAGATATCCGAACCTGGAAGGGTAGACGAGATTGGTCATTCGAGCCCTCGCCTTCAGTAATTTTCACCTTCCCTAAACTTAAACCTGGCATTGGGAGACTACCAGTGCGACCATTCTTCTCGTCTTCGTCTTCGTCGTCCGAGTCAGAGTCCATACTTTCGTCAGAGTCAATATCTTCGTAATCATCATCTCCGTCATCTTCTTCCACATCAGCCCAATCTTCGAAAGTTTCACTTGCTCTGGTTCCAATTTCGAATATGTTAACTAGAATTTCTGGGGGAATAAGTTCTTCGATTGGGCAGCTATGAGCCACAGGGGGTATGTATCTTGGATTTTTGGACGACATTCGCACTGCTGCAGGAGGCATTTGAGGAGTAAGCCCATTTTCTACAAAAGAGATTTTTCTATGAACCATTTGCGTGAGAACTTTTTTTTTGTGATTGATTGACGAGGCAGAAGGAGGAAAAAATAAACTTACAATTCGCAGTTGAAAGTCTTTGAGGATAAATGACCTCTGCAGTTACCCTTTTATGGATGTTCTTTCTCACTGTCATGAATTATTCCAGTACATGTACTGCTATTACAATATATATATATACTACAATATAACGTCCATATCTTGATCTATTACATGCACATTATCACCTATATTTTAATGTTTAAGTGATTTCTATATAGGTCTACGTTGGTCATATCCATTATGTTTGATAAGAGTCTCTAAATTGAACAAAAATTTACTTTTCATGGTATCCAATTAGACGGTTTGCTTCGTAAGCCTGCTTTCAGTTTGATCCAGCGCCCGGATAAGATCAGCTTCAACGGATGTAGAGAGCTTGAGAATGGAGACTATTTCGGGTACCGATTTCTTGGAGAGTAGTAACTTCTCATTTCCAGCGGATTCTTTATCAGGGAGTAAGGGCTTGTGTTTCTCATATATTCGGTCTAACTCGACGTGAGGTTCAGGCCTTATTACACCATGCTTCATCAAGCTAGTAAGATATAGAGAAGCCTTGTATGCTTGAAAGAAAAGGTTTGGGTGAACGTTGAGACCTGAGTGAAAATAAAATTGTGAGAAATTGGTTCATACCTCTGTAATGATGCCATGACCTCCATGCACAAAAGAAGAACGGTAAATTGGGAATAAGAGCTAATCACCCATTTAGTGTGTTTATTCCTACCATAAAGTAGCAACATACGTATCACTATAAATGGCGCTGTTAAAGGCGAAATTAACGCCCAGAAATAAAAACCCTTCCGGTGACTCGGTACCCGCTTTTCTAAGAGAGATTGCAAGTGCTTCAAGGGCGGAGTTCTTCCATCATAGAGAGAGGGATAGACCAAGGGTATCTTTAAAATCATAAAAGAAGTGAGACGTTTGGCAAAAGGAGGAGCCCCGGAGGTCTTTACATACTTCCAAAAGCTCTTGTAGCTCGGGCTTTCCGAATTTTGAAAGTTTAGGGCCAAGAGAGGGCTCCATTGATTTTAAATTAAGCTCTTCGAATTCTATTCGATCCATCATGCGTTCACCAAACTTGAACGTAGTTCTCTGATAAAAAGATATGAATTTATATTATAAGTTTCATTCCTTTTTATTACGCAGATGAACATGTTCGCCTACTCTCCAGCTACCTTCCTCAGCTTTGCCAAAGCCGGTCCATACTTCAGAGACTTTCCCTATTACCCTTTTTAAAATATTTGATCCTCCTTTTGATGAATTTTCTAGCGGTGTTTGAAAGTGATAAAATGTGTGGAGACCAGTCGAAGACGACCGAGAGGTAAGGGGTAATGCGATTATGCGCATGCGAGTTGGATTCAACACGGAGGTAACCGCCTTCGACATCGTGAATTATGGTCCTTTCTACACTGAGGAAGGTGTTGGCAAAGAGCAAAGAGCAAATATAAGGAAGGTCCATGACGCGCTCTCGCGATATTTCATGGGGTCGGTCCTTCCCGAGACGCGCCGAGGGAACGCGTCTCACCCAGGTCACTTACACACCATCAACGACGATGAACTCACCTCAAGAGCCTGCTTCACCCTCGCCGTCAACTCCATCATCTGGGTCCCCACCACCGGATGAAAATATTAATCATTCCACTGTACTGTCTTCATCACATCAGCTCCCAAGCCCCGGCCAAATCAAACGTCGCCTTGTGTCAGGAAGTGCTGTATACGGCAGAGACCTCAAATCAAGGAGACGGGACGAGACTTCCGCGAAGAAGCCGTTTGTCCAGGAGCATAGTAGTCGAGAGAATAGAAAGGAGGAGCTTGTAGATATTGATTTAATGGAAAAATTAAAATTAGGTTCGTTTAACACATTTTGACATTGAATACTCGTTATGCATATATGATACTAATATCTGATCATCTTCATCAATTCAGAATTTGGGGATCCATTCGACGAGTAATAATAATACTCCAAACTCACAATCTTAACGATCTTATACCATAACCTGTACCATGTATCATATCGGCATCATAATCAATCATTTTTGTTAAATACATGTATATCTACAACTTCAGATTTGATCCCTTGTTCACGTCTTCGGAAATACTCGATATACCTGATTTCTAAACCGGATCAAGTATTATCCACCCGGCTTGCTTTCACAAATCTCCTTCCTTCAATGAGGGTTCACCTGACTAGAGAATCGGAGTGCTATTTAAAAACCCTGGTCATCTATCCATATCTTGTGCCGAGTTAAATATAGACATGCATCTTCATACTTATAAAGCGCCTTTAGAGCACCACAAAAGTAGGAAATAGCACGAGTATGTCCAGGCAATACGAACAACTAACTCGTAAGTACCAGCTACATAAGGGAAATTTGTGTCCTCAAGACAATGTTCTTTAGGAGAAGATGTTGATTTCTTCATGTCTAATGGGTATCTCACATTCTGTACCGAATAATGAGCTCTACCAGAAACTGAAGCACTGATCATTCAGATATGTAGTCATCAAAGATGCATTCACTCAGGAGAAATCGGCTGAGTGGATGAACAATATGTGGGTACGTTTAGGCATGGACCCGAACGATAAAACCACTTGGAAACAAGAGCGTACGCATATGCCGGCACATAATCGGGAGCTGGTTCATACCTTCGCACCAAAAGCTTGTAATGTCCCGTTTAATTATGATGTCATAGACTAACTGCATAATAGGCGTGGGCTGCTATCAAGGATCTCCTCGGAGGAGAAGAGCGAATCGATTCTCCAAGTAGCTCTTGGGGAGACAGCTTCATCGTCAACCTTGGTACACCAGAGCTCGAGAGTGAGGATATCCACATCGATCCAACGGACCTGGATAACTGGCATGTTGATGGTGACTTCTTTGTACGCTCTGACTTGTCTTTCCGCTTGGTAAACTAGACGTAACCCATACATTCGTCCTAACTAGGTCCATTTTCTTGATTCCCCAGAACAGGCATTACTAGTCATCCCTGTATTCGCTCCAATAAGTCCTCGTGGAGGAGGGACATTTATTGCTCCAGATGGGATTGGTATGATCGCTCGATACCTCTCCGAGCATCCTGAAGGTGTCCTACCGACGGGTCTCTCCTTTACACCTTCGACTTCTACGTTTGACGACCCGAAGGATCATCCAGAATATTGGTCTCATCTAAAAGAAATTAAGAAGTGTACCAAGTTCGTCGAAATCACCGGGGATACGGGGGACGTCGTCCTAATGCACCCAGTAAGCCAACTTCCGCTCGTTCGCCGAGGGCGAAAATACTTCTTAAGTGACACACAACTTACTATTTATATCTACTTTTATCGACGTTATCATTATGAAAATTCTGATTTACATAGTTGATGCTTCATTCAGCGTCAAAGAATCATACTCGTGTCCCTAGAGTAATCACCAACCCACCTGTCAGCCTCAAAGAACCATTTAACTTCAACCGCGAAAATCCGGAAGATTACTCTATTGTTGAAAGAAAGACGCTAAGCGAACTCGGCGTCGAAAGATTAGATTTCAGGCACGTGCATTATACTTGCTCATATTTCTCACTTAAAACATGTCTTCTTCTTGCTATCTGACCTCAATTCGATTTTTGTTATATTATATGTGTTCTACCCCTAGAATTACAACGGAAAGGAGACGAGTCGTCCCTGCGCGCGTTGCACGCCAGAACAAGATGCTGGAAGAAGAGAAGAAACGCCTTGAACAACTCAAAGTAAATCAAGCACAAGTCCCCGTAGCTCCTAACGATGTAGTAGGGCAACCAATTATCGTTGCATAACGGAAATCTTACTTTCATCAACGTCGTGAAAGTTACGTTATCTAAACTCTAAAGTCTGAAGTTTTTATTCTTCTTGTTTGATACATATATGTACGACGATACAACAATATATAGGAATAACAGAAATAAAGCACCAGCATCCAGTGATGTACGAAGTCCGAAGTTATAAGCCCAGGGAGAACAAAAGATATGTACGGGGTACGAGATGAAAAATGGCGAAATAGAGGATAGCAATAGAAAAAAAATTAATAAAGTTATGGGCCAAAGCACCTTTATCCGAACGAAATAAGTATGAAATACAGACAGTTCTTTGGTATCATGGTCTGCGAGGGGTGAGGAAAATAAGAGTTATTGTCATGACTCCGGGATTCTTCCAACCCTGCGAGGTACGGTAGGAAATGGATTCACACGTCCGGGATCCTTCCTTGATGATAGATTCCCCAACATATTCAAACTCCTTCCCGGTCCCGAAAATCCGGTTTTGTTAACATCCGCGTCAGTACTAATTGTCGAAAGGGATACTATCTCTGTCGTTACGACAGCGTTCGGATCAAACGAAGGGCGAATAGGTGAGCTGATGAATATTTGTGTACCTTGATTATGGTTGGTAATCCCAGAATTTCTTATTGCACCGCTTTGATTGGAAGCAATAGCTGATGAAGAAGATGTTGAAGGTTGGTATCCTGAGAGTGAACTACCAACGTACGAAGGAGTCGTGGTAGTATGTTGAAGAGACGCAAAGGAAATGGATTTAGGTAATGGAGGTGGCGGGGGTGCAAGCTTTTCATTTCGTATCGAAGGTAGATATCCCGATCCGAAAATCAGACGTGAAACTACAGAGTCTCGCGGAACAGTAAGTACGGGGAGCTCGGGGCTAGATGTGCGAGCTTGATTCTGGTTAGTGGGGAGACTGGGCAACGCCTTTCCAAGGTCCAAAAATGACAATGGTAACGCCTTCTCTGTAGCGCTGTTATTTGTAACCGATTGTGCGATCATAATTTTCTCAGAACTTGACGGTTCAAAAACAATGCCATCAGTAAAGGGTACCCATGAAACTAGCTTTTCTGATCTGACTAGTGAAGTACGGGGTGTTGTTGGTAAATTGAGACTTCCAATGGGTGACGTTGGTATATATGAAGAAAGACCATCTTTCTCATCTCGATAGCTGCGATAACTTGGGTAGCGACGTTTCACTCCTCCGGTGACTGGCCCTTCAGGACTCAAAACTCTTGATACATGAGTTCGAACACGTGTTGCAAATGAGCTCCCCATGTCCACGTCTTCGGTGAATACAAATGAACTAGTTTTAAACAAGTTTTCTTGTCGTTCGTGTATCCGTTTCCGGCGAATTAGTAAGTATGCTATTCCGATGATCATTGACGAAGCGGATAAGACAGATAGCACGATAGCAACTTTGACACCTCTTGAGTTAAGAGAGAGACGTTAGATGAGAGGGGAAAGATTAAAACTAAGTCTCACTTTGTTAGCTTATGTCTACTACCTGAAGTGGCTGGAGTAGTGGAACCGCCGGTAGACCCAACATCAGCACTCGGAGTAGGTAGCGGATCATCATCTGTCGTGTTTGATGCTGAGTTAAAGTGGAAACAATTCAATGGACTCCCGGCAGTTCCCCCGGCAGTAAACAACTGAGACGTTTCCCGATGACCAAGGCCGTCGTCCATTAGTAAAACAGCCTGTATCCCATGAATAACATTTAAGATGTACTCCTTATTGGTAATGTTGTGCGCATTGTCGTTGCTACTATTATTACTGTCTCCTCCATTGTTGCCGCCATCTTGATTATTATCGTCGTTGTCGTCATTCCTAGTGAATCTGCTATTTTTCTCGCGACTATTTTTGTCGTTCCTGCTATTCTTATCGTTTTTATTGTTGTTGTTGTTGTCATTTTCAGAGTGCCCTCCAACTTGAACGGTCGTCGCTGGAGTGTTGCTCGCATTCACATTAAACGAGAAGCTTCGCGGCAAGAAAGCACGAACTTTGGGGATCTGCAGTACCTTCGTTGGATCAAAGGAGATATTAAATCGCGAACACTGGCTCAGCCCACCGTGCATACTAAAAAGTCTTTTCCCCGAACTACGGTGTAAGTTGGATGGTAAGCATGACTTGTTATTCGAGTGCTGCACAGCGATCACGTCCGAAACAAATCCAAGGGTTTGATTACTGGCATCATCCAAAGATGCTATGAATTCACTTCCTACGGGAAATGGTAGAAAAGGAATCCGTATCTCCCCTGAAGTGGTTTCTTCGTTCCATAGGCTATTAGGTAAGGGGATAGACAGCGGCTCAGATAGAAACGGTACGATGGTAAGGGTCAACGGGAGTTCAGGAGTGTATGACCCATCAATACCGACGGAAAGTGGGCCACACTGGTCTACTGAGGAATAAGTAACATTGAAGAAAGACACGGCCCGCGTGGATATGGCCAGCAGCACGAGCAGCACAGCGAACGTGTGCATGGCCTCAGAACATACATATACGCAAAGCGACCTGCGCTGGCCTTCAAGGCAAAGAACGACCAGCGAAAATGAAAGGAGTATTAGAGAAGAACGGAAGAATCAGATAGGAGGTAAAGGATGATAAAGTAAAGGCGAGGAACTTTGTTTAAGCCCTGAGAATTTCATGTTTCGAAATAACGGAACAGAGGCCATTATACAGGCCGAGTGTGCTCAGACCGTAGTAGACATTACGACAGCCAACATGGAACTTTATGGGTGATTTTAGATAAAATCCGAGTCGTGAGCCAGGAGTATAGAATATCAATAATAATTAGTAGATGCCATCGGAACAGTTCTTATTATTGCGCCCAGGTAAAGCGAAAATAAAGTGTTGAGAATGGGAGAAAAATTCCCAGAGTATTTACTTGACTTGTGGTACCAGTGATTATTATTGGCCCTCAATGATTTTTTTCCGGAGTTAAAGCATACGAAGTTGGATTAAAGCCCCAGAGATGAGACGTTCTATCGAACTATCGGACCCCAAGAGACTGGAAAGAAAAGGTCCGATGAGAAAGGTTGCCCCCAAGATGACTGGCCAATTGCATATGGCTTGAGACATGTGACCTCTGGTTTCTCATGTTTCCATGATGAATAGAAATATACTACCTTTTTGAAAGATATTAGAATATATTGAGCAGTCTTTTAAACATACAATGTCAACATACTAGCAATTTCCCCCGTGTTCTTCCTGGCGGTACCTTTAAATTATGCCAGCCCATTCTTCCTTCCTATTTTCACACGCTTCTCCTCAGCAACCGCGACCTCTGTTTTTTCTGCTGGTTTTGAATCCGGGCAATTTCTGATAAATTTATACGGGTTATAGACGGAGAAACGTCGGGAAATAAGCCAAAAATAACACCGAAAATCTAGAGAGAAAAACATTGAAAATTAAACACATATCCCGATCAAACCTAGATATTAAGCAGATTCCGAAATAATGGCAAGGCGTTGAAAAATTATTGTAGGAGCAGTACATGTAATTGGATTTCTTATCTCAACACCACTCAAATAGGCGACCAACTGTAAAAAAAATTGTCCTTTATCGTAGTGTAGATTTTTTTTCATGACAATAAAGAATAGCGTAGCATATCGTGATTACCACTTTGGGGTGTATATTGCTAAAATCGGTAGAGAAATGATACTAGAAAAATTACCAGTCATGTTGTTGGACTACCAAAATAGCTCCTCTGTCATGTGAAAACAAGAGCCAGGTGATGTATTAATTGAGTTCAAAGTAAACAAGCCCACAGTTATGCGGGGAGAGAATCAGTGAACAAAGACTAGCATCAATCACTAAAAGTAGCAAACGCCATCGAAAGGCACGTGACCGCGATATTGGTTTTCTTGAACACCCCCATCGCAATGGTTCTCTATGGTAGTATTACTAAATCTACCTTTATCAGCAACAAAAGTTGATAACACATTTCTTATATTTCGAGGACAGGTTATTCAACGTGTTGAATATATCTGAGTTTTCATAAGAGATACTCGTCTTCTCTATTAGTGCAAACTCAAAGTCGAATACTTCTTCATCTGCTTCAGACGCGGAGAGGATTATAAAGAAAGGTGCGAAATTGAAAATATTTGACACGTCCCTTTCAAGTGTCACCTAAATCCCGTTTTAAAACCACCCCCAGACGGAGAATGGAGCCCTCTGATTCACCTACATCTATAAAAAAGGACACGATACCAGGTATAGTGACATATAGCTAAAAGAACGTCCAG
Source organism: Pyrrhoderma noxium (assembly GCA_002287475.2). Taxonomy (NCBI): domain Eukaryota; kingdom Fungi; phylum Basidiomycota; class Agaricomycetes; order Hymenochaetales; family Hymenochaetaceae; genus Pyrrhoderma; species Pyrrhoderma noxium. The sequence continues at coordinate 727,728 of CM008257.1, read as the reverse complement.
TTTTCTCACATACGAACACAAAATGGTTTAGTTATCGAATGCCTTAAGGGAGATATTAGGATGGGGACGATTGATTTTTTCTTCAACCACATTCTGCCCCCGATCCGTCCCGGGTTCAGTGTAGATCGTATATATGACTTTTGTTTAAAGAACCAAACCCTGATTAAACGTGGGAAGTCTAAGCAATATATGTGGAAGGAACTTTCATCAAGCTCAAAGGATGCTGAAAAAGCTGCATATAGATCTCCATTTATTAATATATTTTGTGCAATAGTTGACGCGGCCCAGAAAACAAATCTCGACTCTTCTAATGCAACACCGGCCTGTTTTATGCCTATTGATAATAAAAGGTGCTCGGAGGAGGGAAAAGATGTCAAAAAAGACGAGAATATCTACCTGGAGAATCAATATGATGAATATCCGTATAATAGGAAAGAAAGGCGGTGGCATAATACGGCATTCAGTTTTCATCTCAAGAAATCGACAAAAGATGCGTACGAGGTGAGTTGTAGATTTGTGATACAGGGTCATCTTTAATGTGCTTTTGGTAGAACATCGAAGACATACTTGATATGTCGATACTCATTATGGCTCAGGATCCCTGCCGAAGGTTTAGTCTAGGTGCAACTATTGAAGCCACATCTATGAGACTTTGGATATACAATCGGAGTCTAATCGTTGCTAGTGAATCATTTGATTTCAGCTCTGTACGTTTATAAGTTATAGTTGCATCTATATACTCACGACCCGTTATACAGAGTAAGAAGACACTGATAAGATTAATCATTTCCCTAGCATTTGCCGAAAAGGCTGATATGGGGTGGGACACAACAATAACCGCAGAATATAGGAAGAAAGAGCGAGTCTTTGACATCAAAATCAGAGGAGAACATTACAAGACAAGTTCGTCAGATATTATCTTAGGAGTGAATGAAGAGCATGTCTACTCCCCAGGGACAAGAGTTTATAGAGCCTATCACGAAAACGATACGGAGAAAAGGGAACCATTGGTTATTAAGGATTACTGGCCCCTTGACTTTCGTGATACGGAGGACCTTCTACGAGATAAACTTCTAGGTGATATATCTGACGTGGCGGAGCGAGAATTAGTTGAAAAACATACATTGACTCCCATTGCATCTGAGAGGGTAATGATAAGGGATTGTGAGGATCATACCAAGCATACCATCCTTCGTGGGGAATACCCTACCTCTGCGTACAAAGTTGTATTACCAGAACAGGACCCCGAACACATGGGTTTTTTTCTACTCCAGGGCCCTGACGCATGGACTGATCGAATTGAGGAGCCAAACCCTGATACGGACTCTGAATCAGAGAGAAGGAGAGCTTATGGCTATCGATATCATTACCGGATAGTATACAAGGAGGTAGCAACTCCTTTGCTTGAGTTGCGAAATATCAAGGATATTCTTCTCGTCATCAAACACTCCGTGAAAGGTAAGTCCACTTCCCGTCTATTGTTAGCTATCTAACCATGGCACAGCTCTAAGCATCATCCACGAGGCGGGCTGGATTCATCGTGATCTGAGCCCAGGAAATTTATACCTATATATCGACCCTGTCACGGGGTTGAAGCGCGGTCTGATTGGAGATCTGGAACTTGCGAAAAGGGTTGGTTCAGGAATAGGTGGCGATGTTCGGATTGTATGCTTTTGCTTTTCTGATAAATGCTATATATAACTAACTATACGACTAGGGCACACCCGATTTCATGGCCGCTGAAATCGCCTTACAGAGCTACTTGTTTCTTCCCCCAAAAGAGAGAGATACATTTGAGAGAATAAGGCGAAGAATGTTGGGAGGAGGAGACCCACTATCAGATTCCGAGACGGAAGAAGTCCTTTGGGCCAACTACCTGCACGATCTGGAATCTATCTGGTGGGTCCTAATATGGGTCCTCTTTAACTTTAAGAAAGCGACGAATATCGAATCAACTACGTCTACCTATCACTTACAGGTGAAAGAAAAGGGAGGAGCTTATGAGGAACTATTTCCTCAAGATTTTGATCATCTTAAGCGACAGACGTTCCTTCAACAACGGCGCACATTTGAAAGTAAAATGGGAAAAGCATCTTGTTCGCTCCCAGAGATTTATAATATAGCAGCGTCAATGAGGGAAAGTCTGTGCTTTGCTTTTGATGAGGAAGAGAAAAAATTGTTGGGGGATCTACCTATAAAATTAATGGATGGTGGGATGCTGCATAAGGAACTAATAAAAATCTTAAGTTATTTCCCTGATGAATATACGGATCTCATCTACGATGTACCCTCGGATAGTGTCAGAAATCAAGGGGCATGAAGCGTCCTAGGCATGATGTACAGGAGGCCAAGAGGCCAGGTAAAAAAGCACGGTAAACATCCATCATAAGAAATTTGGGTTCATTAGACTGACATCTACTAACAGGTCCAGCCGGGGTCAAGATAGAAGCGAGTTACTTAGACTGATTCTCCCTCTTAAAACTAGTGGGAGAAAGAAATCGGAGAAAGAAGTTGTTAATAATGCTTCGGGACCAATGACGAGAAGTAGGGTCGCAGGGTCGAGTGGCAACAGAAGAATCACGAGGTCGATGACAAAAGTTTTGAGAGAGAAGGAGGTCTCAAAGAAGCTTTGATGGGAACCCTTTGACGAGTAATAATAATAATAATCCTTCTAACTCACGATTCTATGCCATAACACCTTACCATGTACCATATCGGCGTCAGGTCAGTCCGTTTTGTAAATACATGTATATCTACAACTCCAGATTTCAAAGTGATGTTAGAGGTCAGAATTGTGGACCACAGGTAGGGATTTGAACTTAATATCTATCGTATACACATCCACCTTGGACACCATAAGATACTAGGCCATTTGGATGGTATGGATACGTGCATACTAGAAATTAGCAGACTCCGGAATAATTAAGAGGTGTTGGAAATCTTTGTGTAGAAGTCCAGGGTAGGTGAGGTTTAGAATTTTTGAAACGACGAACTTACTATCCTATCTATGTCACGACGACCTTTGATATTTCTTCGAAGGCCTAAGAGAAAGTAGCTTGTCAACATCACACAGATGCTGGATGGGGTCGGTTTTCTCTCACAATTACAACTCTTTCGGTGAAAAGCTGGTATATATATTTACAACTTATATAAAGGAATAACATAAACATGAGAATATAATAATACAGAGAGATCAATGTGGAAAAGGGTATATAGCAAGGGAAAACGAAAAAAAAAGCATTTTGCCATTTTTTCTAGTTAATTTACTTCTTGAATCTGCCTTCCAGAAATAGCCACCGTGACTCTGTGCTACTTACTCTTAATTCTTCCCGAAGAAGTAGGATTTGGCAAGAAGTTAGTCATAGACCTAGTCACCCTTCTATCTTGTGAAATTACATCCAAAGCCACGGCTACATCCAACTGATCTGAAAATCTGAAAAGGTATCAGCCAGAGTGAAATAAAATTTAGTGTAGTCGAACTATACCTTGCTTTTTTCTTTGGTCTCTCTTCTACATTCTCTTTGTAGAAGGATCGCTTGGAGCCAACGTTTGAATCACAGTTACTACTGGCGGCGGTAACTGTGGTAGTAGGTATGGAGTCAGTCATGACGACATCAATGTCAATATTTCCTTTAAGAGCTGATCTTAAGACATCCAAGAATTTCTCGTGAAACTTGGGCTCATCCAACAGCCCTGTATAGTGTCCATCTAGTTCCCTATTTATACCTTTCTCTTTCATCACAGCGTAAATTTTTGAGAATTCTGGCCTAAGAGTCGATATAATTTCTCTGAGTGCTGGAAGTGTTCCAGGGATATTCTTATTATACTTGGTGAAGACCTTTTCTGTATATAAGAACCTGAGTCGCGGCAAACTTTCGACTTTTCCGGGGAATAATTCGCTAGTAATCTGGCTTCTTCTTTTTGATTGATAAGGAGATAAAACCGTCCCTTTTTTATCAAAATTAAGCCATGTCCAAACGAGGATCCACCAAATAGACTCTAGATCATGTACATAATTTGCTTCAAAGACTCCTTCTGCTTGAGGATGATCTTCTGCATTAGGACGATCTTTCGCAATAGGGCAATTAAAAGTTTCAGTTGTTAGTGCCCCTGGTAGTGCATCTACATCAAGGCAGTCATACTGGTGATTATAATAAAACTGCTCTGCAACTTCAACGGCCATAAAGTCAGGCGTGCCCTAAATTGAGAACGTTAGATATTAAGTTTCAATTCACTTTCAAATTAGAGAAAAACTTACTGTTCGTATACTACAGTTTCTTTTTTCCCCGGCTCTCTTTGCAAATTCAAAATCCCCAATTATCCCGCGTTTTGAATTAGTGCTAGGGTCAATATACAGGTACAAATTTCCTATGCTTATATCACGATGGATCGAGCCTACTTTATGCATAATGCGAAGGGCTATAAATCAATTAGATAAGCTAGACAAGCTAGTTTTAGATGAAGAAATATACCTTCTACAGAATGCTCAAGAACCAAAAGCATATCTTTATAATTACGCAGCTCATAATATGGAATCGCAACTTCTGCATACACAATTCGGTAGTGCCAACGATAAACATGCTCCATTTTCTTATTTTTCTCTAGCTTTTTTTCCATGTCTCGTATATGGCGTTTAGAACGAAACCAACCTTTTGAGGTAGACCCTAAACTTTTTTCCTTTCTCCCTATTTCTTCGTTAGGAATCTTCAATTTGTATGTCTCGACAGGGATCTTCTGATGTAAGATAGTCTTCACTGTGTGATCGAAGCGTCTACCAACTTTCACTTTTTCGGATGCAATGATAGAGAATGTAGAGTGTTTAAATGTTGTTTTCTCCTTAAAATCGGTGATTTCGTCCCTTATTTTTTTTAAAATCATGTCTTCAGAGTCATGAATTTCGTCCGGCCAGTAGTCCTTGATGATAAGTAGTTTTTTCTTCTTGTCCTTTGCTTTAAAAGCTTGATAAATTCTCGTCCCTTTAGTGTATATGCCCTCTGCTTTAAAGTTCTCAAATACCATCGACGAGCTCGTTTTGTAGTGCTCCCTAGCTATCTTGAAATCAAATTGTCTTTCATTATTAGCATACCAAGATTTTACTTGTGAATCCCATCCAAGAGCTTCTTTTTCCGCAAAAGCAAGAGAGAGTATTAGCTTAATAAGCATTTCCGGCTCCTATCATGCGCAACATTAGGGAGGAGTAATGTATGAGAATAACTAGCTTTACCTCATTAAAATCAAATGGTTTACTCGCAATAATAATACTTCGATTATATACCCACAATTTAATTAAGGTATTTTCTATAGTTGCTCCAAGCGTAAACCGACGACAAAGGTCGACGTACATATTATAGATAAGACTATGTATCATCTGCTTAGCATTCTATAACAAAAAAGGGTCGTTAATAATAATTAGAGTATATAAAGATAGAAATCACATCGTATGAGCCGTTACCAGACTTTTTAAAGTGAAAAACAAGAGCGGAGTTATACCAATGATGACCTTCAAGTTCACTTGGGTAACCAAAATCAGGCTCCTTCAAGTATACATGCGCATCGGGCTTCAAGTCACTCTCCACTTCCGACCAAGTTGGTTTGTTTCCATCGGCATGTAGGTAAGTAGTCTGCTTTATGAGTGGGGATCCTTTCTTCCGTAATTCTTCTGCTGATCCAATGATGAAGTTAAATATTTGCGTCAGTGGTGAGTTAAAGACTGTAGTTTCGTGATCCCTAGCAGTTTGTGGACTTTCCGAAAAGCCTTTCCAAAAGTACTTCGAGCCCTCATCGGAATATCTTTTAGTTAGTATTCCATTTGTAATACAGTGCTGAAGGATACGCTTAATACAAAACTGGCTGCGAATGGGAGGTAGTACATTTTTGAAAAAGTAATCAACTGTTCCTAGTGAAACCACCCCTCCAATATGTTCGATAATAACCTTTCGCTGAGGGTTAGTAAATTGACTTTGGAACTCTGAGCTCTCAGCTATTCTGCAGAGAAACGGAGTGTCAATTAAGCATTCTTGTGGATTTGACTCTGGAGTAGACTCCCGATAACGAAATAAAGGTATATCCTTAAGAGGAGAGAATAATACTGTCCTATTGCAACTTCTTGTCTCCGAGACGTCCATAGCTCTCCTGCTTGGTCTTGAGTAGTATAGAAAAAGTGTATAATAGGTCTTGGAGAAGCAGAGTATTAAAGATAGATATGGATGTTGAGTGAGCGTCTTCGAAGAAACAAAGAAAGGTGGTTTGCAAGACTGGTGGCTTTAGCCTAAGTGTGACAATGATATAAAAGCAGTCACAAATTAGTTTACACCTAGTCACTGGTTGTCACACTATAGGATAGTATATTAATATAATCCCACTCTCTTTTTAACTCATACTCATATAAGAACGACTGATATTGAAAATCCCTCACTCTCAATGTATAAATGATAACTTATAAGCTTATTAGCTAAGGGCTGTTAGTTAGTAGATATATCTAGATGCCCCTAATGAATAATCTAATAGACTTGAAAATGTTATTACTCACCAAGATAAACATAAGCACGCGTGACTGTGATGAGTCGCGTTCAGCAAAACACGTGATCTGCGACGTAAACAGCTAGAGGAGTTGAATTGGGTTGGACATTCGACTCCCATGGCTTCCGGTAAGAAGATCGCAAACGCCAAACCAGCCCTTATTGAACCTCAAGGTATTAATAGTAATACAAACGTCCTTAAGAAATCATCAATGAAGTAAGGTGAATATTTCGGTCTCGATTGCAGAAACTCATTATTGTTGCTTTTGTTAGCCTAAAGTCAAGTCCCCCTTCACCCGAGTTAGATGCACAAGAAAGGGCTGGAAAGGTGAGTTTCCTGAGCTGTAAAGTATTTATTCACCTTATAACTTTTTTGCACCCCGAAATTGTATTTTGTGCTTGTGAAACCAACCTGGAACAGAAGATAAAGTCTCTGGAAACTGTCATAATCCCAAAAGCCCGTGGTCACACGACCATTAAACGATATAATATGACACCCCCAGAGTGGACAATAATCGGAAGCTTGCAAGGGGATGTCCGGATGGGTACTATGAGTTACTTCTTTAAACATGTATTACCCCCCGTTAGACCGGAATTCGATGTAGATCGCATATATGATCTCTGTATAAGAAACAAGACGTTACTCAAGCGTGGGCGATCTAAAAGATATACTTGGAAGGGGGCCCGAACTAATTCGACGGACGTATCTGTTGATGAATATAAATCCATGTTTTTAAATATATACACAGCAATAACCCAGGCAGCACAAGAGACGAGTTCATCCAGCTCCGTTCTGCCCCGTTTTGTACCTGTCACCAACGAACAAAATAGTACTTTCATTTATCTGGAAGATCCTCATGACAATTATCCGGAAGGTATGGAAAGGAAATACTTGTACAGTACGGCCTTCGGCCTTCATTTCAAAAGGTCAAAGCGGGATGCATTTGATGTGAGCTTTGGACTCATAAATTAATTTAATTTAAAGCTAACTTCCTACTTATAGAACATCCAACAATTGCTTGAAAGACTTCTAGATACACTATCTCGTGACCCTTGTCGAAGATTCGTTCTCGGAGCAACTGTTGAAGGTACATCGATGAGACTGTGGGTATACAGTAGAAGTATGATCATCGCTAGTGAAACTCTAGACTTTTGTTCTGTAAGTTATTCTATTTCATTTGTCGACATACGCTTATGACGTATACTTCTTAGGCTATTAAAACACTAATTAAATTAGTACTTTCGATTACATTCGCAGAGAAGGCAGATCTCGGATGGGATACAACAATGAATGCAGATTATGAGGGTAATGTCCGAACATATGATATTGAGATCTGTGGAAAGCATTACACAACAAGTAGTTTGGATATTATATCGGATGCTGACGATGAAGACATTTATTCATCAGGAACTAGGATATTCAAAGCATTCGGAGTGGATGAAAATGGTGTAAAGGAAACATATGTAATCAAGGATTTCTGGCCAATTGATTATTGCGAGACGGAAGATGTTCGTCAGAGACGTATGCTAGACGATATTTGTGATCCTAAAGAACGGGAACTTGTTGAAAAGCACATACTAACACCAATTGCCTTCGAAAGGGTGAAATTTGGTGACAAGGAGGATCACACCAAAAATACTATTCTTCGAGGAGAGAATCCGAATGCTGCGTACAAGATAGAAATATCGGATCGTCCTACGGGGAACAAGGGTAACTTCATTATTCGTCGTACCAACGCTTGGATTGACGTAGTAGAGGACCCACATCCGGATTTAGTCAAGATGTTTGAGCCTGGAGAGTATAGGGCATATGTACACCGGTGGCACTACCGGATAGTATATAAAGAAATTGCCACGCCTTTTCGCGAGCTCAGTAGCTTCAAGGACATGCTCTTAGTAATCGAACACGCAATAGAAAGTAAGTGTTTATCTCGGTATCTATTGGCTGTGTCGTCTAACCAGCTGTAAGCTCTTCGCGTTGTGCATAAAGCAGGTTGGGTTCATATCGACCTCAGTCCGGGGAATTTATTCCTATACACTGAACCTGTTACGGGAACCAAGCGAGGGATAATTGGGGATTTTGAGTATTCAAAGCGGGTCGGTACCGGAGAGCATGGTGATGGATCAGTTGTAAGTTTTGACTCACTGATCAATATTGAGTCGTAACTGAACTCTTGGATAGGGCACTCCGAATTTTATGGCTGGTGAAATCTCGGATCAATCATACAAATTCGTACCCAAAAATAGAAAAGAAAGCCCCACAGGAGATTCAGACAAATCCTCGGAAAGCAACAACTATATCTTCTGGGCTAACTATTTACACGATTTAGAGTCTATTTGGTGGATTATTGTGTGGACATCGTTCAAATTCGAGAAAGATGAGGATGTTGGATCTGATTCGTCAGATTATCAAATACAGGCCGAAAATAGAGATACCGCTGCCGAACATTTATTTTCGGGAGATACAAGAAATATCAAGCGGGCGTTATTCTTTTATATTGATTCGCATTTCTCCAGATACGTGAGGATGATCCCCCATCTACCACTGGCATTGCAAAATATATTGGTCAACTTCAGGGTAATGCTGTACAATACATATTCTAGGATTGAAAGAAACATGAAGCGACTTGATCTCCCCATCGAGATGTCCGATGGTGAAACAATACATAAAGAAATCTTAGGAGTTATAAGATCAAATCCTATCGAAGATTTTAAAATTATCACCGTTGATGACAAGTCTAAGAACATCATTGAAAAAAAACGAAAAAGAAAACGTACAGGACATGACTCAAGCGAAAGACCTGAGAAGAGAGCAAGGTGAATACTAATGCCATTATAATCTGCATAACTCATTTTAATTGTCTTTTTATTAGGTCCTCACGAGATATTCGAGGAACAGTAGCCAAAGCAATTACGAAAGGTAGCAAGCCACGACCTACGGTGAGAAATAGGGAGGTAGGAGTCGATGAAAACAGAAGAATTACGAGGTCTATGACGAAGGCTATGTTAGAGGGACAATCCTCAAATGGGGGAGTAGGTACCTTGAAAGGCTCGAAGATTCAGCAAATAAATTTGAAAGGGAGACCGTCACGTAAAAAGTCGCAAAAGAAGCGTTGACAAGACTCGAAGTTGTCAAGTGCATTTCTGTCAATTGTTATTCATCGTAATTTATTATTATTTGAAACTCGTCTATTTTTATCAATCATTGTATAATCTTGCTATCTTGTATTTTCTCGTGTCATAATCCTAGTTTAAAACAGGGTGGAAATTATAGATTGGAAAGGTCTAAAACTTAGCATATCGTGAGTGAGAAGACATGTTCTATAAATGGAATCTTTTTGGAATAGATCCGTTTTTCTTGTGTACACAAGGCTTTCCAAATTTGTCGTAAATAGCTGACTTTGGTACATTTGTTGTTCTTCTGTACGATAGGATTCAACAAAACATCAACCGTCTCAGTTGCATTCTGGTCTCCATCTTAATCGCCTTTCTCATATTTTTACTCTCTTAACAAGACTGGTTGACTAAAATTGAAGGTTTTGAAAAAAAAAAACGCAATATTTTCATACTCCACTGTAAGGTGGGTACTTTGACCTTTATCGGAAAATCAATCATTAATGCTTTGTTCAGGACAAAGCCATCTTCTTCACCTATGCCATACATACCAACTAGAGTTAAGATGGAAAAATATGCTAGGAAAAATACGAAGACAACGGTCTCAGCTCATCTATCAACCTCAATCCATGCACACAAAACCACTCCTGAACAAGAATCGGATTCGGAAAATAACGTGGGCACAGGAACTGGTGATCGCTCAACCACCAAGTCAATCAATATAACACCACATGAATGCACAATAATTGAAGGTCTTCAAGGAAATATTAGAATGGGTACTACAAATTATTTCTTTAAATATGTCTTACCGCCCATTCCATCGGAGTTCAGCATAGATCGTATATATAATCTCCTTATCGAGAACAAAACACTAGTAAAACGTGGGCGATCGAAAAGATATACGTGGAACGGAATTTTAGAAAAATCAGTGGATGCTAAAGGATATAAATCCTTATTTCTAAATATATTCACCACAATAATTGGGGTAGCACAAGAAACTAGTCCTAGTCCACCCGGAATTATCCCAACCCGCTTTGTACCTTCGACCTGTACACGAAACAAGTACTCAAAGAAGGACGACAGCGTTAGGCATGATGAATATATTTACTTACAAGATCCGAATGATATTTGTCCAGAAGAAATCGAAGCCAAACATTTATTCAGTACAGCATTTAGTTTCCATTTTAAAGATTCAAAACGTGATGCATTCGATGTGAGTTTCAATTCCACATACAGCACACGAGACTAATCTACCATTTACAGAACATTCAACAAGTATTGAAAAGACTTCAAGCTACCTTAGCTCATGACCCTTGTCGACGATTTGCTCTCGGAGCAACTATTGAAGGTACATCGATGAGACTGTGGGTATACAGTAGAAGTATGATCATCGCTAGTGAAACTCTAGACTTTTGTTCTGTAAGTTATTACATCTCATTTGTTGGTATTCGCTTATGACATATATTTCTTAGGCTATTAAAACACTAATTAAATTAGTACTTTCGATTACATTCGCAGAGAAGGCAGATCTCGGATGGGATACAACAATGAATGCAGATTATGAGGGTAATGTCCGAACATATGATATTGAGATCTGTGGAAAGCATTACACAACAAGTAGTTTGGATATTATATCGGATGCTGACGATGAAGACATTTATTCATCAGGAACTAGGATATTCAAAGCATTCGGAGTGAATGAAAATGGTGTAAAGGAAACATATGTAATCAAGGATTTCTGGCCAATTGATTATTGCGAGACGGAAGATGTTCGTCAGAGACGTATGCTAGACGATATTTGTGATCCTAAAGAACGGGAACTTGTTGAAAAGCACATACTAACACCAATTGCCTCCGAGAGAGTTAAAGTTGGTGATAAAGAGGATCACACCAAAAATACTATTCTTCGAGGAGAGAATCCGAATGCTGCTTGTAAGGTAGTTTTACCCGACGATCTGAAAGGGAAAAAAGGGGACTTCTATCCTACCAACGCTTGGATCGACGTGATAGAGGACCCATCCCCAGATATGATTTGGAAGCTTGAACTGGGAAGATATAAAGCGTATCTACACCGATGGCACTACAGGATAGTATATAAGGAAGTTGCCATCCCTTATCGCGAGCTCTCCAATCTTCGAGATATGTCATTAGTTGTTGAACACTCTATAGAAGGTTAATTTTCTCAAAAAAATCTACTAGTCCTTTTGTCTAACCCAAGAATAGCTCTTCGCATTATACACAAGGCAGGATGGATTCATCTTGATATTAGCTCAGGAAATCTGTTTTTATACACTGACCCCGCCACGGGGATTAAGCGAGGGATTATCGGGGATTTCGAATATTCAAAGCGTATCGGCACTGGAAAGCATGGTGACTTATCTATTGTATGTAGCTGTTTATCAATCAATTTCAGGTTATAGCTGGACTCTTATGACTTAAATCTTTGGTAGGGAACCCCGTATTTTATGGCTGTTGAGATTGCAAAACGAACCTATGATTTTGAGATCAAAAAACTTTTAGGAGATTATATCCCAGGAAGCCCCTCCTGGCCTAAACTTCTTTTTTGGGCCAATTATCTACACGACCTGGAGTCTCTCTGGTGGATTATCGTGTGGACATTGTTCACTTTTGAAGAAACCAAAGCCTCTGGGTCCAATTCCTCGGCTTATCAACTACAGGCCAAAAATAGAGATGAAGTCGTTGAGATGCTATTCTCCGGAGATGGAGAGGGAAAAACTTGTATGCGAGCAGCTTTCTTTCACGATAGCGAGTATAGCGGGTATTCCTATTTCGATGACTACCTGGAAACAATCCCCTGTCCGTTATCGGCATTAGAAATCATAATAAGGGAGATCAGGACAAAGCTTCATAATGCCTATAAGATCAAAGAGTATGATATGGAGCGACTTGATCGCCCTATCGAATTGTCGGCCGGGGATACATTACATGAAGAAATATTGAAAGTCCTAAAGTCTCACCCTATAGAGAACGTCGATATTATTGCGATAGATGATAAACCGAAAGCTGATGCTGAGAGGAAAGAAAAAACAAAACGTGCAAAATGCGATTCGAGTGAGGACGAAAGATCTGCGAAGAGAGCAAGGTGAATACCTATTCTATCATAATCTGTATAACTTATTTTTATTGTCTTTCTATTAGATTCCCACGAGATTGTCGAAAAACAATAGCCAAAGTGGCTGCGAAAGATAGTAAGTCACGAACTACGGCGAGGAATAGGGAAGCTGGAGTCGATGAAAACAGAAGAATTACGAGGTCTATGATGAAGGCTATGTTAAAGAAGTAATTCCCAAATGAATGAGTAAGTACCTCAGGCTCTCAAACCCAGCAAGCTGAAGGAGAGACCGGGACATAAAAAAACGCAGAGAAAGGGCTGATGCATGTTGAATCTGTCAAATGTTTGTTGACGACTGTTCGTAGTCTGTTACTAGTTGATTTCGATTTTCTGTTTATTCCACATTTATCTCCTATACTTCTTTTATCCTATGTCTTCCCGTACCATTTAAAATGCTCCAATATATTTATATCTATTACTCATAAACTCTGTACAAATGCTTTGTATAAGGACACCCGTTGTAGAATCATTCTTGGGGCGACTGTCGAAGGGACGTTAACTTCAGCTCTGTACACTATATAAAATTTACTATTGTCACGGGTATATGACAAACGATTCTCAGGCCATTAAAACATTGACCAGACTAGCGCTTTCCTTCGCCCGTAGGAGATAAAGGAGATTTTATTATTTGTCGTACCAATATTTAGATTGACGTAGTTGAGGATCTACACCCGGGTACAATTACACCGATAGCATTATCAAATAGTATTTGAAAAAATTATCAATCCATATCTCAGGTTTACCGATCAACAAAATGGTATCTTAGTTTTCGAATACCCGATAATAAGTAGGTACTTTTTCATCTACCCACCAGTTTACCTAACCAGGAGATAGCTCTTCGTGATAAATAAGGAAGGATAGGTTCATCTGATCGTAGCTCGAGAAATCTGCTCATATACACTGACCTTTATCACTCCATCCCTATCAGAACGTTGGACGAAAACGTATTACATAGAGGAACTTTGGAAGATCTGAGATCATTCCATGCTGAGGATGCTAATTTATTTTTCGTCGATGATAGGCCTAAAATCGCTACTGAAAGGAAATAGACTCGGATGATGACGAAATATCAAAGAGGAGAGCGAAGTAAGAACCTTTTTGATGTGTTTAAATATCCCACCTGATATTTATTTGTTTTACTAAGTGATTAGTGAGGACAGTAGTGCTACAAGATCTATAACGTTGATGATTTTATTCTAGAGGAGGTGTCTTGTAAGGCTCGTGAATACCCACTTGTAGAGGGGATCGACACGTAGGGAACGACTTGTATTTATCAGATACCTTCTCGATGACTGTCCTGCGCACAGGTACGTCTACTGGATTCGATCTCCCCACGTTCATCAATCAACTATGGTAATATCCAGATTCGTACCCACTCATAGGAGACACAGTAATTTTGTTATGATCTTTGGTTGACCTTATGTCCACGTATCTCAATATATGATAATATGAGAAAGAAGGCATGACAGTACTGTCGTGGATCAACAAAAAAAGAAATTAGTTTCCAATGAGCTAGTTGTCTAATGAGTAAACAAACGTAAACTTGCCGTCGATCATTCGATTCACTTCACACTCTCCCTCAGCATCATCGACGCCGAGCCATAAAAGTGAGGAATATTCTCGATTTCAACCAACATTTACCCAAGGACACCTCATTTAGAACTTATGCAGTACTCAGGCACTAACATGAATCGACCTGGTCTCGGTTTACGCCCGCAAATGTCTTCCTATGGACAGGGCCCATCAATGATGACTCTTGCCCAGAGACAAGCCCAAATGTCTCGTCCCCCTCCGCCTCAGGAAATCAACGTCTTTGTTGGTTCTATTGCGGGAGGAATAACAGATGCATTCCTTACCCAACTCCTCACTGTATGATTATTGCATGACATATATTCTTTCGTTTGTCTCTAAAATCCTCTCTCTAGGCGTGCGGCTCATTAAAGTCATTCAAACGACTCATCACCCCTGCAAATAAACCCCAAGGATTTGGATTTGCAACATTTGAAAACCCAGAAGGTGCCTCCCGTGCAATCAAGCTTCTCCACGATGTCGAATTACCCGGAATGGAGGATGGTGCAGGAAATAAAAAGCTTCTGGTCCGTTATTTATCATTTTTGGTACTTTCTCGATTTACGTTTCTTTTTTACCTTTTTAGCTACGGACAGACGAAGAAACGAAGTTAAAAATGAATGCATACTTTTCAACACGGATCCAAGTTGATGTTTGTTTCGCCCTTCTTAACCACGTGCATTTCACTGATGTAGATTCTGTTAAAGGGAGAAGATGAGAAATTAGCGAAGGCAAAAGAACAGATCGATGCACTAGTACAGAATATAAAGAAGGAACATTCAGAAGCGATGAATGGAGGCAAGATTATTCCAGCGAAGGTAGTAGTTCCACCACATCTACGCGACTTGCAAGAGGCAGATATACCTGAGACACAAAGGGGATTAGTGATGTCAGAGATCCAGTTGTTCCGTGAGAAGTCAGCAAAACGTGAACAGGAAAAGATGAACGATCTTCCAAAGCCATCTCTGCAATCGAACACTCGTCAAAGGGAATGGGGGAAAGCTCAAGGTGCATGGAATGGTCCAGCCTCAACTCGGAGTCCTGTCGACCAGGGATCAGGAAAAGGTGCTCACAATTACAGTAAACCAGTCGGATTCGTGAAAGAGGAGGGAAGTGGAACACCCGATGGAGGAGTACAGAAATCAGATTTAGAACTAGAAGAGGAACGCAGGGAGGCTCGTCGACGAGATGAAGAGAATTCATTCCGAGATGTGAGTCTTTTTGTAATATTCCGATATTCAAACCAAGACTAAGAATGGACAGCGTGAGCGGAGATATGAACCTCGAGAAAGAGCCCGAATCAATGCAATGGAACGGACAATTGTTCGACAACGTGCAGTTCGAGAGGCAGAAGAACACGATAGGAGAGAGATGAAATCTCGTCTACATGTGTGGGACGACGATGAAAGTGATGAATTATTCTACATAGATCGAGTGAAATGGCGATCACAACGATCACGACGTCTGGTAGTAGAAGAGGCTGAAGATGAAAAGTCACGATTGTATGAAGAACGAGAAGTAGAGAATCTGCGTCGAGAATCAGAAGCATTCCTTGCTCGTCAGATGGATGAGATGCAGGCACTAGCAGATGAACAACGGAAAGCAGGAATGCTGTTGGATGATGGTGCACCTGTGAAGCTGAATGTGTCGCTTCAAGTGCAACAAGGAGAGACGAAATCTGGACCGAAAGTAGCTGCAGCTGCATTTGCATCTCAAGAAGAAGATGAAGATGAATTCAGGAAACGTCGTGCACCACTTGTGAAACTTGATTTCAGTGCAGCCGATGGAGAGAAAGCAAGGGAACGACTAGAGAAGATTCGAGAGTCGATACCACATGATAAAGAAGGACTATTCCGAGGAAAAGTTCGATGGGATGGTCTTACAGATGTAAGTTTCTTACTTCTCTTAAATGCCCAGATATTCATATAGCTAATGATTGTTGATATATGTATAGCAATTAATTGACCGTAAATTAGAACCGCTTGTGAAGCGATTGATTGAAAAATATCTTGGAGAGCTTGAAGATGACGATCTCGTACTGTTCAGTATGGAACATCTTAAAGATCACAAAGGTCCACAGAAACTTGTTGAAGGCCTTGAACCTGTATGTTTGTATATTTATATGTGCGTAACTTCCTACTGAGATATATTTGTGTTTAGGTTCTTGAGGAAGAAGCAAGTGAACTTGTTGTTTCGTTATGGCGACAAGTTATATTTGAGAGTATTGCGTATGGGGAAGGGCTTAATAGTGATCGGATAATGGTGGACTAGATGTAGTGGGATCAGGTGCGTTCCTGTTTGGAACACCGGCTTCTTGACATTATCAGTAGGAACATTTTTTGTGGACGCTTTTGCTACCTCCTTCAATATTCAGTCTGAGGAAAAACTAGTTGTAAGTTTGCCCCGATATCTACCGTATTTAAGAAGTTGTCAGTGATATTACTTCCCCCCATTGCCTCGCCTTTTGTAATTTTCTCTATATTCAGATGTTGACACAAATCTGCCCAACGAACTGTCTAGCTGCTAAGTACTCCTTTTTCTCTTGATAATATGATTTTATTAATAGAAGAAAGTATGGATCGAGCATCATGATAATATTTATTGTTTTTTGTGAACCACAAAGTTTTGAAGGCACATACACGGCAAAAATTTTACTTTAAAAGACTAATCTCAACATTTCTATCTGATTATAAATCAATCAATCGATCCATTTGCCCATAAGATTGTCTTAACTTGTGAAGAAGCGAGTTCTTGTCGGATTCGGCATAAACCCCTATTATTTGTCAGCTAGGATGCTTCATCATATCGTAGGCTAAATTCAAGCAATAATATATACGTTAAGTACTAAAAGGTTTGTTCACACATTCATATCCGATCACAAATTCATTATAAGTGTAGATGTATGACTTGGGATTCTGTCTTTAAACTTTCATGCAATAATTTTACCTTTGACAATCTGTGATGAATCCAAAATACGTATAGCTTCATGAGCAGCTTTTATTCCGCTAGCCATCATAGCTCCAAAAGTTGGGCCCATACGGTTTGATCCGTCATGTTCAGAGAGCTCCATGCCTTGAAAAAAAGGGGGTAAGTCATCAAATAATATCTTCTGACACACGACAGGAAACAGGCTGATGTATAGTAATAAAGAAGATAAATAGCGAACCTGTCATAATCAATCCCGGTACAACCTCGCGAGTTCTGTTTACAATTGCAGGTTCAGCACGGTTCATGTCCAATCCACGCATGTTTCCAAGTTCTTTTAGGAGACCCGTACTAACAAGCCGTTTTGCAGAGAATGCACCCATTGGTCCGTCATGCCCCGTTGCGGAGATAATGACTGGGGCAGTGATAGTGTTTGGATCCATACATGATTGTGTGTCATGGTTCAATGCAACAAGCGTCCAGTTTGTTACGACACCACCAACACGTTGCTTCCCCGAACTATCTTCACGAATGATAAGATCTTCGACGGCCGTGGCATTCATCAGAACCACCTAGTGCCCATGAAAGAAACCAAAAATTGAGGGAATATCAGCGATAGCACCAAGAACTATCATTTGGAAAATGAGAAAACGAATTTAAGACATACGTTTGGAAATGCTAGAACCTTGGACAATATCGTAGATGTGAACAGAGCAGCGTGCTTGACTACTACAAAAGCGCCTTCATCCTCAAATGGTACACCAATCTCAGTAAGAAAACGGTCTGCCGGTTTGCGTACGACCATGGCAGACATTAGTTGCCCACCAAGCCAAGCTCCCCCTCCTGGTGCAACATTCGCCTCAAGAATAGTGATTTTTAGGTCGGGACGTGTCTTCGCGAGATGATAAGCACAAGATAGGCCTGCACTTCCAGCCCCAATAATTACGACATCCGAAACTGCACGTTCGTACATTGTTGTGAAATACCTATATTAACCA
Source organism: Pyrrhoderma noxium (assembly GCA_002287475.2). Classification (NCBI taxonomy): domain Eukaryota; kingdom Fungi; phylum Basidiomycota; class Agaricomycetes; order Hymenochaetales; family Hymenochaetaceae; genus Pyrrhoderma; species Pyrrhoderma noxium. Next base: position 709,471 of record CM008257.1, on the reverse strand, counting down.
CGGTTAATAATTGAACGATTTCAATCGTAACGTATCAACGACGGTTATCAACGCCTTGGAGAATACTGACCGCCCAATCATTGCACGAGAAACATCCGCTTCTTCGATTGGTGCAAACTGATAGTTTCCCATGTAGTCCTCTGAAACCTTATCGTCGTAGGATGTTCCGTTTTCATTTGTCTTAGGGTTGTTCAGTTTCAAAGTAAATACATCACCTGAGTCCGAAGCGGGGATGGGGGAAACGGGTACTGGAGCCATGGCCGCTGTATGAAGTGAAACGCAAAAGGGAGAGGTGGGACTTACAAACCCTTTTATTGATTTCTAAGAGGTGTATCCTGTGAAAGAAGACGATATGACGTTGTTGTTGACGGAAGACTGTGGGTATGAGAGATCCTGAGTATGAGAAAGCAGACTTCCTTTTCCCGGTTCCTTGTGTTGGTCCATTGAGTTTATAGATGACTGATAATCCTAAGTATATTTAACTGTTCTAAGTTTTAAATCTGGGTTTTCAATATAGTTGTCGATTCACCACGAAAGGGATGATGACAGTTATTATGACGTGTTACACCAAATTAAAGTTTGTAGTCAAAAAAAGATTAAGGATATCTTACGAACAGATAAGTACACTTGTATATATTCTTCAAACTATGGTATCTCATTTTTCGCTTTTTGGTTTACTCAATGCCTCGATCTCATCCTTTGAAAGACCGTTCAACCTCTGTAGTAAATAGTCGACCTGAAAGATATGATAAATTAGATATATGGCCTGCCTTCATTTCGGATGCTTAAGGACATACTTCCACTTCTTTCGTCAGAGGAATAATGTAGTGTTCATAGAGATCAACGACAGTTTCGACATCAATCTTTCCTTCTTTAGCTTCAGAAGGCGAAGACAAGATAGGCTGTCCATCAACGCCAACTTCTTGTCCATAGATCCTCGCTTTGTTCCGTACACGATGCAACAATTTTCGTTCAACCTCAGGTTTTGTGATCAATCCAGCCAACGCCTCACGATCCGGGTTCAAGATATGCGGGATGAAAGCCGCAGGGTCTTCACGGAACTTTGACTCACTAACAAACTTGCCATAATGCACACGTTTGCTGAGGGCTTGTAAAACCTCAACATCTATCGTCGCCGTGCTCCCATAGTTTCCATCATCTTCATATTCGGCATCACCTATTACACCCTGTGCCCTCCGTGCCGCCGAAAGCTGGAGCGTAGCAAGTTTAGTTATGCGTGGGACGATGGAACGTATGTATAGTGATTTGATGGATGGATTAACATTTACAGTATTCGAATGCAATAGTGATGGGTATTGGAGGGCTGGCAGGAGAGGTTTGGGAAGTTCCGTAGCTGGCGTGAACGGGTATTCATCCGGGCTAATCAATGAGCAGTTTTTTCCAATAATTGGGATCAAGAACGTTTCAGTATTCCTAATTCTTCCACATGAAACAAATGAAATTCCTGTACCTCGTATATCTTCTTGCTTTTGCTAAAACCAATAAGCGGAAATTCTTCAGCAACCTAGCATGTTAATGGAAGGCGCGTATCTCTCACCATGGAATGATTCTGTTTCTTTCAAAAACCAATCGAACCAACTTCCTTCAAAACCGATTTCTTGCAACTCTTTCACGCCACCGCGTTCGTAGATACGCGGATTGTGTGCAAATTGGGCACGCTCAATAAGCGAGAAGATGATTGTATCCTCAAGTCTAATCAAGACGGAACGTATGCGCTCAAGCGATAAGGGGTCTCCCCCCGTCATAAAATTCTGTTGCATCTCTGAGAAATGTAACACAAGTAGGGATTGTTGTCGCAGATTTGATGTCGTTGGATGGAGAGAAAGTGCCTCTCTTGTTTTTGTTTTTAATATATAAAGCTAATGGCGGATAAACTTGTGTGACGGCCGCAATCAAAGGGAATGTAATCTGACTCAGGAAAACATTCAATTCATTCCCTCACTCTTGCACAACTAATCTAAACGTGTGCATACAACAATCAAAAATCGCATAAAAAGCACAACTTCATTGCTAAGCTAAGAAAAACAACCTAAACAAAGTTAAGACAAACCTAGCACTCGGAAATCAACTAAATCAAAAAAGGTCAGATGGGTAAGTGTACATAGTAAATGACGTTAGTAAAGCAAATAGACACAAGGGAGGGTGGGATCCACTTCAGGATATCATCGAATGGTAAACAGAAGGTCGAAGTCACATGAATATAAGTACGGGGAGTAGAGCATATGCTCAAAAAGGTTGTTAAGTGGGGAGGAAGATATAGGACTAAGGAACCGTCCGCCAGGGTATAACCATCAGTTCGCCTAGAAAGAGCAAACTAAAGAAAAATCGCATATGTAAGACGAATAACCACAAAAATAACATAAAAAAACAGGTATAAAAGTCAATCCAGCTGAGGGAATGGGAGGAGATATACGACAAAACGGATATATATATAATAATCAGAGGCCTAGATCTGTAAAATCTGTGATTAGTCAAGCTCAAGATGACAAAGAGTTTCGTTAGTACCTTCCAACAGACGTTTACGGTCTTCGTCACTGATGTTTCGAGTCGCACGTCTGGCTAATAACTTTTCGGTCCTAAATTTCTCATAAAGAACTTCCTTGGTATTTGTTTTCAAGACCTAGAAAACAGAGTTAATTGACTTGATATAGAACCTTAAAATACAAACTAACCTTGAAATGAGTGGATAGTATAGCGTTACGCAACGCAGCAAAATCACAATGCACGGGATCAAGTACATCAACGGAACCCCATCTAAATTTACGAACGAAGACGTTTCTGAGGTCCCTGGGCGTTTGAATAAAAGGAGGTGGAATATGGTCAATTGAGGGAGTTTTTTTCAGGCTAGCAGTAGGGGTTGGGGTTCCATTAGTCTCAGAGTCGGGTTTATCACCATTAGTAGTTACGGGAGATTGGGCAACAGCACTATCAGCAGAACACGCAGAAACTGGTCTCAGAGGCGGTGGAGCCTTAAGTGCGCGACGAACACGAGATGTTTGCTCCGGCATGATAACCGCAAATGGCATCAGGTCCAGCAAATGTGGTGTATCCTTTGAAAGTTGGGCTGCACTAAAGCGGATCATTGCGAGACTATCGGGATCAACCGTCTCTAATGACATTGGTCCGCGTTTGTCGTCAAATACGCTTTGCTCAAGGCGAGAGCGGGATGTTGAGCGCGTGAGTTTTCTTCTTTGGTTAAGTTTGATAACAGGTCGTGGGCGTCTTTCCTCTTCCTCACTTTCCTCACTTCCAAAACCTTCATCCGTCTGTTGACCACTTCCATTTGAGGGTGTGTTTGAGGGACTCGCACTTTCTGTACTCTCATCTGCACTTGCAGTGGCTGAGAGTCTGCCCGAATTGTTAGGCTCTTCGTCCACCTTTGCGGGTCCAAATACGCCAAACTCGAGCTTGGATTCATGCAAATCACGACGAATTGCGTCTTTTACTGCAGAGAGTTTCTCGTCGGTCAAAACATCTGCACGTGCCACAACAGGAAGAACGTTAACACGATCCGACAGACGACGAATGACACGTAAGTCCGTGGGATCCATAGCTAGCTTTTCTGAGTCCTTATCATTCGTACTTGTCGATACATCAACACGAGAGCCTATAAGTGAATTAATTTCAAGATCAAAGTTTATAGCATTTATAGACTCACTTCTGAGAGGACCTGGTTCCGACCGTCGTGACGCGAGAGTCTTGATTGAATCTGGATCAATCATGTAGACACACCTAAAGAGAGTGAGATGTAGGGACAGCATAGTAGAATAAAGTTACCCACAAGTGAACATGCTGGTCACCCTTGCTCTTCCGGACGACTTTTGCTTCCTATATATTTCTGTAAGTATATGTAGCGTCCAAATTTTGCATTCGTTTCATACCTCGTCCATAGTATCTGCGTACTGTAGGTCCAAGTACTTCATTATTGAGGATAATTGTCGTTCTAGCTTTAATTCATGTCCCTCGTGAAAGTCAAGCCCGGGTGTATCAATTACAGAGAGTAATATACGATCGAAGCGCGATTCACAGATTTCTATACATGCGGTATCGATTCTTTCTGTTTGTTTGCTGCTAGAGCGAAGAAACTGGTCTATAGACGCGCGCTGCTCGGGTGTCGCAGAAGGTGAAATGTCTGCTGTATCGACGAGTAACCGGAGGAGTGAGCTCTACGGCCGATGTATCGTGAGAAGCCAAAATTGAGCCGCATGTAACGAAGGTCAACTCACCTTGCCCGTACCCTGAGCTCCAGCAACCATAAGATTGAACGCTGGTGCGACCCGTCTACGGATGCTATGATTTGTATGGCGTGTTCGAGAAGAATGAGGTGTGCCTGCACGGTCCCCCGGTTTCGCGTTAAATGCAGACGGGGGAGGTTGTTGAGACATATACAAAGATGCTATGGGTCCAGCGGACCTGCCGCTATCCCTTGAGATGGGGTCCTTGCTGATTGACTTGCGGAACGGCCTGTGAAACGGAATTGCAACGTTTTGGTCTGCAGAGGAAAAGGAAACCTTGGTCGCGCCTGGTGCCGGTGTGTGTGGTGGTGTTGAACGGATTGCTGCAACGTCTACAAGATCAGAAGGCCATGTGACACCCCCGGACGCCATCTCTGGGAGTGATGGTGAGAGACGGAGGGCGTTGTCATCGTCTGAGTCGTTCTTTGATTTTTTCTTTCCCGACTTTGAACCAAAGCCAAGTACCATTGTTGTAGTTGAGTAATGGAAAGAAAGACAAGAAACAGTAAATGAGTATCAGGCTCTGCTCTGATCCGTATGACGCGTTGATTCAACCGGAGACCGTGTCCGCTGTTGCTAACGTCCTCAGCGTTGCTATTGTCTTGTCGCCGCCCTCGATGAGAGCAACGCCAGTACAGAGAAACTACCATAGCCGTGAGTCCTGATTATATAATCCATTAATCTAGAATCCGGTCACGAGGACCTTCCAATCAATGTTCTCTCTAAAATTAGAAGATGTGAAATTTCATATCAGCAGAGTAGCCATCGTATAGGAAGTCATCTCATCTCGTAAAAAGTTAAAATAAGTAGTTAATCCCAAATTTTACTTTTAGTTCAAAAATGGTTACGCTAGTATTCCTCTATGTATGCGTGCCTAGTCTCCCTTTCGTTTATAATTAGTAACTTCCCATATTATTCCCTTGCTCACAGCCATAAATGGAGTTTTTTGTATCCCGTCTGTCATTATCCCACTGTCTTGAGTTCTCGATCTAGGGGAAGAATCACGTCGTCTTGAGATATAGGCTAAGTGATTGATGCGTGTCATCTTTTCACCAGTTTCTCTCTAGAACTTCGATGAGTTGATCTTTCGGGAAAGCAGTGGCTATAATCAACGTTTATTGACGACCGAATTTCATCAACCATCACATTCTTAATATTTTCACACGTTCCTTCAATAGCATTATTCTATATAACCTTGATAATGTGACTAACTATTCCTAATATTTTATAGATCAAGCTTGTAGACCACGATAAACCATTAGGCACATATATAAGTACAATAAAAAGTAGTAAAGCTAGTATCGAATACTCTATCCATCCTAAGTTATAGTGAATCCGCCGGCACAAATACAGAGTAATAAAATATAAATACACCAAGTCAGAGCCCTGTGTTAGAGGAATTATTAGTTAATTATGTTCGCTTTACAGTAAATAACAAGCATACATGAAAAGGACGAAGATAGCGTTACGCCTTGTATAGGCTCCAGACTCTGAGCGCTGCACTATGCGGATCAGAGCTTTCCTTTTGAGTTTTTGACTTTGACTTTGTCTTCGACTCCGTTTTGTTTTTTTGTTCGCTAGGTGATGGTGCCGGGACTACGGAGCCACTGACACCGTACCAAGACGAAAGTGCGCCAAACGCCTCCTCGTAGTTCTTTTCCAACTTCTCCGGAGATTGTGAAGTTGTCGGCGAGGTCACGGCAAGAGTAACTTCGGAGTCGGTAGATAGTCGTGGACTAGATGAAGGTTCAGAAGGCGAGGTTTTGGAAGAGGATGCCTTCGATGAAGTCTGCTGTCCCTTTCGCAACATGCGAGAAAGAGAAAACGAAGAAGATTTTGATGTTTTCTTGGTAGAGTGTGAGGGTTCAGAAGTACTAGATGTAAGTCCGTACATATCCTCGAAAGCACTGGTGGCTATGGGTAGGTCTTGTTGTACCATTGGCATGTTGTATCGAAGCTGTAAGTTTGCTAACTTTTTCGAGAATCTGATGGTGTTTGCAAGGTGCAACGGTAAATGATAGAGAAATACGTCCCAAGGATACACATTTTATATGTAGATGCACAACTGAAAAGAATTCCGTAAACTCCGTTCATACATGTTTTGAGTCATGATCAAAAGCAGTTACATTAATAACTGCACAGTATCCAAATACGTCGCCAGTGACTCGATCCGGAAACTTTATTTAGGAACTATCACCGACCCTGGAATGCGGATCCGAGAGGCATGAATTCATTACCACCTAACATGGTTGATGTAGTGTTTGATGTATATCATACTTTCAATCACTCTTCACTTCTTTTTTGTTGTCAAATCAATTTCCTGTTCATGAAGACTAAAAACTAGCTTGTTTATCCTGTTGGCATAGACAAAAATGCAATGTGACGCAGAACGTTGTTGTGGTAAATATTCATGGTACGTTCGCTATGAGTCACGTAAAGTTGACAGGTTTGAGTCAGTTCGAGAATGACATTAAGCTTAAACGGATGATGCCTGCTGATCGCAGCCCATTGGTAATTGGCAAGCAAGGCTGAATTATCAATTGATGGAGAAGATCGCATTGTGATGCTGTGCTAATCCGCTTATTAAACAATGTCCCTTTCTTACATCTCTTACACGTTACAAGTGCGCAATGCAAACATCATCATACATTGATACATCTCGCTTGATTGATAACCTCCTTTCAATGTTATTGATACCAAGATCAAGGACGCACTTATACACGACGAAATCGGAATTTTTTTTAATTCTGTCACAAGGTCACGAAAACTACGAACAATAATACACCGTAATGCATTGCATTGTAATAGAACCTTGATGTTACATAATGTATTTGCATCACCTGAAACCGTTAGAAGCAGTCGGATGTTGGTGTACTCAAACATTTTTTATCGGCTGGCATTGCCTACTCTCTTTCATCAAAACCGTGAAAATCACCATACAAGCTGGTTACGACCTTAATTCCGGAGCCAATCAAGCAAAATTCTCAATTTCGGAATTTGGTTTCTAGTTTCATCCTAAAAGCCTTCTAAAAGCAGTATAGCATACAATCAGCCAGCCCGACTTCCCAATGAGTGTCCATAAACTCTCCGCCTCGACTAATGAACTTGAGAAACTTCAGTACAGACATCAGACTCACGAGGATATAGAACATGGACATCCTCCTGTATCCGACGACTCATCCGAAGAGGATGACGACGACGACGACTGGAACGACTGGGTTTCAGATTCGGAAACGCAACATCCTTGTCTTTCATTATTTGACGGCTCTCTTCACCCCAGTGTTGAGGCAGTCCTTGAATATGATACAGAAAAGTTTAATGTTAACATAAATGAACTTACTTCACGGCTTTCGTTGGATTTTTATGGTCGAGCTCGTCTTGTAAATTACATCCGCAAGGAAAAGCCTAGCGCCGAAACGATAAACTCGCTAAAGGGGACGGAACCAATATTTAGCGACGATACATATCTGATTCCCGCTATTTCAGACGATCCGTTGTTACAGACTGGCTCCGATGATTGGACTGATGACGAGGAGGATATGGAAGCTAAAACAGAAAAAGACAAGGATAGGATAATACGCAAACTGACTAGTCGATATATTCAAGCAAAAAAAGATCTTGTTGATTTTCGCCAGCTTGTTGTTCATGTTAAAGAACTTGCTCAGAGCCTTCAAGACTCGGATGCGCCAGTTTCTTCATTAACAGAAGTAAAAAGAGATGATGACACACACTATTTTGACAGTTACGGTGATAATGGTGCGTCTATTGCTCACTTTCCCGCAACCCAAAACAAACCTAGGGGTTAGAAATACACCATGTAATGTTGCGTGACAAAGTACGCACTTCAACTTACGCGTCATTCATCCTAAATTCTCCGGAGCTCTTTCAAGACGCAATTGTGCTAGATGTTGGCTGTGGGACAGGCATCCTTTCAATGTTTGCCGCAAAGGCCGGGGCAAAACGGGTATTTGCCGTCGATGCAAGCCCGAACATTGCAGAGAAGGCACAAAAAATCGTTAAAGCCAATGGCTTAGATGATGTCATCACGTACGACGTTGAATATGCCCAAATTCCCAAGCTAACATATATGTCCCCATTCTGTATAGTGTTATTAAGGGTAAAATAGAGGACATTGAACTCCCGGACGGAATCACTCACGTAGATGTGATTATCTCGGAGTGGATGGGTTATGCACTTTTGTATGAATCAATGCTAGATTCAGTACTTATTGCCCGGGATCGTTTCCTCAGACCAACAATAGGTAGTGCACCAACGAAAATAGAGCAAGATAATGAGACTAGTGAGACAAAGGAAAAGAAGGGAGTATTAGTACCTAGTCAGTCGCGTATGCTTCTTGGGCTGTGCTCAGCTACAGAAATTTACAAGGATCGCGTGGAATTTTGGTCTGACGTTTATGGTATGAACTTCTATGAATAGTGAAGCCGGAATGCGAAATTAATCATCTAAGTAGGTTTTGATATGGCACCTATGACCGAGGGTGTATACGACGAAGCTATAATTGATATTGTAGGGCCTGAAACAGTCTTATCAGAATCCGCTATTGTCAAGGTCAGTGCTCTATCCTCCATCGACTTATACTATCTTTGTGTTGACATTTGTAAAGGATATCAATATTGCGACTATAACTCCTCGCCAACTCTCATTCTCCTCTCCTTTCACGATCCGCGGTACTCCAGCCCGTAGGACAGTCGCCCATGCTTTCATTTTATACTTCGATTGCTTTTTCCGCGCTGATGGATCTCAAGTTTTGACATCTGCAAGCGCCGCGGCCGTTCGTGATGGTGAACCCGTTTTAGCGGAAGTATGGCGCCCCGGTTCATCTACCTCCAGACCGGCGTCACCCACTCGGACACGAAGTCCAAGTACACCAAGAAGTCCTGTGAGAGAAACGAGACTGCGTCGCGCCAGCAGTGTGAAGATGAAAGCGGAAGAAGGGACAAGCTTCACAACTGGTCCTGAAAGTTTGCCAACGCACTGGAAACAGACGTTATTCCTACTTAAGGAACCTATTGTGGTTTCTGAAGGTACGCTTTTTCAAATTTCTTTAATGATGCCAATTTGCGGAGACTTATTGATTTTTCGTTAGGAACGGAGGTATCTGGTACATTCCACTGTCGAAAAAGCGAGGATAATTCCCGTGAGCTAGATGTTGAGATACACTATGTGATTCGGGAGCAAGATGAAGAGGATGAATCTAAAATATCTGAGAGTCCCATGATAATCCAATCATTTAAAGTACGATGATAGGAGGAGACCTTTTTCATTTCCTTCTCAATTACTTCTTAGTTTGTAATTTTGGATGTCTTTGAATGTGCACCTCTTCCCTGTTGTTTGAAAAGGGACTTATTTCTTACACCCTCATTATGAAAGAAACATGTGTATGTATGTAGGTTTCTACTTAAACCTGTCCATTCAAATTTAGTCGCAGCTTCGAGATGGATGAATTCGAATTTAAGACTAGTATAATACCATAGCTATATGAATATGTCAGTGGTTGAGAGCGTTTAGGAAGGGCCAACTTAGTAAAAGTTTACCACATCTGAATCTTTATCCCAATTCTATAAAGTACTTTCAAATACGAGTAACTATGCTATACACACGTTTAAAGAACTTCTATATGACTCAAGAAGGTTCATACCTTCCTTCATACTATTTATGAATGCTCCGAATGACTTTTGACGATAAGTTAAATACAAGGGAGCCGAAAGTCCGAGTCAGGACAATTTTCCTCCTCTTCTATGTTAAGTAACCGACTGGTCCGATAATCATGCGGCGATAGTCTGTCTTGACTTGACCGAATTTTCGGTTATAAAATACATGAAAGTATAATCAACTGAGTAAAGAAACACTGAGTTGCAGTGTCTAAAGAATAAGAGCTGTGTATAGTTCATTCGGCATGGGATAACTTCGTGATAAGGACCTAAGATTAGATATTTAACCCTTTACCATGGTTAATTAGTCTATCATTCTCATAACAAAATATGCATGTGCAAAGGCACGATGGCGGTGGCTTCATTACTAAATACATCCCATTTACGGCCGACTTCTTATGGTGGAATTTTCAATTATTTTTGTTCGTAGTCACAATATTCCAATTAAAATCACGTAAATGAGATGATAATAATAACCTATACTTCTGACTTTCCTTATACGGTTTGCATTATTGAGTACTTGGCACAGTTCAAGAACCATGTGGTGTAAACTGCGGGCAAAGTGCTCCAAATACGAAAGATCGCCCGTAGATCACGGACGAGGGATTAATAATGCTAAATGGAATTCTGAACGGAGTCTCTCACCACTGGTGAGAATTACATACAATAAGTACATGGCGATGTCCTATGAAAAGCTCTCCTGACTCGGTTATCCGACAAACCTAAACCCATTCGGAACTCCATTCCTCTGCATAACTACGGTGTGGGGAAGCATTAGTCTTCCTCATTTCTATTTTGTCGTGAAAATGTGCGCCCAAGGGTCAAGGGCCTAACAGACGAAACCAGTTGTTAATTGTTTATGGCACTGGATTCAGAGTACTTGCTATATCCAGACACTATCACCGTTGGTTGAGCACATGGTACAAGGTCCAGGGATGAATACAGCTCATATTCTTACTGCTATCGAGAAGGAATTGAACTCCTTGTAAGCCCGGAACCGAGCTTCAATGCCATCTAACCTCTGAGTTAGATTATACTTTGTCCACAGCACGGACTTCGGTACCTAACAAATTATCCAAAAGCTGAAGTGCTCTGCTGCGAGCGTGGTCCGTATTTGTGACTCGACGACTGTATATAAGCATATAAAAGGAACAAGTCAACTCGGGTGTTTCCACAATCTAACTCAATATCAAGACTCATTGAAAGAAGAATTACTTACTATCATGTCGAACAAACCAACCTCTTCTGATGATGCATCCTCTATAAGCAACCAACCTCTTATTCCGAAGCAAGGTGTTCAGAAAGACTACGAAGCTGCAGTTGGTGCACTTATGTCTGCATACGGTCTCTCTTCGACTGTTGCGGTCCCCGTGACCAAGAAGAAGAAAGATAAGAAGACGAAAAGGTAAGAGTAATCAACGTCAATGAGTGAGCAAATACCTTTAGAACTTACCAGCAAGAATCTTCATAGCTCCAAGCCAGAGACATCCACAGGTGGAGGTGCTTCGGGCCAGTCTGGGTACGGGTTCCCTCTTTTACTTAATTACTATATTTAATGACACACTTCTAGAAGTAATAATATCGGAAAATAGGTCACCAATGTGGTGTTGTACATATGTAATTGAGTATTTAAATCATCAGAATCAGCTAGTACGTTACTATTCTTTATGCTTGATTAAGGCGTAACTGACTTGGTATTATTAGTTTGGATCCGCAGGATTTATGAGATAGTATTGGAGATACAGATATATTTATTGAGCTATATAACCTTTGTCATCTTAACTATTTGTGAGCTCCGAACACTGTCAAGACCCAGGAATCTGCAAGGGAAGAAGAAGGCGATCAAGAGGGAACGATTCAATCTAAATACTTTTGAAGACGTTTAATCAAGTTTCGTCTTGAGGACTAACAAAGAAACATCAAAGCTAAGAATATCGAAGAAAAGTAGACGACTAGAAAGAAAATTGCCGTTGACTCCGAGTTTTATTAAAACACTACAAATAATACAAGCTCGATATACTAAACCTTATGATATATAGATTCTGGCCGGTTTCAAAAGTTCCGAGAACAATTCTCCACACTTATCTCAAAACTACTACTTCTCCTCATATCTAGGGCCACTATAGGCAGCAGCAAGCCGGGCCGCAACGTGTTCACCGGCGGTAACAACTTCATATTTGGGCGGGTGTTCAGGTGAGACACAACTTGGAATCGGCTAACAGTAATCAATTGGGTTAATTGATATCCAAGTTTGGTACATGATGATATTTATATAAACACACCTCAAGACGAACATTATAGTCTACCCCGAAGAATACGGGCATAGAATATCTCTCTACTCCGGTTCTATTAATGGCGCGATGGAAAGTTGACTTAAAGACGTCATCTGAAGATTGCTTAAGAATCAGGCATCTCGTTTTGTAAGCGAAGTGGTATTGACATACTCGTCCAACGAGACAATTGATCTCCAATGCTATATAATATATTAGTATATAATTTTGCATACAGGTTAATATATTATCATGTACTTACTTGATAACAAGTGTGCCTGGGATAGGCGTTGCATTAACCCATTGCTTATTAGCGTTTAAAACTTGTAAAGCTTGAACATCCGGTTCTTGCCAGAGCATTGTAAAGCACTGAGATATAAATGAGTCACTCGCGAGATATCCGTATGAAAGAGTGGATAAATTACTTCAAAACTAAGACAATTAATTAATTTCACGTTCGGAATGTTTCAATGAGTTTCAAGTTTCGGCTTACTCCGTGTGCGCACCAATTCCTAGCACTCTATCATCGTGAACACCTGTTTGTGGAGGGTAATGAAGCACCCGCATGATTGCAGCATCCTCTTGGGTCTATTTGTGGAGATAAATTATAAGAGATTAGTGCATTGCCAATCTTTGGTACGGATTTGATTGACCTTATCATCAAAGAAATTCTCCGGGAGATCCAATGCAATAGCAAAAAGTGGAAAAAGCTTTTTCCCAAATGCTATTGACGACCTGCTAGAAAAAAATAAGGACAAGGTAGCAGAGTCGGCAATGAGACTATCGAACAACTTATGTATCAAAAGTGAGACTAACTAGTATCCCAAATAATCATCCTTAAATTCTGGTATTTCGTCCGTGGGCCACTGATTTGCACCAGACATAGCGCTTGATTTTGTGCCTTCCTTATCCTCTGGACCGATATCGAAACTTTCATGCAAATCTCCACGGTTTTCGGGATCATTATTCTCGCTCAAGAGAGGTGCATACCCTTTGAAATTTGTTGAGTTCCTACTGTCATACTAACCGAAAGAGAGGGAGAAATCAGGTTAAATATCATTATAGCAATTTAGATCCCGTTAAACATCAAGAGCATACCTTCATTTTTGTTTCTATTGGGAGAGAAAAGAAGTTCTTCCCCGCATTGACAGCCTTGAGTATTTCGCCCTCGGGAATTCCATGATTCTTTACTTGAAGATGAAGGGCTTAAGATTCATAAACTATTGCAAGGAGACGCGTCGTTTACCATAGAAGAAACCGACGTTGATGCATGCGTCTCGAATATCTCTCGCTAATTGATGGCGGAGGATTGGATCGGGACTATCCAGATCCTTCATGTCACTAGGTTTGTATGTATTGAGTCACACTCGATCATCGAATGAGAGTCGAGCCATTGGTCTTACATTACAGGAATATTCTGAAATCCATAGTCAGCACGACTGGCAGCTTGTAATACTGAATCGAAAGCCATCTCTATGTCCGTGGGGTAGGTTTCGGAGTGGAGTGAAGTTTCTCCGGAATAATACGGTTTAAATATGTTTCTGTCCTTCTCACGATAAGATAAGGACATTAAGAATATCAAGGTACAAAGTTAGAGATAAGTAAAAACGTGACCTTGGCAGCCAGTCACATTTAATTAAGGGGAAGATGCTTCATAAGTAACCCATTATTAAATTTATAAGTTCTACAATCTTATCATTTCCTAAATACGTAAATCTTGTCATGTAACTTCGAGGAGCACCCGAACCCTCGGAATAAAAATACATATAGTAAGTCAGGATATATGGATATATCCCCTATAACTAGAAGTACATATTTTGACTTGCAAGAAGGTCGAGAATGCTTACTCCCTCAAAGACTAACGAAGATCAGACTCGAGAGATAAAATGTATATTATCAATAGTGTACCAGATATCAGAAACTAGGTTACTTAGCAGATACAGATACCAGAGATATCGAACAGCCTTAACTAATCAGAATCCAACCATGGAACACACAACGTTGATAGATTATTCAAGGGCATAGATTCGATCAATATCGGGAGCAAACTCACGACACTTCTTGGGACCAAATTTTTGTGGTAGCAATATAATTATCTTTCCCCTCTCCTAAAAATGTCAAGAAGCTATGTTCCAAACAGGAACGCACCTGATCCCACTACATCTAGTCCACCATTATCCGATCACTATTAAGTCCTTCCCCATACGCAATACTCTCAAATATAACTTGCCGCCATAACGAAACAACAAGTTCACTTGCTTCTTCCTCAAGAACCTAAACACAAGTATATCTCAGCAGGAACTTCCGCACATATAAATATACAAACATACAGGTTCAAGGCCTTCAACAAGTTTCTGTGGACCTTTGTGATCTTTAAGATGTTCCATACTGAACAGTATCAGATCGTCATCTTCAAGCTCTCCAAGATATTTTTCAATCAACCGCTTCACCAGCGGTTCTAATTTACGGTCAATTAATTGCTATACACATATCAATAGTCATTAGCTATATGAACATTTAGACATTTAAGAGAAGTAAGAAACTTACATCTGTAAGACCATCCCATCGAACTTTTCCTCGGAATAGTCCTTCTTTATCATGTGGTATCGACTCTCGAATTTTCTCTAGTCGTTCCCTTGCTTTCTCTCCATCGGCAGCACTGAAATCAAGTTTCACAAGTGGTGCACGACGTTTCCTGAATTCATCTTCATCTTCTTCTTGAGATGCAAATGCAGCTGCAGCTACTTTCGGTCCAGATTTCGTCTCTCCTTGTTGCACTTGAAGCGACACATTCAGCTTCACAGGTGCACCATCATCCAACAGCATTCCTGCTTTCCGTTGTTCATCTGCTAGTGCTTGCATCTCATCCATCTGACGAGCAAGGAATGCTTCTGATTCTCGACGCAGATTCTCTACTTCTCGTTCTTCATACAATCGTGACTTTTCATCTTCAGCCTCTTCAACTACCAGACGTCGTGATCGTTGTGATCTCCATTTCACTCGATCTATGTAGAATAATTCATCACTTTCATCATCGTCCCACACATGTAGACGAGACTTCATCTCTCTCCTATCGTGTTCTTCTGCCTCTCGAACTGCACGTTGTCGAACAATTGTCCGTTCCATTGCATTGATCCGGGCTCTTTCTCGAGGTTCGTATCTCCGCTCACGCTGTCCATTCTTAGTCTTGGTTTGAATATCGGAATATTACAAAAAGACTCACATCTCGGAATGAATTCTCTTCATCTCGTCGACGAGCCTCCTTGCGTTCTTCTTCTAGTTCTAAATCTGATTTCTGTGCTCCTCCATCGGATGTTCCACTTCCCTCCTCTTTCACGAATCCAACTGGTTTACTGTAATTGTGAACACCTTTTCCTGATCCCTGGTCGACAGGACTCCGAGTTGAGGCTGGACCATTCCATGCACCTTGAGCTTTCCCCCACTCCCTCTGACGAGTGTTCGATTGCAGAGATGGCTTTGGAAGATCGTTCATCTTTTCCTGTTCACGTTTTGCTGACTTCTCACGGAACAACTGGATCTCGGACATCACTAATCCCCTTTGTGTCTCAGGTAGATCCGCTTCCTGCAGGTCGTGTAAGTGTGGTGGGACTACAACCTTCTCTGGAATAATCTTGCCTCCATTCATCGCTTCTGAATGTTCCTTCTTTATATTCTGTACTAGTGCATCGATCTGTTCTTTTGCCTTTGCTAACTTTTCATCTTCTCCCTATGATACAATTAAGATTATTTCAATTGTACGGTGGTATGAAAGAAGGACGAACATCAACTTGCATCCGCGCGGAAAAGTATGCATTCATTTTTAACTTCGTTTCTTCGTCTGTACGTAGCTATAAAAAAAGACCATAAATCGAGAAATTACAAAGGATAACATATAACGGACCAGAAGCTTTTTGTTTCCTGCACCATCCTCCATTCCGGGTAATTCGACATCGTGGAGAAGCTTGATTGCATAAGAAGCACTTTCTGGATTTTCGAAAGTTGCAAACCCAAATCCTTGGGGTTTATTTGCAGCTGTAATTAGCCGTTGGAATGATTTCAATGAACCACATGCCTAGAGAGAGGATTTTAGAGACAAACGAAAGAATGTATGTTATGCAATATACTTACAGTGAGGAGTTGGGTGAGGAATGCATCTGTTATTCCTCCAGCAATAGAGCCAACGAAGACCTTGACCTCCTGAGATGGAGGGAGGCGAGACATTTGGGCTTGTCTCTGGGCAAGAGTCATCATGGACGGGCCTTGTCCATATGAAGGTACTTGTGGGCGTAAACCGAGGCCAGGTCGATTCATGTTCATTCCGGGGTATTGCATAATTCGTTGAGGCGCCTATGCGTAGCTGTAAATTGGTCTTAATTATATTCTTCACTTGCAAATCTTGAGGTCCCGTAGAACGTTAAAGATGAAGAGAGTAGTGATGATCGACAACAGTGTCCTTTACGATATGTAGGAGACTAATTCGTGGAAGACCTATATTTAGTAATTATATTAGATCGACATCAGCTGCCGATCGCGATCACAAAAGTATACTTTAGACCCCGTTATAGTATCCGGGCTTGAAATGTCCATCATTATTGCAAGTTAGTTCGTTTTAGCTCAATCCAATAGAATCCAAATGGGCTTCTTTAGTGTAGTGACAGTAATATGAGCTCATTTTATTTAATCTGTGAAAGGTGTACAATAACAAATACATTAATTCTAAATAGAGTAAAATAAAATAAAACAAAAAATATTTTTCATATCGCAAGGCGTTAGCCTCACCCTCCTGTGATCTACAGGTAAAATCTCGGCGTAAAAATAAAAGTAGAGCACAAAGGATAGAAACATATAGATTACGGAAGTCACAGAGAAACACGATACAACGTTGAGGATATTATCCTTTATACGAAATCTTCCTTTTTGCTGAAGCTTTTGTCATGGATCTGGTTATTCTACCTTTGTTCATCTCTGCAGCTTTACTTCTAGTGATTCGAACCGTTATGACCGGTTTGGATACCACTTTTTCTTGTTTTTCTTCCGAGTCTTGTACAATCCTAGTAGAAGTATATTAGCCCAGATTACACGAAACGCCTTAGAGAAAACTCGCCTTGTCCTCTTTTGCGGCCTTTCATCTGAGCCGGATTTCAAGCTTTGTAATCGCTGCTCCATTCTGGCAAATCTCTCCGGGTTATCATCAATAGAAACAACCCCAACATCTTCATCAGGAAATAGCTTCAAAATTTCCAAGATTTTTTCATGCGGTACCCTTTCATGCAACAGTTCAATAGGTTGGTCATTCTTCTCCAAGCTGTATTCTTCCTCCAAATAAGCGTCATTTAGTATTTTTCGGAGTTTTTCCATTATACATTCTAACGCCAGTAGCGGGCGAGGTACCATACCCATTTGAGTATTGAAAGACGATTCACTATGAAAGAACTTTGACCGTTCTCTACTGTGCAAATCATCAGGGAAAATTTCGTCGATGATTTCATCTCTTACTTTGTCCTCTACTCGCTCATATTGAGGGACGGCCGAGATGTCCTCGATTTTCTCGAAATTTAATGATGTCCAAGCAATAATCCACCATATAGATTCTAAGTCGTGCAGATAATTGGCCCAAAATTTAGTTTCCGCGTTAGTAGTAAGACGTTCTTTATTTAGGTCCAATAGATGCTCGGAAGAGTTAACGGTTAATCCTGGTTGTTTGGTAAACTTATACGTGTAAGCCTTGTTAGCAATTTCAAGAGCCATAAATTTTGGGTCTCCCTAACCGAACATTAATATACACATTTGGTTTGATTGGACAGTAGAGACATACAAGTGGCTCATTATCACCCTCTTCGGTACCAATATGTTTTGTAAGTTCAAATCCTCCGATCACCCCTCCCTTAGACCCAGTAGCGGGGTCTATGCATAGGTACAAGTTCTCTGGGTTAAGATTTTGGTGAATCCATCCTGCTTTGTGCATTATAAGAAGAGCTACCTCCTTGTCAGATAGCTAAGCCAATAGATCGTAATTACACTCACCTTCTATAGAGTGTTCAATTACTAAAAGCATATCCTTAAGGTTAATGAGCTTGTCAAAAGGGATAACACTCTTTTTTAACACTATCCGATAGTGCCATCGATGTAGATAGCCTTTCTCCCATTTTCCGATATTTAGAAGTTTCCCGACGACTGACTCTGCTGCAATGTTGTACTTATGTCGGCCACTATATCCATACCGAGCATAACCTGGTAAATCTATGATATATGTACCATCAGGTTCCTCTCCATGGAGAATCAGATCTTTCGTATGGTCTTCTTGGCCCCTGTCTTTCACTCGCTCCCACGCAATCGGCGTTGTAATATATTCCTTAAACGATTTTTGGTCTGTTGTGTCAGATACGGCTTCTAGCAAATTTCTCCGTGGGGTAAACTCAGACTCGAGAAAATAAGTCGCCCAGTAATCCTTGATTATAAGGGGTTCTTTTTGATCAATATCATCCGCTCGAAATACCTTAAACATCCTTGTACCAGAAGAGTAGATGTCCTCCTCATCAACATCGGTTATAATGTTTGATGATTTTGTTTTATATTGTATTCCACAAACCTCAATGTCATAAGTCCGAATATTACCATCATAGCCTGCCTTTATTGTTCTATCCCATCCGAGATCACTATCTTCGGCAAATAGAAGGGAAACTATCACTCTTATAAATAATTTTATATCCTAAAACACTCGCATCATAAGCAAATGATTGACGGTCATTGAGATTCGAGATAAAATAACGTACACTTTCGAGGTCGAAGGCTTCGCTAGCGATAATCATACTCCGATTGTAAATCCATAGTTTCATCCTTGAGTCTTCTATAGTTGCCCCAAGGGTGAATCGTCGGCAAGGGTCACGAGCCATGATTTTTATTAATCTCGCGACAATAGTGTAAAAGTTCTAGAGACGAAGTATCAGCAATGGTGTTTTTATTTCTTTCCTCCCTATGCCCCTCAGGGGATTGAACTTACGTCCATTGCATCCCGCTCCGACCATTTGCAATGGAAAGTGAAGGCTGTGCCCTGCCAATGGCTTTCCACTACATCCCCTGGGCATTTCATGCGTGGATTTTCTAGGTAAACGGTTGTATCAGGGCAACCATCAAGCGAAAAGTACCCGTAACTATCCTCAAAGAGTTCGAAGCGGGCTGGGATAGAAGTAGTCTTTTGTGCCGCGTTAGATATTGCACGAACTATCCTTAGGAATCGTGTTTGGCAAGGAATCACCCTCACAGATCTTCGGGATAATTTCCATACATGGCTTTTTTTGTCCTCAGAGCGGATTAAGTGCTCACTTTCGACAAGGGATTGATAAATAAGATCAATATCAAACTCAGGGCGGACGGGTGGGAGAACACGCTTGACAAAATATTGAACGCTTCCCTTCCGGATTTCCCCTCGTAATTTTCTGAACATTTCCATCGTTTTTATGGTAGAGTCTTCTTCACGATTTAGCAAGTTTGCGTGGTTTTTCTCGAACATGGATTTATAAAATGCCGTTACCGGGGATTCTCTACTCCGAAGTGGTTTTGTGGGTACGCGCAATATTTGAAATCTTATTTCTTAGAAGTGCGGAAAGAGAAAGATACTTCAATAAGTGCAAATTCTTGGTGTCCTGGTTAAGTTATTCCGAGTAAAAGGAAGCAGATGAAGAAGTCCCCGACTTCGAACCAACACTAGAGTTAATCGATCGTGTGTCAAACAGCAAATATTCACGAAATTTACTATACCTAGGAAAAATACTGTATATATTGAGAGCGCAATGACGGTAGCGCGTTGTGTTTTTGTCGTAAAACAAGGCTGTCGTTGATGTCAAGAACCGAGCGAGAAAATCAAACCAAAGCTTTTGACTCCATTCTCAGGCTTTGACCATGTGACTTCTCACGTTTTCTTGTTTCGTCAATAGAAGCCTATCCAAGAATGGCGATTAGGAACCCATATGACTCTATTCAAGCTAATTCTGATGGTACTGGTTTGTTTTACCGATCACCGGGTTGGAAATTTTGAAAGTAAAATATTTGCTTTTACGAGCTTTTTTAACTTGTAGACGGCTAACATGCGCGTTGTTACAGACAGTGAAAGGTCAAGAATACCACATACAACTTTGTAAGATAGCAGAATTTCACATGAATAAAAGAATAATGACTGAAAAATCACTCGAAGTAGGAAGTATATTCCTTGTAATTTATCATAACGACCTTGTAAAACTTACAAATAGCGAATAGAAGAGATGACCTATGACACGACCTGTCACGTCGTGACGCGACACCATTTACTTATGGAACCATACAAAAAAATTGATTGCGTAAGCAGTGTAGTTTAGCGATAATTCTGCATAGGTGAGCTGTGACCTTCCTGAGGCTTTGGATGGCTACGTTGATGATCCTTCCGCTGAAATTGGCGTTAATCTGATTCTATCGATTCTGTTTATTCAAATTATTGCTTGTGCGCATTTCATTTATTACGTGACATTTAGCATTTTCCTATATTCTGGGACTGTGCCTCTTGTGTCCATCTGGATCTTCTTCCTCTGATCCGCGTCACAGTCGTAGTCAAAGAAGTTGTCAGGCTCATTAAAAGGTGATCTTAAGTGTAGGCTCTCGCTTCTGTGTTTCGGATAGTGTATATTATTGCGCATTTGTGGGCACGCCTTTAACAAGTGCATGCTTTAGCCGTGCCTATCTTCGCTAGGTCTAGTATTTCGTATCGATTCGCGTAGAAGATTAGTATCGGCTCTCCTTATTTTTATCAGTTTTATACTACAAAAATAAATTTTCTCGACGGCGTCATTGAGCCCGAACGTAAAGAGATGCAGTTGGGTAGCAATAGCATAGAGTTTATAAGCAACAGACACAAAAATGATTGAGTATTATATATGATACGAGGAGAAATGAGATGGTGAATCCCTACAACGATGAATGCAGAATAGACGAAGAAATGAAAACAACAAATAACAGATTACGAATAATTGTCAAAAAAACGTTTAGTTAATTCAAGTCGTATCAACTCTTTCTCTGCTTCTCTTTATGTACCGGTCCCCTTTTCAACTTCATTCACCGAATATAAGGGCCTAAGGCTTGGCTCCCTGTTTGAGAATTACCTCTCCAACATAGCTTTAGTTATTAACCTCGTAATTCTTCTGTTTTCGTCGATTCCTACCTCCTTATTTCTCGCCGTAGGTCGTGATCTGCTATTTTTGTAACTGCTCAGGCTACTGTTCCTCGACAATTTCGTGAGGACCTGATAGAAAGACATTTAGAGCGAGTTATACAGCACGCAATATTATTAGTATTTAACTTGCCCTCTTCGTTGGTCCTTCGTCCTCGTTCGAATCACATTCTGTGTAATGCTTTCCACAGATCTCAATATCATATGTTCGGACATTACCCTCATAATCTGCATTCATTGTTGTATCCCATCCGAGATCTGCCTTCTCTGCGAATGCAATCGAAAGTACTAATCTAATTAGTGTTTTGATAGCCTAAGAAATATATGTCATAAGCGAATACCGACAATGAGATGTAATAACTTACAGAACTGAAGTCTAAGGGCTCGCTGGCAATAATCATACTTCTACTGTATACCCACAGTCTCATCGATGTACCTTAACAGTTACTCCGAGAGCAAATCGTCGACAAGGGTCATGAGCTAAGGTAGCTTGAAGTCTTTTCAATACTTGTTGAATGTTCTGTAAATAGTAGATTAGTCTCGTGCGCTGTATGTGAAATTGAAACTCACATCGAATGCATCACGTTTGGAATCTTTAAAATGGAAACTAAATGCTGTATTGAATAAATGTTTTGCTTCTATTTCTTCTGGACAAATATCATTCGGATCTTGTAAGTAAATATATTCATCATGCGTAACGCTGTCGTCCTTCTTTGAGTACTTGTTTCGTGTACAGGTCGAAGGTACAAAGCGGGTTGGAATAATTCCGGGTAGACTAGGACTAGTTTCTTGTGCTACCCAAATTATTGTGGTGAATATATTAAGAAATAAGGATTTATATCCTTTAGCATCCACTGGTTTTTTTAAAATTCCGTTCCATGTATATCTTTTCGATCGCCCACGTTTTACTAGTGTTTTGTTCTCGATAAGGAGATTATATATACGATCTATGCTGAACTCCGATGGAATGGACGGTAAGACATATTTAAAGAAATAATTTGTAGTACCCATTCTAATATTTCCTTGAAGACCGTCAATTATTGTGCATTCATGTGGTGTTATATTGATTGACTTGGTGGTTGAATGATCATTAGTCCTTGTGCCCACGTTATTTTCCAAATCTGATCCTTGTTCAGGAGTGGTTTTGTATGTATGGATTGAGGTTGATGAATGAACTGAGCCCATTGAGGTCGGATTCTTCGTATTTTTCCTAGTATAACTTCCCTTCCTAGCTCTAGTTGGTATGTATGGAGTAGGTGAAGAAGATGGCTTTGTCCTGAACAAATCATTAATGATTAATTTTTCGATAAAGGTTAATATATTCACCTTACAGTGGAGTATAGAAATATCGCATTTTTTTTTTTCAAAATTGAAGATTTTCGTCAACCAGGCTTGTCAAGAGAGTTAAAATATGAGGAAGGAAGGCGATTAAGGCGGAGTCTGGAGTGCGACTGAGATGGTTGATGTTTTGTTGAGCCCTGTCGTGCAAATAGAAGAACAATTCGAAGAAATTACAAAGTATCAAAGTCAACTGTATAAGGTTATTTACAACGAAGTTTGGAAGCGGCATGCTCAAGAAAGGGATCTCATTCCAAAAAAGGCAGATTTTCTTTTTTTGAGAACGACGCGACTTCTCACAGTCTTTTTTCGCTCATGTAGTATTGGTTGAACTTTGAACTCATTATAACCTGAATGTTGAATTTGCGTCTTTTCAATAGTTTCAATATCTGGGTTTATTAGCAGCCCAACTACAATACTTTCCATCGGGGGGCTTTCTGTACAGTCATTGAGAAAATGCGGGAGTTAATAATTATAAAAATTAATGAGTTTAACCCTATTTAGACTCTAAGTATTATAATATTTATTCATTCGTAAATTATACTCAAAGCCTCAAGCCTATACTACCAGGAAGAATAGGTCCACGCGTTGATTCTAGTTAGAATATCCCACAAGGACGGAGGACATTAAGGGCCACCAATTAGGGTGGTGTATCAGATTACTTGCCAAATCCGTTTTGTAGTGCCCCCCACATATTTCACAATACTATACTTCCGTTTCATAACTTCGTACTCGGCACTTATTATTGAGTCCCAGCCAAGGCCGATCTTTTCTACAAATACAGAGAGACAACCAATTTGATGAGTATTTGGATTCTCTAGTGCTGAGACTTTCTCCAGTGAACATAATCTCTCATTTAGCAAAATAACGAATGTAAATTAATAATGGTGATGATGATAATGATAATCAGTGACTATAGCCCTTTTCTTAATCGGCAGACCACTTATAATCGAACTGTAATCAGGTATATCAACCAGGGAACTATTTGATTTTAGGCTACCATTATTAACACATGAAGACGCCACCGTGACTGCAAGAGTGTAATGGTGGATAATTCGTGTACCAACATATTCAGACCTTTGATCACACATGATCACGCGGAAAAAACGGATGTCATGAGATCAATTATGCGCGCCCTCACAAAGTATATTTATACTAATCAATGTCTTCCCAGGATCAACCTTCCCTGTCCTTGTGACTCTATGATATAAAGTAAAGCAACTTTCACGAGCTCATGTTTCGGTTACTTGAAATATTCTCTTATCTAGTCGGCTTTAGAGTATTTCTGTTCTCTAGTTATGGTGAACAGTGGTGGAAAAACGGTTTCGCAGACTGAAGCTCTGGCAGTCTCAAACAAATGGTCGAAGTATATGATAGATACATATCAGGAAAAACGAGTCCCGTTGCTGAGTACAGTCTCCGTAAAAGGAATAGAGGAACTTGCTAAGGAGAAAATGAAGGATCGAATGGGTAAGGAAGTTAAGAATTACTCAAAGAAAAATGTTTTCTAATGGAATTCTGGTCAGACGCATATCTTTATGTGTTCGGAAGTGCTGGGACAAACTCAACAGAAAGGTTCAATCGTGAAGCCTTTAGTGAATGGAGGATTGTACCTCGTATGCTACATGACGCTACTTTGCGCAACGTTGATGTATGCTATTTCAAGTCTCGGTGGTATATGTAGTCAGCGCAGTTAGTAATACTGAATCCACGCAGATAACAATTTTTGGAAAGAAGTACCCGAGTCCGTTGTTTATTGCTCCAATAGGCGTGCAAGGTATACTTCATCCAGAAGCGGAGCTTGCTAGTGCACGAGCAGCAGGGACCTTAGGTGTCCCATTCATCATGAGTAGCGCTTCTACTCGTTCTATTGAAGAAGTAGCCCAAGCTAATGGAGAAGGATCAGCAAGATGGTACCAACTTTACTGGCCACGTACTGAGGAGATAACAGAGTCCTTATTAAAGAGAGCGAAGGCGTCTGGATTTACTACCCTAGTTGTAACTCTTGATACAATGACTATAGGTTGGAGACCACATGACCTTGATACAACCTATCTTCCGTTCTCACACGCAACTGGTTGTGCTATTGGTCTTACGGACCCTGTATTTATGAAGCGAATGGGTGTTGAGGTCTGGCCCTCAGGAAAACATGTAGAGTTCCCATATGATCCTCAGACATTGGAGGAAAGAGCCAAACAAGGCGATGAAGAAATTAAGCTACGGAAGGTTCTTGGTCGTGCATGGCTAGCAGAAACCAATTCTGGTACCTATCGTACATGGGATGATTTAAAAATCTTAAAGAAGTACTGGGACGGACCTATAGTCTTAAAAGGTATCCAGAGCGTCGAAGTGAGTTCAGATGAATAGTGGAGATAAAATATTACTATAAAACCTATAAATTTGCTTTGCAGGATGCTGAAATTGCTGTGGATTGGGTAGACGGTATTGTTGTTTCAAACCATGGTATATTAAAACATGAAATACTACTATTCTGCAGCATGCTTAGAGTGACATTTAGGTGGCCGCCAGGTTGATGGAGGCATCGCTTCTCTGGATGCATTAAGTAGCATTGGACTATCAACGAAAATTTGTGCTGCACAAGCAGCCGGAAAATTTACTGTTTTATTTGATTCCGGCATCAGAACAGGTAGCGATATTATCAAGGCCCTTGCTCTTGGAGCGCAAGCGGTACTGCGTAAGTTTATCGTGTATATTGAGTCTATAGATCAAATCTAATATTTGAAAATGATCCAGTCGGCCGCCCGTTCATGTATGGTCTATGTCTAGCAGGAGAAGCAGGTGTCGCGGAGCAGGTGAAAGTGATTCTTTCGGACTTTGAAGTGACGCTTGGATTAAGCGGCTACAAAGACGTGGAAAGCATAGTTGGAAATAGGAGTTTACTGTCTCACAAGCTATCAATGAAACACAAAATGTAATAACATATAATGTATCAATGGATAATACAGTTCTGTGCTACTTCTCGGAATGACATAATGAGACTTTTAAATAGAATAGTGCTAGTACTTATTTTTAGCAGTTGTTGTCAATAGTGGCACGCCCCGCATTACTCCGTCTCACCGAAGTGTGTGGAATTTTGCCCGTTTAACCACGACCTCATCGACAACAACAGTCGCGTCAACGTCGTTTCTTAAAGCGTGGGGCACCGACGTTCGGCTTGTTTCAGATCGTTGACCGTGAATGCATCATGTACAGACCTTTCCGGCTGCCGGGCGGCTTCATACTATTCATTAGCTTTTTACTCACGACCTCTTTATCGACATTGGCAGAGCCAATTACATCTCTTGACCCATTTAGAGAGATTGCAAAATACGTGCATAAGGAACCAGAGCAACCGGTGTGTTGTTTGACACCTCTTACGTCGAGTGAACCCACAGAAGAGATACTTTCGTTTGAAGACTGGAAGGCAAAACAAGAATTACTATTGCATAATGAACAGGCGCAGGTAGACAACGCGAAAGCTTCTACAAGTCCAAATGCTGTCGGGGGTCATTCATCCACAGAGGCTCAGCAGGAGCCTCCTGACTCTGGAGGGATAAACGTCGAAGGCTCAATCCACTCATCTTCCTCCTTCATTTCGCCGGAGCCGCTTCAGCCAGCTCATTCTCGGGTCCCTCTAACAGATCGGTTCAACTACGCATCTCTGGATTGCTCTGCACGAGTATATCAAGCGCACAGATCGGCGCGCTCTCCAGCGGCAGTACTTTCTTCCAAGAAAGACAAGTACCTACTTAGTCCATGTCAGACCCCAGAAGAAAAGTTTCTAGTGATTGAGTTGTGTGACGATATCAGAATCGACACTGTTCAACTTGCAAACTTCGAATTCTTTAGCGGAGTCTTCAAGGATTTTAGTGTAAGTGTTGCAAGAACGTATCCCGAGAATCCTCGAGATTGGACACCCGCTGGGACGTATCGTGCAAAGAATGTTCGTGGTATACAGGTGCGCCCTTTCTTCAGAGGTTCCTTTAAAAAACATTGTCGAATTGATGATGTCTAGTCTTTTCATACTCCGGTTTCTCTACGTGACTTCTATCGCTATATACGCATTGACTTCCATTCATACTTTGGAAATGAATACTACTGCCCTATTTCCTTACTTCGTGTTTATGGTCTTACTCATCTCGAACAATGGAAATGGGAAGTTTGGGAGACGGAATACGAAGCTAGACAAGGAGAAAATGCAATACGTTCTATTTCATCTGGTCCCAATCAAATTGTCGACGATATCGTAAAGTTAAGCAAAGAAGCCACTGAAGAGGTAGACAATCATAACATCGGAAGTAATGTCTCATCGAAATTGGATAGCTCATTTACGGACTCGGTAATACCTGCGACAACCCTCTCAGAATCCTCCCCTACTAGCACCTCATCAACTAAAATTGGTTCGGCAGTATCATCCGACACTATAACTCCCCATATTTTAAGTTCCACAGCGGAAAATTTATCCTTACCTGAATCTGAACTTATGAAGGTTGATGACCCTACTATACATAATATCATATCCGCCTCTACTTTCGAACCGCTATCATCGAATACTGTTGAAATTGACGTTTCTATCAGTGAGCTCACACATGAAGTTTTAGACACAGCTAGTTCTGCAAATACGTTCATAACCCCAGATGTTACTGTGAAGGCTGGAGAAATGACACAAGTTTCGAGTTCCTCTGTACCAACGGTAATACCCCACGATTCGCGCGCAGTACCTGCTGGTGTAACTTCGGGAGAATCAATTTACCGAACAATAATGACTCGATTGAACCTTTTGGAGGGAAATTCAACTCTTTACCTGCGTTATGTAGAAGAGCAAACTCGAAGCATGCGTGATGCATTGAGAAGACTAGAAGAGGATCTTGGCCGTATTGAGGGGATCGTAAGTCCTTTGAATGTTGCACCATCTGGTAACCTTATTCACTATATAAAAGGGGAGGATTCAATCCCAACATCTCCAGAAAGCGCTTAATGACTGGGACAGGCAACGCAGACGCCTGGAACGAGAGCATAATGATCTACAAACACGACTAAACTATCTAACAGATGAAGTTATTCTCGAGAAACGCCTTGGGATTGCTCAGCTTTTTCTTTTGCTCACAGTCCTTGTATTTATGGCGTTGACACGTGGTTCAAGAGGAGACCCTATTATTGCGCCTAGAGCGGCAAGTCGACGCGATTCATTAAGGGAATGGGGAAAGCGACATTTATCAAGCTTCGGAAGTGGAGAATGGACTATGAAGGTGACAAAAAGAAGCCCTGCAGACGCACCTGCTGATTTCAAAAAAAAACCTTTATATTCTAGAATAGAGGACAAAGGTATAGTTACGATTTTACAATGGCATGTACACAACTAATACTTCAATTATAGAGAAAATGAGAGCTGCCGGTGAACGGTTTAAAGAAGGGAACACGCATTTTGCTCAAAGAACTCCGGAAAATGTTTCTGCTCCGCCAATTAAATATCGGACACCGTCAGAGATCCGGGCACCTCATCCTCGCCAAGCCGCCGTGTCGCATCGACCGAAGACACCAACTTCAGCGAGTCATACCGCACGATCTTCTGGACTTTTATTACACTCCGTTCCAGGACCATCGACTCCGGGGAGGCCAAAACTTCGTCGAACGAGCTCTCATAACTCACCTATCACTATATCTCATCCACAATCAATAAGCACTATCACCTCGATACCCGTCTCAGCGAAGAAGTGGGCAAAGAGCGCTCACCTACACGAAATGAGAAAGGGAGTAAAACATGCTCATAAACAAGCTTATACTTCATTAAGTTCTAAAGGAATTGAAGCCCAAAGTGATCATCGTAATTCAAGCCTGACCTGGGAAGGCCAAAAGAATGGATTGAAAATGGGGTCTGACACCGGTCTGATTTGGCCCGAAAACTCGGACGGCGCGCAAGGAAGGCGGAAAGATCAGGGCGAATATAAAGTAGATGATTCCTTTGAAGATAGGGATTCAAGCAGAAGGTTACCGCTTTCTGTGTCACCCTTGCAGAATCGCACTCGGTCTCGGGAGGGACGTGGAGCTCAACCCAAATTAAATACGCTGGGATCACCATGGCATGAACAATCGGGGAACAATCATGCAGGGAATCGAAATATTATTGACTTGGGTACTGAATCAGAGAGTTGGATTGATACGGACATAGAGGGATCAGTAGACGAACATAGTCCCCTTTAAACTCATTTTTGGAACTTTTAATCATCACGCCTATACTTTATAATTACCTGCACTCGGAATAGTATATTATTCTCGGCCTTGCAATTTGTTTATTGCTTCAATATGTAATGTAGTATCCAATCACATTATAAATCTAAAAATGGAATTAATTGAGAACACAAAGCGCTCACGTGATCTACGGAAGGTTCGAAGTTGAAGCTCAGTCCTGTCCGAGTCTATCTAGAGCTCAGTCAATCGCCAATTGTCCCCATCCTTGTTCTTTGATCATGACGACAAAGGCAACAACAGTAACAAACCTCACGAGGCAGTTATCCAACCTCGATCTTACCAACAAGGATAAGGCAGCATCAACGACCTCAAGTTCAAACATCAGACAACCCATACCCCATAAAAAAACGTCAAGCAATTCGTTAAAATTACCCTCTAAATTTGCTCCAACACGCGAGATAGCACATAGTAGCTCGTCATCTCACTTAAGTGGCGCTGTCAAGTTGACTGCCGCATCTTCGGGACACATACGTACGAATTCAACGGTTTCAAGGACTGGGCAGACGACTCGAATAAATTCTACTACAACGAATGCAAAATCTACACAACGCACACGTACTAACTCATCTGCAACAACAAGTTCAACACGCTCAGGCTCGCCCACGAGGTCTGCCGCTGCTAATGCTGCGCAGCTCCTTGACATTGGTCAGTATGATGGCGGTTTTGAACTTGAGAACGAGAAACGTGGATCTGCTGTCTTCGGAGAGGCGGCAGAACTACTTGCCTTAGACTCCAGTCGTGCAGCGTGAGACTCTAAAACTACCCTTTATCCTCCCATAAGATGTTGTATACTGAGTTTCGTTTTAGTTTTCGTCCAACACGGGACTGGAACCTAACTTCGTTTGAAATTGGACGCCCACTCGGAAAGGGGAAATTCGGACGTGTTTACATGGTCCGAACAAAATGTGAACCTCAATATATTTTAGCACTCAAATGTCTGTACAAGTCGGAGATTGTGGAGAGTAAGGTTGAGAAGCAAATCAGGCGTGAAATCGAGATACAACAAAATCTCAGACATCCTCACATCCTACGCTTGTATGGATACTTCCACGATGAGAAACGCATATTCTTGATGCTCGAATTTGCGGGGAAGGGTGAACTGTATAAGCAACTCAACAAATCAGGATCGTTTTCCGAGAAGCGGAGTTCGCGTTATATTGATCAAATGGCAGATGCCTTATCCTACTTACACTCTAAACATGTTATCCACCGTGACATCAAACCAGAGAATCTCCTACTAGGAATTAACGGAGAGCTTAAAATTGGAGACTTTGGTTGGAGTGTCCACGCACCCGGAAATCGGTTAGTAGTACTTTCTGGTTTCTGAAGGCTTCAGCTGATCAAACTCACTTATAGGAGGAAAACCCTTTGCGGAACTCTTGATTATTTGCCTCCGGAAATGGTACTTGGCAAGGAACACAACGAGAAAGTTGATTATTGGGCACTAGGAGTACTGACGTATGAATTCCTCTGTGGTGCCCCTCCATTCGAGGATTTAACTGGTTACAATGGTAAATATCAGCTTGACTTCTAATAAAATATATCTCTTATAAGAATGACTAGCTACATATAAGCGAATTGCGAAGGTGGACTTGAAAATCCCCCCTAAGGTCTCTGCACAAGCAAAGGATCTCATTCAGAAGGTTTGTTGTCTCCCTGTTGCTACCTCGTTCTGGGTTTTACTCACTTTTTTTTGGTAGCTTCTACAACTCGAACCTGCAAACCGATTGCCTTTGTCAGAGGTTTTGAAACATCCCTGGATTACTATGTATCGTAAACGAAGCACTGGATCAAT
Source organism: Pyrrhoderma noxium (assembly GCA_002287475.2). Classification (NCBI taxonomy): domain Eukaryota; kingdom Fungi; phylum Basidiomycota; class Agaricomycetes; order Hymenochaetales; family Hymenochaetaceae; genus Pyrrhoderma; species Pyrrhoderma noxium. Next base: position 678,695 of record CM008257.1, on the reverse strand, counting down.
ATCACCACCAAAATGATTGTGGATTAATCGTTATGATTACGACTTTTTTCTCTTGGATTTACTTACATGCTTCGCTGTATTTATATTGCTGTTTTTTCAGATTTTGTTATTATGTATCTCTCTGTTTATTACTATGAGGTAATTTTGACTATTTAAACTCAGAAAAATGTAATTAAATAGAGAGAATAACGGGCTCTTAACGGGTTTGAGAAAATTAAATTACAGATCGGATATGGTGTAACGGCTAACATTGCCGCCTCTCACGCGGCAGCTCGGGGTTCGATTCCCCGTATCCGAATTTTTGCTTCATACAAATCTTTTCACTTTTACTCTTGTTTGCACTTCACTTTATAATAAATAGACATTAAATACGATATGGAGGGGGGGCGGATACCTATGCTTTATTAGAAGGTGGTGGCGGATCTTCTACAGCTGTATTAACGGATGAAACATTTTCTATGGAATATATTTCCATCTGCGATACTATGTTGTTGAAGTTTGCTTCGAATTCCGAGTTTGTGAAGCCTTCGGTGTTCCCTGTGGTTTCGTGGCGGAAGTATAGAGATGTGTTGGTTGCGTCGGGTGGGGTAGGGTGAAAGAAGGAATCTTCTTCGTCTGTTGTAGGACCCATGATCATGTCTCGCTTGATGTTGATTGTGATGCGACTCATCATGGCAGCCTAGTAATTTGTTTGTTATGTGTTTATTAGTGATGTGGGGAATACATAAATCTAATAACACACGGAGAATTCACTTACTGTTAATCTGAAGTTAATTTTTTATGGTAGTGAGACCGATATCCAACGACAAGGGCGAGCAGAGTTAATAAACTTACAGTTCAGCCAATCTATAGAATTTGTGGTATAAGTAAAATAATATTTATCAATTAAGTGGGAATGCTCACTGTGCTGCAATATATTTGAGACCATCCTATTTAATCAAGTTTATACGTTTATAGTCAATCACAAAACATATAATGAGGGCTTTAAAAAAAATAACCAGGGCTTACCCGAGCGGAAGTAATCATCACAGTGAGGACGAAATTAGTCGACAAAATCACACTACAAAATACAAAATACAAATACCCAAAAGAACGTTGCGTCAGTCCATCTTTAACCTTTTACCTATAATCTTCCGTAAATATAACGAAAGCAACGAACGAACATGTAATAGAGAATCCCATCCCGAATAACATTGCGCACGATCTGACTGCTTACGTTGCTTCTAAAAGGTTCGCAGCGCCATAACGTAAGAGCAAGTATAACCGTGTTATAGAAGAGAGGGAGCCAGGCGGTAGATGATGCCCATTGTTGACTGTTAGATTAGAAGTATGCCGGTGATGAGGGGTCTGGAGTATGCCAAGAAAAAGGGATGTGTGTTTGGGGCTTACACTTCGGGTTTGAACATTAATGTGCATGCTTATGAAGTGAAAGTATGTCAGCACCGGGACGAGAAACTCTCGGGAATACTGTGGGCTGACCAAATACGCCTTTGTTATGCTTGACGGCTGTGTTAGTCAAGAGTAATCAGTCTCACATAGCAGTCGGAATGCTAAGAGAGAGAGGAAGCGGACCTTGAGAATGTACAAGAAACCACGAATATGCTACGATCTCGGTCAGAAGTACCAAAAGAGTGAAAATAACAAGAGGTGAATTAGGCCTGTCCGCGTATAGGGCTTTGATTCTGATGAATGCAATAATGAGTAGTTTCTTGATATGGTGGTGATATTGTAAATGACAAACCTCAGAAACATCATTATACCAGTAATAGAAAGTACAACTAAAGAACATGCGCCTTCGTACGGAACGAAGGTCTCGCATCTAGGTGGAATAAGTGTGGATAAATGAGGGTTTGATACTAATAAGGATCAGTAAACTAGTAACTAACGTCTATTAAAAAAATATTAATGAAACATTTTCGTGAGTTCAAGTAGAAATCCGGAAATAACATACTTTAACGTCCATTTTCGCAGAATATGCTATTCGATGTTAGACTTATTAATCATCCCTATTTTGTGATTAAGTATAATCAAGAACAGACTCACCATAGAGATTAACAATGAAACTTAAAGGAGTGAAGTAACGTATCTGCAAAGAATAAAATAGAATAACAAACAAATAAAGGGTATAAATAGCTTAATAAAGAAATATCATAAATACGGATATTTACTATATAAACTCACAATAAAGAATAGGTATATAACTTTTGATCCATCCAACCCAAAATAGGATATAAAATAAATAAACCATCAAACCACAAAAAAGCACCACACCACCTGATTCAAAATCAAGAAAAAAAAGGTACGAAAAAACGGAAACCATGCTTACGGGCGCTTTTCCGAGTAAACCATATAAATCGGATCTGGTAAGATTCAGTAAGATTCAAGAAAGAAAGAAAAAGTTAGTCTAGTCTATAACTGATAACTAATAATTAATAGCCAATTATACGAACGAACGAGAAATAAAGTTGATTTTCTTTTTTTTTTTTTTAGAATTTAGAGAAGGGGATTGGGGGGCAAAAAGAAACCGAAACTTACTTCGTCGGCAAATGTAAGAAAATGATCCCACACTAAAACTGTGAACCCGGCCGTTGCGACATACTAGAATTGAATTAAATTAACGAGAGTCGAGAAACGAGGGGCGACGGGGCGACGGGGCGAAAGATACTTTAGATGTCAGATACCGTCCATCCATCTGATTTTTCTCGGCAAAAAAGAAGGACTTACGATCGTTAATCGCCTAAGTTAGTTTTAGTGTAAAAAAACCCCCGAGTTAGCAATTGTGGCGGAGCAAGAAGAAGGGACGGAACAAGAGCAGAAGCGGGAGCAGTAGTAGTGGTGATAGTGGTGATAGTAGTAGTAGTGGTAGTAGCTAATTGGTATTGGTTGATAGTGGAAAGCAACCCCGAGGGGAGGTTGGGGAAGAAAAGTAAAAAGTAAAAAAGGTAACGACATACACATCCCGAACATCCTGCGGCACAGAGAGAGTATGAATCGCCTCAGTTACGTTCAAAGTTACATTTACACTCTCCGAGCTTAGAATCCCCCCTCCGCCACCGCCGACATCAGGAAAGGCGGTCAAGAGTCCAAGCATAGTCATTAGGTATAGGTATAGGTATATCCACGAGATTCGAACTCATATAAATCAACCGGGGAGAAAACGACGACAGCGGCTCAAAGGTAATAATAAAAAAGTTTATCAAATAAAAGAGTGCAATCTGTCAGATGCTCGTATCGCTCGGGATCCTTATCTGAACGGGGGACACATTCGAAATTGAGATTGAGATTGAAGAAGAAAAAAGGTAGAATTATAACCGAGGCCCCCCTCCAGATATACATATATTTATATACACTTTCAAGGGGGTACCCCTCTCCTCTCTTCGATTACGATTACGATTACGATTGAATCTCTACATACATACTAATTAATTCGGCGGAGGTATCCCATCCACCCAACCTCTTTCTCGGATTTGGGTGGACCCGGTTGGAACGCATCTAGGCCATAAGCGAAACAGAGTGTACACATACACACATGCTAGGACACTGTAAAACATAAAGGAAAAGGAAGGAACTAACTAACCACCCGCTCCGCGCCAGAAAGTCCGCCTTCTCTCATATTATGCATGCATAACACACGGATACAGATACTCTCCTTTCACTTCCGTAGTTATTAGGAAACGGGAGAAGCAACGACAGCACAGTGATCGGTTTCACCACAATGAAAAAAAAGAAGGGGGGGATCTAAACGTAACTCTGGATATTAAAGAAATTATTAAAGGAAGGAAATCCCCCAGAGCCCAGAGCCAGAGCCAGAGCAAGGGGGACTTCGGACTTCGATTATGGAAAAAAAAAAGAAAAGAAAAAGCAGTGTGCAACCGCAACCCGTTACTCAATTAGGCAATTGTCTAGACACAGACACAAGACACAAGACACAAGGATAAAGTCAGCCTTCTACTACTACTACTACTACTAAAAATTGCGCGCGGAAATAGTAAACTAAACTCATTTCGGGTTAAAAAAAAAAAAAAAAGCTACATAGTTAGAGTCTAATAAAGAAGGTTAAAGAGGAAGTTAAAATTAAGCAAAAACGAGCGGAACAGTATTGTGAAATGATAATACATAACATAAAAAAACTAGGGAAAATACTTTTAAAAAAAATCCATCAAGGCAACCACCGATATCAAAAATGACCCACATATCATACACACCATCACAGTTCTTGGGTATATTAGGCCAGGACCTGATAATTCAGATACAAATGTTACTACGTCTCTTCAAGGAGAAAAAGGGAGAATAAGTCTACTCACAGCTAACAGAACTATGCAAACAACAATCACAATAATGATCATCAAACACGCAGCTCTACGACCAGCTTTTCGCTGATAATCCGAAGCCGTCCGTAGCTCTTCAGCTGCCCCAGTGGTATCAACAGCAATCGAGGATATATTTGATTCAATATTATCTGAAACATCGTATTGAACATCAACGGGGTTATACTTAATGTGACATTATCAGGTAACTTACCAAGCATTCCTCCCTGCTCATTGACCAGAGTCCCTAGATCACGGAAAATCTCAGCTAGTTCATGTATACCACTCTCAATCTCCCGAATTTCGTCTTCCCGCTCATGTATTAATGATTCCTGATGCGCAAGTTCATGGGGGGATAGTTGTCTGTTTCAGGTATATCAACACTTTAGTTATTTTTCATATCATACCAAAGACGCTAAAGAGTAGTAATGGGAGCGGTGATACATACTGTTGCAAGACTAATGCCTGACGTTGTTCGGGTGAAGATCCAGGACGGAAATCGGACCTGAATTAGAGCAGCGGTAATTAATTAATAACTCCAGCACGATAGGGAAGCCTTCAGATAGTAGGAGAACCAACATACGAATTCGCATCTCCAGCATGGTGCTCCTCGTCAACCGCAATCTTGACGCCTTCAACAACCGTTCGCTGACGTTCAGCACTGACTTGTTGTGCACGCTGGAATGCTACGAGCGATAACTGGAAATCATGGGATGTCTTCTGCAGAGCAGTCTTCTGGTTCGGCTAAGACCGGGCGGGGATATGAGTATATGGTTTGGTTCTTAAAGAAAGAAAGAGAGATGATACGTACTAAAGCGAGTTGAAGGCCGGCAAGCTTCTTCAAATCCGCAGACCCACGCTTGGCCATATCCCGAGTCGTTTCCGTCAGATTATGTCTTTACCACCATACCACACCACACCACACGGATATCACATATCAGACACACAATACAATCCAACACAATCCAAACAAACACAATCCAAACAAAAAAAACCATATCCAAACCCAAATCAATAAACCCATCTACCCAAAAAATCGTACCCAAAAGAAAACACACTCACAACGCAGTCCTCACATTCCCCGTATCCCGGGCCGTTCCAAGTTGATCAACAAGTTTAAGTATCCCCTGTACATTCGCATTTATCTTGAACACCTGCAACGACAGCGATTGCTGAAGGCCTGCAAAGGCTGCTTCTTCGCGCGTTTGGGGCACGCCGACTATGCTGCCCGCTCCGCGCGGCGGCTGCGCAAGTCCAGTCTCGATGTCCTGAAAGCTCATTCTTTACCTTTCCACACACGCACGTTCAAGAACTTTCTCTTTTGAGGAGGTATTGCTGAGGTTGCGGTAGAGGTAAGGGAATGGACTATGCGTGTGTAATTCCCTGAGAGAAAGGTCTAAATGACGATATTAGCAAGTCCAGGTGTGTAGTAAGCGGGATAATGGTAGAAGAAAGTGACAAGGTGGTAGTCATGAGTCACTAAACGTGTCACAGTGGCGGGAAATCCGAATTAGGTAGGTAAATTAGGTAATGTTTCTTTTCTTTTGTACTAAAAATAGAACTTTTATACGGAGCTCGAAGTTTACTCCTTCCTTCCACACAAGTGGCTTTGATGTATAAAATAAAATAAAAAATGATATTATGCATCCAAGTCATATAGTCTCCGCTTATGAGATCAAGAGCTGAGCACGGTTACGTCTCACCATGAATTTTTCGTTGATTCACCTCTAGTCCGAGGCCTTTGTAAGGGCGTTAATGCCTAGATCCTGGGCCCTTTTCTTTGTGATACACGATCAGACGGAGATGATGGTGGCACTACATCCGTCGATGGGCTGGGAGCCAATAGTAAGAGCTCACTTTGTTCCTGTTTTAGATAGAGACCCTCGTTTTTTTTTAGATCTTTCATTCGAGTAGAAAATATTTAGACTTCTTAAGATCCATGTGTGTTATGACTAACGAGGCGTGTCAGGAGGAGAATTCACGGTCCGTTGCGTGGAAGCTACACGGAGTAATTGGGGCGCAGAGTGTATTGTTGAAATGGAGTAGAAGAACTAAGACGTTAACACGTTATCTTATATCTTTATATAGTTCGGCCATATCTAATAGCGGACTCGTGAACACCTATGCGGCATATACCGCAAGTATCATACTCCAGCGTCCTAAACTAGCATAACCTAAACAAATGTACAAATACAAACCACAAAAAGAGTGTTTGGTTGACAGGGAAGCACCCCCCCCCCCACCCGCATCACATTATTCATTCTTGCGTGTACAAACCTCTCCCTTCTCTCTCACTTTAAGAAGTTGACTTCCTGTGTTGGGGCTCGTCTTCTTATCTGGGAGAGATTCAAGATCTATAAACGGACCTGTAGCGGAACGGAGTCTAAAGGCGTGGATAGATGGCCCTGAGAGGGTGTGGGGGGGGGGGTATTCATCAACGGGAGTACCCATACCTTGGATCATACATACGAATCGTCTGATGGTATTTGCCCTAGAAGTGAGTAATTCACAGCGGATCTTATCAGCCCTCGTATCACTCGAAATTAACGAACCCGCCTCAAAAACTAAATATCCGAGGTCGAGTCGAGATTGTGCGGAGGAACAAGTATTATTATATTTTATTATCATCACAAATACCCCTTGGCTTGGCTATATTGATTGATAGAGTTTTATTTAGAGTATTAAGCTTAAATGCTATATTATATATTATTATACGCATTATGCATTATGCTTATATATATATATATATCGTATAAATCAAATAGGAAATGAATCGGCCAAATTAACAAGTATGAAAAAACTTTAATTATCATTTTATCAAAATCCATTCATCCATCTACATCGCACTTTCTAAAATTAAAAATCGTGGTTTTAGTTTTAGATTTAGTTTTGATCCCTTATGATGCGTGATACTAATTTAGCATATGCACATCAAATATCAAACAGGACAGGAGGAACAAAACCCCGAATATCTCGATGTGGGAGGACTAAGGTAAGGGGATCAAAGAAAAAAGAGAAAATTGCTTCTTTAACTCTAGCTCTACAAGGTAAGCTCCCTTGACGGGGGGCGGGGGACGAGTCACAAACGCAACTCAATTGGTCCGAGCTCGTGATTGCTGATGCTGGAGTGTAATCTTCATTGTGGTCGGGGTCGGGACATGGCAAATGCGAACCTAATTTGGAAGTAAACAATAGTAAATAAGTAGACAAGGCGACAGGGCAACAACATATTTGTCGCTCCGATCATTAGGATTATTGTCATTTTTATTTTTTTGTCTGGTGAAATGCAACATGTACGCATATACTCACTGATAATACCACCAACCAACGATTATCGGTCGCATAATATAAGATAGAGAAGGGAACGAAGGGTATAATACTTTCATAACCTTTTTCAGAATACAAATTGTTTAACGTATTATATACTACATCGGGACTACAACGACATAACAAGAGGAATAACAACAGCTAAGACGAAGGAGAATAAGGGACAATATGACACCTTTAGAGACAAAAATGATAATATGCGGTTTGTGGTGGTCGATGGAGGGGCCCCGGGAATGTTCAGATCACAGTAAGAATGTGCATATACATAGAAAAAGAAGAGTTAGTATGCTGCGAATTGTTGTGTTACAGAGATTTAAGACAATGGGAAAATATCATAAAGACAAGCAACGGAACAGACAATCACAATGGAATGAAGGCCGAAGAATTAAACAATTACTTTTCTGTGAAATAGATAAGAATAAGGATAAAAGGCGGAGAACCGGGATATCAAAAGAAGATAAGAAAAGGTTGCCACTGTGGTTAAAGTACCACAAGGAATCAACCCTGACCAAGGTCACATACAATGGGTTAACAGAACGCGGATGGACCGAGCAGAAAAAACGTTCTTCAAGAACAAGATTTTTCGACGGAAACGGACGAAGGGCAAAAATGCGTAAAACCGAGCCTGAGTCTAAAACTGAATGTGGAGTCGAGATCGGCAATAAAGACAGGGATCAAAAGAAGAAAGTAATATGAAGACGATCCGAAGATATGAAAAAAAAAAGAGCGGCAACAAGGTAGTATATGAGAACATCCATATGAACAAAATACAAAATGAGAATAACGTTATGAAGTTCTTGATAACGAGAGAAATAAAGAGAATGAAAAAAAATTTTGGTCCCTATGCATACCAGCTAATGTGTGGGGAAGGGAAGAAACAAGATAAACTTACCCGAGGAGGCCGCGTCCGCCCCAGCCTTTTCGCGGTGTGAGAGTAAGCGTGAGCGCGGATTGTTGTTGTGTTGGCGACGAAGACTCCGAGTCCGAGCCTAAAAGCGAACCTGAACCTGAAACTTGACCCGAAACCGGGTCCGATTCGGATGGCGCGTCAGAATTTGAGGTTGAATGCAAATCTGAGTTTGCGGGAGAGGCACGACGACGGAGGACTTTGACAGTGAGGGTACGCTTTATTTTGTGGTTTTTGGTTCGGTTTGAAATTTAGTTCCGAGGCACGTGAGATGGACAAGGTGGGAACGGGTGAGAAGGAGGGAAATAGCGAAAACAAAGGGAATACCCCGAAATTAATTTACAAAAAAATTGGGTTAGTTGCAAGGGGACGACGTACGTCTTCATATTCAGCCGCTAGAGCTGCCAGAGGTGCTAGGTTAGTATCAGGGGAAAGGGATGAAGAGGTGATGATTCCGAAGGAAAGCAAAAGGTCTTCCCGACGGAGACCCTTGGAAGGGGGTGAGTATATGCGTCGGTCAAATGTGACGGGAGAGTGAATAAAAACGCTTACAGCAGAGTCCGCTGGACTGCCTGGGGCGACACCGTCAACCCGGGCAAACGGTTGGAGTCTTAGTTGGGGTTCTTGTTGTTGTTGATGTCGTTGTTGTTGCTGTTGTTCCGTCCGATCGCGATTGTTATTGTTGATCTCTTTGGCATTAGATGAATGGAAATTGGCAAGTTCGACGGCGAGCTGATCGATGACTTGTTTAAGATCATTTCTGAGTCTGATAATCTTGACCCGAGTGGTTCGTACGGTCACGATATCAATATCCGCCCTTGGGAAACCACCCGAGTCCAATAAAGGGGTATTCATGTCAGCATTGTGAGAGGAGAGAATCCCGAGGTTGAGAGCGAGTTCGGATTCTATTTGAGCCTTCTGAGTGGACAAGGCGGATAACCGGAGCTGAGGAGAAGATGGCGACGGGGAGTGTGACTCAGGTGACGACGAGGACGGAGGAGGACTGAGTGGATGACGACCTCCGGGCATGGTGCTGTTGTCGGAAGAAGAGGAGGACTGAGTGTGAGAAAATGCGAGTGGGTTGACTGGCCTGCCTTGCCTTGCCTTGCTCTTCACATCTGCCCTTGAGAAGGAAGAAAGGGAGGGCGAGCTTACCTAATATAGCCGAGGCTCCGATGTTCCGTCCCCACGGTCAGTTGCCTTCTCGCCCCCCGTTTCGTTTCGATTTCCCTTTCCTCGCTCACCGCCTTTTCCTTCAATCCACTCCTCAAACCCTCCAGCAAAGACGAACGCAGCACCACCCCAGTCCAATCCTCGCTGACTCCGCCCACCCACCCAGCGAAAAACACCTCCTGCGCTTTCCGGACGGCAAACAAGCACACGACCCGAACCCAAGTCACATAACACACACCCGGGGAAACGACAGCCTCGGCGACAATCGTCTTTCCCCCTCACCTCGCCCCCTCTCTCACTCCTCCTCCCCCGCCCATCTCGTCTCGTCATCTTTTTCTACTTCTTCCGTCCACAATGCCCTCCCCTACTCCCTCCTCTTCTCAGCCTCACAATGCTCTCCATCACCACCAACGCCGGCAATCCTTCTCAAAAATATCTCCGCAAAAATCATACACTATCATGGTAGCCGGCGCGGCAAAGGGAAAGACGTCCCTTCTCCGTCTCTTCCTCGACACAGCTGATATCCCTCCTATACACCCTCCTCACTCAACTCCTCCTCACCCATCTTCTCCGTCCCACGACACCCTAGTCACGACCACATCCAGTAATACGTTCAGCACCGATCTCAACAACGCGTCAAATTCGACGACCACAACCAAGGCTTGGACAGGAGCGATGAGAGCCGCTCTACTCCGCGCCCGCGACGCGGCAAAGTTTGTCAAATCTGCAAATGCCAACTATCGGAGAAGAACGAGCAGTATAAGTTCGTGCTCTCTCGAGGTTTATTCGCCTTTTCCGACAACCACACCACCGCCTCCGGTCTCTCAACCTACTCTTTCCGAACAACAATCCGCTTCTAGTCCACGTTCTCAAACACCAATTCAGATTGACCAACCCACAGCCACTTCTTCCTCGATTTCGGCATCCACTCCCAAGCCTCCTCTCCTCACAACAACGAGACATTCTTCTGGGTCTGATCTTTCCATTCAACTTAATCCCACTGAAAACGACAACAACAATATTAATAATAATAGTACTAGTAAGAATGCTGTGTCCTCCTCTCCTTCTCTGGTGGCTCAAGCTAATACTACCGTGACTCTGACTCCGTCCCCGTCATCGGCTACTGATACATCCGCTTCACGTATTAATACACCTAATGCTACCGCGCAAACAACATTACTAGGCTTAGAAGATCTTTCAAATCAAGACCATGTCATTGTTAAGGATGCTGAGGAAGTGGCCCGTGTACCTGATGCTACACAAACATCTATTTCTGTTGGGGACGGAGATAAAACGACGAAAGAAGTAGAAGAGAGGAGTGTGAGTGAAGCTCGATCTACGCATGTGGAGAGAGAAAGGGTATTACTCAATTTAGTGGATACACCTACCTTGGACCTATCGTCTGGGAGGGCATTTGAGGAGAGCATTTCCCCTCTGTTAGGTTTCGTAGAAGAAAAGTTTGTAGAAAGCCTTAAGGACGTGGGTGCTACTTTTCTTATATTTTTTTCTCGGTTATGGTGTATCTGACTGGCTGATAATAGGAAGAGAAGGCGCAAAGTGGAGATCATCATGTTCATCTGTACGTCCCTCAATGGCAACAATTTATTTTCATTGGTTCATTTGTATATATCACTGAAACTTTATTTTGAACCCGCCCCCACCGCATGCTATATACTACAGATGTTTATATCTCCTAGACCCCGATACGATCGTTCCACCCACATCACCATTATCACCTACGTTGTCGCCTCAATATTCTCATCTTGGGCCCGGCCCTTCATACTCGGCACTAGAAGAAGGATTTAACTTATCAGTACCAGGGTCACCTACTTTATCACTAAGATCAGAAGATTTGTATGGGGAAGGTGAAGGTGTGGACGAGGATGTCAACATGGGTCCGAACACGCGTTTAGACACGGAAGTGGACACGAGCACAGGAACAGGAGGGAAGGGAAAAGGTAAGGAAAGGTGGTGTGATGCTGCCATGACCACAGCAACGAATGCGAAGAGAAGAACAAGTTCGGAAGAAGAAGAAGGACGGAGGGAGTGGGCGAGAACGCACGGAGAAGGACAGGAAGGGCTACCAGATGAAGAAGGCTATTGGACCAACGAGTTGGACCACCGGGTCCGGGACGATCGAGATGGACAGGGCCGACGGGATCAGGACGGACAGAAAGACCGGGATTGGGACCGAGATCGTGTGAAAGATCGAGATGATGGAGATCGCACTTCGGGTCTGAGTACTGGAAGCGGAGTGGAAGGTCCGGTATTGGATTCAATGCCTACATCTACATCCGGGAGGATGAGTATTACTGAAGTTGCTTCTGATGCTACTGGACCCGGTGAAACCGCTGGTAATACCGCTGCTGCTGATACTCCGAGGTCGGGATCGGGATTGGTGCAGGAAGCTAGTGGAAGGGAGGAGGGCGAAGATCACGGAGATGAGAGTTGCCCGTGCTCTGTCAACGTTAACGACATTGTTAGCGCTAAGGAAAGCACGCAGGACCTAGACACGGGTGCGGAAACGGAGTTGAACTCCGGTTCGGGTGAGGAATTTGCATTTTCTATATCGAGTTCTAGCACTAAAATCAGGTAAAGATCACACGTCACAATTAAGGTCACAGTCACAAACGCGATCACGGGAGACTTCACGAACGCCAAAGGGGGAGGAAGAAAAGAATCTTGGACAATCCTCTCAGGTTGTTGATAGTCTGAATTCTAATATAAATATAGATTCGGAATCTACACCACCAACTGTGAAACCTCAACCCAAGTCTCAACCTCGAAATCAAAGGAGACCCAGACCAAGAGCCCACCTCCCGGCATTGGAAATAGCGGCCATTCAAGCGTTAAGTGCCCGGACAAATGTGCTACCTGTGATTGCTCGCGCGGATATTCTCGGAGTGAAGAGATTAAAAGAGGTGAAGGACGTCATTAGGAGAGATTTAGCCAGCGCTGGAATTGGGTTCGGAATTTTTGATGGTTTTGATGGGGGTGAATCTGGTGATGAGATCATTGAGGGTGCGGATATGGTGGCAGAGGAGAAAACGCAGCACGGAAAGAAATCTGAGGAATTGATGGAGGAAGTGAAGATGGAAGTTATTGAGGATGTTTCTTCTGTCGCTGCCCCTGGGGGTAGTGATGTGATAAGAGATGTTGAGATGGAGGATAACGGCAATACTACACAAGTCAATACTCCCCTCCCACCTCAACCGGTTGAGAACCTGGATAATACGAAGGTTGTAAGGTTAAAGGTTCCGTGTCTACCCCACGCAGTAATGTCTCCAGATGCTTATTCTTACGACGATGAGGAAGACGAGCTTGAGAGAAAGGAAGAAAGTGTATTAGGAGAATGGCTCCGTGTACTTGATGACGCTCTCGTTCTTGCTGCTTCTGCTGGTGAGAGTAAACAAGAGAGCAAGAAAGAGCTCGGAGAAGTGAGGAAAGGGCTGAAGGGATGGATGAGGAGGATTGATGAGGATGGGGAGAAGTTGGTTGAGAGATATTTGCCTAGACTGACTACAGACCGGTCTACCCTTGTCTCTACCAATGGAGAAAAAGAGGCGACGGAGGCGAAGTTTGTGAAGAAATTTAGGTGGGGGGTCGTCGATATCAGCAACCCTGACCATTGCGATTTCAATCCGTTGAAGAGGGCGGTGTTCTATCATATGGAGGTTTGTTTTGTTAATAATATATCATTTTAGTGGTGTGATGCTGACCTTTATGTTATTCCTTCCTTCACAAATGACGAAACATTTCTTCTGCAGACCCTGAGAACATATACACGTGATTATCTATTAGAAAAATACCGTGTAGATGTTGCACACCATCAAGCGCAGGCCCAAGTTCAAGCACGTATGCTTGCCGATGCTGAGGAAAATCAGCTTCACGATATTCATCACCAGCATCATCAACATGTGCCAACCCTATATGAAGAATATGCACCTCATGTTCAGCGTGGGTCAGAAATGGGGTTAGGATTGGAGATTGCAGAGCCTTCAGAACTGAGTGGTGTTGGTAACCGACCTTTGACTATGGGCGGCGGCATGGAAGTCGATAATGACAGTATGGAACACGTGTACGTCAGAGAGGGATCCCGTCATCGACTTGGTGGGAGCAGCAGAAGAGAGGATTCCGTTGTTGACGGCGCTGTTATTGAGGCCGGGGTAAGGACTGGTGTGGAGAGACCAGGTTCGTCGACTTCTGTCGGGGACGAGTATCCTCACTACCATTTAAATCAGCCTAGACATGGTTCTCAGCTGTTAGAGAGTGAACAGGACCACGGGGGTGAGCGTGAGATCGGCCGGGACGGATCAGGATCAATTGGAGGACGTCCAATTTTGGCCGATCCCGAAGCCCGAACTCGGGGAGGGAGAAATGCTAGAGAGGGCAGTGTACATCATAACCACACTCATACAGTCTTGGTCCCAGGCTCGCCTTCTTCACGATCCTATCTTGCGCCCCCCATTACTACTGCTGCAGAAAGTCCGGCATCCGGGACGAGTACTCTATCTATACAAAAAGCAGGGTCGTCAGGAATGACTGGTTTATCTCCTCTGCTGAACGATACTCCTGCACGCCCCCCTAGTCTTGGTATTAGAGCCCGCCCTAGTTCTAGTCAAATAGGAGAGATGACGTCTGGACTTGGGCACAGAGTCGGTCCTGATTCTTTGTTAAGGCCTATGGATGGCGATACTATGGAAAGAGGTATTTCTTCAACTACTGCCTCTACCCCTGCGACTATTTCCCCTATTAATAGCAACCGTGGTCACGGTCATGGAAGTCACCATCATCCCGAACGCGAACGGAATTTGGATATGGAGGTGGATGCAGCTAGACGATCTTCGTCAATGTCTGGTTCTAGGCCTGTGTCTGCTGGTATTTCGGCTTCTCCCCATAATGCGCGGGGTTATGCGCATGCTGGACTTTATCCTCATTCGTCTGCTCCTATTACCGCGGAAGTCGTTCATCCTTATCCCCACAATTCCGTCACCTCACCTGCTGCTGCCTCTACGTCTTCTCTACCTCATTCTTATTCTCACTCCCTTAATGAGTCGTTGCACGCACCAGTGCATTCGCGTCCCAGGTCCGCTGAGCATGGTCATCCTGGCCGTGCCCCTGTTGTGGGAGATCTAGTTGAAGAAAACGAGTATGCTCATCGTCATCGGTTAGAACAACAACAACAACGTCTGCAATATCGTGAGGAGTACGACCGTCAGAGGCATGCTCAATCACACCTTGCTCCTCCTCTCCCACCAACTTCGAGGAGAACGGTTAGGGAGGACGTTTATGAGTATAGAGACGGGGAGTTGCCTATCACTAATGGACCTGAAGGGGATGTGAGAAAATCTCGAATGGGGTCAAGGTCGGGTGGAGGATATGAAAATGGATATGATAATGTCCGGGTTGTTCCTGGTGCTCCGTCGTTAATTGCACAGGATGAGCGTGAGTGGAGGGTTAGGTCTAGGGCTCGGGTGGATGTGGAAGAAGAGGAGGAAGAGGAAGAAGATATTGAGAGGAGAGGGAGAAGAGGGTTTGAGAGGTATGATAGGGCTGGGGTTGTACGAGGCGAGAGAATGGATATAAGTATGGAGAGGAGACAGTTTGATAGGGAGAGAATGGAGAGCGTGCAAGGGTCGAGGACACTAGATGCTCTAAGTGCTTCTGCTGTGCAAATTTCAGAACGAGAACGGGAATGGGAAAGGGAAAGGGAGAGAGAAAGGGAGAGGCAGCGTGAACAGAGGATTTGGGAGAGGGAAAGGGAGAGGGAGTACGTGAACGGGAGACCTGCTAATCATGGGCATGGACATTCACCTAGCCAGCCTCATCAGCAACAGCAGCCGTTACCTCCCTCTTTTTCGAAACGCCCCCGCTCTCCCGTATCACCATATGCTGATGCTTCGGGGTCCTACAATCCAAATGTCCCTCATCCCCATCAACAGCAAGGTCTCCATCGTTCGGATTCCAACTCATCCCCTGGTCGACGGCGTCGTCGTAATTCAAAGACCGACGAAGAAGTCAGCAACCTTGTCCTACAGCGGTTACGCCCGTATATGGACCATGAGTCGACTAGTGAATATGCTTTCCCGAATACGACACTACCAATTTTACCACTCCCCCCATTGGGAAGTTCTTATCCCGCGTCTGGTGCTGCAGCTAGTTCTTCGGGTGGTGCCGACGCTCCTGTATCTGCGCGACCTGGTACGGGTGAGCGGGAGAGGATATACGAATCTTATCGTCAAGCTGTTGAACGAGAAAGGAGGGGAGAGGCGTATCCGTTAGATGCGAGGAAACGCGACTATGAGAAGGGAAAGGAGAGGGAAGAGTATTATAATGAGCGGGGATATGAGTACCGTGATCCTATCCAGGAGCGTGAGAGAGAAAGGGAAGGGGAGAGGGAGAGGGAGAGAGGTGCGGCTTTGATGATGATGATGAGGGAAGGAGGCAATGTGGAGAGGGGGAAGAGGGAGTTTAATGGTGTTGGAGGTGGGGAATATGATCGGGAACGAGAACGTACCCGGGATGGATATGACGAACGGATTAGAGAGAGGGAGAGGTATGCATTCGAGCATGGAGATGGTGTTCGCGAAAGGGGTAGAGATATGGATGTGGATATGAGGAGACCGGGGGCTGGGCATACTCTTAATGGTGGCAGAGAGGATGGCCGAGGTGAGAGGAATGTTTATGGGGGGCTGTCCATTCCGGGTCGGGAATATGATGATAGGGAGAGACAAAGGCCTTCGGGGCCCCCTCCTGGGTCGTCTATGGGTGTCACTGCTCCACCATCTTCAGCATCTGTATCCTCATCCTCTGCGATGTTGTCTTCAAGTACGGGAAATCCTGCTATAGCACAAGGGAACATGGTTATTCCTATATCTCCTCGTAGATCGGGAGGAGTTAATTATTCTAACCAATCAAGCTTGCAACCGTCGCCGTATAGCGGTGTAGGTGCTGGATATGCGTCTTCGTCTTCAAACTCTTCGGCCCCACCTCCTATATCTGTTACGCACTTGCCTTCACACGGCCATCCTTCAGGACTTGGGATCCGCCCACCGATGCAACAGCATCAACAAGGGATTCCAATGACACCCGCTTCGGCCAATGGAATGGGAAGGATGTTAACTTCACCTACTCCTGTTACTGCTAGTAGCAGTACTAGTGGTAATGCTCTACCAATCAGCGCTGGATCCGGGATGCAGATACCTACCCCTGGGTCGATTTTGCCATCTAGTTCTACTGGGTTGGACGGGAAAGCTGGAGGAAGAGGACGCGCACCGACAAGGTCCGGGATGCATCACATGCAGCATCGACATCATGGTTCAGGCTTCGGTCTGATTCCGGAGGCGGAAATAGGTAGCGAGGATATTGACTTTGAGCGTGAGAGGGTTGCGGGAGGGACGAGAGGGGCGAGAGGGGAGGGGTATGATACGCGTAGTCGGGA
Organism: Pyrrhoderma noxium; assembly: GCA_002287475.2. Classification (NCBI taxonomy): domain Eukaryota; kingdom Fungi; phylum Basidiomycota; class Agaricomycetes; order Hymenochaetales; family Hymenochaetaceae; genus Pyrrhoderma; species Pyrrhoderma noxium. The sequence continues at coordinate 661,540 of CM008257.1, read as the reverse complement.
GAGGGAGAGATGGGAAGCTGAGAGACGGGGGGATGTAGGAAGAGGAGGGGGCGAGAGGTATGCGGATGGTGTGATGTTCGGTGGGAGGTTGCCTCTACCTCCTTCTGCGAATGCTGCTCAGTCAATGATTAATCTTGGGACACCGCCTGAGGAAGAGCATGCGGACGTTCTAAGGCCAAAGAACAAGAAAATCAACGTAGCGTGTTGTTTCTGTCGATGTAAGTCTTATTTTTGGTACTTTTTTCTTTCATATTCATTCATTGACTTTTTCTTTCTCCAGCTCGCAAACTCAAGTGTGATGGTGGTAAACCTTCATGTAGTCAGTGCTTGAAGCGAGCACATACGTGCGATTACAAGGCACCACGCAGGCGTGGTGGACCTGCACGAGGTTCAGCGAATATCGAGTCACAGAATAGTGCGATTGCTCCAAACATTCCGGGAGGTACGGTATCTACATCAAACGCGAGCCCAGTAGAATCATCCGGTCCAATCAAAGCTGGTGTAAAGAGAGCAGAGCCTGACCCAGATGAAGATGCCGACGTAGATGCTGGAGTGGATTATGAGGATTCTGGAGAGGAACCTATCAGAGCTAGTCAACAACAGCAGCAACAACAACAACATGCTAATCATCCCCCATTACCTACTCAACGACATCTCCCAATTAGGCAACATCAGACTTCTGAGGAAGGTATGAACGGATTCGGTCCTGGGCGGTATGTGCAACCCCTTCCAACTGCTATACCTCCTCCTCCGTCCGCAAAAACTCGTTCATCTGGAATGAAAATCGAAGGTCCTGGCGGCACTCTTGACAGTAAAGCTGGTGCCGTGCCAATGTCCCGCAGGAACTCTCACATTGATTCACTTATTGAAGAAACGCTGCAATCCCCACGACCTGTTCCTAGGGAACGCGATAGGGAGAGAGAGCAAGAACAGCGGATCTATGTGAATGAAAACGATATGAATGGGGGTGGGTCTCAGCCCGTGGCCGTTTATCCCGGACGTAGTCAGCAGCAGCCTCAACAGCAACTTAGGACGTCCTCGTTTTCTGGTGTCGCTGGATCACCGCCTAATAGTGCTGGGCCTGATACGCCTGGTGCTTCCGCTACAGTACCTCAAGCTGGGCCTAGTAATGGGGACGTATCTGCATCTGCTCCAGCTACGGAGTCGGTCTCTGCTGGGGGACGAAGACGGCCTCCTGCCGCTAGAGGTCCAAGGATGAGTTCGAACTATGGACCAAAAGTTGTTGCCTGCAATTTCTGTCGTGGTATGTTCAATTGTCTTAATTCTGTCGTAATATTATGGAATTGACTAATCTTGAAATAAAATAATAGCACGAAAGACGAAGTGTGATGGTGCAAAGCCATCTTGTCAGAGCTGTGTGCGGAGAACGTTGCCCTGCAGCTACGCCCCCGATGGACCGCCAGGAACAGGACGAGGGAGGCGTAGTAATGCAGCTGCTACCACTACAAACGCTGCCAATAACAGAACCACGGCGAATGGTAATGGAGTTGCCAATAGAGCCAATAATAATAATACGCCTCCAGCTGGGGTTTCTCCTCCTAACGGTAGTCAGCATCAACCTCAGGTTCAGCCACAGCTTACAGTCGAGCCTCCTACTCAGCAACAGCAGTTCGTAGGTTCTGATCCAAATGCCGCTGCTCCCGGTCCTGTAGATCAGTCTCAAGGAATGTACGGATCCGATGGGACAAATAAGTCTGGAAGCGGTAGTCCTCCTGGGAGTGGGTCTCGCGGTACTAGAGGAGCGAAGAGAAGCTTGCCTCCTACTGCTTCTGGGAATGTGAATGATACTGCTAGAGGTCGCAATGGGAAGCGCGTTAGAGTTGATAAAGACGAGAGAGATAGAGAGGAGGAAGAGCAAACTCCCGCGAGGCTTGTTGATGTTCGTGCGGGGGCATAATATAATGTCTTGTGTCAAACTCTAGGTTTACTACTTTTTTTTTTTCTTTCCTCGTTACGTTATGACGATAATTTTTCTTTCTTTCTTATCAAGTGTAGATTTTTTTTTCTCTCTTCTCCTGGTGCATTCTAATATTTCCTCTATCTTTTCTTCTCTCATAAAGCAAGAAGAATTCTCCTCTCTGTGTTTCTTTTTTATTTCTTGGTTACAAAGTTTCTACCCCCGCAATACAGTATTGTCTAGATTAACGAACGAGAATTTCATATCTCACTTTATTTTATTCCATCTCTCCTCTTTCTTGTTTCTTTCTACTTTTCTTCTTCTCATTTCTTCTCATTTCCTACTTTACGAAATATGTACTGTCTATTGTCGCGTTCTCAGTTTGTTTCCGCTATACAAGGCTTTCTTCCCGTTTCTTTCTTTCTTTCTTTCTTTCTTTCATACTATACCGAGCACCTTATAAATCTCATCATCAATGATAGTTTTGTTTCTTCATGTTTCTTTCCTTTACTTTATCATCTTTTTTTCAGTGGTCGTCATTTATCATGTTATGATCATGAATTATCCGTCTCTGTTTGTTTGTTTGTTTGTCTGTGTATCTTCATCGGTCCCCTTTTTTTTATTACCTTTTACTTTCTAATGATGACATTGTCTCTTGACTCGACTATATTCCTGTGCTAGTTATACCACGGTCAATAATGCTATTATCACAATCCTATTGCTATCTATCATCTTATCTCCTATTCCTGTGCTGAAAATGTATATCCGTTGGCTCAGTGATTAGTTACAGTCCCGATCTATTATTACGCTTTTCATAAGATAAATGCATGCCGCATTCTTTATTCTTTATTTTTTCGTTTTTGTTTCACGGTAACAACGAAGCTCTTTTTGTGTGTCTATTTGTCTGTCTCCCCTGGATCCCTGAATTTATAAGAAACCGTCCGTCCTCACATAAGCCCGATAGTTCTTATTATTTTTTTTCATTGTTATTAGTAAGGGTGGCCCTAATTGACTGGTTTCAGGACAACGGATATAATGCTATTGCTAGATTACCACCGCGACGACGGGATGATGAAATTCGCTCTGAAGGCATTTATGGTATGGTATGGAATAGAGTCGGTCGTCCGTGTTTGTTTTAGTTTTTATATTCAGGTCGGTACACACATCTCCGTTCTTCGTTCTGTTTTATTTTTATTTTTTGTCCATTCAAGTTTGTTGGCAGGGGTAAGGAATGAAAACTAACAAGCCTTCTTCTATTCCTTTAAGTAATGTGTTGTGTTGTGTTGTGTAGTTGTCGCTTTGTCGTCCTTGTTTATATAAACAAAAATCAAAAAACAAGAATGATAAAATCAAAAACTGGGACATCGCTATATATGATATGACATGCCTCTATGCCGAGATGAGTAGGATTGGGGATCCGGGTAGACTGCGAGATGGAAGAAGAGAGGGCTATGGGACTTATCCCGCTTTCGGAGATCAGGATCGGAGGGCTCGTGAGAAAACACTAGTTGGGGGAGGGAAGGGTGAATAGGGTAGGATTACTGCCACTGCCACTGCCACACTTATCCGCTTTTTCCGAATGCAGCGTAAAAATGTGAGCGCTTTTTGGACCGGAGAAAGAGGAGATAAAAAGAAGAGTATGAAATGATGAATTTGATACACTTTTTGTATTTTCACTTCTTGGAGAGAGAGGCTTCCGAGGACCTAAGTATGTGTGCGTTTGAGGGGATTCTTGTCAGCGTTTTATGAACCACACTCAGCTCGGAGCCCGGAGCCGAGGGGGTGAGTATATATATACATATACATACATACACATGCGCATATACATATACACGTACAAATAAACTAGTTTTTTTTCGTGTGTGGTAAATATATATCATATTACTATCAACATGCATATTAGTACGAGTACAACGTACTTTTTTCATTTCCCGATGTATATTCCGGGGTACACACATGTTGGAGAAGCAGTGTCAAGAGCAGTGCACATGCATCTATCAATCATTTCATTCATTCCCAATTTTTCTCCCTTTACTTCCGCTCAGCCCCTCTTCCCTTCAGAGCTTCTTTTCTTCCTTACCTCCACCCCCGATCTTCCTATCATTAGACGGCGGCAGAAGCACAACCACGAAAGCCGCTGACGACCCGCGATCCATTCTCTTATTTTCCCATAGGGCATCAGAGAAGGAAGGGGGCGGTTATCAGTCAAATAAATTGAACTAATTTTTTTTTTTTCATGGGGATCAGCAAGGGTGTGTGAGAAGAAAGAGAAGGAGGGCTGGAGGGTAACTACGGTCATAAATAAAAATATTTTTGCGGCGCAAAAAAACTCAATGGGCAATGCAATGCAACGTGCGGAACAAGAATTTTATTTCCAAAACGTTTGACAAGGTATCAGGTGTTTATTTGGGATATAGATAGGGATAGGGATAGGGATAGGGACCTTACTGGATCGTCGAATCAAGTATTGTTCCGAAGATGTGTGAGATGATTGTATTTATAGTTTAGACCCAGTGAATAAAACTCAGCCCTTCTCCCCCTCCCTCCGTCTGTTGTTACCTTCTGAGGGCTTCCTTCCGAGACGGCCGTGGGTTTATGGGAAGGGAGAAGATCCATACGTCGGTAAAGTGAGCCAGGAATCCGTGCTCACTTACGTGAGAAGATCACAAAACGACTTCTGCATATATGCACTTGCTGAATCGCGGTACACCGGCAGTAACAATCGAGTACGCTAACGAGAACAAACCCCAGGGAGGATGTATATGTGAGAGAAAGAGGGAGGGGGGGAAAGTGACGGGAATAAAGGAGTTTGGGATTGGGTTGGTTTGTGAATATTCCGAGCTACGTACCCGGACTTCCGATCGGTTTCATCAAGAAAAAAACAAACTCAGACGTGATTCGATTGAAATAGGCCCCCCAAGCTTACGAAGAAACTCCTTGAAAGAGGAACCGGATAACCCAATATTGCATTGCATTCTGGTACCTCATTCTGGTTAGACACGGTATCATTTTTTTTTTGATATTCGGAGCTCAAGGCGATGTAGCAACGAGGCCTGAACGTGATATAAAATGTAGAGAAGAAATGGCTATATGGATTAGCAAGAGAGGGGTTGAAATTCCTTGTAAGAAAAAAAGGAATAGGTGAAAAGACTCCGATATACGGAAAGATTGCGGCGCCTTCGGGATGTTGTCTGTTGCGGAGGTGCGTCACCATTCAAGCTTCTCCCAAAGATTTTGGTGATAGGAGTAAACGCGGTAATTTATTGATGTGGGGATATGCGGGCCCGGAATGTAATCACTCCGACCGGAGGGCAAAGCGAAAAGAAAGGTGAAATTACGGTTATCCATTAGTCAATTCATTGATCGGAGGAAGAAAGAATTTTATTTGGTTATTTGGTTGGAAGAATAAGACCTAGTGATTGACGACGGTTCGAAGCTATTGATCATTGTGCTTGGATGAAACTATTGATGTTTAAAGGGTACTAAATCCCTGGTAACAATGATTCAATGATTAACATGGGCAAATCAAGAGTGTAGTACCCCCGGACTACTACAATCAATTACGTAATACTGAGTTACCCACTTGACTGAGTAATGGTTATGCTTGTTTGTACACATGGCGTTTGTGAATACGACATATAACCATTCAGTAACCAAAAATATCATGAGACGAGGGCTATCCCAAACGTGTGTTGAGCGGAAATTTAGAAATTAGGTTTTAACACTCCAAAGATCTGAATGTTATTATTTACCAGAATTTAATAGCGATACCCCGAATTATTATTTATATCGAATTACATATTGTATTATGCCAGGATACAATTCGGTGATCTTGATCGCTGTGGGGCCAGGAGCTTGTCTTGAGTCCGTTTAACACCACCGAGATTATAAAAACCTCTTTCCGTCGATGAAGGGTGATCAGGAGTGGCTATATGGGAATAACACAATCTCTCCTTAATTATTCTAGTACCTTAAAAATAAGATAACATTTATCGGTATAGTAGTGCTAATCTGTTGAAATAACTGTACCAACCCCTTATGGGGTGTATTCGAGTAGTATTCAGAGCGAAAGGTACATGACACTCCCAGATTAATATCGTCGAATACCCGTCGGAATGAAGTCAGGGGGATGTATAATTATAACGTCCATTCTTCGTGCGAATAGCTTTCATTTAAGTTTCTGAGATTTTTAATACATTTACAACTTTGGTTATATCAAAAGAAGAGTACCCGCGACCCCGATCAAGTTAAACAAGTGCGAGAATTATTTAGAGAAGCTGATGGGCAAGACGTTATATAGATAGGAGCCGCGCCCTCACAGAAGTCCGCGGAGAGCCACGAGATAAGTAAGCCCAGGATATTAAAGCAAGCATAGTCATAAACATCTTGACTATACCGATCCAGTATGTATCACCCGAAAAGCCTACTGTGGGAATAGAAATGCTAACGTCATCATATATCGTAGAAGTGAGTTGATTCATATGGGTATACTCTTCTTCGGCTTATACTACTAAGAGAAGATAGCAGGGTAAGTGATGCACTCTTAAGGCATCTATAATTTGGAGGAAAATTCTCTGAGACAATCATGTTTTCAAGCCACCTTGTGAGGTCAGTCAGTCACCAAAATAGTCAATTCTTTCCACGGAGGTGGCTGTGTGATTTACATAACTTAATCGGGTGCCCATACATCATTACCTTGGATCCGCCCGATCATTGGTTAACACTTGCACACATGATTCTCCAGTTTCTTAGTTCAACACTTCATTTACAACGTCCAAAGAAAAGATGTTATCGAAGCAAGCTGTTACTAGGAGTATCTCTTATAGGAGAATAAGCTGGACTAAACGTTCAATTCCTGGCCGTAGACATTTCCGTACTGGTGCAGATGTCCTTCCTTCTCTCATTTCACGCACATCTCCCGATTTTGTGGAAAAGAAAGTTGCACTAGATGAAGCCGTATCAGATTTAGAGGAGAAGCTAGCTCGTGTGCGCCTTGGTGGTGGCTCCAGAGCAGCTGAAAGGATGAAAGCAAAGAAGAAATTACTACCTCGTGAACGGTAAGTCCCTGGCGGCAGCACTGGATTGAATCATGCATAATGAGTACGTGTATACAGGTTAGCACACCTACTAGACCCTGGATCTCCCTTCTTGGAACTCTCAGCTCTGGCCGCACATGAAGCCTATGGGGATGACTTTATTCCTGGAGCTGGTATGATCACGGGTATTGGTAAAGTAGCTGGCCGGGAATGTATGGTAGTAGTCAATGACCCGACAGTAAAAGGTGGATCCTATTATCCGTTAACTGTAAGTTATCATGCTATTCTGCACTCATAGACTCTGATTGTCCTCTTTCTAGGTCAAGAAGCATCTCCGCGCACAAGAGATTGCCCGGGAGCATCGATTACCTTGTGTTTATCTTGGTGAGTAATTTGGTATTTCTACTTCATAGCTACCACGTATATTTATTTCGTTTTATTTAATAGTTGAATCAGGAGGCGCTGCTTTACCACACCAGGCTAATGTAATTTCCTTACTTTAACACATATCTGACGAATCATAACAATATCGCATCTCGTCGCTTTCCTAGGTATTTCCAGATAAAGATCACTTTGGGAGGATATTCTACAATATGGTACTTATTACTTACCTTAAATATTGAAGCAGAGGATAATATTTTAATATAGGCACAAATGTCAGCACTAAGAATACCTCAAATATCAGTGGTTCATGGAATTAGTGTTGCTGGTGGTGCTTATGTACCAGCTATGTCGGACCAAACAATTATTGTTCGTAAACAAGGTCATATTTTCTTAGCTGGCCCACCTCTAGTAAGGGCAGCCACTGGGGAGGAAGTTGATGACGAAACTCTTGGGGAGGGGATATGCATTCAAGAGAAAGCGGTGTTGTTGACTATCTTGTAAGTAGCGACGAGGAAGCTATACAGCGGGCGAGAGAATGTATAGGAGACTTAGGGGACGATCCAATATACTCAGAGGTATGAAAAAGCAGCTCCGTAACACTGTCATCAACCTAGCTAAGTAGCTATTAGAAAGAGTCAAAGATTGACCCGCCTCTTTATCCTGCCCATGAGCTACATGGGATCGTAGGGACAGACGTCAGGCAGGCATTTGATATGCGGGAGGTTATTGCACGTATTGTAGATGGGTCTCGTTTTCGGGAGTTCAAGAAAGAATACGGTCCAACAATTGTGACTGGTTTTTCTCGTATTCACGGTTCCCCTGTGGGTATCATTGCGAATAACGGCATCTTATTCTCTCCATCGGCACTCAAAGCAACCCATTTTATCGAGTTATGCTCCCAACGAGGGATACCTTTAGTGTTCCTTGTTAATGTCACAGGTAGGCTTATTTGAGTACTTGGGGAGTTTCTTCTCAATTATTAATCATTTGTCGCAGGATACATGGTTGGTTCTAAGGCAGAACGTGGGGGAATTGCCAAAGATGGGGCGAAAATGGTGAGAGCTGTGGCTTGTGCGGATGTGCCAAAATATACTGTTGTTATTGGGGGAAGTTTTGGGGCTGGGAATTATGGTTTGTGTTATTTATCTCTAGTCTTAAATAAAACTAAGATTTACATTACAACTAAATTTAGGAATGTGTGGTCGTGCAGTACGTTTTTTATCACTCTACACAATGAACCTAATTATTTATTGTCACATTTAGTACTCTCCTCGCTTCTTGTGGATGTGGCCAAACGCGAAGGTATCTGTCATGGGTTCACAGCAACTATCACAAGTAATGACTACAGTATCCAAGTGATTCCTTTTAATATTAGTTTTATCTTCATCAACTAAACACAATCATTCTCTAGGGATCCGGCTCAGCACTCTGCCCTTGCATCACAGATCGAATCGCAATCGACAGCATACTATTCCACTGCACGCCTATGGGATGATGGAATTATCCGTCCTGTAGATACCCGGGATACTCTTGGACTCGCATTGAACCTTTCTCGCAGAAAAGACATTTCTAACAGACACAGGAATACGGAAAGTACAACGTGGGATGGGGAAGGAAGAGGATTTGGGGTGTTTAGGATGTGAAGATGTAATGTATCATAAATTAATTAAACATTTCGTACCAAGAATATACAGAAATTACAAATTCATCGGGACAAAGTAAAAACAATTTAGTTTCGTGGTGTAAAGGACGTAGGTAATTTAATGTGCTATCACGGTGCATAACAAAATATGATGGATAAAGACTATTATTACAATTCATGTGTGTGTATACAAAGGAGTAACAGATAATTGTGTCCTACCCACGCCGAGTAGCTTTTATCTGTTTCTTTTTATCTACTTTTTTTATCTTCGTTTTTCTCTTTTCTCGTGCTTCTTCTTTCACTGCTTTTTTTCTCGCCTTCTTCTCTTCACGATCTTCATGTCTATGCCCCCTCGGCTTTCGATCTGCAAGACCCTCAGCTTCGCCTTCGCCTTCGCCTTCCTCGTTGTCATCCTCATCTTCTGACTCACTATCCTCATCGTTAGACTGGTCAAAGTCCGTATTGCTCAAGGACCTTTCGCTGGAAGCCACAGCAGTCTTCTCGTCGTCAAAGGATACTTGTTTTAATCTTTCCCCGGTGTTATCTACACCCTTATTTTCTTCTGCCTTTTCCTGTCGTCTCTGAGTATCTGTTGCTGGAAAAACGGATTGCTGTTGCGGGTGTACAAGACCAATACTATCAGCATAAATAAGTTGACCACCTTCTCCTCTAGTCAAAACATCGACGTCACGTTCTGGGTCTATAACCTCGTTCAAATTTCGTGGTATATATGACTGCTTGAAAACAGCATCTTCATGAGCTCGTTTCTCCTCTACATCCTCTTCATCCAGATCGCTTTCTTTGTTTGTATCTGCCCTCTTTGAGAGCCAAAGATCAAGGACTCTTCCTTCTGCCTCATTCAAAGCGTCTAGGTCGTCGTTCTCCAATTTCAGAGCGATCCCGGAATCTGCGAGTAAAGACTCTTTTTCACGGGTGACGTAATCGAATGACCGACGTAGGCCGAGCGTATAAACTCCACGTCGAGAGAAAAACTCTTCTATATTGTCAAGATCTTTCCGTAAAAAGTCAAATGCATGAGGGTGGTCGTGTTCCACAGATTGAGATACATCAATAATATGAAGAGCGTTTTCGTGATAGAGAATATTGTATTCGGACAAATCGGCATGTACCAAACGACAGGTGTGAAAGAGTCGTCTGGTAGTTAACAACAGACTTCGATAAAGACGAGTGAAATCAGACTCCGAGATTTCAGCATCTTTCAGCCGAGGGGAGGCCCTAAGAAGTCATGTTCAATCAATAAACGGCCGAATGTGGGTGATATATTACTCACCATCCTTCTGAATTACCAAGGAAATTCATGACGAGCACGTTCTCTCTGACTTCTATGGGTTCTGGAGAGGGGATACCAGCAGCCACCAGCCTCTTTAGGTTACGCATCTCCTTTTCTGCCCACATGCGCACCATTTTACGTGGGTTGTGGCGTGAGTAGCCTCGACGAAAACGATGTTCTCCTGAGACATATCTGTCCCGATCTTTGAAAACTAAAATTGAAGTCTTATAGATCTTCAAGGCAAGGTGTTTGCCTTCGGGAGATACAGCATGATATACATTCGCCTATTTAGAGTGTTTAAAAATTGATCTGAGAAGGGTGAGACTAAATCAATACATACCTCTTTACCAGTGCTCACGCACCCATTAATCTCTTGAATAAGTCCACGACCTATCATTTTATACAAGATTAAGCGTGTACGAGGATCAAGAACTTGCTCGTTTGTAGCTCTGTCCGCTTTATCTTTCATATTAGCATGTGCACTTGGTCCCTTCCGGTTAACACTAGCACCCATTCCCATTCGGTAGGGTTCATCAATGTTCTTGAGACGGGAAGCATATTTAGCAAATGCAGCAAGTTGGTCAGTGGTACGTTTATTTTGATGGTTAGGATCCTCTGAGGCGATGGCGCTCGTCGACAGAGCAGTCTTTCTTTGGGGTCGATTAACAGCTGGTAGTGGCGCAACAACTGAGGTATTTTTTGAAGTTGCTTGTTGCGTTCCTTCGGCTACTCCAGATCTGACTGCTATATGCTGTCTTAGACGGTTATACTGCTTAGTGAAATCTGTTAAATTTACTTAGGAAGAGAAAACAATTTTCAGCTTTATTACTTACCACGTTCTGTTACATCCCAATCTTCATCGTCAACCCTATTATCTTCGAAGTCTTCCTCATACAGTTCATCCTCGTCTTCGTCAACAAAACCATCGCCTTCAGGTTCGCTCCATTCCAATAGTTCCGGATCATCTATGAATGTTCCATTCGCCCTTGGATCTACTCGGATGATAACAGGAGGAACCGTATTTGACTGAGTGCTATCCTCTGGGGCGTCCTCAAATTGACCATCTTCGATATCATCCCGAGACATCATCAAAAACAAGATGAAATTCCTTAGAAGGTACTGTAAGTTTAGACCTATATCCTGCTAGAACATAAAATATTTGGGTTGCACTGTTCCGTATGAAAAGGCTGAGCTGAGGATTTGGTAGGTCAAATTTCAATTCAAATAAATCTATTGATGCATATAATCAGGTGTAGATCGACTTACTGGATTAGGATCATATTACATAATAATCACGGAATTTGGAACGTTGGAGACACAAAAAACAAAAACATTAATTTTGGGTGGGGTTTGAATCCTGTAAGGGACCCATTCATACGGTATTCTTAATTGATATCGTCGCTGGGACCCCTTTTCTGAAGTAGGAATTCCATTGCTCTCATCTCATACAACGGTCGCCAAGGATTGGGACTAGTGTCCTATTCACCCCTTGGTACTCAATCTAATGTAGATCCCATTTTTCCTTCTTGCATATCTTAGTACATTTCCATATTTGTGTTAGATAATAAAAACACCAGATCCCTGATGAGATAGCCTATAAAATTTATTCCTGGACTCGGATACGCTTACAAGAATTATGAAAGAAGGCAGAACTTGAATAACCCTTTCCAAGCTGAAAACATATGCACTGTAACTTCGGCCCAATTCTTCACCCGCGAGTGTGGCCGACATTTTAGTAAAGCAACGGCCCAACTCCTCCTTTTAGATTAGGAATGTACTACCAGTGTTAGCTAGTATATATCCAATGCTCCATGATGTCACTATATAGAATAATTTACTAGGAGGATAAAAACACCGACTATTTAGCATCCCATTAGTGATGGGTCCCGAAAGTAGTAGCATCAGGAATTATAGTAAGCGAAATAGCATCTCCATTCGCATCTAATTTATCTTCGGGAGCGTTTATCCTCTACATTCTTAGTCTTAGTCGTTTCCTTTCTTCTCTTCTCCTGTTTCTCAATGTCTACGGCAAGAACATCTGTATTACTTTCTGTCACTACATATGTTACTGGTCTTAGGCTGAATTTAGATAAATATTTTTTAAAGGCGATGGACATGTAAGTTATTAATATACTTCTTTCTTTATGTTGGTATCACAATCACTACCCTTGTAGTATATTAGATACTTTGACACGTTTTCTCGGAGGTAATTCAACCTCAAGGATTTTATAATATGTGTCCGAGTCAAGACATCAAGTCTCGGAAGGATGTGTGTCAAAAGGTGGAAGCAGATCCTGACCTTATTCCCTACTGTACAAACTGAACAACGTCTTCCGTATTGTGGAATGGATTAAGGGCAAACACCTTTAGTCATACTTGAAGAAATGCGAGCTTTTCGCACATCGTATACGAGGGCTTGGCGTTTGTGTAACAATTAGATATAGAGTAGTGCTTTTTAATCAATTTTATAAGGATATTTAGAATTTAATTTCGCATCCCGCAAAATGCCGTTCTCTCCTTTGAGGTCCTCATTCTTCACTAAAATAAGCGTGTTAGAAATAGTCGATATTATAGATTATATTTATTTGATGTTTCAGATTAATACAACCGCTGCATAGGAAACATAACCATTAGCAGTCTCCTACATTATAATTTATTTATAAAATTTAAAGAGAAAAATTAGAGCATATCCCGCGGTGTCCCTTCATATACCTCAAACTTAATAGTATTTTAGAGAAAAATAACTTTTTCAGAGAAGATACCGGATCACACCAGGCTCGAACCAAAAGTAAGGAATTCTCGATTAGCACCCTAAAAAGAATAGGCCATCAGAAACGTATTCCGGGTCATCGGCCGACATCGAATGGGCAACCCACTCCCTTATCTGGGAAGGTGGTCCGCAGAACGTTACACGAGGCACGCGCCTTTGAAGTAAGATGAATGTCTCAGATCAGTCAAATGGAGCATGTGAGCTGCGTTTAATTGCCGTTAGCCCGGCGTTTGGTGGTGTTTCTTGCATTACAAAATGACGTTCAGTGTTCCTCGAAGCAGTGCTTAAATTTTACTCGTAAAAAAAAGAGGAGGGAAAAAAAATAAACTGTTTTCAGAATAGAGATTAGGAGATTCCAAGCCGAGACGGGAGACTGTCAGAGCAAGAGATTAAAAAAAGGTATCAGTCTAGATGAGAATTTGGAAGGGTAGTCGATATCAAAATTAAACGTGGATCGTCGTGTTACGTTAGGTCGACGAAGAATGGTTGTATAAAGGCCGCGAAGGATTTGACTTTGCGGAGGAGAAGTCTTAGAAAGGACGAGAAGAGGAAAAGGGGTTACTCGAGGAGGAAGTTGTGACCCAAGAAAATGGTGGGCGGCGGAGGTCCGAGTATCAATCTCATGTCCATTTTCGGAGGCCGTTCAATCCATACCGACGCCCCGCTCTCAGTCAACCAGCTGCTGGAAAAACACAAGACCGAAGGTGATGATGATGATCTTAACAAAGCTCCCTAGTCATTGATGTTTTTTTTGTGTGTGTATTCACTATAAGGACGTGCTAAATTCAACTCTTTATCGATTTTGATCTAATTTCGATGAGGCGGCTGGCTGTTCACCACGAGGGGTTTCACTTGCCAGCCAATGTCTGCTCGACGGAAGCAAACCTTATGAGCGGGTTGTCTACAACAGTCCCGCGCATCCGAAATCGCTGTGACAGGAGGTACTTGTCAGCCTCGGCCGTACACCCCTCGATCGCCTTTTCCCTCCTTTTTTCCCTTTTGCTCTATCTGGCTCCCTCTTCTGGTCAGAGGTCCTTTGTTGCGTGAGCGTCCGCCCACCCCAAGTGGCCCGGTCGCCGCGCGCCCGCAACCAACTCCTGTCTTTTTTTTCTCCCGATTTTTAACACCCCCTTCGTCCCCCTTTTCCTCCCTTATTTTTTGCATCTACATCCGTCTCAAGTGAGCGAAGCTTCCGCTCTCTCATCTCCCACCATCTACAAAGTCTCGACAAGAACATATTCTGTTCTACTCATCTTTCAGAGGGGAATCGATGAGCGGGCAGAGCAAACGAGATGAACCTCAACATGAGGTGTCTCAGAGCCATATCGATCGTCAAACGCAGTCGCAAATCAGAACACTTCCTGCATCTCTAGCCCGCCTTATGAATGAGAGCTCTACTCCATCACAGACAGAAGATGGTCGGTTTTCTAGGTCTATAGCTTACAGTCATCATCTGACTTCTCTAGTTATACCACCTATATCGTCTTCGGCTGGTTCGGGAAGCGCAAGAAATACAGATATTGATCGACGTAGAGGTTTTACTTCTTCAAGGCAGGATGTTCCTTCGCCTGGTGATCCAGTTTCGCCATCAATTTCTGCTACCTCAGAAGATATAGAATTCGATAGGAATGTTTCTGCCATGGACCCTAGATCATATAACCCAACAATAACATCTTGTTCGGACCTAAGAGACCCCAGCTATCCTCAGCGTCACCAGTCTCAACGATCTCTTTCTTCTACTACGCAAGGAACACACACAAATATCCCCTCTCGGCCACGTAGCGCAGCAGATAATGCCTACCTTTCAGATCTCTCTACAGCATCAGTTACTTCAAGTGCACGTGGCGCTCCTCCTCCCTCTCAAGCGAGCGTTAGAACAAGCACGAGTCTTTCTTCTGAATCATCAAGTGCACGAATTACCAGCTGGCAACGAGAACAAAGTGAAGAATTTCCAACCTCACTAGTTGGCCCCGGTGTTGGTTTGCGTAGAGATGACATCAGCAATCAGTATGCCCCAAGCCAGCAGGAAGTCGAGTACGAAATGCATAGTGGGCGTCGAACTCATTTTCCTGTTTCAACGATGAGAGGAGGTTCAGCTGGGAGCCGTTCATATCAGTATCCATATACTTCCACGACCCCGGGTTACTCGAGTAGGCAAGGCAGGTTTGGGGCGATAGAGGATAGAGAAGCGTCTTGGAGTGGAAGTGAACCAGATTACGATTCTGAGGTTTCAGCACCACAGGGTCGGGGAAGGGGCCGAACCCACCATGGATCGCTTTCTTACCGTGGAGAGATTTCGAGCTCTGAAGTAATCTCTACTTCAACCTCGCCTTTACCTAGCGAACGAAGTACATCGGCGCACTCATCTATCCGCGACGTTAGTTATGCATCATCCTCGTCTTCCATCCAGCCAGGACAACGATACGGTTATCGTTATTCAGATCAACCTACCCAAAGTTCAAGCCACAGTTCGTTGAAACATATTATGTTATTTTTTTTCTATTTATACACTGACCAAACGACTTCTTTTAGCTTTAACCGAGCGCTTCGTTGATCCGGCCAGACAAATGGCGGGCTCGGGATTGTCGCCTGTCAGGACTTCGGAATCGCCAACCGGCACTGCTTCTCATTATTATTGTACGTCAAACATTAATTGGAGGTTTAGCAAGAAATTGGTTTTGAAGTTGTTTATCTCATCTTATTGCATATGTAGCTTCTGGTGAAGCGCATTTACATAGCACTAGTGCGCGCAGAATAGCTCGTCTACCGGGCTCCTCACAAACATACACTAGCACAGCTGATGATTCATACGCACCTCCGCGGCGGGGCTCGCCTTACACGTCCCTCTCACGGTATGCTACATATGGGTATTCTGGTACGTAGGAAAAAAATAGTGGCAAGAGCTTCAGTTTCTTAGCATTTTGCTCTTTTTTTTCATCCCTTCTGTAGTCCACCGTCCAGAATTTGTGGATGAATTTCCACATATGCGGAGATCGCTGCATAATAGCCCGACATCTCCTCCGCCAATATCACCAATTGACCAACAACCTCAAAGGAGTTTTACATATCCAACAGATAGAGAGGAACGGATCCCTATCCATGAACGTATATCAAATTCTGAGTACAGCACATTAGGGGAAAATCAGTCTCACAGGTCAGGATATGGCACTTCAATGAGTGCTCAAGACACAATGGCCGGATCTTCCGGTTGGACTCAGCGCCGTACCCAACTTGAGCCAGCCTACATTCCAGCGAGATACCCATCCCACCCATCCCAACATCAACACCTAGTTGAGATAACAGATAATCCAAGAATTATCACACAATTGCCTTCAGATTCACACATAGAAGATGTTGGCAAATCGTCGGTCCTTCCAGTTACAGAAGACGATAGACGAACTATCAACACCGCGGGAAATCTATCAGTACAGTACCCATATCCACCAGAAGCACCCACTTTTTCATCAATAAGTGTACAGGTTGTGCAAGTGGATACCCCATCTTCATCTAAACGTGCAAAAACGTTGAGTACAGATGCCCCTCAGACCGAAGAAGACGTTACAGCAAACAAAGGAAAAAGGAGAGGTTCTACAAGAGGGAGGGGCAGGGGGAAGAAGGTTCTTGGACCTCCAACTACGACTGTACCCGCAGTTAGGCCAGCCCAATTACCATCGGAATCCCCAGTTTACTGGGGACGAGAACAACGCATCACTAATAAAGTAGATTATCCAAGACCGGGAAGTTCAACTTCACTTGAACAAACTGACAGTGTGGGACAAAATATTACATCTGGTCCTTCTCGCCCCCGTAATGTCGCAAAAAAGGTTTCGAAAAGTGATTTGGGCAGGAATCTCGAGGAACATCAGGAAAATGAAAACGGTTCACCCGAACCTCCAAGTCACTTACATCCTTCCTTCGTTCTCGGCCCTGCCTCCACAGAATTCCCAGAACTAAGGCGCACTCCTAGAATAAAAGTCGATGTTGCCTGTTATCATTGTCGAAGTATGTTGCTCTCCTTTTGATTATTTCTCATCAGGGTCTGATTGAAAAACTGACACGTTGGTAAATTTTACCCCTACAGGGCGTAAAATGAAATGTGATGGACAACGTCCGAGTTGCAGCAATTGCTTGAGACATGTCTATGAATGCGGCTATATGAGCCATGTTCGGCGTCGGGGACCTGGCAAGAATAAAAAGAAAGGGCAAACTAATGAATCTCCCCGACCTAAGAAAACGAATAAGTCAATTGAAGGCGGGGAGAAAAAGACAAGAGGTAGAGGTAAAAATAAAAATACACATTCAGCAAAAGAGAAAGAGGATGATAGTTCAGACCAGCAGGGTGAACACATGGTTCGTAGAATGTCATCAGTATCTTTAACGACGAGTATGCCTTTGGGGGTGCCGGATACCTCGTTTTCATTTACCCCCATGCCTGATTCATTATCTTCATTACCTCTATCTTCCATACCTTTGACTTTGCCTTCCGAGGTTACGGAAGCATCTGGTCAACATGCGTTTTCATTTGGTCCATCGGGTCCAGCTGTGCTTGATACCCCTGAAAGTGGTGCTAGTGGCGAACATGTCTCGACAAGAAGTCCTTCAACAGAGGACGTCAACATTACTGCTAACTCCAGTGCTTCAGTTAGCGATGAAACTGTTCGCGTGGAAACTTCAGGTTCAGGAACCGCCCGTTTTGCGAGCACGTTGTCGAGCGGACAAAGTTCTAGTGAAGGAGAACATGGCCAACAGCCTGGACGACGAAGAGCGGCCAAACGACAGAAGACGGACAAGGAGGAGGATGGTGGAGATGATAATTCTCGTGAGGCTGGACCTCCTGATGATGGTAGTGGAGGAAGAGAAGTTTGAAATTTTAAATTCGATTAAATGGAATAAACGTAAAGTACAGAGCTATTAAAACCCGACCCACCGATTACATCTCTTTTTATTTCTGACTTATTTTCTTAGTTTTTCGGTTTGTTTGATAATTTGTTCGATTGTTTTCTTTTGTCTTTTTTTGTTACATGTTCAGATGCGTATTCTACCTCTCAGCCTGTAATCGATAAATAATCATCGTACTAATACTACAGTGAATGAATCTCTTATGCTCCTTTTACATCGTATCGTAAATTTTCAAGACTCTCCACGCTTTCTATACCAGACCTAATATCGCGAAGCACTATCCATACAAAAACAGTTATGATACAAGCGATGGCCCACCATCCAGTTTGATACCACCCTTTTTTAGAAATTAAAGATACGAATGGGCTTATCAGAGAAATAGCCGTAATCCACTGTATTGACAGAGGCTTCACATTCAAATTCGAATTCTGCTCCGGGTATTGGGAGATTTTTCTAGATTCTGATGAAAGCAAGAGAAAGTCGCTTGCAAGCACAAACACCTGAACCAAAGCAAATAGCCGAGGAAACACTATGGGCTCATCATTGAGGAAGTATTTGAAGAAAAATATTATATGGCTTGGAAGTTGATGAGGGCCCATGAGATGCACACAAAGTATATCAGGGTGCTTCTATCAGTGTTGAGTCTATTATAGACTCACATGGAGCAGGATAATCCGACAATTGTTTGTGAGAGAAATAGTATTTGTCCACTTGAACGAGTGGCTCTCTCTCTTAGATCAGATATAAGCTGTTCTTGTTCTATGGGCAGTAGTTAATACTTTATTTATGATAAGAATTTATGAAGTATTGAAGAGTCTGTTTACCTTGCTCGTCAAGAAATCTCGAGTCATATTTGTCCTCCTCCTCTTCTTCTCTTTCAGCTTTGAAGGGCAACCTTCTACGCACATTATCCATAAGTTTCGGTTGAAGTCACGGTATCTGTTTTATTCCGTTATAACAAAGTGTCACAGGCGATTTATAATCACTTTTTATAGTATCTTGTTCTCACATTATAATGCCCACTTAAAATTGGCAGATTACAGCTCTTGAGTCATATTTTAGGCGTGTCCCTTTAGTTCAAAGCCGAACAACGCGTTTTTTTATAACTTGAGAACACTTTTTTTGTAGATAAACTTCCAGACCTTGACTTGGATCCTACTTTAACAGAGAGGAACCAAGGATGTACAAGTGTTCAACATGTGCATCAAGACGTGCTGCACAGAAAGCTGCTCGTCATGCATTTTCTACATCGGCATGCACGGGTGAAGAGAAAATAATTATGAATCGTTATAGCCGCAATATTACAAGCACGAAGGACCAAGGTGCTAGCCAGGCATGTTATTCACAATATTAAAATATTGTTAACTAGTATTAAACTCATGTACTTTAGGTTTGCCGAATTCTCTATCTTTTTTGTTTGTGATGAATCTTAAGTCAATTTCAAGGCCATGCTGTTTGCTACTGACGGTGTAGACTCTAGAGAAGACTTTGAGAAGGCGATGGTTGGTGTTGCTAGTGTTTGGTATGCTCTCTTGTTCTTGTAAGACAAGAAACTAAGCTGACTTCTAGACTTACCAGGTATGAAGGCAATCCGTAAGTGCCTTAATAAATTACGATAACAATTGTATATTTAACTTGTTTTCAGATGTAATAAACATATCTTGGATCTTGGACAGAAAATAAAGAAATCAATAGTAAATTCTGGATTGATTGGTTATCAGTTTGGGACGGTAGGTGTGAGTGATGGCATTAGCATGGGCACGACCGGCATGAGGTATTCATTACAATCGCGAGACCTCATTGCTGACTCGGTAGAAACTGCCGCGGGTGGACATTGGTTGGATGGTATAGTTGTTGTTCCGGGGTGTGACAAAAACATGCCCGGAGTCCTTATGGCTCGTAAGTATTCGGTTTACATTGTCTTTGTGAACTGACACGAATACTTTTCCGTCGAGAATAGTTGGCCGATTAAATCGACCTGGTCTGATGGTCTACGGCGGGACGATTCGACCCGGCTCTTGCGCGGGATCTCCACAACTTGATATTGTCTCAGCTTTCCAGTCGTATGGAAAATATCTGCAAGATGGGCGAACCGAGGAAGCGGAGAAAGAACGGTTTGATACCATCCGAAACGCGTGTCCGGGACCTGGTGCGTGTGGTGGTATGTATACCGCAAATACTATGGCAAGTGCAGCGGAAGCTCTCGGTATGACCCTTCCTGGCTCATCTTCTTTCCCTGCTGAGTACCCGGAAAAGCTTGCGGAATGTGCTTCTGTCGGCCCTGCTATGCGAGAATTGTTAGAGAAGAACATTCTTCCGCGTGATATCATGACACGATCTGCATTTGAGAACGCTATGGTTCTGACCATGATCCTTGGCGGGTCGACCAATGCTGTTTTGCATCTCCTTGCAATTGCATCATCAGTGGATGTTAATCTCACTATTGATGACTTCCAAGCCGTCTCAGACCGAATTCCTTTCATTGCCGATCTCAAACCAAGCGGAAAGTATGTTATGGAACATGTTTACAAGATTGGCGGTATTCCGAGTCAGTCGTTGTTTAGTCCTAGCTTATTGGTGATTGCAACTAATTTTTATGAACAGAGGTCCTTGCGTACTTACTCAAAAATAACCTCATTGATGGTAACAACATGACTGTAACCGGAAGGACTTTGGGAGAGAACCTTGACAGATGGACGCAAAAGTACGGAGAACTCTCGTTTGCAGACCAAGATGTTATCAGGCCATTAGACAAGCCTATCAAATCGACGGGACATATTCGTATCCTAAAGGGAAATCTATCACCTGGAGGCTCTGTTGCAAAAATTACTGGTAAAGAAGGGCTTAGCTTTACTGGAAAGGCTCGCGTCTTTGACGTGGAAGCTGACTTTGTTCATGCCGTTGAGAGTGGTTCGATTAAGCAGGGGGAGAAGACAGTTGTTGTACTTAGATACCTTGGTCCCCGTGGTGGTCCAGGGATGCCCGAAATGCTTAAACCAACGAGTTTGATTATGGGCGCAGGGCTTGGGCAAGACGTAGCTTGTCTGACAGATGGACGATTCAGTGGGGCTCACACGGATTTGTTATTGGACATGTTGTCCCTGAAGCACAGGAGGGTGGTCCGATTGCCCTTGTTCAAGATGGCGATACAATTCATATCGATGCTGTCAAAAATTCTCTTGATGTCTTGATTTCGGACGAAGAACTTGCCAAACGCCGTTCTCAATGGACTGCTCCTCCACTAAAAGTAAGCAAGGGTACATTATACAAGTATACCAAAAACGTATCGAACGCAAGTTTGGGATGCGTCACAGACGCATAAAAAAAACTGAGTTACTCAGAAAAGTTCATAGTTTCAGGAGTGGGTCAAAATGTAACATAGGGAAATCTTTTAATTCGTTACTTTCATTATTAGTACATTATAGTTTCAAAAGGATCAGAAAATGCAACTGCTCCCTATACTTTATTGATATAAAGTTGTATGCTTTTACCACACATAAACTGTTTTGTTATGATGAGTCATCCTGCGGACTGTGATTTCTGGAAGTAATTTATATGGTTTTAATTAAATGGTTCCTATCCAGTTTAGGAACGTTCCTTTGCTAGACATTGTGAAGCAGTAATTTATTCCCCGCATATCCCTTCCGAACACCAATAGAAGTGAGTTAGTTTCACGAAGCTCAAAAGCACGCAATTAATGACGTGCTATTCCGAAGTCGTGATAGGTACCGTGAGTAGTGAGGACTTTCATTAGAATGGTTGTAATCAGATATTCTTATCTTTCCATGACATTGTCATGAGATTGACCAACGGGGCCGATTGATGCGACAATGCTACTCTCATAGAGTCATATCTTTGTAAATAACTTTATCCACATTCTTTTGACATAGAACAACTAAATCGCGCAATCTCACGTATCCATCCTTCTCTCAATTTACTTCTCTATAAATCAGTATAAATGTAGTAGACATCTAAAAAGGAGGCATCACAAGCCTTTAAGACAAAGTCGAAATCCGAAAATAAGCTAGTTGAAAACGATGTCAGTACCATCAAGAACTCAATTGATTCTTCCGGAAACCGAAAAGGTAGCCGAAAAAATCGCAGCTTTGCGTCTCACAGGAGCTCCTGCACCTCTGAAACTTGGAAAGTCTCTTGATGCATACGAGAAAACCGATTCTACTCCTACCATTGGAACTGAGTTCGCCAGAGGAGTCCAGTTGACGGACTTGTTGAAAGCTCCAAATGCTGATGAAATTATCAGGGATTTAGCAATACTTGGTAAGTTTGATTTTATCTAATCTGACATAATATCCCGCTGAACTCTCCTACTATGATTAGTTTCACAAAGGGGTGTAGTTTTCTTCCGAGACCAGAATCTGAACATAGATGAGCAGAAAATCCTAGGAACAAAGCTTGGAGAATTGTCCGGAAAACCCGAATCATCGAAGCTTCATGTTCACCCAACTACAGAAGCCTCTTCAGAGCTTGGTGATGAAATCAGTGTTATCACTTCAGAGAGGCGCCAGGTCTATAATGATGCATTTGCAGATAGATCAAGATTTGCTACGTAAGCCGATAACGTTTCGTTAGTCTGGTGAACGAAATTAATTTAGAGCATTTGCTGTATACACAGAACGGGCTGGCACTCAGATATAACGTTCGAACCTATCCCATCAGACTATGCTATCCTAAAAGTACACACACTACCCTCAGCAAATGGAAGTACTACCGGAGGAGACACGCTCTGGGCATCGTAAGCTTAAACTTATCTTACGATTACCGATATCTAACTAAATGGAAATACGACAGAGGTTATGAAGCATATGACCGACTCTCGCCTTCGTTTGCGAAATACCTTGAAACCCTCGAGGCAGTTCACGAAGCTCGTTTCTTCCGTCTTATTGCTGATGGCGCACATATCAAATTGCGTGATGGTCAGTTCACTCATTTTAAATATGACTTTCATGATTACTAAACCGAAAAAATTCTGGATGTAGGAGAACGCGGATCCCCTGGTAATATTGGAGATCACCTCGAAGCTGTTCACCCAATTATAAGGTTCGTTTATACCATATCGAAGAAAACTACGTATAATAAATCTGAGATTTTAAAATAGGACCAACCCCGTAACGGGATGGAAAGGCGTATTCGTTAATAGAAACTTCACGAAACGTATCTTGGGTGTTACAAAGGACGAATCAGATATAATTTTAAAGTAAGCTGGAGATTCAGCTACGGTTAAGACCGAAGAAGACACATGAAACTCAACATCAATATTATTTGTAGGCACTTATTCGACATCGTTTCATATAATCACGATCTCCAGGTTCGCTTCAAGTGGGAAAAAGTAAGTCTTAAATAAATATCTTCCCTGAAAGAGTGTGCTTATATCACCCCCACTACCAGAACTCGGTTGCGATCTGGGACAACAGGTCTAACTACCACACTGCTACCTTTGATTATGGCGGGGAGCGCCGCATCGGTGATCGTGTTGTATCTCTTGTAAGCCAGATTAATGCCTATCTTACTGTTGAATGTATAATTTATAATACTGATAAACACAGGGAGAGAAACCTTACTTCGATCCAGCCAGTAAGAGCCGAAGAGAAGCACTAGGATTGAAGATCTAGGCGTTTCAAAAAGGGCTTTCCGTGTACTGATTAACTTAGTTTTACTTATAACTGACTTCTTGGATGGATGTATTGCATGTAACAATGTGCTCTCAAACGAATAAAATTTTAACTTCTATATCTGTATAGCTCTGCACGGGTAAAGTATATGTGCACGAATTGCTCGTTGTACTTACATGCATCTCAGATTTGATTGCTATTCTGAGCCCCTTATCCAATGCCAGAGGAAGGTGAATAAATAATTACAGCTACTTCTTATGCATAAGTATAGGTACAGACATTTCAATCTCCAAAACACCATACAAACTGTATATTTAAATAAGGGGATAAATAATTCTCAAATTTATAAGATAAATTTAATGGTTTAATTGCTTGATTATAAAGCAGATGATTATCTAACCCGGATTGTTTTGGGAATTATTAGTACACGTGTAAGTGTACAAGGCTAGATTCAGTCAGTCAGAGATCCAATGTCATGTAACCCACCGTAACTTCTGATGACTTACTTAACTTGGTTGTTTGTTCTACCTGGGGTGTCTCTTTTTCTGCTACTCTCTCTAGCTCCTGCTCTGCTTAAGTTGTACACGAGTAGAATATCCGAGCTAAATGTATCAAAACGTCGTGCTGTTCTAAAAGAGCTTGGAATACCAGAAACGAAACAGGATGATTTCACTCTGATCGGTTTCTTCCATCCATACTGGTA
Organism: Pyrrhoderma noxium; assembly: GCA_002287475.2. Classification (NCBI taxonomy): domain Eukaryota; kingdom Fungi; phylum Basidiomycota; class Agaricomycetes; order Hymenochaetales; family Hymenochaetaceae; genus Pyrrhoderma; species Pyrrhoderma noxium. Next base: position 637,267 of record CM008257.1, on the reverse strand, counting down.
CGTCTTTCTAGGATAACTCACTGACTCCGGTACTATCTACTATGACGATAGCTAAGTTACTTGTATTGTGCCCATGTTTATCTCAATAACATTAGCAATGCGGGAGGTGGGGGTGAGCGTGTGTTATGGACTATAATAGCATATCTCCAGCGAACGGACCCAAACTTTATCTCTGTCGTTTATACCGGTGATATATCGGAGACGAAAGAAGGCATTATTGAGAATGTGCAGAAGAGATTTAACATCGACTTGAACCCGGCCTTGACGCACTTCGTGTTCCTCAATCAACGAAGACTTGTCGAAGATAGTTCCTGGCCGCACTTTACTCTGGCAGGCCAGAGTATAGGATCAATGATCCTTGTCCTTGAAGCGATGAACAAGCTTATACCAGATGTATATATTGATACGATGGGCTACGCGTTCACATTCCCTGTCGTCCGCTCTTTTAGAGTTCGTAAGAATAGCAACAGTGCCGAATCTGCGGTACCAGTTGGGGCATACGTCCATTTCCCAACCATAAGCACAAATATGCTCTCCCGTGTTCGTTCACGGAAGGGAGGGTATGCAAATTCCAATGCCATCTCTAAATCATTGGTCCTAAGTCGAGCGAAGCTTTTGTACGTCCCCCGTTATTATGCGCATTCAGTTTCATTGATGATGAACTTGATACAGATATTATCGTGTTTTTATGTATTTCTACTCTGGGGCTCTTCAACAAGCATGTTTCCTAATGGCAAATTCGTCTTGGACAAAAGGCCATGTTGACTCAATTCTCCTACATAAGGATCCCGCCCTTGATTCCGTCTCTGATACTTTCTCCAAATTGTATAAGGTGATTTCGCCCCTATCCCTACTCTTCCCCTTCTCCTCTTGGAGTACGAACCGTCGACTCTACGCCCACACTACCTACCCACCATGTGAAACGAACGAGCTCACTAGCTTCCCACTTGATGGTCGTCGCCTTGGAAGCGCAGGGTTAAATGAAGAAAAGAAGCTTACAACTAAAAATGAAAGGACAATCATACTGAGTTTGGCACAGTTCCGTCCCGAAAAGGAACATGCTACACAACTACGTGCGCTTGCAGCCCTTTTTAAGATTGATCCCAGTCTACGAGACTCGGTACGGCTTGTTATGGTCGGTGGTGTCCGAAATGTGGGTGATGAGAGAAGAGTTGAAGGATTGAAGGAGCTTGCAATAAGTCTTGGATTATGGGTATGTATGAGAGTCGCAGAAGATGCGGAGCAATAATTCACGTAACTCATCAATTCTATAGGAGCCTAGTTCAGAGGCAAGTAATGTGGAATTTGTAATTAATGCATCACACTCCGAGGTGTTAGGGTGGCTCTCTCGTGCAAGTATTGGCCTGAGCACGATGGTCGACGAACATTTCGGGATCAACGTTGTCGAACTTTTGGTAAAGCTCATATATACCCTTATCGTACCTTTATTAACTTAAGACAACTTAGGCTGCTGGAGTAATTCCTGTAGTGCATGCGTCTGCGGGTCCGCTGCTGGACATTGTTGTACCATATAAGGGTAAACCAACGGGTAAGCTTATCTGATTCATTACCATGATATACCCGCCGCTTGAGCTTAGATCCAACAAACCTTTCTGCAGGATTTCACGCAACTGACACCGAAGCGTTCGGGCGGGCACTGTTCACTGCACTTTCTCTCCCTCCCGGGGAGGATATTGCGATGCGTGAACGGGGCCGAACTTGGGCTATTGAGCGTTTTTCACGTACAGAGTTTGAGAAAAGTTGGGAGGCTAGTGGGTGGAGAAAGTGGCTCCCGTCATAATTCCTTTAAAATACATATTTATTCTATGATGAATGTATCAAAGGATTTGACAATAAAAAGAAATTCAAGTCGACATTAGGTCGGTTAATCGAGATTGTAATTTTGAATCATTAGTAAAGGTTAATATATCCATTGGACATCTCAACATAGGATTAAGTGTCATGTAAATCGTGCACTCAAGAGTTGTTCCCTTACTATCGTCTTCTCTCCTTACATGAAGGACATCTACATCTGCATACCTTGGGGAATATACTAAACGTAGTCTCTTATTCAGGTTCAGACCTATCGTGACTATCCATACCGTATTTCATAATATTCACAAAATATATTATTATACACAAAACACGGTGACTCTATATTTCTATCGACTTCCTCAGAAACTTCTATAGCTTATTGGTCCGTATTATCTTTACTCTTTACAAACTATCTTTTGCTACTGCATCAAATGAAATCACACACAAGAAAGAGAAGTCAAAAATTAAGCTGAGCCAGGTCTACTGGTTAAATTTCTCCAGCTTCTTCTTCCTCTGCCAACAACCTCTCTGCTTCAAGTGCGGCCATACATCCACTTCCAGCACTTGTTACGGCTTGTCTGTATCTCTTATCCTGTACATCTCCTGCGGCAAATACACCTTTTACACTTGTTTGTGTCGTACCGGGAACGGTTACAATGTAGCCGTCACTGTCCGTTTGCAACTGTCCTCTCACGATAGCAGTTGCGGGTTCGTGTCCAATGGCATAGAACAAACCAGAGACGGTCAGCTCATCCTCTTTACCCGTAAGCGTATTCCGGGTTTTTAAACCGGTCAACAAGTTGCCGTCACCCAAACATTCGATGGCAACGGTGTTCCACAAAACGGTGATCTTGGGATGGGACAAGAGTCGTTTTGCCATGATTTTCGACGCACGCAACTCGTCTCGTCGTACAAGAACGTAGACATGTGATCCATACTTAGTCAGATATGTCGCTTCCTCGGCAGCACTATCACCACCACCAATCACAGCCAAAGGCCTGTTCCGGAAAATGGGGACCGCACCATCACATACTGCACAGGCCGAGATACCAGACTGCCAATACTTCTCTTCTCCGGCTAGGTGTAATCGCTTGGCCGAGGCACCTGTCGCGATGATGATAGTATCAGCTGTCTCGTATTCGTTATCTGACGTCTCGTTTCCTTCGCGCCAGTACTTGAATGGTCGCTGAGAAAGGTCAAGTCGTGAGACGGTCTCTGTGATGATGTTGGTTTCAAAACGTGCAGACTGAGCACGGAAACGTTCCATGAGGTCCGGACCCATGATACCATCTGGGAATCCTGGGAAATTCTCGACTGTAGTATGTTATAGGAAGTTGGGGTACGAAGATAGGTAAAGTGGTCAGCATCAGATTAATGAGAATATGGCAAAAAGTTCGAATTTGAAATTGATCTCTGAAAAATTTCCCCATCAAAGGTGAGAAGAAACAGAAATTATCGAATATCGAGTGGAGAAAGGAATAATGGAAGCAGCTAATACAATTAATAAGTGCAGAATAAGTACCTTCAGTAGTAGTCGTTAGCTGACCACCAGCCGCGAATCCATTCGCAAGGAAACCCTCAAACAATACGGGTTTTAAGTTCGCACGAGCAAGGTAAATTGCAGCCGTGTGTCCTGCTGGACCTGAACCGATAACAACCTGTCCGCACAACCCACCCACAGATGTTGTAATAGCGGCACCCGTAATAACAGTAAAGAAACGGACAAAATGCGCATTCATTGACAGAAATCAGGCAGTATCGAATAAATATAGATAATGATCAGCCTAAAGTTATTGAAGGAAGGATAAGTTATGATTACGCACAACTTTCGAGTGCATTTTTGAGCTCTTTCCGTTAACAGGTGCCATTGTTACTGTCGTTGATGATTGGGCTTGCTTAGCCTGAGTAGTCGTAGAATGGGTAGCAACAAAAGTAGTGGGTATAGCCCTATACAAGCGTCTAAATGCCGATTTCGAAAAGAAAGAAATCTTGAGGGGAATACGGCGAGTGGAAGAAAATCGGCTTTGAGTTCTTTTGAAACCTTTATAGGCCTTGAAAAAACTTTGCTGGGTGAGCTTGATAGATAATGAGAACTAATCCGATTCCCCGATCGCCTTATAATCGCGTCAAATTGGTATCACGTGATAAACGAAAGAAATCATAATTGATAATTACACGTGACTAATTAGAAATTTATTATATAATAAGCACGTGAGGACACGTTGCGTAGCTTATCTCGAAAACCCACTTATTAAACCGTTCGTCAGTGACGAAGATACGATAAAATTGGATACCGCAGGTTCTACAAATGTAATATTATTTCATATCCATTCAACTCCGGCCCTTGAAATTTATCGAATTATATATTGCACAAGCTAATACGATGGTATCTCCCCAAGGATCCGACTTCCCATTGGTTCTCACATAATACTCTTAAGGCACCACCTTTTTAAAATAACACTATTTATCCCTCACAGTATCACGTTGAATAGGTTTTACAGCACCTTTGACTATCAAATACAACGTGATAAAATTACTGGCTACAATTCTGGTCTTTAGTAGAGACTCAAAGCACATTTAGCCGCTGGTTCGGTGTACTTACGGACAAGTAGCTCAAATAAGCCCCATGTACTTATTCTTCTCCTCCATAAACTCTGTCTGTTATTCGATCGAACGTACTACATTGTATTATCACTTGGGACCCAAAAATATTTACTCCGCTATCTTGGAGCAATTCATGTAAAAGTAAGGCCTGAAATATCTTTTCTTTTTGGGAAAAATAAATCTCTGAATAAAGTACATGAGTCTAACAAGCAAGCATAGAGCTCATCCGGGCAGTTGAGTGGATATCTGAGTCTGGGAACCTTAAGGAGCAGGTGATCAGCCACCAGAAAATTGAATGTCCGCTGGAATTCTCCGTTAGGAGATCGCTTGCGACGTGCGGCGTCACGCCTTTAGAAGCGGTCAACAAACTCGGCTCTCGTCCTCATCTCCTTGTCATTTCCTCGTCGTCCACTCAACTTCATCTTTTTTCCATTTGATTTCTTTACTTACTTCATCCCCCTTCCAATAATGTCTGAATACTGCCCCGTCTACGCCCCCTTCTTCGGTGCTTTGGTATGTACCTTTTTCCGGGAGTAACTGGCGACTTAGTCTCGCCACGTTCAAATAACTGACTACCGTCTTCTCTATTTATTTTAACTTTTACAACAGGGATGCACAAGCGCAATTGTATTTACCTGTGAGTGTTGATTCACCTCTAGACTCAGGGACTTTTATAATTAACATTACTTGTTAGCAATTGGTGCTAGGTATGTAGACTATGTGGCATACGGTGTTGAAGTCTTGCCTTACTGACCCGGTCGCTTGCTCGCCTTGCTAGCTATGGAACTGCAAAATCTGGTGTTGGTATCTCAGCAATGTCAGTACTCAGACCAGATCTCATGATGAAGTGTGTCATTCCTGTTGTCATGGCTGGTATCATTGCAGTAAGTTGTATACACTGTCTACCATCCTGTCTCGTGTCAATAATGTATTCGTTTACCAGATTTATGGCTTGGTCGTATCAGTACTTATCTCTGGTGACTGTACGTTTATCAATTCTTCTTTAATAAATACAATTGAGTTCACCCTTGTCCAGTGGAATACAAGATGCCTCTGTTCCGAGGTTTCGTTCAGCTTGGTGCCGGACTTTCGGTCGGCCTTGCTGGTCTTGCTGCAGGCTTCGCAATTGGTATTGTTGGCGATGCAGGTGTACGAGGAACCGCGCAACAACCACGTCTTTTCGTAGGAATGATTCTAATTCTCATTTTCGCTGAAGTTTTGGGTCTTTATGGACTTATTGTTGCTTTGATCATGAACGGTCGAGCCCGTGACGCGGTCGGTGTTGTAAGTGTGATATTATTAGCTCGCATATTGTTTCAGTACTTACCAACATTGTGATTAGTGTATCTAAAGGAATGGATTTCCGATCACCCAAGTTCAAAGAAGGGTAATCGGACTTAATTTAGTACGACGAAGCCGCCGATATCACTAACTGCTGGCTTCTACATCCATACTAAATGGACTATATAGCATCGTTTGTCATCATATATCTGTCTTCAATTGTTTTCTTTACGACCGTTCTTTGAGGTTGCGTGTTTTCTATAGCCTGTGGAAACGAATGTGCAACTTTCTCTCATTGTATATCTCATTTATAATATTTGCACTAAGACCAAAACGATTCGACTTTTCCTAACTTTTATCTGCGAGTCATAACATCTGTTAAAGAAGTGTAATCATGTTTTAAAGGGTGCTTATCTAAGTTGCAGTTGCAAGCTTTACTTTGTGGCTCTCAGTAACAACTGGGATTCGTCCCGAAATCCCATTTGATTTCGTGTTCATCATTGTCTGTAATTCGGCTCCTAAAATATACCAATGATTCGTCCTCGCTATCACACTCGTATATTTCGACCGTTGGGCTTGGAAGTTAAGGTTTATTCTTTGTAGTCTCATTCACAATAAGGTCGTGATATATCCAGTGGTCAGCCACTCTCGACCCGTCTTCTTTACCGTTTATCCTGGGCCCTTGTATTGATATAATTTTGGCTCACACCTTACGCTAGCTCCATCTTCTGTGAGTATGAACACCCAGGTTATTGTAGATAGAAATGCTACTTTGTCCAGGGACACACCGACAGAAAAATCACGAATACGACACAGGGTCACTCCATGCCTTCCACAATCAGTGACTTGTCAAGACACCAATATAGATACGAACAATGATTACTTTTCTAATATTATCCTCACCCCAAGGCCCGGTCTACCAGCTCGGGTTCAATCAGATGGAACTATTGAATCGAATTATTCTAAGGCGTCTCGTCTTCCGACCCCGGATTTTACCAGTAGTCCAGCTCGAATTACGGATATATTCAATATTGATAATCTTCAGCGTAAATTTTCCTTTGTGAGGAGCCTCAAAGATTCCGATAAACAAGAACTCCAGCCATATAATTCTCCATCATACCCGGGAAGACAATCTCCGAGACAATATTATAAAACTTCGAAATTGTTGTCGAGTCAAACTCATGATCGAAAATCACTTGGTTCTCGAACGAGTTCATCGACTTCTACGATAGACTCCGGCAAAACCTATTTACTTTCAGGGATAACTACCTCCACTAGGTTTACACATAGGTGGCCTAAACCCGCGAGCTTGAAAAGACTGAATTCCGGATCTTCTGCCATAGATCTTGATTCGAAAGAGAGAGCAAAGCATGGAGACTTTAATGTTGGACTCGGGTTTGAGTACTTTGGATCTTGGACCGTCTATAAATGGGTTCTGTTTTTATCTATAGTCACCGTCCTCACGAATAGCTTGGTGACCCTATCATACACTATAAATACTTGGTATCAAAGTAAGCCTCATTGAACGAATTGATGAAGCGAGTATGCTGATTTACCTTCAATAAGCTTGGGATCATGCCGTTGTCATGCTTGTCGCTGACGGCGATATACTTATCCTTGCAACCCTCTACGCATCTTTACTGCTTCTGACGGCGCTTGTAGGACTATTAGGAGTACTTCTCAACTCGCGTCCTCTTCTCGCCATATACAATCTCCTTTTGTGGCCTTCTATAACATCTTTACTCAGTGTTGGATATATTGCATACAAACGATCTAGCTTCGCCCTTGAACGCAAACTTAATCATGCTTGGTCTCAATGGTATACTGACGCTGGTAGAGCGATCATCCAACACAGCCTTCGGTGTTGTGGATTTACTGATTCATTGCATGAAGCCGTCTATGACACTGGTATCTTCGGCGGCTGTTATGCTCGGACTTCATTACCAGGATGTAAAGGACCGTTATTGAGATTTGAACGAGAGAACTTGAGTTCCATATGGAGAACAGTTTTTACGGAGGTGCCACTACATATAGCAAGTATTATAATCGCCCTTCTGTGCTCAAATCATGTAACAAAGACGTTTGGAACGGGGTTGACACCTAAAGCATATCGGTTAAAGGTGTCTGACGTGCATGCTGATGCCTGTCAACTACTAGAAAATGCCGCAAAGGAGCGTGAAGGATCGATGTGTCTCCCGGGGGCGATTGCTTGTTCTACTAGTAGATCGGTCTGGCGCGAAGATAGGCTGTATTAACAATGCCAACTTTGAATATACCGAATAGAAGTAGAAATGAAATATAGGTTAATCTCAATATCTATTTTTCCTGTATGAGATCCAAAACAGATCAAAATGCCATTTATAGCACATAACCATCCTCAGAACAAAGCGCAAACGATAGAAGAACTAGACATACTATGAATGAACCATGAACATTATTTACAGTAGAACGAATTGATCAAGAACGTATAGTTTTACATAAAAGTCCGTTTATTATCCCTCATCTATAGGCTTATATACGAAGTCCAAAGGCCATATTTTATAGGGGGGTTCTAGGAGGAGATGCGGGATTGCTGCCTACTAAAGCAATGCACATTCCATCTGAGGTTTGAGATCTTCTTCTAGCTTCGCCTTGACTTCTAAAATGTAAGAGCAGACGAGAGCAGAGTACATTATGGACCACCCCTTGCATACTAGTGTAAATCGTGTTGTTAGCATAGTAAACAGAAAAAAGGCTAGATGGGAAGACATGCATAATAAGAAGTGTTGAAAGTGCAGGCTTGATTAATTAATAGAGTTAGTATCATTCTGAGTAAACTAAATTTAGAAAGTTACCGGTGATAATCTGACCATGAATACGTTGATCAAGCTTGCACCTAAAACATTCATGAGAAAAAGAGTATGAGTGTGGAATCCCGTTATACTCACACATTATGCAGAGGCAATAAGTAATTCCTACGGATCGCAAATATAAATGAGTGTGATAATTATTATGTGCCCACACTTACCATCCCTGAGAAGAATTCCAACAAGCTCTGAGTTATTTTGTTGCACTAAAGCGAAGTTTAGCCAACGCATTCGTCGTAAAAATGGGCATGACGAAAGCAAAAAATACATACAGTGTGCCCTCATAGCAATTAGCATGAGTGAAAGGATGACTAGAGGAAGGGGGTGCATTTGAGTATTAGCTCCAATATAATAACAATGACTACTCACCTATTTCAAAAGTGAAAATTAACAGAAGTGCGACCCATTCTGTTCTCACTTCGAAGACGCCTTCACACCCGGACGCGAATATGAGGACTGGAGAGACTAAATCCTTCATTAGTACGCTATTCAGGTCTGGAAGTGTGGATACCGACGTTTAATAGAAGATAGATAATAGTATGTTAGTACGATAGAGATTATAGTTTTGATCTGCACCACCCCTGGGTAAGTAATTTGTTTAGCATGTATGAGTGATATCATTACTTACAATAAGTAAAGACACTGCTATCATTAGTATCGATTTTCGAGCCACCCAAACCACATATAGTCTTATCACTAATACTACTATAGAAACGTAAGGTTTTAAATATTATATGTATATCTTGTGGAAGACATACTTTCAGCTAGCACAAACCCGGCGAACGATAAAACTGTCGAAATAAGAATTATAACTGTGCACACAAAAAAGGATTTGGGTACTTACAACCAATAGATATAGCAGCGGGCCTGCACAACTATTAACCAAAAGTAAAGGGGATTAACAGTAGAGAAAACGCAAAAAGTATGAAAGCATACGTGAATGTTTTCGTTGCTATTAAAGATCAAGACTAATACCCTTCAGATATTGTACACGAGTACTTCATATTTCAACTTAACTTACAGTATACATTATTGATAGATACTATTATAGGTAGATAACGATTTGCAAAGAATAGCGCCTTGATAGCCGATAATTTTGAAGGCCAAAAGAGGCTAATCTAGAAACAGGTGAGACAAATATTTACTACAAAAAGCGGCGTCTAATAATAAGGACGACATACTTCCTTATCAAGAGTTAATATATATTCATATATCTGAGAAAGCGATAACTTTGAGTAAAGAGCTACCATGTCTAGACCCATGAAGGCACTTACCCATAGTGTTAATGTGGCAACTGTTAATATTCAGGTACATTAGTAAAATAGCGTAAAGTCGAGAAGAGGAAAAATTTATGAAATAGGTTCAGACCTGCGGTGAACTAAATTAATACCAAATTCAGTATTGTTCTGTATCTATAATAGGATATAGAATCTAGCTTACTCGAACCGCCATTGCCTCCAGTGCAGTAGTGGAAATCTCAGAAGATATAGTGTTGCGAGTAGTCATAATCACGGAGGAAACTCGTTAGGCCAAGTATTACGCAGGAATCGATGGGTTTGAAAGAGAAAGAGGTGAAAGAGGGCGAATGCCTTACATTGGGCTAGTGTAGCCTGGGTACAATGTCCTTGGGATACGGAAGCATACACATTTGTCATTTGTGAGAAGCCCCAAGGGGGTGAGAGCCGAGGAATTGTCATGACATGTATACTTTCCAGAGTGTCGAAGCGGATGTGCATTGCTGTCATGAATAGGAGCTACCTTACTTAGGTCCGCAGTACCGGAATAGAATGACGAGCATTCGGCGGAAGTTGGCTCAAAGTATTATTCCCTCGAATGAGAGAATAGCATTTGCGACTATACGAATACTAATTGACAAATACATAAACTATTAGTATAGGGAAAGTAATAGAGCGACTTTGTATTTGTGACTGTGAAAAAACTCTAGCTCATTCATAGCAGCGATGTGATCCGTGTAGTATAGAGTTTGTTACAAGAATTCTATTTTTAATCGAAGCACGGAGAGGGTTACCGTCGTGACTTCTTAAGTTAAATCACTTCAAATTGATCATCGGACTTCGAGAATGGTACTGATACCCATTTCTAGCAAGCACACTATTATATAATCATGATGTCAAACTAGGAAGGTAATTTCTTCGTCTTATTATCGTTCTGAGACATGACCAGAAAGGTATTGTATTGTTCTTTTCCCCAGTATCTACGATCAAAAACTACGATCAGAACTCTTAAAATAACAATCAGAATGGTAGCAACAACGATGTTCCAGCATCGATCCAATCATATCCATCTTGCAAAACTAGATATTATACAGTCTTAAAAGGATGAAAGCTCAGCCTTTACTGCTCATTTATCAAAGTTTGGAGTTGAGATGATAAAGTTGTGCTAACTGCGGGACAGCCGACACCTTCACCATTCAGATTTTGAAGTGCGACGAGCGATGCTTGGACACGAGAGATTTGGGATGCGATGGAGTTGTCGGTTGGGAAGTTGATTGCGACACTGGGGTTATGAACGGCGTGTCCAGCCGCAATGTCCTCAGCGAGGCTCTATAAAGATTATCACGAAATGATATATTAAGCATCAGATATCCCGAGATAAAAAGCAAGTATGATAATTACCTGGATAAAGACATCACGAGCGGGGGGACAAGAGCACGGAATCTTGATCGGGTTACCACTTGCATCGTTGACCGCACCATCACAGTCACCTGTTCCAGTGGGGTTTTTCCCTGCAGTGAAACCAAGATCTGGAGTAAGAGAGTTGATTTGATCAAGTGTGAGTCCACCAAACGTAGTCTCTGATGGAGTACTAGCAGATGAAGTAGACGAAGGGGGAGCCGTCGTGACTGCTGTTGTTGTTGCAGGGGGGTTACTTCCGGTGGTTGAAACAGGGATAGATGAAGGAGTAGATGATCCACTAAGTATCGCATTAAGCTGGGCGGACCAAGTAGTGGCGGCTTGTGGACAGCCTACACCTAGGCCTCTGAAGTTTTGAAGCGTGACTGTTGCTGCATTGAAACGGGCTTGTATAGAGGGGATTGAATTATCCGTTGGGAACGAAATTCCAACAGCTGTGTTGTTAACAACATGTCCGGCATCTAAATTAGCAATAAGACTCTACAAATGTGAAAATAAGGATTAATCAATAATTAGTTCGTACAGTAAAGGAAAAATCAATCAACCTCAATGAATAATGTGCGATCTGGGGGACAGTCACAGGGAATCTTGATAGGGTTTCCATTTGCATCATTAACAGCACCGTCACAGTCTCCAGTTCCAGTGGGGTTCACGTCTGCATTATGCCCAAAAGGAGGAGTTAAGGCATCGATTTGAGCAAATGTAAGGCCAAGAGCACCATCCTGACGCTTTAACGGGGCAGCTGCGGCCAAGGAGAGAACAGATGGGATGAAGACTAGAGTAGTAAACTTCATAGTTATTTCAATGTAGAATTTTTATAAGAATGAGTGTTAATTTTCAGAGCGCGATCCTGTCGAGTTGAAGGCGTTGGTTGGTTGAATCTGGGTACGCGCAGCGTATAAAAAGTATCCACAAAGTGTGCAAAGAAAAATAAAAAGAATTAAAAAGAAAAGGGAAGGGAAAATAAAGAAGATGAAAGAGGGGAAGAAGAAAGATGTGGTGCCTACAAGTACTCAAATCGGGCTTTTGTATGAAAAAATAACAGCCACAACTTTATCGCGTGTGATTTTGGATCCCTAAGCGGTTTCTCGATAGTATCACTTCATCTCGAAGGTAATTCTCTGATCTTCACTCAATGAATAGCCCCGTTGTTAAGGGACACGAAGACAAATACCATTCCCGCAGCGCCACCTCCGTCTCGTAGACGGAAGCGAAAACTTTTGCTCAGCAGATAGAAGACCATTCTCGATCCCCTCGCTCTCACGTCAAGAATTTCCTGTTTCCGATTTTAGGTAACACTCTTAAAATATATCCCCTTTGCTAAGGGGGTATAATCAATATCTAGAGAAGATACAAGGAAAAACTCGCCACTTGCCAAGCAACAACGTTCACACATGGTGTTGTCATGTCAGAGTGATCTCTACTTATTAAACAATGCATTGCTGGCCAAACAATATTCGCGTGTAGTCCATCATAAATCCTTCGGTAATCTTCTAGGCGATATCATGAGCTGGACACAGTAATTAAGAAAATTCACATTTCTCATTCGTACTACATTTTTAAGACCACTGTAGTTCTTTAGCTTAAAAATAAACAATAGGTTAAAAAGGGGTGAGGCCCAGGAACAATAAGCCAGTATTCTTCCGAACCGACCTATCACGCTCTAGCTTTCCGTAAATGAATGCACACTCGTTTACAATCTCCCTTTTGGGACAAGAAAACTCCTCTAAACTGCATATACTCCCCTTCCAACTTCCATTCCTTTACTTGCCATCTATATCTTCATATATTGAAGAAGACTTGAAAACTCTAATTCAAATCACGACCGGCGAATGGAGCGTAGAGCGGAAGATATCATGAAATATATATCTTTATCACATCAAGATTTAGCTCTATCAGACATATATGATATCAGCATATCTATACGAGCATCACATTCAAGATCAGGTAATAAACTACCATCTCCTACAGCATCAGGACTAGTTGTTCATCAGATCAAGTAGCAGTGCACATCCAGCAAGTTCACAACCTTGTTATTAGAAAATAATCAGCAAACTCCGTCAGGACCTCTAAAAGATTCACAAGTACGATCACATGCATGTTTCGCTGAGGCTCATTTACGGGTGCAGATGAGCATAGCACTTCTTACACTAGTTGGACTGCACATTTGCACAGTCTCCCCAAAACGAATGAACTTAACAATGTTGGATTCTTGTGTCCTAATATTGATCGAATCAGTTTTTGGGAAATGATACACTTAAATAAATGATGCCATTACTCCCATCGACAGTTTTAGGCGGTGGCTGGCTGCGCGCTCATGTATAGATCGTGATGATGAAACACGGCTTTACCTCATCTTATCTTGAGTACTGCGGCTTGTTTCATAAGAAAAAAGTTGGGATCTCTGCTTTATATATCCTTCACCCTTTTTACTCGTACTTGTGTATTGTCTTCCAACATTCCCTTATAACTCTCTTATCGACTTTGTGTAGCTGTGCTAGTAGCTTTAACAATGCACCGGAAAACCAGGAGCACACCTCACATCTGTCCTTCTACAGCAAGCCTTCGGGCGAGCCCTAGCGACGATCTCCCCGGGACTGAATATTTGGAATGCGAATTATCTTCTTGGGAGTCCCTCTCCATATTCACCACTTCAGACAGCTCGAGAAGCACTTACGAAGGGGAGGCTCACACACCAGAGCACCACGAAAATACAATAAAGAGCCGCACACGTGCATTTACCAAATTACCACTTTGGAGCCGCATTGGAAGAACAGTTCGGCGAAGAGGCGGCGGTAATGAGAGTGGTTGTCTTTATCCGAGTCAAAGTAATTCCGAGTCCACCTTAACGTCCTTCCCTTCCTCCACGCCTTCCTTCTCTCAAAAAATGAAACGAACTTTTCGTGTTTCGTCTCGATATCTACGGCCTAGCAGCCGACCCTCGAACGCCGATAAAGTAAGACGAGCAGAAATGTACGAGGCCGATTTCGCTCTTTTACAACTCAGGCACGCATATATAATCGGATCATCAGGTTCGTAATTATTGAAATTTATACCCATTTACCAGTCTAGGTTAATGCTATTTTTGGAACACCCAGGACTATAACGAGTCGCTTGTCCCTCGTATTCTTGGGTATTACTTTGTATTTCTACCGCGGACATTAGTGTATTGTACCATGTTTAATTATAACCCTTATATAAAAGAGTGAAAAGCTTGGTTCATTAATATAAAAAGCGGCTGTGTTAATTAGATGAGAAGGGTAATTCAGCAGTCACCCGAATAAAACAAGCTGCATCCATTTCACTCCGGTAAAAGTACTTTACCTCTGTTAGGTGTAAAATCTTAACAAGAACTATTTGATAAACATTGTAATAAAAACCATCAAGAATCTACATCAAATTACAGCTATAGTACCAAAAAAAAACATAGGCTATTCATAATGCAAGGTTAAGAAAGCTTCACAAAGGCTCTATATGTTCTAAGACTGGGGGTAGATGCCACCCGAACGAGATGTGACGTAGAAGAATAGAATAAGTATATATCCTAGTAAGAATAGGAGATCCGATGCTGCGAGAGACAAGCTTTATGAAGATGAGAGGCGAAAAGGCTAGCCTAAAAGTATTCGCTTTAATCTAGTACCAGCGGTACAATGGGTGCAATGTCCGGAGCTCCCACTGAAAAGTCTCGCATCTCAAGTGGTCGATATTTAAAACCCTATGACACAAAATTCAGTAAACGGTTCAACTCCAGAGGCGGTAACGGTAAAAAGTATGCTGTATCCCGGTGAGAAAATTAAAGAGCTTACTTCTTCTTGACTCCTTTTCTCGAGAACCTCTCTACTCCCACCGGATTCCTTCAAGAATTCTCGGACAGGGATCATCGCTGCATCCCGACAAAGTTCTTTTAGGTCTGAGCCTGACATGCCAGCAGTACGGATGGCAAGAGTTTCCAGTGACAGCTCTGGGGAAAGAGGCGTATCGCTGAGCATCTAAAAAGGCAGCAAAATATGAATTAAGAAAAGGAATCTTTGAAGCAAAAAGGCATACGAGATTTAAAATCTTCAGTCTTTGCTTCTCGTCCGGTAACGACACTGGGTAACGTTTTGGCATCCGCCTGAGGATAGCCGAGTCTATATCATTTGGTCTATTTGTGGCCCCAAGAACTAAAATTCTATCTGATGCGGATAGAAGGCCATCCCAGAGACTGATAACAAAAAATCGGCATGAAACAGCAGAAAACGTAAGCCGTGATAAACACATATATAAAAAAGAAAGAAAGCGTTTACGCACGTCATAAATTCTGCTTTCATTGTTGCTGTTACTTCATGGTCTCCACTTTTCCTCTCCCTTAAGAAAGAGTCAATTTCATCAATGAAAATAATACTTGGCTGGAGTTTTCGAGCAAGACCAAACATTCCGTTGATCAACTTATTACTTTCTCCATACCATTTATTAGCTAAGGTAGAAACTGCGATATTGATGAATGTTGCACCCGACTCCTTTGCAAGAGCACGTGCAAGCATGGTCTTGCCACAACCAGGAGGCCCATATAAAAGGACACCTTTTGGGGCTGAGAGTAGCGAAGAAGAGGTGAAAAGTTCGGGAAAAACTAGAGGATAAATGACAGATTCTCGGAGAGAGGATATGATTGGATCAAGGCCCCCTATATCTGTGACACACACGATAAACAAAAGAAAGGCAGGATATTAGTATACATGATAGTTGATACATCACTAAGGGTATTCCTACTTTCAAAGCCGACACCAATATCTTCGGGATGGATAACTTCTGAGGCAATGGTTTCTGTATAGAATAGGTCCCGTCCGGTAAGCGTTTAGAACGCATATTGGGAGTAAAACCAAAGGCCGGTATACGTACGCTCATACTCATTCAATTTTAGGTCCTTATGCCCTAGCCTCTTCAATACATCGCCACTTTTAGATTTGGCAGATTTCCTTTCTGCATTAGGTCCCATTGAGTCCATGAACCACTGTTAACATCAGAAGGTTAATGCTAGAAGTCTTAGTAATGCATTATTCGTCAAAACAACAAACTTTTAACGTATAAAAGGCGGCTGCCTTGCAAATTTTTATTGTCAGAAGGTCTAGAATTGTGGATTCTAGGCAAAGCGGCTCACTTGAGAGAGTATAAGCATCGCAACTATTCCCAAGGTGGATCAATTACTACATTGGTACAATATCTCTTAAATCACTCTACCTTCTATAGCCACCTTCTTCGTCATAAAGTTTGACCCTGACATGTTTTCTTCCTAATATGCTTGGTTTTGACGACCGACAAAGGCACTCAGACACAGTCACCTACGCACAAGTGCTGGAGTTTGCATCACGTAATATAGCCACGTGATTATCAAGGTCATTCTTAAACTACTATATGTGGTAGGGCGATCTTTAGCTTTGAGAATAAATTATAATTTTATCCTGTGGCACGAACTCCGTATTCAGCTTTATAAGTAAATATATATTGCATAACCCTGGTTATATTTTCATATCCGAGGGTGTACAGGAGAATAAAGGACAGAACATTCCAGGATACTGAATACGATATAATAATACAAAAAATATACAGCTTGCATTTGGTATCGAACTAAATAAGAAAGATTGCGTCAACTCAGCAACAGCAGTAGAAGTTGGAGGGCACGAATGGCATTCGTGTAAGGAAAGAGCGAATGCTAGATGCAAAAGCTCGCTATACAAAGGGAAAGCAAGTATCAAAACGATATACATGATTTATAGAGGAATAAGGTAAAGCACAATGCGCAATGCATACAATAGTGAGTAAAATCAAAATATTGAACTTTCATACACGTCATGAGGGGTCATAAAGTCGTCAGCTTCGAGCTGTTGATACGAACGGGCAGTAGATACGGAAAAACTCAGATAAAGGGAGTTGAGGGTTAAAACCCGAGGAGTAGCTCTGCCTTTACAGGCTATTGGGAATCGTGGTGCACAGGTTTGGGGCTTGTTATTATAATCGGACTCTCTAGTTCGTATCCCATCTGGTGGAAAGGCTGTTTCTGATTCGTCAAAGTAGACATGGTACTCGCAGAGTCCCGTCTGCTCGTTCTATTGCCTGTACTGTTACGAGTGTTGTTGGACCTAGATGGTCCCCCGACATTATCCATCCAGCGGTTTAGTGTCTCGTCCCTGAAGTTATCCCATTCATTTGGTTGGGTACGACGGGACCAGTGCAGACGCCATATAAACCAGAAGCTAATTGTCAAACCAAAGAAGCAAACTATGCACAGCAACAATTAGTACGGAATCTGATAGACATGAGCGTTGAACAGACGTACTCAGGCCAATGGCAATTCCTATCTTTGTAGAGTCCTTGAGCCCTCCATCTTCATTATCCCGAGCAACAAGCTGGTCTGTACGTTTAATGATATCAGAAGCAAGCAGTTGTGGTTGGTTGTTAGGCAGAAGAGGCATATACGAACGTATGCACGTATGGGCTGGGTAGTTTATGGACGAAGGTATGTGTTGAAGGTAAATCACAGAGATACGACTTCCTCTGTGTGTAAGATGGGAGGAAGTATTAAAAGGAGAGGACGGCGCACGACTGCTTTTAAGAGGATTGGGCTAGCCATGACCATGGCTTGGCATGTATTACAAAATCCACTCGTTGCTGATCAATTACACGGCATTCCTAGGGCCGAATGATGCCCATTTTGTGGCAACCGTTTGGTTTCAGCTCGACAAAAAGACGCCCATAGGTTATACATCTTCACTGAGGATGATGCTTGTGGATAGTCACAGTCTCGAGATCCGACGCTGTGGTAACACAACTCGTTTTTCGCAAAACGCACGCATTGGTAATTGATCTCCGCTTCGGCTTCATGCTTTCATAATCATCGGCACATGTCCAAGAAGTTGAAGAATCTTCAAAAGACTCCAACTACGAATATAATGATGTCTTTCTCGCCTTCTTCATATGACTCATGTTATAGGTCGAGGTTTTCAAAGAGGACTGAAGGGGAAACGTGACTCAGAACCAGTGCAATTTCGTGAAAGACCGGGTTCATAGTCTCTCTTCATTCGCTCCCCACCTGGATACACTTAATTCTATGCGCAGTAGTTCCTGCATTAAGTGATTGCCAAGACTGCTCACACGTTGAATGACTTCATCGCCCATGCTCCACAACTATGATTATACTCGGTATCTGTATATGTATGTATACCTTGACGAGCCTTGCAGATTTTGAGTTGCTGGGGGAAGATAAACGCGGTATATTAGTTAGTATAAGCGAATCCCATGCCCGCCATTCATCAATCAAATACCTAGAGACTAAAGGTGTTTCATCAACGGACCCTCGTATATCCCGTGGTAGATTTTAATACGAAGACAGAGGCTTATCATCACTTTTTGTGTAGGAATAAGATCGTTAATTGATTAATATCTCTTTCCGAAGCTAATACCCACGAAAAGTAGGCCTTGGTTTGATTCATTGTAGACGTTACCTTATTCTAAACCAGACTCAATGCGCGCAATCAAACTCTGCCCAGCCAAATCAGCCCAAGGCTAAACCCACGCAAGCAACTCGCGGAGAAAGCGTTTGATGAACTCACGATTGTTTACTCTTAGGCAAAAGTTCTTTGGGCGCTCCGATAATCAAATGTCTTGTCCTCCGATACTTTCTAAATATATACTTGATGAACTTAAAAGACCGCCATCAGAGAACTTTGTAGCCTATCTTCTCAAGCTCTCTAAATAGTACAAAAAACAAAGCAATGAATAATTGATACCTAAGCAAGGCTAACCCCCTTCCCTTCCTCCTGGATCCCCTCTTCTCCTTCACTGTACTTTTAAGAGAAAAATACGTGACAGCACTTTTGACTAGGTCTACAGTAATGTTTATTCACTATATCCGATCGCATAGAATCACTCACAACTAAAACTTTCCATGAAAAGGGACTGCATAAGGAAGAACACTGACTAACATCACTATTATTCGTTAAGTTTAGATTTATTTGAAAAAACGGGATGCTATATGATGCCATAACGAAACGTCGTTACAGATCATCAAGAAATGAGTGCCATGTACGGAGTAACAGGAGTATTACGGTATTAAAATATGTGATTTACAAGAGACAAGGGAGATGATTGTCCATAGCCAAAAATAATGGCAAAGTCCGGAAAAAGTAAAGAATAAAGAAAGATTGAAATAAAAGATGCAAGAAATGTTTGAGTTGAAATGCATATATAGAATAGAAGAACGTCACATAAAAGGAGAGCATTAACCCTGAGGAAATATGAAGCATGATTAAGCAGCAGTTTGTGAAAGTTCAAACGGACAAGCAACATTCGTAATCTGAGTTGAGGCAGACCGATCACCGATGAGACCGAAAATCCCAAGCTTCAGCTTCACATAAAAGTCGACACCTATTTTTGGGTTCAGAAAAAGGAGCTAGGATAAGGCAACTAATATTTATATACCTGGGCGTTGTCCATCGGTGTATAACGCAGAATTCCGACAGGCGTCGTACCAGTTATTCCCTAACAGAAGTTGACGTGAGTATCTCTAGTAGATAGTCTAGGACAGTGCTGCCTTACATGTAGTATCAGAGTCATTACTTGCCAAATAGGTAAAATTTAAAGGAAGCTGGATCTCCTGAATAGATTTCCCTGGGATAGTTGCGGACATGGTACCCGTTGCAACTCTTTCATTGGTATTGCTATCAAAAATCTCAGCATTGATATGTTTTAGCTTTAATGGCAAGATGTTGCTGTCGGTGTTGACCTTGAGGTCAAGTTTAGCGGCAAATGAAAAGTTGGCTGGAGAACGGGAAAAGATTGTCTCTGGAGGTGCGGTACCATTGAGGAGAGGGCTAACGGAGTTGAAACTAAAGGCAGGTACTCTTGGAAGGCAAATGCCGAGAGCAATGCCAACACTATTATTGTAGTTAATAAGTCAGTTTAATCACTGAAATATAGGACAATCAAATATAAGGACCCACAGTACACAGATGATGAACAAACCTATGGCAACTTGCTTACGAGTACCGTATCTCCCACAACAGCCGCGTTGATCACGATTCCACTCCCGAAATTTCTGACCTCGATCATTGTCCTTTAGTTTCCTACGCCCCTTTTTGGTCATAGCCTCAAGTTCAGATTTTTTCCATTCTGCACCAAGAGCGGGAACTGTTACAAGTTCCACAGGAGCTCCTGTGGCTTGTGTATGAGCGTCTTCTTCTACCTTTGTTGGTGTTCGTACAGATGCAGAAGAATCCGGTGGTAGGCGTTGGTATCTAGTAAATTAAGATTAGGATATTTTTCTCGTTAAATATTAATAAAAAACATTTTCACCCTTCATCGTACTTGACAAAAGCAGTACTATATCGTGGCCCAGCATTGTTAAAATCAGCGAAAACGTCCCAGCCCGCTTCTTCATCTCTCCCAGTTGCTCCTTGCCGGGAACCAAGAAATGCGTCCTCTTCATCTTGAATACCTTTTACAGGTGCTTCTCTCCCAACATCAAAGAATGAGGCCCTGTTGTATCCCGCACTTTGGCTGACAAGCATATCTGTCGAACCACGCGGAGCACGTTGAGAACCATAGAAAGACGAGGCGTCATCACGATCGTGGCGAGAAGCAGAGGAGCCACCAATTCCCGCTCCTGGTGTACCAGCCCGTGCGTTCTGACTGTTCAGCATATCGAAAGAGGACTTTGGAGCTCCATAGAAAGAAGAGACCGCAGAGCGGCGATCGGAGTCGAAGTTGTTGTGAGCCATTTGTTTATTTATGTAGATTTTTTTGAATTTCGGAAAACCTTCTGATTAGCGGTGAATGGGTACAGTGAGCGCGTGCAGAAGCAGCTGCACTGTGCTGTTCGCTGGTATGCGCACCGCGACAACGACAAAGCGGCTGGTGGGAAGGACGATGATGAGGGGTGTGTGACCGAAGCACGCGAGTCTCCGGCTCACGGCGCCTACAATAGTCATCTTTCCCCATGTGTCCTCAATCCGTTCGCATGCAACTACATATTGTATTAATGCGGTATTTATACATACATTCTGGGAAAAAAGCTCAAAAATAAACAAGAAGCAAAAAGACGAATGGAGGGAGGGAATTTCTTGTAGATAATACAAAAATACAGGGCTAACAACAGTTCAACTCGAATATCCAATGTTCAATGTCCTAACTAACTAATAGATACCTCCGCATTTACAAGACAATAAAAAACAACAAATAGTACAAATAACATTGTTCAAGCTCATCCAAGAATTAACAGTTCCTATGTGCTTACTTACTTAAGGTCACGTTCCTCCTCCGATTCACTGAGGCTTCCTATCGAGAATACATCTGCAGACCTTGTTGGTTTTTTCATTGTCAAGGGCAACGAAAACCAATGCCTGTGTCTCTTATGAACGACTATTTCGCTACTATCATCATGATGGAAAAAACTGCTTGGGGAAGGTTCCGGCGCTTCCTCAATCATCGACAATTCTGAATGCTGCATTGGTGTGTACGAGTGAGATGTGAAATCAGAGAACGGGGACACAGGCTCATTGATGTCTATTGGATCTAACAATTCGTGATCCAAATATTTGAACTCTGGGGCACGGATGGGTGACGTCCCATTTTCTGAATTCTTCTTCTTCCGGAACGCAAGAGGTTCTACGAGAACATGAGCAGGTCTATCGATGCTAAAGGTCGGCCTATCATATGTTGTTGGGCTCATTAAACGGGTCCCTCGTATCTGCGCTTCTGCATCATTACGTTGGAAATTAAGGTTCCGAACTGGGTCCTGAAACTCCGCAAAAGCGTCTGGGGATCGAAGGATAGCCCCTATTTTCTCATCCATCGGACTCTTTGGAGTATACACGTATGTGGACTCTTTCTTAAGGAAGAGAGGTCGAGGGGGCCGCTTCTTTACCCTTTTTCCTCTTGTAGAAGGTAGGCAAGGCAAGGTGAATATGGTCTTTCTCTTTGACGGTTTACGATGGGGATGCGGACGAAATTTCAGGAGAGAAGATAACGAGTCCATACTAGAAATAGATGCGGCGGTATCCCCTCTAGACGGATCCAATCTCCTTTGAAAGAAGTTTTGAATAGCTCTGAGTAGCCGTCTAGGCAGCGATATTCCCGCTTGACTCCGATTTTTCTTAACAGTTCTTCTAGGTTGGGGGTGCAAGTGCGCTTCCCTTTCACGTCGTGCCAAAGTATTTTCCAAGTATTGATAGGAAATTACGACGCTGATGAACAAGACTACACTTCGGTGAGCACATGTCATATCTTTTGATGAACAGGTTGATCCCTTACCTATGGCTAGAATCATGGCTATGATATTCCTACTGGAGTCAATCCCACCATCTATACTGACTTGTTGTCCAGGTTCAAATGGTGGCTCAGTGACTGTGTCTTTGCTAGCAGTAAAACGAGTGTATATGGGCATGGTGCCGCGATGAAGAAAGAGTGACAATATTGTGAGTCTGATGAAAGGAATGGACGGACTGCGTTCAAGACAGACAATCTACTACCATCGTTGGCAGAGCTCTATTTGTTCTCGGACTTTGAGCGGTGTGGCTGCCCCATAGGAACTCCTTAGTACGTCGAATTCTCGCTTCCATGCTCGTAGAATAGAAGACTAACTAGGATATCGCGGGACTGGGAATGAATGTTTTGTACTTCTGAGCTTACACAGATGCACAGCACGGACGCGCAGTACACAGGCTACGGCTGATCGGAACGGAGTTATACTCATCATCGCCTACTTGACATTTCTTAAATCTGATGGAGAGTCAGATGAAGCCCGAGATTCGGAATCGGGACCTCCTCCATAGAATTGCAGTTATACTGCATACTGTGCAGAACACACGGAGATTAAATGGTTTTAATTTTTTAATGGCTTATAACCCTCTATCATTCCATGTGCCATGAATAGGGCTGTCATGAATTGTGTTCTATCTTCATCAATCTCTGCGGATCTCTATTTATCTTTAATCTCATTCTCATTTTATTAGGGCAATGAGATGCGAGCTGTGGCCCTCCTGACTAAAAGCTAGCTTGTTTTAGGACCGCTTCTTCTCCCGCTATCTTCTTTTAAGAAACTTCTCGCATGGTCCTTTGATTTGCCTTTGCTTCCGTTAATTTCAACTCCATGGACTTGGCATTCATCTCAGTATTCTGACCCCTTAACGGTCTTCTTTTATCTCAGACCTGACTCCTCAACTTGCCCCCGCGGGGACGACTTCGAACAAAGAGTCTCAAGTGCCTTGGGAAACCAATAGGGACGCCCTTATTTCAGTCAATGGCAAATTTGCTTACTTATGATGGAAGATACATACGTAAACTCACTATGATCTAGCACACAGGGTGAATTTGATAATAAGTATTTGCGAGCACCGCCATTCAGACCATGTGAACTTGTGTACATGCTAATAAACGTCACAAAGAAAATGATTGATGTCTAACAAAAATCAAGACACTAACTAACTAGACTAAAGGCGGAAAGACGCTTTTACGCTAGTATATGCCTCATGCCAGCAGCGATGCTTTGGGGGACGAAAGGCCTGATGTAGATGGGCTGGCGGTGGAACGGGTGTAGTCAATTCTAGAATCTCGTAAACGATGGCTTGTTCATCGGAGGTAGTCTCATCGGAGCGTGTGATCTTCAAATCGCATGTCTCCAAATGGTTCATATAACGTCTTAGAAGAGGATCCCTTATTTTCCGAGGAGCCAACATGAGAATTTCTCGGTTCATTAGAAATCGTCGACGGCGAAACAAGTATATGGTCAGTGTACTGGATCCAAGAAGGAATATGACTTAATAAAGATATTCCATCGAGGCATTCAGTTCACGGAAATACAGTGATGATAATATTACTTACAAACCAGTATGATTAACCCTACTTCATATCCTGAACCAAGGCTGGATGGTGTGGATGAGGACGTATTGGGGATATCCTGAAAGGGAGCTGGAGATGTGTCGTATATGGGTCTAGGGATCGGTGTCATAGTGATGGATGTTAGACGACGACGAATTTACTCGGTGGGTAGAGACACACTGTCTTGAATGTGGGTGGGACATGCAAAGGGCTTATACAGGTCCTTATAAGTCTTGAGCGAAGCTGTATGTATGACTCGGATGAGTCTCTACTTTAGTGTCTTTTTGTGATCGTTGACAAGCCGTACATGTACATTGTCAATCGACGCTATGTGGTTTCCCGATCTTGTTGGTACATACATATTCTTCTTTTCTTTTCCATGGTTCCATGATGCTTTATATTTTTAGAAATTCTGTCATTCGTGCGGATTCTAATCAGATGTTGTACAAGATAAGTAAGGGCTCCGAAGACAGAAATATCAGTAAAGAACGTAAGGAAACCTTAATGTAAATGACCCCTAAGATACAAGTCGTAGGCCACTATGTTTTGTATAGTATGCGTCAGACGAAAAGATCAGTAGATGATATTTATATTTCCCAAAAGTTTATAAAGTCTCAGACAGACCCAAAGGAAAATGGAAGTAACTAATCACTAGTGTGAATGATAGAACTAAATTTAAGTAACGATACAAGTATGGTACTGCTATAGATGGTACAAATGTTGAGATTGGAAAGAAAAATAAAGGAAATAATATTTGAGAATAAGATGAAACGGTAAGATGATTAAGTAGTAGAATTTGTACGTTTTGTCCGAGATCTAGCTGTACGTTCCCAAAGACGAATATGATCTAAAATTGATTGAATATTCTCTTCGCTGTAGGTATTGGAGTTAGTATGACCCATGGCATGAGTGTCACCAGACTCGGACTGGGACCGTTTCCAAACGAGCCCGTCTAGCTCTCGGACAAGTTTTAATGATCTGAGGATATCATCTAGGTCAGGAGACTGATCCCGTCCAACATATGTTTTACTGCCCTGCGTGGGTTGAATAAGAGTAGTAGGGTCAATATTAAGTATCCGACAGATATTCTGAAGAAGAATAAATGTGTGTCAGAGTAATTACATATGTAAGTATGGTCTGTCCCACTCACAGTAAGACCTCTCCGGGTTTCTTCTTCGGTGAGAGTGGCAACTAAATCCCGCTCTGTAGCTGGTGTCACGACTTTCCCGTCGATTTGAGAAGCATTTTCGTTGTATATCTCATTTCTAGGGGATATTTGACCTCATCTCTTATAGCAGTGCGAGGACCGGGTCCTTTGGCAGTGTTCCGGTTATGAGAATCTTCAAAAGCTCTGTGATATAGATGCGGTGCCATTGTCTTTACTTCGTCTTTTAGAGCTTGAAGTTTAGTTCGAAGATCAGTAACTTGATCCTTTGCTTCAGTGACGGCTATTCCAAGGTCTCTACTCAAACGACTGAAAGAAGGGCGAACCTGTGGTAATAACGAAATCATCAAACTTTGCGTGAAAACTTAACTAATAGGGCCATACATTTGCTGTTGTATTGATTTTATGTCCAATATCGCCCCTGGTCACATGAGGTGCAGTGCACTGTTGAGGAACGTCAATTTGAGTGGATGGTTTCTTTTTGGGGCGGTTTGTCCCTTTTGACGATGACTCTTTCCGAGTTATAGTTGCATTATTTATTGGATTGGGCAATCCTTTATCTCCCGAGGCTAGGGGAAGAGAATTGATGGCGACAGGAGAAAGCGACTTTCTGTCATGGTTATTCGCTAGAATATGGTCCCTTTCATCGAGGTAAGGAGGGGCAGAATCCAGTTCTGGCTCCGGTATGTCCATTTGTAGACCTTCAGTCGCGGCTTCTTCTTGGCTTTTTGGCAGCTTCTTTGTCGCTTCCCTCTTGTGGCTATCTCCGTTTGTCCCCAGAATCTCAATAAGTGTTTCAAAATCAAAATCATTGATGCCTAGTAGTCCGCCAGTTTTTGAACTTGATGGTTGTGAAGATTGCCCCTGGGAAGAACCTTGCATCATAGATGATGTTTGCTCATTACAGTGCTTTGACGAGTCACTAGATGTCCAGTCGAAGCTCATTCAAAGATCACTCGGAGACATGGCGTGTGGCATTTTCGAGTTGAGATGAATAAGTGGTTTAAGGTAGCGCGACGCGTCGTGGTAGCTGCTCCCGTGACTTCCGAGTCAGCTGTGATCTACCTTCAAGTCAAGCTCTCCCGAGTATCAATTGCAACTGGCACAACGCTGTTAGCCTGTGCTTCATGACAAACCTCAATGTTGTCTTGTTTCCCCAAACAAGAGAAAACCGATTATGCTACTTAACTTCCCAACCGACTCATATCGAAGTTTGGGGGTTCAGTGACTTAGAACCTGAAAACGAGATCGATGAAGCAATTAGACCTCGCCAAGGTGTAATAGTTAGTTGTATAGATGGTAGTCTATACATATTTCGCTCGAGCTTGGCAAAGGTAACAAAATCTCCCTCTTCATCAGAGAAGCGGTTACTTTATTCTGGCGGCGATCATCTTCATCCAACTCTTCCATACCGACGACCGCATCTGTCTTTTTCTAAATCTAGAAATTCATCTCCCGCTGGGTCCAGGACAAACCTTGCGGTATCATCAACTAAGTCACGAGCTGTGTCTGGTCTTACAAAAGAGCAAGTTGAGGCGCCAAAGAATTTCGTCGATTTTGAAGATGAACAAGAAAGAATGAAGGGTATGATAGCAGAAAGATCTGTTAAGGAAGTAAAGGATAGATCTCGCAGGTCATCCCTTACTCCACCTCCGGTTAGCTCACACCGACCTGATGATGCGAGATCACTTGCATCAGTAGAGTCGGGCTCTTCTATACTATCTCCTCCTCTGTCCCCAACTCTGGGGCCTGTCAACGAAACAAGTGATTCTACTTGTAGGGACTTAGTCTCTTTAAGAATACGCATTATCCCTAATGAACTCGACTCTGAAATTTCTATGGTCTCTCTGAAACTTCTGCATAAGGGTAAACTTTTCCTCACTTTACATAGCTCCGGGTAAGTTCTTCTTAAGTCGCAACTTCCTAAACTCAGACAATACAGAAAGGTCTCCGTATTTAAAACAGAAGATGGTACCTGCGTAACATCTATCTCACCGGGTTCTTCGTTCTCAACTCGGAACGCTAGAGTACTATCTCATGGATATGACTCGCAAATACTCTGGTCCTGGTGTGCTTTACATGTAAATCAAGTTGGAGATGTAAATATTCTCTTAATTTTACCTTGTCAATTGTCCTCATAGTACTTTTAGAATCTTCTTATTGCCGCTATCGCGAGAGCTAGTGATGCAACTGTCAGTCTTGATAGTGGTGAATCAGATGACAAAACAAGAATTATTTTGTATGAGATCGCACATATCTCAGAATACGAGACTGGCAGTATGTATCTTTGTGAGATAGGTGATCACGTTTTAAAAGGTCGTGCTGAGAGTCTATCCGTTTCAATGGACAATGAACGTAAGTTAATTGTTTAAGAATGTAATCGTATCTTAGTGTTCTTCTAGGAATCATCAAAATTTATCAAGTGAATGACGAAGCCATACTTTCTGTTTACACTGTGGCTCATGGTACTTCGGACGTTAACGTGCCATTAAACTTACCATCTCAAGAAAAACTATCAGAAAAGCATATCGTTCAGGCATTACCCCAGCAACTACGTAATTTAGTGACTCGGCCCGACCAGTCTTCCTCAACTCACGAGAATTCAGAAGAATGTCCTGATCTAGAGATTCAGAAAGACCCAACTACTTGGGAGTTACCTTTAACAAGCACCACCAAAGGCTTAAATATTCAAGTTATAGATTCTATGATTTTGGGTGTAGTTTGGTCTGCTAATGAGCTTATCGTGAGTGTACAAGTGTTTTTCTGGACATAACTAACACGGAAACGGGCCCTTAAGGTGTTCGAGTTGCAAAATGATGATATAGACATGAGATGTGCCTTTCCAATTTCAGGAGATTTGATTAATATCAAGTGGCTGGATTCAAATACTATAAGGCTGCAACTACCTGTATGTGTCCTTCTTGCGTGAAAAATTAAGTTTGTATTAGAGTATTCACTAGTACTATTAGAACAAAGTCGACACATATCTGCTACCCACTACGAAAACTAGTAGATCTCCTTTACTCGATGAAGCGACGCATCGCTTGTCGTAAGTCCCTATCAAGCCTAGATTAATTAGAGTTCTGAATTGTTTTCAGGACCAAACTAGTTTCAAGTGTGGCACTACCCCCGAATTTTGCGGTATGCTTGGGGTACAAGTCCTCAGACCCACTTATTTACATCGCACGCGAAGCTAGAGAACAAAAAATCAATGTTTTAAGACCTAGTGTAAAAAAGGGGTTTAACCCGCTGTCGAAATGTATCTGGTCGTCCAACGCGCGAGATAGTACCCATAATGCTAGAAAACATCGCGTAACATCCTTGTTACCTATCAGTGCTTCCCATGTTATCATCGGCTCAAGTAAGTTATTTTTTGAAATAATCACCTTTATATATCTCATCAATTTTTAAAAGATGACGGAAATTTAAGAAAGTCATCCTTAAAGGAGCTCATAAACTCCCACATTTTTAAAGAGCCTACAAGTCATCCTATGAGCAATTTCTCTCTCTTGAGTCTATGGCTTGTAAGTAATAAAAGAACCAAGAAAAGTTTCGTTATTGCAGGAGGAGACGACGGGTCAATAAATATTTGGGATCTCAGGTACGTATATAAATTGAAACTCTAGATTCAAATAGTAATCATATGATAGCTCCTTAAAACTCCATGCTCGATGGGTTGTTTTTATTGAACCTTTACAGAATGTCTTTCAAGTGGAGAAACAGGCTGACGGGAGGCTTAGAGACTGCTGTTTATGTGTGTCGAGGGATGGGACCATAGCGGTGATAGAAATTGATGGGTTCAATTTGTTGGTTCATCTGTCTTTAATTTTTCCTTGGCTAAACTAGGCTATAGTTTATTTTTGGTACCAGGTTCCCCTGCACACCTGCGGACTATCTGTCTTAGTACAGACAATCTCATGTTATTATACGTTGACGGTCGTACCCGCTTGTGGGATATTAAGAACAGGGAATTTTGGCGATCAATGAACTCAGAAAAGGCTGCAGAAATGCTCGAACAGGGTGGATGGTCTATACTGTTGGTTAAAAATGCTTCTCGAGGTTTTGAAATGATCTAACAGCCGTTAAACAGTCATTTAGAAAACGATTTTCCGAAAGCTTCATTATTCCCAATGAATAAAGCATCGGCTGAAGGAGACCCTCGTATGTAGATCCAAGAATTTTCCTTCTCATATTGGATATGAACGATCTGGAGTAGCCCCTGCCTGTCTCTTTGAGGTACAGCCTATTATAGAAGGTGGGCCTGGGCTTTCTCATTGCGGATTATTGTTGATCATAATCCAGATTTCCATCACTCGAAGGTCACATCGGAAGAGCTCGGTGTTATCCTTGCCTCGCTATTGACAACAGGGTTAGACGATCAAGTAGACCGTCTGTTAGCGGTTCTTTTAGGGCATACACATAGAGATAGTAATGTTATATATGGGGCTTATGAGTTGGCACTTTCCAATTTTCTTCATAGAATCTCATTGACGCCGCATTTTCTAGTTCCTTCTCGTCATGCCAGATATTTGCTACTAATTCTCCAAGGGACTTATGGAGAATCTCACCGGACGTAACTGCTTTGAAGTTACTAGCGGTGACTTCTCTCCTCCGGGCTTTACTGAGCTCTTTCGGTACGCCCGATAATCAGCTCTTACTTGTCACTCGTGAATGGTCAATAATGAACACTGTAGCAGGTGCAGAAGGGCTGTTTGGTGCGGTTATGTCGTTTTACACTACCGAACTACCTGCAGTTGTTGGATCTGATTACCAGTCCCCAAGTCTCACTATTCTAGCGCAATTCTGGTGTAATTCTACTGGTAAGCCAAGTCGCCATTGATAGATAAACGAAAGACGTTCTGAAGTATTTTAAAGTGTCTGAAATAAGGCTATCTGCAAAACAGCTATTTGAAAATGAGGTATCCCGTTCCTCTGATGAGTTTATCACATCTATAATCAACAAATGGAAACACGAATGTAAGCTTCGAAACTCATGTTGCTTCGTGATTAAGACATCTGAGTAGTTAGCTATTAAGTGCCTTGTCTTCTCCCTGGGGATGATAAACAAACATCGAGGGCGGCGCTGGCTCTATGTATATGTGGAAACATTGCAACAGAAAGATATAGCTTACTTTCTTCAAGGTACGCTTATTTCTTCTACTTTTCTTGTTCGTTGCTCCAATTCGCCGAATAGTACTCTTTCCGATATCGCCAAGTCAATGATGATATATTTTAATGATGATCTATCACCTCACCGTGCACTTGCCATCGATTTATGCTCTCGGGGTTTTGAGATTTGGCAACAGTACTTCGACGCTATGGAGGCTTTGCGATCCCTATTTACCCTTGCGACGACATCAAAAAAGGAGTCTATAAATATTCGGAATCCGGGACCACAAGCACGCTTAGCTGTTTTACATATCGCATCAAGTAACAGCCCATTATTTATGACAACCCTCTCATTAGATATTTTGCATCCTCGCTCTATAGAATACAGCAAGTCAGTTTTGCAAATTATAGCATTTTTGATAAGAAAGGTATATGGCTTATATGTTATCCTGGAAATGAAATGCTCACACACCAAAGAACCCGTTGGTTTTATTTCCTAATTTACCTCGGCTCATGGAGGCCGTCGTCAAATCTCTTGATCCATCATCCAATGCAAATCGCGAAGCGGTTCAGGATTCCGTGACTGACATTATTGCCCTTGTCGTACACACGTAGGTTGGATTATTCTTAGCGCTCCGCACGGATGTTCACCGGTCTATTTTCTTCTAGTTTTCCAACTCTAGATTTCCATGCTGGTACTCAGCGCCTTGCAGTTGGCACGAATGAAGGAGCTGTGATACTTTATGATTTAAAGACTGCCACGCGTCTCTATGTTCTTGAGGGACACCGAAAACGGCTCAGTGGTATAAGTTTCTCTCCGGACGGACGACGAATGGTAACACTTTCTGTGCAAGAAAGCGTGGTTCTAGTTTGGAAAGTTGGCTCGGGCTTCTCAAGCTTCTTCAATCCAGGAGCTCCACCTCGGCAAGGTCGAAGTGGCTCGGAGCCGTTTAAAACTTTGAACTTTGTACTTCAAGACCAAAGTGAGTATTCCACATCCTGACTCTATATCTTACATTGACTTTCGGTTCCCTAGATACTTTATCTATAGAAGACTCTTTAAAGCAAGTTAAATTTGAATGGCCATCAGACAGAAGTGTTAAGGTTCAAATTCGAGATACAACATTTACGTTCTCCACGTAGATCATAGTTCGTCGTATTCCTATTTTTATGCTTTTATCACTATTGTCATGTGCTTTCCCACCTTCTTTTACTTATCGATGGATAGACTTGCTTTAGTTTTTATGCCTTGATGCTTCTAAGAGCTCACATGACCTTAAAAAGAATACCGATATAAGGTATAATTAATCGTCCCCGATAAAGCCCTGCCTGTCTCAGCTACTAATAAGTAACCGACTTCGAGTGAACTTCACCCCCTATCCACTTCGTTAGGAGCATGTATAAGTTCAAAGTTTCTATTATTTTCTTAATTGTCACTCTTCATTTCAAATTATCTTGGACTCTATGGCCTATTCCTGCCCAGATTACATCAGGATCTGATTTGGTGCTTCTGTCTCCAAATTTCACCTTTTCCTCAAATCTGGATACAATACCTCCAGATCTTGCTTCGGCTCTTATTCGTACCAAAACTCACCTTTTCAATGATAAACTTGGTCGCCTTACTTTGGATAGAGGAGCATCTGATATAACCTCGAGTTCATCAACCAGAAAGCATCCTGCTACCTTGCACAGCCTTCAGTTTTTTGTTGGTGAAACCCATAATATACCAAAGGGAGTGAAAGATATATCCGAAGAAGCCATACTCAAGCTTGAAGACCGGAATGAAGAGTACTCCTTATATCTTCCAGCGAATGGTACAGATGCAGTCTTGAGAGCAAGAACCACACTTGGAATTTTACGAGGCCTTACAACATTTGAGCAGCTCTGGTATACTTGGGATGGCCAGGTATATGCAATTAACGCTCCTATCGAGATTTTAGATAAGCCTGTTTATGTGAATTTATTGTGCGATGTTTATCGCACACTGCTCATTCAGCTTGTTTTCAAGAGGTATCGAGGGTTCAGCCTAGATACTGCCCGAAATTTGTGAGTATTAGAACCCGTTACTTGAGTAATACCTGTGTGAACGAAAGCTAGTTATCCTGTTTCCGACGTCAAGCGAACACTTGATGCCATGAGTTGGGTAAAGGTACCAATTGTCTACTGTATCTGACTATGGTTTTCATATTGAATAAGACTTACAAAAAATAGCTGAATACCTTATATTGGCACGTTGTGGATTCCCAAAGCTTTCCGTTGGAAGTACTGGAATTTCCGGAACTATCTCAGAAAGGAGCGTACTCAAAGGAACAAGTATATTCTGGAGAAGACGTACAAGAAATAATCAACTATGCTTCCGAGGTACATTAATGCATTTCTTTTACGTATAACATGCATCTGACTTCAAAGTACAAGAGAGGAATTGACGTTGTCCTTGTAAGTTTGTATCTTGTTAGGTTTTATATTGCTTACTAAAGAAGGGAGCAGGAACTTGATACGCCTGGACATGAAACAGCTATAGGACTTTCGCACCCAGAACATATCGCATGTTATTTGGCTAGCCCGTGGTCTACCTATGCCAACGGTATTATATCATTATATATTCTAATAATAAACTGTAATAAAGATATCAACATTACAAATTTAAGAGCCTCCTGCAGGTCAACTCCGACTAGCATCTGCGAATACGAAAAAGTTCAGTGTAGAGCTTATCAAATCTGTATCATCCAAATTTCCGTCTTCACTTTTTAGTACCGGCGGGGATGAAGTAAATACGAACTGTTATAACGACGATGAGCAGACACAAGCAGATTTGCGGGCAGCAAACATTAGCTTGGACGAGGCACTTAATCAATTCATACTTGCCGAGCATGAGGTTATCAGAGAACAGGGGAAGACACCGATTGTTAAAGAGGGTTGGGAATTTATAATATCTATCTTCCTTCAGGGGATTTGATACAGACCTTTTTAGATATGATACTCAGACATAATACAACCTTACCGAACTCGACAATAGCCGTGTAAAGTTCCTCAGGACAATTTCTAAACTCGATAAAAGTTTAACAAAACATGACTCTAGTGTCTGGATTTCTTCCAACGATGCGAAGAGTGTGGTCCAAAAGGGATACCGAATCATTCATCAACCATCGAATTATTTCTATCTCGTAAGTGACACCAAGAAATAAATGTCTCTTTTTTAACCCCTTAATTATAGGATTGTGGGGCTGGTGAATGGCTCGGAAATGATGTACCAGGGTTTATATGATCTTTGTTACCCAAATGCTGCACATGCTCTAATACCTTTATCAAATGTAGGATTAGTTGGTGTGACCCGTTTAAAACCTGGCAAAGGGCGAGTTGTCATCTACTTTCTTCTTTTTCGGATATACACATAATGAAATTTCGACCTCAAATTCTGACGTCCTTATCTAGATATACTCCTTTGACCCACTTGCAAATTTAAGCGAGGAAGAAGGGTCGTTAGTCCTCGGTGGTAAGTACCATATTTAGCCCCGCTGCCGGCTTTGGCGGTGGAGGGGGCAATGCATCCAGTAGATACTGGGTTATATCATATTTTCGTATCTCTCATCACCAACCTATTCAGGGCAGATACCTCTTTGGTCCGAGCAATCCTCCCCATCGAACCTGGATAGCATCGTTTGGCCTCGAGCGGCTGCTGCTGCGGAGGTGTTTTGGACCGGGGGAGTATCGGTGGTTAATGGCGTATCAGTACCTTTGAACTTATCCACTGCATTGCCCCGACTACATGAAGAACGATTTCGGATGGTACACCGAGGGGTGAATGCGATACCCTTGCAGCCTCTCTGGTGTGCACTGAGGCCGGGTTTATGTGATCTCAATAGTTAACTTGTCTGATTAAGTGAAGTTTTAATAATAGTAATAATAATAATAAAAGTATTAATAATTAAGAAGGAGAAATATATAATGCAAGCGGTTTCCCCTTGTAAGTAACACCGACCGACGGCAGTTGTCGGCTATTTGTGTGTACGGATCGACGCGTCGTTCCGTGTGTGCTTCTTGCTCCGAGATGTGCATACATCTTGACGTTGATTGATTTAATACACTCTCTCTTAGCGCATTCGTGTCTCCATCTCTTTTTCTTTCTTTCATTCTCTCTACATTTCAACTATATTCGCTCATTTTCACGTCAACTGTTTCGACGATTTCTACTTTATTACTAGCACTATTAATTATTTGTTACGACCTGAACGGAGCCGCGACATTTTCATTCGGACTGTCCCTACGTTCAACCATCAACAACGCATCTCATTTCACGTCCACCCAGTTTTCTTGACACGTCGACACACTATCTATCAATTCTTAAAGTTAATCACGAGTCACTGATACTTACCGCATGTCAACTTGAAGGCTTAGCATATTAAGAGACATGCCGTCCCTTATTCCTCGTTTCCGTACTTTACACCCCAACTCGGACAACTCTCAACACAACATCCAGGATGAAAGAAATTCAACAGAGCAAAAGCAGAATTCACTGCCCAGGCGAGATGCGGATATAAGCGCAAAAATACACCCAGATTTGAGTGCACTTTCTGTGTCCGTGGAAGCACTCTACGATTTTCCTCCCCAGGAATGTCACCAGCCACTTCAACCGCATAGTGGGGCTAGTGTCCGCCCACGAAAGAAGCAATCCTCCAGGAACACAGAGAACAAGGAGAATATTCATCCGGAAGGGAACAAATCCAGAGCATCTCTTAGTTTAAAAATTGAAACACTTGAGAATGGTATGTTATTTCTTACATTATCATTTTTAAGAATTGATAGGATACGGAAGTTTTGAATTAACAGGAGAGACAACAAGGCCAAAATCTCGCATTGATAAAACCAGAAAATTTGTAATACCTGAGAGCGTATCCGAGGTTAATTTACGCCAATCAATTTCAACCTCTGAAGCTGTTTTATCTTGGTCTCCCAAAAAGGAGGTAACCTCCGAACCTGGGAGCGATCACATTTCCACTGGTTCATCGAAACATACGCTCTCCTCCTCAGAGGTACTACAGAGAACTCCCACTGGGTGTGGTGTACCATCCCCAGGTACATTTGGGTTTCCCTCGCCATTGTCTCAAATGTCAGTTGGCTCCCCAAGTTCCCCACACCCTCCCTTCCATTCAACACCGAAGATTAAGTCTTCACACAAATTAATGATTTCTCCAGTCCGTTTAATGAGTCCGTCGCATGAGCCTATTTCGGTACCCTCTTCCCAACTACCATTTATATCTTCGAGACGGGACCAGTCTTACCTTCGATCTGAACAGCGGATCGATGAATCCTTTTCTAGGCGTAACGAACTCGGGGAGCGGGATGTCCGGGCACGTCTAAGCACATTCAGTTCTCAATCTTCTCGAAGACCTCAACGTCGGAAAAGCGCAGAATGGAATGCTCATGCAGCATCTGCCGGTGTGAATGCAGACCCTTCCCAAAGAGCAGAGTTTGGTTGGCCTGCAGAGGTATCCCACGAGATTCTGCGGTTGTCGTTGGGTCGTTTGGCAGCGCCCAAAGTTAGTACATATGATGTGTCGGTGTCGACTAAAATAGAGTCCAGACGAGACCGAAGAATGTCGATCACCACGAATGGGAAGCCACGTGTTTCCCACGAAAGTAAGATTGTAAGGTCTTCGGATCGAATGCGGTCCAAAGAGGACAGAGAACAAAGTTTCTCTTCTGTATATCCTCGTCAACAACCATCACTCTCTACACCTCTGCCCGTGCGCAATAACGGGCGCGACTCCCCCGTCACGCAGCACTCTTCAAGTCCACGTGCGCCTTCAGTGGCGCCACGGAAATCGTCGAAGACGCGATCCATACTAGTTGCGGATAACGTTCTTGAGGCGAAAACGGATGATAGGAAGGGTGCGCTCTCGAGCACTGGGTCTGTTGTATACCATAGGCGCTCTGGAAGCGTGAATCAGGAAGACTGGAGCTCTGAAAACTTACAAAACTTTATCAAGGATGCGAATATGGAGCTCTTTTCCTCGGAACTGACAACACCAATCAAGCAATCGGCGTCACATTCATCATATGATACAGCTGGTTCTTCTTCATTCCTACATGCGCCATCATTATCTGTAATAACGGCTACACCTCAGAGCTCTCAGTCGCGATCTCGAAGACAGTCCGGTGCGAATTCAGACCTGGGTAGTGATAATTTACAAGTTCCTCCAGTACCTGCTCTTCCTGAACAATCTGAAAAGGGTAAGGGAAAGCGCAAAGCCGATGATTCGGAGGATGTAGCACCCCCGGAAAAACGCTCCTCAAAAACAAAAAAGACAACGTTTGCTGAGGGGAAACGTAAGTCCTTTCCTTTTCCTTTGGTCTCTTTTCGTGAACACGTGTATCAATCTAATATCCTATTTTCAGGTCCACATCGAAATTCGAACGCTTCCTTCGCACCGTCTTCGTTCCAATCATTTCAGTCCTCAAAAAGTAGAAAACGTGTACGTTTGTCATCACCGGCATCTCTCCATGAGCAGTTTCGTCAGGCAAACCGTCAAAGCAATTTAACGTCAAGTCGCAATAGCAGCTCTCGTTCAATCAATGCCTTTCACCCCAATAACAGCAAATCTTCTTTGCCCCGCCCCCGTTCCCGAGTTTCTGTAGGCAAAACATCTTGCACCTCACGCCCTGTATCCGGGGTTTCTGCCGGAACCGCAGCAAATCCCGAAAGACGTTCTTTGTCTCAGGCCTCGATACCGTTGTCAGCCATCCTATCTCCTCGAGCACCATCAGTTGATGCATTAAGTACCTTTCATATGCGTGATCCACAAAAGCCAGCAGCTCGTGAGGTTGGATGGACACTAAGATTTGCATCACAAGATGACAACGGTTCACCATACGCGGCTTGGGTGTTTTGGTTCGGGTTTTTGTTTCCACTACTTTGGTGGGTTGGAAGTTTCTGGCGCATCCCTGAGACTCGTATGGTGGGAGTGGATACAGAGAAAGCGGTTATCGTTGATGATCCATTTTTTGAACGAGGTGAGTTAATTTGAGAATGCCAAAACCATATAGCAATCTAATCTCTATTAATCGTCAGAGGCGCGTACTTGGCGTTTTCGGTGCCGTATCGCATCGGCCGCTTTTTTTGTCACATATCTTCCCGTCATCATACTTCTTGCTGTCCTAGTACCCCAGTCCTAGACTTTTTTCCCGGTATCTTCCTGCCATTTCCGTCCTTGCTACTTTGATTTATACTTATGTTGTATACTCAAGAACAGTGTGAGTTTATTCTGATCGTGTTGTTTTTGACCTAGCTATTATCCGAACAATTGTCATTCCTTATCTGAGCATACCTCTGTTCTTTCCACTCTTTACATAATAAAGCTTTATTCTTATTTCTTGCGAGCTACCCGTCTTGTTCGTTTTGAAAATTTACATATTTTATTATTTTTGTCATTTGTCATACCTGCTTGTGGTTGCCCTTTACTAATCCTCACGGATTGTTTTTTCCCTCTCACACTGGGCTTCTTATATGTTTTTGGTGATTATATGCTAGTTTTTTTCTCTCGTTCACATACTTATCGAAAATTAGTCCCGTAATGGGATGAAAATAAATGTCAAAAACTTATGTATACTTGTACCGGTAGTATTGCTGTAGCTGTTATCTCTATTATTTAATAATTTGCACGTTGAGAGTACCATGATAAAAACGGAACGTTATCCGTTCCTTTCAAGAAAATGATCATTGTTAGTCCTTATACAAAATAACAAGTGTGGATAAGTATAGACTGTTGGTCCTTGTAATCTGAGTATAAATAGAAGATACACAATAGGGAGATATGAACAAAAGATTATATCGTGTAGATCCTCTATATTTAAGATGAGGTCAAACTAGTGTTTCTTAGCTGCCAAAACTTTACTGGCCGTAAACAAAGAACGTGATATATCCTTGGCAAGCGTGGCTACTATAAACGTTGGAACAACAATCCAAAGCCTACGTGGAAGGACAGCGTATTAGTAATTCGTTTTGATTTAGGGGTAACATGTAAAAATATACCCGTTAGGAACAATCCAAAGCCAGAACAGTGTGTTGAGATCATTATGGCCTACGGCACATCCACCACAGTAATATTCCTGCGCCCAGTAAAGTATAGTTTTGCTCAATGTCATTACTGCAGAGGCAAATCCGACGAGAGGTGCCGAAGGAGAGGAAAGTATATGCTGAGAATACAGGTAGTATAGGTTAAGAAGCGTCTCGACGATGTTCAAGGAGGCTACACGTATAACATATTGGGTTTTAGTATCAAACGAGGAGAATGGCGTTCATTGAGCATACCCTGAGCGTTGGTGAAGCCATCTCCCCTATAATATGCATCAACACCATATACTAAATCTACCTCTTGGTATAATGCATATGGATTCCAGATCCAGTGTAAATCACCACCTTTGAATGATCTGGGTCTGCGGTAATAAATAAAAACGATTAGTTGGAACTTGAACTCAAATATTAGTTCTCTTACCTCATCAAACAATAGCCTACCTGTAAGACAATACCGTAGAAAAGTCATCAGTATATACGTTTCGTAACACGCTGTATACTCATCATGAAAGGTGAGGGGGAAAGGGGAAGAACTCACGTCCCAAAATATTATTGGAGCGGTAATGAGAAACCAAAGAGAAATCCAAGTATGAGTTTTTGAGCCCGCCATGTCAAAAATTTTCGATGTACGAAATAATTCCTAAGACGAAGGTTGTAGGCAGGTTCGGGCCAGCTTGTCAACGATGTCGGTGGGAGAAAGTTCAACTCAACTGATCATGATTTTCCATTGAATCGTGGGTACATTTCAATTTAACTGGATATTATGGGATGGCGTTTGCACGGCTTATAAATCAGGTAGATCATTAGTCGGTTGCCAAATATATTCGAAATTCAGCCACATCTGTTGTCCCAGTCTTAACTCGACAGACAAAAAATTAGCAAAATAGTTTTGATCTGTCAATATAAAAACATAGACCGTTATCTTATAAGATAAGTTGCTTTAACTATACAATACAGAGGATTTTGTGCCTTTTTCCTGCCTTGAATATAGAGTTCTATATTTTAGTTGGACATGAAGGACGCTTATTTAAATAGTATATATATATATATTTTTATAGTATAAATTAAAGAATGATGTGCTCTTGTAAGTACTTTTGATGATTTATCTCAGAATACACCAACGTCTTCTGTCTGTGACATTCCGTGACATTTTTCACTTATACACGGTGAGTCATCTAGTTTATTGACACTAGTGTATAAGCATTGGCATCATTTTCTGTTCTCGATGTATTTACCTAGTGTCGTATAAGCTACTTTTTTTTTCTTTGAAGACTAAGAACGTTCTTGGAATACGTAACTTTATAATTTTTCTCTTAACATACCTCTGTTTACTTTTTTTTCTGTAATAAGAATTTAAATGAGTTTAATCTCATTTGACTATTTTCATGGTTCTATAATAAGTATTTTACAATATTGATTCAGTCTACTATTAGGTGCCTATATTGCGGAGAGCCTACCAATATACCTTATTCTATTCAAAAACTGCATGTCATTATTAAACAATTATCGCTCCATATAAAGTAAGTGAACACTGTCTATTTTTTCCCTCCAAACTGGTTACAGCATCGATTAATTTGGGCCCTTGTCTCATATCATCCAGAGCGCCATAAATATCATAAATCGGGGTAATTTATACCTTCCTTGCTCGTGAGATCATTATGATACAGATTTCAAAGATCCAAGAAAAACATCCCCTAGTGATTCTCTCCCAGTTAGTT
The DNA here is from genome assembly GCA_002287475.2 of Pyrrhoderma noxium. Classification (NCBI taxonomy): domain Eukaryota; kingdom Fungi; phylum Basidiomycota; class Agaricomycetes; order Hymenochaetales; family Hymenochaetaceae; genus Pyrrhoderma; species Pyrrhoderma noxium. Next base: position 597,155 of record CM008257.1, on the reverse strand, counting down.
CCATCTATTCAAAGGTGATTGAGGTCCTCAATAACGGGGTTTAGATAGGAAACTAAAGAGCTCGTCTAGTATCTCGTAGATACCTCCCTTAGCTACCGATAGTAGGAAAGCGAAACTGGTCAATAATAATTATTATTACGAGGAAAACCTAGTTCCTCATAAATGTACCACTAACTCCTGAGGGTAAACAAAAACTGATACTGAGATTGAATTGGTCCCTCAGTCTCTGAAAGATTTAAGATCAAATTCGCATACGTGTTTTTGCGCCCTCCTCTTACTCCTAGTAAGGACTACTTCTCTATTTAATATATATAGAGTATAGAAGGATTACACACGTAGATATAGAACATATAATATATATATGTTTACTTCAGTGAATATCTCGATGTCAATACTGTGGGAAGCCACAATCCCGGTATTATTCGTTAATATACTTTTCACTAGAGACTGGATCAAGTTGACGGATACCATCCTATACGATCGTTCTCAACCTTCAATGCACTGACATGAACATACTTCACAGCTTATATACTAATGTTGCTGAATAAGATTTATCAGAGAAACCCGGATTTGTACTGATCCCCCGATGCATTTTTTACCCCTGAATAGCTCATCTGCGATGGCTATGTACCATTTGAATTACGTAACACGCCTAACCTATTTCGTATTTAAAATAAACTTCTCGGTTGAGTCAGTATTTGATTCTTACCGTGTAAGGAGATAAAATGTATAATCATAATATAAATTACGCTTACCTCTCCCACCTCATTATTTGCTCGGACTATCCTATGCACATAGAGGCAACATTGTGAACAGCGCAGAGACTAATTTAGATACAGAGCAAACATTCGGACTTGAGTGAAACTTCGCCCCATGATAACATTATATAGTACATATAAAGGTACATCGTTTTAAAATGTGAGAATAACTAACGAGATTCTAGGGTCATGGATCATAATAGTATCCTTAATTTTTTTTTCGGACGTTCGGATGTGTCCGTCGAGTCAAATGACCTCTCAAGGTCTGTACTGCTTTCCCGTTAACAGCGGGCTTAGACTCTCGCAAATGTTTTGTCATCGATCTTGTCACTCTCCGGTTCTCATTTACATCCGCATTTGTGTTCATTTTTGCCGTCATGCTCCTGGTCAGGCGCTTTGTTGAATTATTAACAGTCCGTATTTGTGTCGTTTCATTTGAGGTGTTTTCATTATACGAACGTGTAGGGCCTGGTTCTTTGTCTTCAACACTAATTGAACATAGTTAGATTAGCTATCTCAAGGTAAAATGAAAGAATTAATACCGTGCTCGTTTTAATGGTCTTTTGTCTGGACTATCTTCGCAGATTGGTCGCTTCGAGCTCACTGAAGTCTCCTCAGAAGCTATTGTAGATTCATCATCAATATAAGCGTCGTTAATCGGAGATGATCTGAAAGCCTTCAGTATATCTTGATGCAGAAGCCCGTCATCCATGAGTTTTATCGGGAAAATCGCCTTCCCTTCCTCTTCTGTGTAGGCTGATTGCAGTTTTTCACTGAATGCGACCGCCACAGCTATCAGCTCCTTTAAACAATGTGGTGTTATCTCCTCGTATCTATACAGTAATTCGGCGCACTTTAGGATATCTAGACGTTCTAAATGAGACAACTCTATGTCAAATAATCTCCTAGCAACTTCGGCGCGTTTTCCGACTTTCGCTTCTGAAGACTTATCACCCCCAACTTCCCGATATTTAAAAAGTATCCAAATTAGAATACACCATAAAGACTCCAAGTCGTGAATATAATTAGCCCAAAAGAAGGGATACCATTCGGGTTCCGGAGGATCACTATCCCCTATTACTGCCGACCTACTTTTTGTTACTGTCAGATTAAGCTCATCCGGTGTCCGAGTGCCTTTATTTTGTGTAGAATAGCCCTCTAGTATCACTGGGCTACTTTTTGCCAACAGTGTCGAGTTGTTTTCTGCCACCATCATCGTTGACGGAGATATATTCCTATCTACCAACAAGTTATCCTTTTCTATCCTTGAACTACTTGTTGACGGCGTCAGACTGCAAATTGCACCTGTCGAGACATGCCCTTTCAACAAGTCAAACTGAGACTTGAGGATTTCAGTAGGGGGCAAAAATTTATAAATCTGGGTTACTACTTCGATAGCCATAAACTCTCGTGTACCCTATCAAGAGATATAAATCAATTTGTCCTGTAACTCTGTCCTGTAACTCAGGAGCTGAATAAAGAAGTAAATAACATACAACCATGGTGTCACCTTTCCCCCCTGCTCCAACTCGTTTTGAGTACTCAAAATCTCCAATAAGTCCCCGCTTTTCTCCAGTCTCCGGATTAATATATAGATATATATTCGAAGGACTCATGTCACGGTGGACCCATCCCGCTTTATGGATAATACGAAGGGCTGAAGGCAAATGTCAGACGGTTTCGAATACATATGTGATGTAAATACCTTCAAGGGAATGCTCGAGGACTAGCACCATATCCTTCAAACTACGTATCTTGTTGAAAGGAATAGCAACCTCTTTATACACAACTCTGTGATGATATCGATGGTAGAATATCTCTTTCTGATCGCTATAAACCATATCAAGTGCCATGGGAGATGGATTCCCAGATGCTTCAAGCCAGCAGTGATCTTCCTTGATCTGAATAAATTCACCATGTATCCCGTTCAAGTAGTCCGGGAGATTAATTTTGTAGGCTCGCCTTGGAGATACTCCGCGGAGAATAGTCTCCTTTGTATGGTCATCTCTGCCCCCTACTTGTACTCTCCCAGATGCAATAACCGTAAGTGTCGATCTTTTATATGTTTCACGTTCACTAGGATCGTTGATATCTTCCAGTATCGACTCTTGTATTCTATCTTCTGAATCATGGAAGTCAATATGCCAATGATCCTTTATGATTAATGGGAATTTCTCGTCTCTATCATCTATATCAAATGCTTTGAAAATCCGTGATCCCTTATTGTAGACCCCGTCTTCATCGTATTCCGATATGATGTGTGATTCCTTGGTCTTGAAGTGCTTTCCAGAAACCTCAAAGTCGAACACCCGCTCGTTTCCTTCATAATCTGCTGTAATTGTTGAATCCCACCCGAGATCGGACTCTTTAGCAAATGCAATTGAAAGTATTAGCTTTATGAATAATTCTGGTTCCTAGTGAACAGTTAATTAGTAGATAACACCAAAATTAAATATACTCACTGTATTGAGGTCAAAAGATTCACTAGCGATGATCATACTTCGACTATATATCCATATTCGTATACATGTCCCATTAACTGTAGCTCCAAGGGTGAACCTTCGACATGGATCTAGGTACATTGTATGAAGAAGTCTCCGGTGTAATCTTTCCATGTTCTATGGAGCGAAGGAATTGTTAATATGTCCGTGTAGATAAAATAAGAAAAATTCACATAACATTCATCTCTTTTCAACTCTTTAAAGTGGAATCCAAACCCAGAGCTATACCAATGTCGATCCTCTTCCGGCCCTGGGAAGTTAACGTTAGGGTTCTCTGTATACATATACGGATTTAGTGTTCCGTATTCGTAACAGTAGTCATCGTCAGACAATTTTGATTTCCCTCCATCCTTGAGCATAAATGGGGCTTGTGTGGTACTCGACGACTTCGTTCCCTGGGCTGCCTTGATAACAGAACGGAATATACTCATAAATGGATTGACATAAACACGATTACCGGAACCTTTAATATACTTAGGAATGGCTTTCCATTTGTAGCTCTTAGAGCGTGGCCCTTTTGTGAGTATCTTGTTTTTGACACAGAATTTAAATACTCCTCCGATGTCAAATTCGGTACTGATACGAGGTAATATGTTTTCAAAGAAATAATCCATTGTGCCCATCCGAACCTCGTTATTGAGAAGTTCAATCACTTTATAACGCGGTGGTTCCACCTCGAGGACAGGAAAGTTTATCGGCTGCCTATCAGACTTTTGTCATCTGGGTTAGAGTATTCTCACGAATAGAAAGAGTAACCATTACTTTGGATGATATTGATGTTCCTGACGTAGTTGTTTCTTCAGTCTTGTTTATTTCCTCTGATTCGGAAGACTGACCACTACTAGAATCAGTTTGCATGATACGAAGCTAGACGGCTTCCAACCCGGAAGGAGGGGCTCTAAATTAGTTGTACTTATGATTGGTTAATAATTATAGTCTTTGAAATAGAAATTATAAACCACTAGAGTACAACATGTGTGACAGACGCGTTCGGTCACATATAATAATATTCAAGGTGTGAGTGAACATACAACTCGTTTCCTCCGGAACATCAGTCAAAGGCATAATTATTTTCTACCCTATCCGTCTTTCATCTTTTCCTTATCAGTCACATATAATGCAAGACGGATCTAGTAGTAACTCATCCCCAGTATCAGAGAAGGTGTTTACAGTTGGAAACACAACTACTTCTGAAACAACTACTTCCGAAACAACTACATCAACTGAGGTAATACTTTGATTCTCTAAATATTAAACTATTCTGACTCTAGTATTAATAGTCGAGTAATACAGATGAGATCCCAATGAGAATTAACCCCCTCGGTGTCGCCTATAGACGTAGTGAAGTAATTGAAAATCTCGATAATGAAGTTCGAATGGGAAATATGGATTATTTCTTCAATAATATATTACCTCCCATCCGACCCGAGTTTGATATCGAACAAATATTTAAATATTGTATCAAAAAGAAAATACTCACAAAAGGTCCAAAATCTAAAGGTTACACTTGGAAAGCAGTTCCAAAGAATGCAAAGGGTCTCAGTAATCGTGTCTATGTCAATCCATTCATGAGAATATTCCGAGCTGTCATCAAAGCTGCCCAAGAGACGAGTTCATCTAAGACGACACGAATACCATTCATGCCCGTTGATGGTAGAGGAATAAAGTTATCTGTCTCCGACGAAAAACCAAAACCCTTTGTATATATCGAGAATCCAAATGTCATCTTTCCAGGAACAATAAAAGAACGTCATTGGTTTAGTGCTGGATTTGGATTCCATTTCAAAGGAAAGAAGATAGATGAATTTGATGTGAGTACTTATCTTCCCCTCGGAATTAAATTTAATTTCTTTTACTTTACAGAATATGGAGAAACTACATCAGAGACTTATTCGTACCATGAATGTTGATCCATGTCGACGGTTTACAATTGGAGCAACAGTTGAAAGGACATGTATACGATTATGGATATATAATCGAAGTATCATCGTTGCTAGTGAATCATTTGATTTCAATTTGGTGAGTATATTCAATTCTATAATATTTATGTATTTTGTAACTGAAAAACACACTCTAAGGAACCGGAAATATTTATAAAATTAATTATTTCGATTTCATTTGCTAAAGAATCCGATCTCGGTTGGGATCAAACTATCAAATCATATTATGAAGATAACGAGCGGATATATGACTTTGAGGTTTCTGGGAAACACTTCAAGACTAGTGAATCAAATATTATTTCAGAATATCATTGGGACAGGATATACAACAAAGGAACACGAATTTTCAAAGCATTCGATGTGGATGATAAAGAATACAAGTATCCATTAATCATCAAGGATCATTGGTATATGGATTTCCATGATTCGGAAGATAGAATACAAGAGATGATATTGGAAAATACTAATGATCCTGATGAACGCGAAATATTCAAACGATCGACATTCACAGTGATTGCATCTGGAAGGGTTCAAGTAGATGGACGAGATGACCATACTAAGGATACTATTCTTAGAGGGATATCTCCTAGACGAGCATATCGAATTATTTTTCCAGACCGATATTATGGAAGAAAAGGAAAAATCATTCCTATCAAAAAAAATAAATTCTGGCTTGAAGCATCTGGGGCTCCATCTCCTGATTCTCTAGAAAAGGTTACGCAAAATGAAAATGATATACTCTTTCACCGATATCATCACAGAATTGTGTATAAAGAAGTTTCCATTCCATATACCAAGTTATGCAACTCGAAGGATATGGTTTTAGTTCTCGAGCATTGTGTAGAAGGTATATATTTACGTTGATTAACTATGTTTATCTAAACTAACTGACATTGTATTATAGCTCTTCGTGTCATTCATAAAGCGGGATGGGTCCATCGTGATCTTAGTCCCAAAAATCTATATTTATATATTGATCCGGATTCTGGAGAGAAGCGAGGAATCATTGGTGATTTTGAATTTTCGAAACGAGCTGGATCGGGAGAGAAAGGTGATTACAAAATTGTATGCTTATTCTTCTTTTGTTTATTTAGACATGTTAACTTATGTCTCTTGATAGGGTACACGAGAGTTCATGGCCTTAGAAGTATCATTTCCAGAGTATTACTTTATGTACCAAAGCTCGGAGTCTTGTTTTGGCCGAGTAGAAGAACCTGTCTCTGGAGGGATGAAGGATAGCCCGATACCGTCAACAATTAATCCGATAATAGTAGAAGGAGATAACTCGTCACCGACAAAAACTACTTCGAGACTAATAAAAGGAGAACCAATAGCAGAAAAAAATAGCCCGACAACAGGGGATAATCCCGCTGTATCCGACAATTATTTAACGCCATCAAAAGCCGCCTCGATACCAGTCCAAAATAGTCCAATAACATCGGGAAGTAGCTCGGGGCTAGTAGGGAAGGGCGGTCTACTTGCACCTAGCTGGGTTCCTATATTCTGGTCTCATTATATTCATGACTTAGAGTCTATATGGTGGATATTAATATGGACTCTCCTCACGTATCAGAAACATAGCGACGAAGACCATGCGGTGGATCCTAATACAGAACTCGAACGAAGGATGCGGGTAAGGAATCTATTTTACGCAGACGATTACTGCATAGAACGATCAAATCATCTGGAAAACAAACGGATATTCAATGGATTAGCGCGAATCATTCCAGATTTATTTAAAGGACTGATAGAAGTAGCTGCAGTTTTCAGGGAAAAATTAGTTTCAACTTATATAAAAGAAGAAGGGAAATCGGTATTCCCGATCAAATTGATGGATGATGGGTTGTTGCATCGGGATATATTAGAGGCTTTCAGAACATCTCCAATCGAGAATTTCGATGTTGTTTATATCTTCTCTAAAAATAAGACTGCAACAGAAACAACAACAGACTCAGATGAAACATCAGAAAGTTTGAAACGATCTACTTGTGAGGATAGTGACGAAGAAAGACCTTTCAAACGGGCCAGGTGACGATTTATTCAATTCTTATAAAGGTATTTGGTCTGACCATATTTAACTAGATTCGAAAATAAAGTACCGAGTCACACGTGCTCACATAAGGATAATATTCCAAATGAAATGACACAAATGGAGATAAATAATAACTCGTTGAGACGCTTGACTAGGAGTATGACGGCAAAATAAACTATAGCTAGAGATGGAGATGGAGATCTGGGGATGACAAGAACGATGAGGAAACATTTACAAGAATCTAGGGCCGCCACTACAGTTGAAGAAGGCAACAACCCGAAAAGACAATAGTCCTGGAGGTTTTGTGCTTGAAATAACTTGAGAAATGCAAGACGTTAAAAATATTTAAGAAAGCTACACTACCAACTTTATATGATCATGTAATTAGGACCATTTAATATTTTCTTCACTTTCCCAATCACATTTTTTTTCCATATGTGTGGCTAATAATCCTATCAGCAGATTATTACTCTTTAACTTCAAACTACTATTCATTCCCATATTTTATCACATTTACGGTATTTATTATTTTTCGACCATAAAATTATGAGGATGTCTTAATACTACTACATAGTGTGTGACCACGTACGACTTTAAATAGCTTATTAGGCGGTATAACTATTCAAGAGAGGAGGAGGGGGTTTGATAAGTCCTCGAAGCCTTATGTTAGAAAGGTAAATTGAACCTCAATAAAAATCGTTGACATAAACTCAGTAGTATACTGCCGAAAACTATAATTTTATTTTTAACCAAATACCCTTGTTAAGTGGGTTTCAATGATTCAGAGCCGAAGGTTATACTTTTGTTTCATTTCTACCAAGTCACCTGAGATGAACTTAATTATGTAGTTTTTTTTTTCTCCCGTGATTAATCTAGAAGGTTGAAGCCTTTTATTTTTTTCTTCAAGGGAGCACTAGTGGATACTTACCTCTCTAATTTAGAGGCACATGATAGTTTTGAAGTGTAGTTACTTCGGCTATTTAGACCTAAATATATTCACGTAGGCACTTACGAAATTTGTGCAGATTAACAAATGCATGTATCGAAGAATCATCTAAAATAAGAGGCCCGTCTGTCTTAATTTGAATCCCAGGGAGCTATTTGGGTCTTGTTTACCCGATCAGTATAATAAAAACCCGAGATAAGACAAAGTAGGTTTTATCGGAGAGGCTGTGACCATAGATAAAGATGATTGATCTACCTTTACGATCCCTACAGACAACTATCTGGTGGGGGGCTACGCCTCGCCTGTCTCCCGTTGAGAATGGATAAACTTCTAGATCGGGTCAGTAATCGAATCCTGCTATATATTGGGAAAGTATCACCTTCTTCCATCTCTATATTGGAGTTACTAAAATTGTTAATGACGCATAAATATAGTAGAAATCACATTTCAACAAAGCCTACTCATCCCACTTCATTATTTGTCAACTCCACCCTATGTACACAGGATCGACATTTTAGAAGCAAATATTTATATATGAAAAGAAATTTGGGCTCCTGAAGACATTATATAGTACATAGGAAAAAATATTTTTCTTTGATAGGAGTGAGAATAACCGATGATGCGACTCTAGGACTATAAATTATTTAAGTATCCTTATAAGCTTCTTCGAGCATTTGCAATTGTTGTCCCGTTTGACAGGCGTGTCTGTTGAGTCAACTGATCTCTCAATGTATCCGTTATATCTCTGGTAACAATAAATTAAGATTCTTGTAAATGTTTCCTCATCGTTCTTGTCATCCCCAGATCTCCATCTCCATCTCTAGCTATAGTTTATTTTGCCGTCATACTCCTAGTCAAGCGTCTCAACGAGTTATTATTTATCTCCATTTGTGTCATTTCATTTGGAATATTATCCTTATGTGAGCACGTGTGACTCGGTACTTTATTTTCGAATCTAGTTAAATATGGTCAGACCAAATACCTTTATAAGAATTGAATAAATCGTCACCTGGCCCGTTTGAAAGGTCTTTCTTCGTCACTATCCTCACAAGTAGATCGTTTCAAACTTTCTGATGTTTCATCTGAGTCTGTTGTTGTTTCTGTTGCAGTCTTATTTTTAGAGAAGATATAAACAACATCGAAATTCTCGATTGGAGATGTTCTGAAAGCCTCTAATATATCCCGATGCAACAACCCATCATCCATCAATTTGATCGGGAATACCGATTTCCCTTCTTCTTTTATATAAGTTGAAACTAATTTTTCCCTGAAAACTGCAGCTACTTCTATCAGTCCTTTAAAAAAACTCGGAATCGCTGAGGCTATTTTGTTGAATGACTCCCTCTCTTTTAAGTTCATCGATCGGTCCAAATAGTAGTCACTTTCATCGAATAAGCTTTCTATAGCCCAGATCCTTCGTTGAATTTCTGATCTAGACTGTACAGAATAGTTTTCGTTCCCAATTTTCTGATATGCAAGGAGTGTCCAAATTAGTATCCACCATATAGACTCTAAGTCGTGAATGTAGTTAGCCCAAAATATAGGCATCCCGTCGCATATTGGTGGATCACTCTTTCCCACGAGTCCCGAACTACTATCTGTTGTTATTGAATTATTTTGATCTATAACCGAGATACTTTCTGACGGCGTCGAATAGCTTTTTGAAATAATGGAATTATTTCTCGTCGTTTCCGAAACTGCCTTTGTTGGTGTCGAGTTATTTTTTGCTGCCATCGGTTCTCCACTCGTTGTCTCCAAGATAGCTTTTATTGATGACAAGTCAATTTCTTCTGCTGTCGATGAGCAATCGGATAGTGTTGGGCTACTCTTCGTCCCTTCTGATACAGATTTCGTCGATTGGCTTATACGAGACTCCGGGCTGGCAGACCTGGAAATATTTTTTGCTATCGCATGTTCTCCAATTCGCATAGAAGCAGCTTTTTCCGGTATCAAGCTACTTCCTTCTGCTATCTGATTACTCATTGGCAATACCGGGGTATTCTTCGTTCCCTCTGAGGTAGACTTCGTTACTTGGTTTAAACAATATCCTGAGCGCTTGTACCTGAAGCTATACCGTGGCAGCGATACTTCTAAGGCCATGAATTCCCGTGTACCCTATCAAGAGACATAAGTTGACCCCTTCGGTCTAAACGGAGGGAAACAAACATACAATCACGTGATCACCTTTCTCCCCCGCTCCAGACATTTTCGAGTATTCGAAGTCACCAATAATTCCTCGCTTCTCTCCAGAATCCGGATCAATATATAAATATAGATTTTTGGGACTAAGATCACGATGGACCCATCCCGCTTTATGAATGACACGAAGGGCTGCAGAACATATTTAGTCAGTCAGTTTAAATAAATATAGTTAGTTAATCAACATATATATACCTTCTACACAATGCTCGAGAACTAAAACCATATCCTTCGAGTTGCATAACTTGGTATATGGAATGGCAACTTCTTTATACACAATTCTGTGATGATATCGGTGAAAGAGTATATCATTTTCATTTTCGGTGACCTTTTCTAGAGAATCAGGAGATGGAGCCCCAGATGCTTCAAGCCAGAATTTATTTTTTTTGATAGGAATGATTTTTCCTTTTCTTCCATAATATCGGTCTGGAAAAATAATTCGATATGCTCGTCTAGGAGATATCCCTCTAAGAATAGTATCCTTAGTATGGTCATCTCGTCCATCTACTTGAACCCTTCCAGATGCAATCACTGTGAATGTCGATCGTTTGAATATTTCGCGTTCATCAGGATCATTAGTATTTTCCAATATCATCTCTTGTATTCTATCTTCCGAATCATGGAAATCCATATACCAATGATCCTTGATGATTAATGGATACTTGTATTCTTTATCATCCACATCGAATGCTTTGAAAATTCGTGTTCCTTTGTTGTATATCCTGTCCCAATGATATTCTGAAATAATATTTGATTCACTAGTCTTGAAGTGTTTCCCAGAAACCTCAAAGTCATATATCCGCTCGTTATCTTCATAATATGATTTGATAGTTTGATCCCAACCGAGATCGGATTCTTTAGCAAATGAAATCGAAATAATTAATTTTATAAATATTTCCGGTTCCTTAGAGTGTGTTTTTCAGTTACATAACACATAAATATTATAGAATTGAATATACTCACCAAATTGAAATCAAATGATTCACTAGCAACGATGATACTCCGATTATATATCCATAATCGTATACATGTCCTTTCAACTGTTGCTCCAATTGTAAACCGTCGACATGGATCAACATTCATGGTACGAATAAGTCTCTGATGTAGTTTCTCCATATTCTGTAAAGTATTAGAGATTAAATTTAATTCCGAGGGGAGGATACGAGATACTCACATCAAATTCATCTATCTTCTTTCCTTTGAAATGGAATCCAAATCCAGCACTAAACCAATGACGTTCTTTTATTGTTCCTGGAAAGATGACATTTGGATTCTCGATATATACAAAGGGTCTTGGTTTTTCGTCAGAGACAGATAACTTTATCTCCCTACCATCAACGGGCATGAATGGTATTCGTGTTGTCTTAGATGAACTCGTCTCTTGGGCAGCTTTGATGACAGCTCGGAATATTCTCATGAATGGATTGACATAGACACGATTACTGAGACCCTTTGCGTTCTTTGGAACCGCCTTCCAAGTGTAGCCTTTAGATTTTGGACCTTTTGTGAGTATTTTCTTTTTGATACAATATTTAAATATTTGTTCGATATCAAACTCGGGTCGGATGGGAGGTAATATATTATTGAAGAAATAATCCATATTTCCCATTCGAACTTCATTATCGAGATTTTCAATTACTTCACTACGTCTGTAAGCGACTCCGAGTGAACTGAAATTCATTGGATATTAATCTATTTTTTTCGATTTTTGTGCTCGAATCAGAATAGATTGATATGTAGAGATTGAATGTATTACCTCAGTTGATGTAGCTGGTTCGTCTGTAGTGGTATTTCCAACTCCAATCGCTTTCTTCGATACCGGAGTGGGCTTTTACTAGATCGATCTTGTATTATATGTGACTAGTAGGAGAGGGGGACAGGGGGTATGATTGCCCGCGATTACGCCTTTGAGTGGTATTGTGGAGAAAGTAAATTGTTTGCTCAAAATGCAAATAGAATATGTATTACGAGTCTAAGCGCGTCTGTCACACACGTAACCCGTGACTTATGACTTCTGTTTTTAGTTATCTACTCTACAAAATGTTACTATTTATTGTTGGGGTGTTAGAATAACCCCGGATAATAATAGGAAATCCCGAAGAGGTTTCTTCGTACTCTTTTCAAATAATTTCAAAGTAGGTAGTGCCAATGTCCTTTTTTTGTTGCGACACTCCGACCGAGGCCAACACATGATATATATATAACTGTTTTTGAGATCCCAGAGAATCTTTATATGGATGAATGTCACTATTATCGTTTAAATGAAGTCTTGATGCAAACTCTTTATATTAAGACAATATCTTAGCTTATTAACTATAGATATTCTCGATGATCAGATATATGGATAGTAATTTAAAGATATTACTGAATAATCTGGACACTATCATACTTGAAGAAACACAACTACTGGAAACTCTCTTCATAACCTTTCTTTGATAATAATTACTCCTGTTTATTTCACCTATTATAGTCTCGGGTACAATAGTTGATCAAACTTCCAAATCAATAAACACAGTAAAAATAAAAATAAATTTCAAACAGGGGAAACTGAACATAAGGTGAGATATAGAGCGTTTGAGCCATATTGACTTGATAGATTAACTTAGAAGAGTGGATGCAGTACGGAATTGTTTGGGCCAAATATTTCAGAGAACTATCTCTCTTTGATTTTATATATTTTTTCTGCTAGTTAACAAAAGTATCATCTACGGGTATAGCTAGTGTATTAAGACACTAGAGCAGGACGCCTTCCAAAAGGCGAGTACAGATAACTTAATGCTTAGTAGAAGTACATTAGATCCCGTCTCTATCTAGTCTTCCATGATTCATCGAGTACTTAAAGTAAGAAGATCCAATGCGATCAAAACAACATCAGGGTTACGTGTGACAAGTCGCGTTTATTGTCGTGTGACCGATTATTATATCTGAAGGACAACATACTTGAATCTTTTAAATATTATATATACAATTCGTTTCCTCCTGTATACCAGTCAAAAGTAGGTTGTATTCTGTCTCTTTCTCTTATAACCCTCACATCTTACTTATTATGATTCGGGACTTCTCAAGTAGAAACTAGTTTCCAGTATCGAAGAAAGTGGTTGGTTGGAAATACGACTTCACTAGAAACACCGAAGTAATACTCTTATTCACTATATATAAAGCAACACCGATTATACATTCGAAATAGAATATAACGGATAATCTCTCGATGAATTTTCACCCATTCGAAGTACTATGCGGACGTCGTAAAGTGATAAAACTACTCAATAACGAGGTTCGAATGGGAAATATGGATTACTTCTTCAATAATGTATTACCTCCCATCCGACCCGAGTTTAATATCGAACAAATATTTAAATATTGTGTCAAAAAGAAAATACTCACAAAAGGTCCAAAATCTAAAGGTTACACTTGGAAAGCGGTTCCAAAGAATGCAAAAGTTCTTACTAATCGTGTTTATATCAACCCATTCATGAGAATATTCCGAGCTGTCATCAAAGCTGCCCAAAACACGAGCTCACCTAAGACTACACGAATACCATTTATGCCTATTGATGGTAGAGAGGCAAGGTTGTCTGACAATCCTGAATTCCTTTCCGAGGAAAATCTTAGCTCTTATGTGTATGTCGAGAATCCTATGGTTAACTTTCCAGGGTCAATAGAAGAACGTCATTGGCTTAGTGCTGGGTTTGGATTTCATTTTAAAGGTGAAAAGGGAGACGAAGCTGATGTGAGTACCTTCTTATTCTCCTTCCAAGCTATTTTTTTTATTTTATTTTATTTCTTCATCATATAGAACATGGAAAGGTTACATCGGAGACTCATTTATACCATGAATGCCGATCCATGTCGACGGTTTACTCTTGGAGCAACAGTTGATGGGACACGTATACGATTATGGATATATAGTAGGAGTATGCTTGTTGCTAGTAGATCATTTGACTTCAATACGGTGAGTATGCCCCCTCCTGAGGTAAATGAATAACTAAATGATGCGCCTCAGAAACCGGAAATTCTCATAAAATTAGTAATTTCGGTTGCATTTGCAAACGAGTCCGATCTTGGGTGGGATCAATCTATCAAAGCAGAGTATAAAGGGAATGAACGGATATTTGACTTTGAAGCTTCTGGGAAACACTTCAAGACAAGTAACTCGAATATTATTTCTGTATATAACATGGATGATATCTTCAACAAAGGAACACGAATCTTCAGGGCATTTGATGTGGATGATAAAGATGAAATCTGCCCGCTAATCATCAAGGATCATTGGTATATGGATTTCCATGATTCGGAAGATAGAATACAAGAGATGATATTGGAAAATACTAATGATCCTGATGAACGCGAAATATTCAAACGATCGACATTTACAGTGATTGCATCTGGGAGGGTTCAAGTAGATGGACGAGATGACCATACTAAGGATACTATTCTTAGAGGGATATCTCCTAGACGAGCATATCAAATTCTTCCACAAAATAATTATTCTCCTAGAAGAGGAAAATTTGTTGTCATCAAAAAAAATAAATTCTGGCTTGAGGTGGCTGGGGTCCCATCTACTTATTCACTAAACAAAGTGACTGGAAATGTGAAAGATATAATCTTTCACCGTTATCATCATAGGATTGTGTTAAAAGAAGCTGCTATTCCATATACTAGTCTATGTAACTTGAAGGATATGGTTTTAATTCTCGAGCATTGTGTAGAAGGTATTTATATGCGTTGATTGACTAACTATAATTATTCTAACTAATCGACAATGTACTACAGCCCTTCGTGTAGTTCATAAAGCGGGATGGGTTCATCGTGACCTTAGTCCCAAAAATCTATATTTATATATTGATCCGGATTCTGGAGAGAAGCGAGGAATCATTGGTGATTTTGAATACTCGAAACTGGCTGGAACAGGGGGGAAAGGTGATTTCAAAACTGTATGTTTTTTCCCCTCTTTTTGATTAATCAAATTAAGTTACGTCTCTTGATAGGGCACACGTGAATTTATGGCCTGGGAAGTATCTTGCCTTCTGTATGGTTTTACTTCCGATAGCTCGGAATCTACTTCTAGCCAAGCGACGGAATCTACCACAGAAGAGACAAATAATAGCGCACTGCTTCCCACGAAGGAGCCAGTATTGATGGTGGAAGAAGATAGCTCGTCACTATCAACAAATAATCTGGTAGTAGAGGGAAGTAGCTTATCACCGATAAATGCCGGTTCGGGAACGACAAATGGAGCACCAACAGTAGCAAGAAATAATCCGATTCTAACAAAGGTAGATTTGACAACAACAGAAAATAGTCGCGTTGTATCAGAGAGTCATTCAACACCTTCGGAAACTACTTCAGTGACAGATCAAGATAATCTAATAACAACAGAAGGTAGTTCGGGACTGGTGGGAAACAGCGATACGTTAATATGTGACTGGGTCCCTACATTTTGGGCCAACTATATTCATGACTTAGAGTCTATATGGTGGATATTGATTTGGACTCTCCTTACTTATCAGAAAGTCGGGAACGAAAATTATGCCTTGGAGTCTAATGCAGATGTTCAACGAAGAACTCGGGCCGCAGAAAGGATATTCCACACAGATAATTTATCAACGCATATCGAACGATCTAGTCTTCTAAAATGCAGTAATTTTGAGACATTCACAGAAATAATCCCAAGTTTCTTCAAAGGATTGATAGGAGTAGCTGCAACATTCAAGGAAAGACTGGTTTCGACCTATAAAGAAGAGGAGGGGAAATCGGTTTTTCCAATCAAGCTGAAAGACGATGGATTGTTGCATCGGGATATACTGGATGCTTTCAAGAAATCTGCAATCGAGTATTTCGACGTCGTTTATATAAATGACAATTCCTCAACAGACTCAGAAGGAACACCGGTGAGCTCGAAACGATCCACCTGTGAGGATATTGAAGAAGAAAGACCATCCAAACGGGCAAGGTAATGAATTACTCAGTTTATATGTAGTTAATTGATCTCATCGCATTCAATTAGGGTTGAAGATAAAGGACCAGATCCAGCGCACTCACAGAGGGATAAAGGACTCAATGAAACAATTCAGTCGGAGATATGTAATTATCCACTAAGACGCATGACTAGAAGAAGTATGACTAAAAGAATGGCTATTAACGCAAACGTAAATGAAAATCAGAGAGTAACGAGGTCAATGACAAAACACTTGCAAGAACCCAAGCCTGCTGCTATAGGGAAAGGACGAAATATCTAGAGGGACGATGATTCTGACAGTCACGCTCAAGAAATCACGTAAGAGCAAAACATTAAATCCTAGGCAATGTTATGTTATTGACTCTACTTGATCGTGTGATTGCAATTACATATTGTGATTTTTCTATATGTTCAGTCAGTAGTCTTACCAAAGATTTAATGTTCTTCGGCTTTGAGCTGTGATCCATGTACACTTTCCCATTTGCTATAATTAATTCAGAAAAGAAAACATTGTAAGTACGCACCAAATTTTTAACAGAAACTACTTTCAACGCGAAATGAAAATCATTCTTAAATCATTCTTACTTCGTGTATGATATATCTTTGTACAGAGTTCCTACAGTACTTTCTCAATTCTATACAAAACTATAAGTCGGTATTGTTAAAAAAAAACAGAGCTTAGAGTTTACGTAGACATTAAATTAAAACATTCGCTCTTTTCTGAAGAAAATAATTGATAATCTCCTAAATAGTAGTGTTAAGCAGCTTAATACTAGTATAATGCATTATAGGAGTTTGGGATTGGGACACAAATAAATTCCAAAGTCCAAATCTGTTGAGCCCGATAAATATTAATACCGTTGTTTTTCACAGAAACTTCGGAGAGATTCAAGTCTATATGTATTTAATTTGGAAGCGAATCTCATCTAGATACATGTTCAGTTGTAAAGTCCAATTCCTAAAGAGTTGATCGTGAACTCACTTACATTTGAACTCTGACTAAGATTCATTATTAGTTTCCTCCGACTCAAAAGGCTGACCACTACTAAAGCCCGTTTGCATAATATACAGTTAGGACGACTTACAGCCCGGCATATGAGGCTCCAAACTAGTTGCATTTATGATTGATATATATCAAGTCTTCGAAATAGTTCCAAATTAAAATTATAAACCACCACAGCGTAACGAGTGTGACAGACGCGTTTAACCACGTGACATATATATTTGAGGTTTTGAACATGCAATTCGTTTTCTCCAAAATACCAGTCAAAGGCATAATTACTTTCTACTCTATCCGTCTTTCATCTTTTCCTTATCAGTCACATATAATGCAAGACGGACCTAGTAGTAACTCATCCCCGGTATCCGAAAAACTGAGTACAGTTGGAAACACAACTACTTCTGAAACAACTACTTCCGAAACAACTACATCAACTGAGGTAATATTCAATTCTCTATACATTAGAATATTCTGACTGATTTATATTTAGCGGAGCAATACGGATGAGAACTCAATGAGAATTGGCCCCCTCGGTGTCGCCTATAGACGTAGTGAAGTAATTGAAAATCTCGATAATGAAGTTCGAATGGGAAATATGGATTATTTCTTCAATAATATATTACCTCCCATCCGACCCGAGTTTGATATCGAACAAATATTTAAATATTGTGTCAAAAAGAAAATACTCACAAAAGGTCCAAAATCTAAAGGTTACACTTGGAAAGCAGTTCCAAAGAACGCAAAGGGTCTCAGTAATCGTGTCTATGTCAATCCATTCATGAGAATATTCCGAGCTGTCATCAAAGCTGCCCAAGAGACGAGTTCATCTAAGACAACACGAATACCATTCATGCCTGTTGATGGTAGGGAGATAAAGTTATCTGTCTCTGACGAAAAACCAAGACCCTTTGTATATATCGAGAATCCAAATGTCATCTTTCCAGGAACAATAAAAGAACGTCATTGGTTTAGTGCTGGATTTGGATTCCATTTCAAAGGAAAGAAGATAGATGAATTTGATGTGAGTATCTCGTATCCTCCCCTCGGAATTAAATTTAATCTCTAATACTTTACAGAATATGGAGAAACTACATCAGAGACTTATTCGTACCATGAATGTTGATCCATGTCGACGGTTTACAATTGGAGCAACAGTTGAAAGGACATGTATACGATTATGGATATATAATCGAAGTATCATCGTTGCTAGTGAATCATTTGATTTCAATTTGGTGAGTATATTCAATTCTATAATATTTATGTGTTATGTAACTGAAAAACACACTCTAAGGAACCGGAAATATTTATAAAATTAATTATTTCGATTTCATTTGCTAAAGAATCCGATCTCGGTTGGGATCAAACTATCAAATCATATTATGAAGATAACGAGCGGATATATGACTTTGAGGTTTCTGGGAAACACTTCAAGACTAGTGAATCAAATATTATTTCAGAATATCATTGGGACAGGATATACAACAAAGGAACACGAATTTTCAAAGCATTCGATGTGGATGATAAAGAATACAAGTATCCATTAATCATCAAGGATCATTGGTATATGGATTTCCATGATTCGGAAGATAGAATACAAGAGATGATATTGGAAAATACTAATGATCCTGATGAACGCGAAATATTCAAACGATCGACATTCACAGTGATTGCATCTGGAAGGGTTCAAGTAGATGGACGAGATGACCATACTAAGGATACTATTCTTAGAGGGATATCTCCTAGACGAGCATATCGAATTATTTTTCCAGACCGATATTATGGAAGAAAAGGAAAAATCATTCCTATCAAAAAAAATAAATTCTGGCTTGAAGCATCTGGGGCTCCATCTCCAGGCTCGCTGAAAAAGGTTACTAGAAATGAAAATGATATACTCTTTCACCGATATCATCACAGAATTGTATATAAAGAAGTTTCCATTCCATATACCAAGTTATGCAACTCGAAGGATATGGTTTTAGTTCTCGAGCATTGTGTAGAAGGTATATATTTACGTTGATTAACTATATTTATTCAAACTAATTGCCAATGTACTACAGCCCTTCGTGTCATTCATAAAGCGGGATGGGTTCATCGTGATCTTAGTCCCAAAAATCTATATTTATATATTGATCCGGATTCTGGAGAGAAGCGAGGAATCATTGGTGATTTTGAATTTTCGAAACGAGCTGGATCGGGAGAGAAGGGTGATTACAAAATTGTATGTTAATTGTTTATTCTTTTGTTTATTTAGACATGTTAACTTATGTCTCTTGATAGGGTACGCGAGAATTTATGGCCTTAGAAGTATCACGCCCGGAATACTACTTCAGGCGCGACCCCCCAGAATCTCATTTAGACCAAGTAACAAAACCTATCTCGGAAAAGGCAGCTAAAAGTCCGATACTGCCGATGAGTAATTCAACGGCAGAAGAAAGTGGGCTGTCAGCAGTAAAAACTACTCCGACGCCAAAAAATGCAGAATCGATGGGAACTAGAAACAATTCGACACCAGCACAGGCAAGTTCGGGACCAATGGAAAATGATCCTGTCGTGTCAGAAATTTTTTCGGTGCCGTCAGACAATGTCCCGATACCAGATCGGAATAGTTCAATGACAACAGAAAGTAGCTCGGGGCTAGTGGGGAATAGTATTCCGCCTGTATCTAAATGGACACCTACATTCTGGGCCAACTATGTCCATGACTTGGAGTCTATATGGTGGATATTAATTTGGACACTCCTTACATATGAGAAGGTTGGGGACGGTAACAATACCCCGGATTCTAATTTAGAAATCCAACGAAGAAGTCTGGCTGCAAACAAAATATTTCACTTAAACCAATGTCATATCGAACGATGGTGTCACTTTCAGAATATAGCAGCGTTCAATGGATTAGCTGTAATAATTCCGGATTTTTTCAAAAGACTAGTTGAAGTGGCCGCAATTTTCAGGGAAAAACTAATTTTAACTTATATAAAAGAAGAAGGAAAATTGGTATTCCCAATCAAATTGATGGATGATGGATTGTTGCATCGAGATATACTGGAGGCTTTCAGAACATCTCCAATCGAGAATTTCGATGTTGTCCACATCTACACTAAAAACAAATCTGCAACAAAGTCGACAACAGACTCAGATGAAACATCCGAGAGTTCGAAGCGAACCGCTTGTGAGGACAGTGACGAAGAAAAACCTAGAAAACGAGCCAGGTATTAATCTGTTTATTTTTCATGAAGGTAATTGGCCTGACCAAGTTTAACTAGGTTTGAAGAAAAAGGGTCCGGTCACAGGTGTTCACATGAAAATAACAGCCCAAATGAGATTACAGGATTGGAGATTAATAATAACTCGCCGAGACGCTTGACTAGAAGCATGACAGCAAAAATAACTACAAATTCAGATATAGATGAAAATCGGAGAGTGACAAGATCAATGAAAAAACGTTTATGACAGTAGAAGGAGGTAACAACTCAAGAGGACCATAATTCCGACGATCATGCCCTTGAAATAGCTTGGAAATACAAGACGTTGGGAATAGTTGAACAGGTTATGCTACTAAATTATTATATTTATTTCATACCTATCAAGTCACTTGAAATATGGATTTAATTATGTAGTTTTTTTTCGCGTCTGTGATTAATTCGGAAGAATCAAGTTTTTTAATTGTTCTCAAAGGAATACTACTGGCTGCTTACTTCCGTAGTTTTACAACACTTCGACATAGGTTTATAAATGTTGTAAACACGGCCGCACATATTTACAATGGGAGGATCGTACAGATCTAATTCATTTTCTTCGTATATGAATGGATCCGACAACTTATCAAGTCATCTCTAATATAGAATACAAGCCATTATGAGCCAACTTTGTCGACCACAGGATACACTTTGTTTTAAGAAGGAAAATTTAAAAGGATTTTTTTAGTATTACATATTTTCGTTAGTATATATTAATTTCAAACAATTAGCTGATATGTACAAATTATAAAGGACGATTTGACCAAGACTTTCTACTACACAAAAGCCGTCTTTTATAGATTCTACCCATCTAAGCACGCTCTTCTCAGAAATTTCGGATTCCTAAAAGATTTGGTCTTGAGGTGTGTTATTTTTCACCCACACTCTTAATTATAACCCTTGGTTAATATTTAATGTCCTTCGTGATCTAGTTACTCTTATAGCATCATTTGAGCTTTTGCAAGTCCTAATTTAGATGATTAGCTTATGCAACTAAAATCGTGGGTGTAGGAATCTACCTTTGTTTCTTTGTTTCTTTGTTATCAGCTTCACTATCTTCATCCGGAGTAGAGCGTTTCAAAGATGACTGACGCTGAATCAAGGTAAGCATGAGACCAGCATCTCCATTAGGAATAGTATAGGATCTAAAAGCTTCTAAGATTAAATCATGCACCGATTCTTTTGGTGGTATTATAGGAACTCCTGTCGTGATTCTGTTTTCCTCTTCGCAGTAAACTCTAATTAGATGGTCTTTGAAAGTCGTTGCTAATTTTTTTAAATCCCCGAAGTATCCTGGGGTGAGTTCCATAATCTCGTCAAAAGAGTGCTTTGCCCTCAGGAAATTTGTCCTACTACCCAAGTCCTCTTTGCCTGAAAATAATTGTGAACTTGCATCCTTCTGTGAGCAGACTGATTCGGAGTCAGGACTTTCGGTTTTCTTCCGGAATACAAATATCGTCCAGATAAGGATCCAAAAGATGGACTCCAAATCATGGAGATAATTAGCGTGAATCCCACAAGATGAATCGTATGTGTAACGATTCTTAAAGTCCATAAATTGATACTCATGCTGAGCAATTTCTATAGACATAAACAAAGGTGAGCACTAATTAACGGAGTAATAATATTAGTGACAGTACGCAATCAAAATCAGAAACACATACGGTTCGGACATCAGAGCTAGCCCCAGTTCCAACCTTCTTGGCAAATTCTAAATCTCCAATAATACCACGTTTGGCATCGGTCTCGGGATCTTTATATAAATACAAGTTCGCAGGACTCAAATCTCGGTGAACCCAACCCGCTTTATGAATAACACGGAGAGCTAAATTAAGGTTAGACAATATAAAGTATAATCTTTGAGGAAAACATACCATTTATAGAGTGCTCGAGGACCAAAAGCATGTCCTTAATATTATTTAATTTATAATAGGGCTTAGCATTCTCTTTATATACAATTCGACAGTGTCTCCGATGAAGTATCGAAGAACATCGATTTATTGCCGCTTGCTTTAGTATTTCTTGACGACCATCATTAGTCGTCATAGAAAATCCTGTGGGAGGTCCTGTTTTTGAGTCACTTTTCTGGCCATTCACGCTGTTGGGAACTTCAAACTGATATTTTTTTGAAGGGGATTTACCACGAAGAATGACGTTTCTAGTATGATCCCTATGTCCTCCTACCTTAACAAGTTCATGACTAGTGGGAGTCAGTAAGGTCCTCTTCACAAGTTCACGTTCCCTCAAATCCTTAATACTTGCTAATATTTTAGACCGAATATCGAACTCCGTGTCGTGTATTATTGTGGGCCAGTAGTCCTTCAAGATCAAAGGTTTCTCCTTCTCCTTATCTGACTCTTCAAAGACTTTGAAAATCCTCGTCCCAGTTGTATAAAGTCCTTCCGCTTTAACTTCCTCCAATAGATCCTTCGTACTTGAACAATACCGTTTCTGAGCTACGGTAATCGTATACACCCTTTCCTTACCATCGTACCTATCCTCAATTGCCGGGTCCCAGCCAAGGTCGCCCTTGTCAGAAAACATAAGAGATAGTACTACTTTAATGAAAGTTTTGGGATCCTAGAACATAACATCAGAAATCAAAAAATAAACGGAGCCAATATCAACATACAGAATTAAAATCAAAGGAGTCACTAGCAATAAGGAAGCTCCGACTCAGTATCCATACCCTCATGGACGTGCCTTCAATAGTAATACCGAGAGCAAAACGGCGGCAGACATCATGGGACATACACTCCTGTAAATTATGTATAATTTGTCCTAAGTTCTACAATAACAAGGGTCACAATTAGTTTTAAACCATATATTTATAATGTTGAATAGAATACCTCATATCTTTTGTACTTCTTGTCCACTTTCTTAAATTGAAAGCTACACGCTACATTATACCAATGTTTACCTTTTTTAGGGTAACCCCTATGAGGATTTATCATGAAAACATGAGCATCAGGTTTACTGGCAATTTTTCTCTCGGACCAAGTAGATTTTCTTCCGTCTGGCTGGAAATTAGACTTGTGAGGTAAAGCGGTCGAAGTGGCCCCAGGTGGAGTTGATAATTTTTCCGCTATCTTGATGATTCCATTAAATAATCTCTTGAGTGGTGTATTGTATATCTCTGTCTCGTGTTTTCCCATTTCACAAGGATCGTCTGAAAATCCGCGCCATGTGAACTTTTCACCTTTCATAGCTAATAACTTTTTTTCTTTGCATTTCTTGAAGATATCGTCGACATTGAGTTCGGGCCGGAGGGGAGGTAAAACGTGATCAAAAAAGTATTCTATCGTATCCGAAAAGCATTCCCATCCAAGAGATGCTAGCAGTACCACTCTTTGATTTTCTACGTATGAGCTCTTATAGCTTGGACCATCTTGTACTCTATTCGCTCTTGGTGTGTCCAGTGCGCGAAACCTAGTTGCTTTCTTGGGGGTTTCGGGATTGGTTTCTTGAGAACAGGAAGATAGCGGTGGTCTAGAGACGTTGCTATCATTATCCTCCTCATCTCTCACTTTTTGCTCGGAATGAGACTTATCTTGTAGATGTGAGGTGGTTTCTAGTTCACTAAAACTACCAATTAGTAAATATATCAACAGGACTAGTGATAAAGGGATATTGGTTTACTTTTGTTCCGCGAGTGCTACCACCTTTCTGGGAAGAGTTCTGCTTCCAGAGCTAGGGTTAGAATCAGATAGAGTGTTGTCGGTCATTGCGGTATAGATCAAGTTGTACTCGAAGTTGTGAAGTTATGATATAGAAATACAACATGTCACGCGTCAAACCAAAACCACCTACCATGTAAGGCTTTTCTGGATTTGGGATTGTTATGTAAGTATACATTCATTATACATCTGAATTTTACGCGTTTCACCCTTCTTCTGCTTTATAAATCAAATAATATTTTATATAGGTTTTTTAGAAATCCCCACTCAAGGACTTTCGTATAAAATAGATACCACCATATCTGACGTCGACTCACTTCCTCATTTATCACTCAATTTTCCCGAGTTTACTCTGTTGGTTTACAGATAGAACTGTTTGTCATATCATAATCGTTTAAGAGACCTTTCGGGGTGGAGAAAACTACGATTATTGGACTTCAAAGAGATCATCAAACACTGAAGAATAATTTTGGACTTACCATATATAATTCTATCCTTCTCAACTTTCTATCAACACTTTCAATACTCTAATAAAACACCTTGTCTGGGGTACTCACGTAAAAAGGACAACTTAGAAGAAAGGTTTTGGTTTTTGAGATTGTTTTTCGATAAAATAAAGATAATATCTGAGATCTCGATATATTGCTGAGGTTACAGCACAAGCTCACTACCTTCTAATCTGGTATATTTTATCTATGTCATACCATTCGTACATTCTCAGTGACTACATTTTCTATCCAGACTAAAAGAGAGCTCATTTTAAAAACATGGTTTAGTTGTTCCCGTAAAATTGAACATTATTACGTAATGAGTATTGATCTGAGTCGCGTTTGCATTAGACCATACTTTGAGCGGATTTACTATTTTTGTCGACATTACCATAAGTAGGAGATCCCCGACGGGATGTTCTGCAGACAGATGATGAAAATACAATTGTCAATAGAGTGTGTGGATATAAAACCACATCAACTCAAGAGATTTCAGATCGTCTATTTTTCAAGTGGATGAAGCGGAGAAACGAACCATCAATTTTAATACCGTGGCTATTGCGGTAGCGTCAATAGCCAGTTGACCTTCTTGTTATGGTCAGCTCCAAGTCATACTACAAGTCATACCATGAACCATAAATAAAGGAAACTAAGCGGATAAATAAATGGAAATCAAAAAATATCCATATACTAAATTATAAGACTTTCTCACCTTTTCAAAGATGGTATTCGGAGTTTGCCAGAAGATAAGGTGCGCATAAAGACGTAATAACTTTCACCTGATTGGGCGTGAATCCATCTTCTTTCACCTTGACCTTGATTACAGCCTTCTCTTCAATCAATTTTTAAAGCTGAATCTCCTAAGAGCAACAAAAAACCTACAGAAAATTAGGTGTACCTGGAGATCATACAGATCTTCACCGCGGAATGTTATGGAGTCGGTAAACCCTAGAATAAGAATTGCTATTGTTCAATTCGCACCATCTGTTCGTTGACCCCTATGCTCGTATACTTTACGTCAGATGCGAACTGCTAATAACACGAAATACAAAGCTGAGAAATGTCGAAGAAAATATCAAGAAGGCAACCGAATACTGTTCCTTGTGAGTTATATTGATTGATAAAATTCTGCTCTTCCTCTCCGCTAACACTAAGTTCAGTATTCAACCAGGATCAGTAGACCTTGTATGCTTTCCAGAGATGATTTTTACTGGTATTAATAACCTAGCTATAAATGTGTCAATACAAGCTTACATATCACTTCTAGGCTATGATTTCCCAAGCGCCGAGGCTATCAAGCCCTTCCTTGAAGAGCCAAAGAAGGGAACGACATCAAAGTTCTGCGAGACCTTGGCTAAACACTTGGGATGTTATGTTACAGCAGGCTATCCAGAAGGTATCAAAAATGAGGAAAAAGGATTCCGTGATGACGGTTCGCCAATGGTGGGCGCAAATAGTGCGATTATATACGATCGGGATGGCAATTGCATAGGGAACTATAGGAAAGTTAATATGTGGGAAACTGACAAGACATGGGCAAAGCCCGGTAACCATATCCATTTCGTAATATCTTTGCTTCTTCACTGATTTCCTTGATAATGGTCACTTTTTCTAGGATCAGGCTTTCAGACCTTCTTATTGCCTTTCTTACCTAATGGGCTTCAGCATGTTACGATAGGGATATGTATGGATCTTAATCCTCAGCCACCAATTGATTGGTCTGACTCGGGCGAGCCTTTTGAAATAGCTGATTACTGTCAAAGTGTTCAAGGAAAGTCCCGGACAAATGTTTTGGTCCTCCTTAATGCTTGGTTAGACTCAAAGGAAGATGTACATTCAAAATGGGATACAAGTACTCTGAACTACTGGATTAAGAGGCTTCGGCCACTTTGGGATGCAAAACGTGAGCGCGATCGTTCTGGGAAGAAAGAAGAAGGAGGCGAAACATTGGTTGTCATATGCAACCGGTGCGGAAGTGACAACGGTGAATTAACTCTTGTCTAAAATTCATTTAGAATCGGCTACTAATATATCTCCTTTCTTGTTCTTCCATCTTCCTCTGTTTTTTTTTTCAGACACATTGTTTGCGGGCACTTCGGCCTTACTTAGGTTGCGGCATGGTAGCGGGCAGCCAGAGATAGTGGGATTGTTTGGGAGAAATGAGGAAGGGGTCAAAGTGTTTACTGTCTAATTATTGTTGTGAGACAGCGAAATATATGTGTGGTGTGCCGTTGGCCAGGAGACTGCCCGGTGTGGGGATTGTCTGTGATTTACATCATGTTCGATCCCCGTTGTAGTAATACTACTAATAGTGTATTTCAATTGAAATTAAGAAAAAACGCGCGGAAGTAAACAGAATGAATTAGAAAAATGTAATCAAACTGGATTCGAGGAGTAATCGTGAGAATGATTGGCAGGATATTGTGTTACTTATACCCTTGCCGTCTATCCCATACAGTACCGAGTCTCTTGTCTGTGCTTGTTGAGAATCGCCTTTTCTTCTCCTTCGTGCCCAGAAACCGTCTCTAAATCTTGCTTCTAGTACAAGCCCAAATGACCACCCCATTTGTGCGCAAAAAGCGTAACTTCAAGGCGCTTCAACTCGATGTCTCGAAATCCACTCAACCACCAGCTACGACCACCGCGCCGTCGGTGCAAGTCCAGACTACGGAACCTGTGGCGACACGCCCTCCTCCCCAAGCCAACGGTCGTAAGAGACCTCCGCCCATGAAACTTATACCCAAAACACAATCGAACGTGATATCTTCGGAAGACAATCTTTTGACCGTCAATGCCGATAAGTCCAACTCTGCGCCATCTACTGGCCTTAACTCAGCTTCGCGGCCTGGTCTCCATAATGACTTGACACAAAAACTTGCGAACCTCGATATGAATGCAGAAACAAAATATGACCTACGTAATGAAGACCTGGAAGAGCTGCAGGAACTAGGCCAAGGGAACGGTGGGAGCGTTAAAAAAGTGAAGCATACGCCCACGGGGAAAACTATGGCTAAAAAGGTACGCAACCTCTACTTTTTTTTACTATTTCCCCAGACAGGATCTCTACTTGATTGTCATGATGTCCTATAATGCATCT
The DNA here is from genome assembly GCA_002287475.2 of Pyrrhoderma noxium. Classification (NCBI taxonomy): domain Eukaryota; kingdom Fungi; phylum Basidiomycota; class Agaricomycetes; order Hymenochaetales; family Hymenochaetaceae; genus Pyrrhoderma; species Pyrrhoderma noxium. The sequence continues at coordinate 569,322 of CM008257.1, read as the reverse complement.
ATACAGTACTGTCAACGTTTTCTCCACACAATTCATTACACATGTTGATATCTCGTTCCCCGCAGATTGTTTTGATAGACGCTAAACCTTCCGTACGGAAGCAAATATTACGTGAACTTCAAATTATGCACGATTGTCACAGTGACTATATTATCTCTTTCTATGGGGCTTTCTTATCAGATCCTAATATATGCATATGCATGGAGTTCATGGACAAAGGATCTTTGGATGGCATCTACAAGCGTATTGGGCCCATCGACATTGAGGTGGTCGGAAGGGTCGCTTTTTCTGTCCTTGAAGGACTTACATACTTATATGACGTTCACAGGATCATTCACCGCGGTACGTTTCCTATCGCATGGTCTCAACTTCGATTTTTTCTAGGTATCTAACCATAATCTAAGACATTAAGCCTTCAAATATCTTGTGTAATTCATCCGGTCAAATAAAAATATGTGACTTTGGTGTTTCGGGAGAATTGATAAATTCTATTGCCGATACATTCGTAGGAACGTCTACTTACATGAGCGTGAGTTGAAATCACTATTCTGTGATTGTGATTGCTCTAAAATATGGCGGGCTCATGTATCATTTTCTCACAGCCAGAACGTATTCAAGGGGCCCAATACACAGTTAAATCAGATGTATGGTCGCTTGGCATTTCGTTGATCGAGTTGGCGCTAGGGCGGTTCCCTTTTTCAGAAGATGATGCTTCTGACTCTGACCTCTCCGATCTTGAGGACCTTGAGGGGACACTTTCACCTCAGCGCCCGGGATCTCTTCTAGGACTGCCGCTACCGAAAAAGAAGGAGAAGAAGGAGAAAACAAGCAAACGTGATAAGAGAAAGAGCAAGGGCGTCAGTCTGCAAGGTGGTGGGATGACAATGAGTATTTTGGAGTTGCTACAGCACATTGTAAATGAGCCTGCTCCTCGACTAGTGCCCGAGGGCCGATTTCCGAAAGAAGCGGAAACATTCGTAGATAATTGTCTACTTAAGGACCCAGACGAGCGACAAACCCCAAAAGACCTTTTGGTGCGTTTATTTTGAAGAAGCTATCCTAGAAAAGTGCTAACATTTTTCAATTTCATGTAGAATCACCCTTGGATCATACAATCCCGGGAATCATCTATCGACTTAGAAGCCTGGGCAAATACCTTCTAGGCATTTTCTTTATGTCCTTTGTTCCCTTTTCATATGCTTTTGTAACTTTAAATCTATTTCTGTATTCTGTGTGATACCAGATTTCCTATTCTTTTCACAAGCATATAAGCGGCGGGCTCCTGCTTTTAACACCACTTGCTCCCACCCCGTAAATAGGGCCGATCTGATGAACGGATCATTTCTGATTTTTGGTTCTTACTTTCTCCTCATTCCTCCCCTCCCCCTTCTACTCTTTTTATTTGTTTAGTAGTCATAATCATGGCGAAGTGAGCATCCCAAAAATGAAGATTGTATGTATCATATAGGCTCTTGATTCAAGGAATTTGTAATATTTCCCAAATACCGATTTTTTTTCTTGTATAGAAAGCATGGGAGTTTTATTGACATCTCCTTTTGCTGTATGTAATATTGGTTAAGGCGCCAATTGGTTTCTCACGCGACGTGTACTAACGTAGATAAGTAGCTGTTGGCGGGTTTAGTGAGTTGTTTAACTTCTATCCCAAGAGTTTCCTTTCAGAGCATATATATAATCACGACAATCCGAGCCAACATAGTATTTCTGTTCTAAAATCGACGAAGTCATGACCAGCAAACTAATATATAATGATTGATCCATTTTGACTAGGAAATATTACTACTAATTAAATAATTATATTTTTGGGTCTGACACTAAAAGGACTGCTCTTTAAAACTAAATAGTATGCGTATACATACACACATCTACACTACGTTCATCTATAATCCGTCATTGTACAGCTTGCGGCAGAGAGAAACGTAGAATCTTTCGACATCGAATTTAGGACGGAGATCTTCCGCTTCTTTTCCCTTCATAACATCTATACATTCCCTATCTTTCTTTTGGACCGAAGCCAAAGACGATGAAGACGAGGATGTTACTAAACTAGTCGGAGTTAAACCAGAAAGATGAAGTGAAGTAGTCACTTGTTCAGTAGCCCAATCAATCATAGCCGAGACTTTTTCCGTCGAAGATCTTATAATCTCATCTTCTATTTCATCTTTTGCACCATTCTGAGACCCTTGAGCATCAATATTCCCGGTTCTTTTACTCTTCCCTTCTCGTCTCTTGCGTTCTTCATTCCTCCTTTCCCCGAGTATTTGAATCCATTCTGCCTTTTTCAATGGATCCGAGAGGCTACTTAAAAGGTCTGCAAAAAGTGGAATATTGACATGCCAATCACTCCCACTCCCACTCCCACCTATATCGTTGTTACTTCTTGTACGAATACTTCGCGTTCCACGAACATCCCAGTGATCACATCCCTCAAGTATACCCAGAAACTCTCCCCATCGCGCGCTTCTGACACTCACAAGGCCATCATTTCCCCATTCTTCATTATCTGGGTTAGGATGCCTTTCCTGGGCTTCCTTTTCCGAAGCATCAAGAACCGTCTTAGGGAGCCAAAGAGGATGTAAGATACTTATCACATCCGTCCTGGCAGCAACAGAGTAGTAGCGTACATGTGGGTCATCGGGTGTTGTTGGATTGAATACTTCATTGAGGTAGTGTGTACTCAAGTTGGCGTATGCGGGGGAATCGAAAACAGACAAAAGATATGTAGTCAAAGAAGAAGCACGTGAGAATAAGTCATTGTTTCCCCCGTTTGAGGCTAAATCGCTGGCTTCTTGATGGAGCTTTCCTATACCGAATTTTTCCTTTATTAAATGAAAAGATGTTAAGGATAGGGCACCTTAGTTATAAAAATTCACTGACCATACACCAATCCATAAAAGGACTTCCACGATGTGGAGTACATATCGAAGTTAATGATACGGGAGTGTAGTCCTTCGGTCTGACATGAGTAATAAGATGTCGACAATCTAGACCACCCATAGAATGCGCTATAAAGTTGATTCCCCGGCCGTGGGCCTCTTCTTTTAGAAAGGCATTCATCTTCTCAGATCGTGACTCTATAGAACCAGTTCTATCATTTCGAAGTAAAAATGGAGGGTAGACTGAGTCAAAGGTAGATATAAATTGAGATTGACACGGACCCCGGGACACCAGTAACAATCACTTCCGCTCCAATCCTATTCCTTATTATCTTCAGAATATTTTCCCAGTAATGTAATTGCAACTTTGGAAAGGAAGATGGTCCACGAACATCATAACCGTATAAGCCTGGTCCTCGAGGAGTCGATAACAGGTCAGAGTGGTTGTTATTTACAAGGCGTACCATGGCAAAGGACTATAGGGTTACGAGGTCTCCTTACTGGATCAAAGAGTATTGGGTTCATCATCAACGTTTGAATGGTCGACAATGGCTTTCTCGGATTCCCAAAGGAAAGGGAATTTACTTTGAAATCCGTGGCAATGAGTTTTTTGTTAGGCGTACGCAGGACTCTATCTCGGCCGTCTTCGCAATCGTAAGCTTCAAAATGGTCTACGTTAGAGGCAAAGACTAGTGCATTAAACAACTAAAGACAGTAGATGCACGTGTTTAGATACTCACCCGAAATATGAGCCGCTATTTTTTCTACGTTTTCATGGCGTTTCGTGACCCCTCCTACAGTCGGCTGTTTCATTGATGTACCATCTTTCCGACTGAATTCGACTTTATTGGTGAAAAAGTATTGGCTTGCAATGGTTGCAGACGAAACGACTTTGAGAAGTCTATGAAGGAAAAGAGTGACCGGGACCGGAAACGACAAATTGTACATTCCAATCTCTCCAAAGTATTATGGACGCATGTGAGGTCTACGGAGGATTAACAAGAATGCTAACCAGAATCCTGATTAACTCGGAGATCAGGGAGAGTGGATATCATATTTGATATATTACAATGTAATAAATGACGTGCCGGAAAGATCACGTGAATTACGTTATCGTCCAATCCAACAAATACATGCCATAACTTCACTACTCTCACAGCAAACGACTCTCCCTTTCAATCTCGAGAGCATTGTAGTATGCGTACTTGCCCAGTCAAAGAATAGCAATCGCGTGAATTTTAATCAGATCGTAAACTCTATTGGATCAAGAAAAATCTGACAAGTAGGAGGAGTCAGTTCTAGTCGAGTAAATGACCGACTAACTGACATTCGCAAGAACAAAATGTGTAATAAAAACGGTAAAACTACTAGGGGTAGTCAATATTCAAAGTACGCGAACTTCAGTGACACCCCTTTCGAGGCATATATAAAAACCCGACCCGTAGGAGAATTATTCAAATATATTGTGTATCCGTGCATCAGCTTATCTCAAACACCTTGGCACCTAATGTACTACGTTATTCTTACACATTATATTTTTCACTTTTATCTGCAACTCTAATGCGGATAAACTAGGAAAAGTCTTTAGAAAAATACACATAATACTATGTTACTGCACCCCTAACCGAATTCGCACAATTAGTGTTTTTTTCTGGCTTGGCACATCGTAGTAAGTACAGATAATAATAGTGCTCATTAAGGAGTTACGGTTACTTGAGTTGATGTGGTTTTATATCCACACACTCCATTGACAATTGTATTTTCATCATCTGTAATCACTGCAGAACATCCCGTTGGGGATCTTCTACTTATGGTAATATCGACAAAAATAGTAAATTCGCTCAAAGTATGCAGATCAATACTCATTACGTAATAATGTTCAATTTTACGGGAACAACTAAACCATATTTTTAAAATGAGCTCTTTTTCAGTCTGGATAGAAAATGTAGTCACTGAGAATGTACGAAGGGTATGACATAGATAAAATATACCAGAATAGAAGGTAGTGAGCTTGTACTGTAACCTCAGCAATATGTCGAGATCTCAGATATTATAATCTTTATTTTCTCGGAAAACAATCTCAAAAACCTAAACCTTTCTTCTAGGTTGTCCTTTTTACGTGAGTACCCCGGACAAGGTGTTTTATTAGAGTATTGAAAGTGTTAATAAAAAGTTGAGAAGGATAGAAATATATATGGCAAGTCCAAAATTATTCTTCAGTGTTTAATGATCTCTTTGAAGTCCAATAATCGTAGTTTTCTCCACCCCAAAAGATCTCTTAAACAATTATAATATGACAAACAGTTCTGTCTGTAAACCAACAGAGTAAGCTCAAGCAAATTAAGTGAATAATGAGGATATGAGTTGACGTCAGATATGGTGGTATCTATTTTATACGAAAGTCCTTGAGTGGGGATTTCTAAAAAACCTTTTTGAAATATTATTTGATTTATAAAGCAGAAGAAGGGCGAAACGCGTAAAACTCAGATGGTATAATGAATGTATACTTACATAACAATCCCAAATCCAGAAAAGCCTTACATGGTAGGTGGTTTTGGTTTGACGCGTGACGTGTTGTATTTCTATATCATAACTTCACAACTTCGAGTACAACTTGATCTATACCACGATGACCGACAACACTCTATCTGATTCTAACACCAATTCTGGAAGCATAACTCCTTCTCGAAAGACCGTTAGGTTTGCCAAACGGGGGTAATTGAATATTTCTCTATCATTTATCCTATTGATATATTTACTAATTGATGGTACTAGTAAACTTGAAACCACCTCTCACACACAAGATGGACTGGTTCCTCAACAAGAAATGAGTGATGAAGAGGAAAGTGATGATGAAGTCTCTACTAGTGCACCACCATATTCCTTTTCTCAAGAAACCACTCCCAGTACCCCCAAGAAAACGACCCAAGTTTGTGCAAGAGACACTCCGAGAGTGGGTCGAGTACAAGATAACCCAGAGTTTAAGAGCTCGTACGTAGAAAGGCAACGAAGAGAGCTGATAGCATCTCTCGGGTGGGAATGCTTTTCGGATACGATAGAATACTTCTTCGAGCATGTTTTACCTCCCCTTCAGCCTGACCTCAAAGTCGATGAGATCTATAAAGAATGCATAGAGCGGCGAGTATTGGTTGAAAATGGACAACCTGGAAGGTATAAATGGAAAAAACTAACGGACACTCCTGGACAGGTGGGAAGCCACGAGACACAGATATACAACAAACCACTCAGACATATCTTTAATAAAATCGCTAAAATAGCAGAAGAATTATCTCCTCGTCTGTCTCCTTTGACTCGCAAGTCCTTCTTTCGTGCAGATGGGAACAAATGTACTTGGTCCGAGAAAAATATTGCCAGTAAACCAGATGCTCATGTTTTCGTGATAACTCCTGGTAATGGCTACCCTAATAAAGGTGATCATTGGTATAATGTAGCATGCAGCTTTCAGTTTAAAAAGAAAAACAGTAAAAAGAATATATATGAGGTATTTTACGTTCAATGTCATATATGATTTTGAATTAATTGTTTTCCTCATTGTAGAACTTGGGGCAAATCATACTTAATTTACAAGAGTGTATGCACCTTGACCCATGTCGTCGTTTTTCTCTGGGCATTACTATTGATGGCACGTCCGTGAGGGTATGGATACTCAGTCGGAGCTTTCTCATTGCTAGCAAACCCTTCGATTTACATGTTGTATGCTGCTATTAACTTCGTTTATTCTTATTAATCGACTGCTGATAGTGTATTCTAGGAACCAAAAAAATTCATCAGATTAGTATTATCTCTTATGTTTTCCAACAAGGCTGAGCTTGGTTGGGACTCGAAGGTTGAACACCGCTACGATGAGACGAATAAAAAAAGGTTGTATACGTTTACCGTAAATAAGAAGCGGTATTTTTCAAGTACGAGTGATCTGTTGGTGGATGTTAAAGCTGCGGGACTTTATACAACCGGAACGAGGATATTCAGGGTATATGAAGATTCGGATATGAAGACATCTCTGATTTTGAAAGACTATTGGCCTGCGACAATATACGATACTGAAGTTGATATTCGATCTAAAATATTGGCAAATATTACTGACCCAAAAGAACGTACTCTCGTGAAGAGAGCATTACTGACTCCTACCAGACACGAGATTGTAGATTGTAAAAAATACAAGGATACTGAAGAAACCATTCTTCGTGGAAGATCCCCTTCAGATATATATAAGTTTGAGGTTCCCGACTCTGTGTTTGGTCAGAAAGATGACGTTAATGGTCGTCCTCAAGAGATGCTAAAGGAGTTGGCCGTAAATCGATGTTCTTCAATTCTTCACCGTAAACACTGCCGGATCGTGTACAAAGAAGATGCTACCCCCTACCGTGACATAAAAAATATTAAAGACATGCTTTTGGTTCTCGAGCACTCTATAAACGGTATGTTTTACTTAAAGACTAAATTTTATATTGCCTAACTGTAATCTAGCTCTTCGTGTTATCCATACGATGGGCTGGGTGCACCGAGATCTGAGTCCCGAGAACTTGTATTTATATAAAGATCCCAATACCGAAGCTAAACGTGGAATTATTGGGGATCTAGAGTATGCTAAGAAGGTTGGCACTGAGGCTGGCACTGATGTCCGAACCGTATGTGTTTGTAGTTCTGATTAGGTATCGACACTAATCTCTTTAACAAGGGTTCATTTATATTCATGTCCGTCGAAATTATAAAGCGGAGCTTTCACTTTATGGATTTTAAGAATAGCTATGAATGCGAGTCGTCTTCAGGGATTTATGCCAACTATCTTCACGACTTGGAGTCCATACTTTGGATTTTAGTCTGGACCTTGTTTGTATACAGGAAGGATTCAGCTGAATGTGTTAGCTCCGAATCAACCTGTGCGCAAAAGAGTGAGGGTGACCGATTATTTGCACAAGCTGGGATGGGCTTACTACACAGAGAAAAATTCCTAAAGTCAAAAGAGACTTTCAACGAGAAAATGAAGTTTATTCCAGATTACTTCGGGAATTTGAAGGAGTTGATAACGAAATTCAAAGATCACCTGCTTAATTCTTATTATGATGAAGAAAAAAATATCACATCGGCATCGAACGGTCCCATAAAACCAACAGAAGGGTTAGTGCATAATTCAATATTAGAAGCCTTTAGATGCTATGGAATCCCAGATGGCGATGATGGATTCGAGCTTACACTGGTCAATCCTCCGCGATCTTTAAAACGCTCTACTCCAGATGAAGCTACGGATGAAAAACCGGCAAAGAAGCTAAGGTCAGTTTTTTCATATCTGCCACCAGATTCGGATGATCTAATCGTCTTTAATTAGGACTGGTCAGAACTCAAATAATGCCTCAAGAGTAGCTAAATCACAGAAATTGAACATTAACCGAGAGTTATAAATGCAAATGTCGGAAGTACTAGAATCTTCATGACTAATTCTTTCAGGATTTAAAGAACAAAGGCGTGTTAAGACGGGTGTGATTTGTAGAAGATGTATTAAATAACGTAATATGCTAATTATCGATTTAAATAGAGAAGTAATTGAAAAATCTTTTCCCTTCAAATGGCTTATATGTAACTTTGACTTTTTCTTGATCTGTTAATAAATGTTGGTGATAAAAAGTATTGCAAGTGTAAATTTTGTTTCTTGCTGAAACAATGTATTTTTGAATTAAATTCGCAGGCATGGCTTACAATTACTCATATTCATTAGAGAGAATCTACAAACTGTTTAGAGTTATAAAATATAGTATTTTCACTATTTATTAAGGTATTTCACTTTAATTTTGGAGAATGATGGATGTTAATGGATGCTATAAATGTGAAAAAAAAACAAGTTATAAATAGGTATTAGTTCGGAGCTGTAAGAAAGCGGTTTGATAGCATTGATAGTCATACATATTAAAAATGTAGTTAAACAAACAAGAAATGCGTTACATGGTCGTGATTGTATAGATATAATAAGTTGATAGAATAATTACTTCAGGTATTTTTTTTAAATTTACGTTTCTAAGTTATCTCAAGGGCATAATTGCTGAGACCATTTTCCCTTTGAGTTGTTACCTCCTTTCACCATAATGATGGGCCAAAATTCTCGCAAACGTTTATTCATTGATCTCGTCACCCTCCGGTTTTCATCTATATCTGCATTTGTAGCCATTTTTGCCTCCATACTCCTAGTCAAGCGTCTCAGCGAGTTATTATTTATTTCTATTTATGTTATTTCACTTGGGATGTTATCCTTATGTGAGCACGTGTGACCTGATACTTTATTTTCGAATCTAGTTAAATATGGTCAGAACAAATGCCTTTATGAGAATTGAATAAATCGTCACCTGGACCGTTTTCTAGGTCTTTCTTCGTCACTATCCTCACAGGTGGATCGTTTCGAAGTTTCCGATGTTTCATCTGAGTCTGTTGTCGGTTTTGTTGCAGTCTTATTTTTAGTGAAGATATAAATAACATCGAAATTCTCGATTGGAGATGTTCTGAAAGCCTCTAATATATCTCGATGCAACAACCCATCATCCATCAATTTGATCGGGAATACCGATTTCCCTTCTTCTTCTAAGTAAGTTAAAACTAGTTTTTCCCTGAAAACTGCAGCCACTTCAACCAGTCCTTTAAAGAAACTCGGAATCGCTTCAGCTATTTCATTGAATGATTCCCTTTCTTCTAGGTGCGTTAATCGGTCCAAATAATAATCGTTTACATGAAACAACTTTTGTGCGGCCAAAAATCTTTGCTGAATTTCTAACATAGACTCCGGGGTATAGTTACCGTCCTCAATTCTCTTATACGTAAGGAGAGTCCAAATTAATATCCACCATATAGACTCCAAATCATGAATGTAGTTAGCCCAAAATGTAGGCATTCCGTCGTGTGTCGGTGGATCACTTCTTCTCACGAGTCCCGAGCTGCTATCTGTTGTTATCGATTTATTTTGATCTAGAATCGAGGTATTCTCGGGCGGTGATGAATAAGCCTTTGATACAATAGGGTTATTTCTCTTTGTTTCCGAACCTTCCTTTACCGGAGTTGGGTTATTTTTTGCTGCTATAGGTTCTCTACTTTTTGGCTTCGGAATAGATTTTATCGATGACAAGCTACTTTTCTCTCCTGTCATTAAGCATTGTGACAGTATTGGGCCGCTCTTCGTTCTTTCTGAGACAGATTTAGTCGATCGGTATATAGGAGAGTCCGGACTTGCAAACCTAGAACCATTTTTTGCTGCCGTCTGCTCTCTTGCAATTGCTTCCGAAATAGCTTTCATTGATGACAAGCTATTTTCTTCTACCGTCTGATTACTCGTTGACGATGTCGAGCTACTCTTCGTTCCTTCTGAGGTAGGCATCTCCAAGTACTTTAAACGAATTTCTGAGATACTGTACTTGAAGCTATACCGAGAGAGCGATACCTCCAAGGCCATGAATTCTCGTGTACCCTACCAATATACATAAGTTTCTATGTTCAAAAAGAAGGAAAATAAACATACAATAACATGGTCGCCTTTCTCTCCTGATCCAATCACTTTTGAGTATTCGAAGTCACCAATAATTCCTCGCTTCTCTCCAGAATCCGGATCAATATATAAATATAGATTCTTAGGACTAAGATCACGATGAACCCACCCTGCTTTATGAATGACACGAAGAGCTGCAGAACATATTTAATCAGTTTAAATAAATATAGTTAGTTAATTAACACATATACCTTCTACACAATGCTCGAGAACTAAAACCATATCCTTCGAGTTGCATAACTTGGTATATGGAATGGCAACTTCTTTATACACAATTCTGTGATGATATCGGTGAAATAGTATGTCATTTTCATTTCTAGTAACCTTTTCTAGAGAATCAGGAGATGGAGCCCCAGATGCTTCAAGCCAGAATTTATTCTTTTTGATAGGAATAATTTTTCCTTTTCTTCCATAATATCGGTCTGGAAAAATAATTCGATACGCTCGTCTAGGAGATATCCCTCTAAGAATAGTATCCTTAGTATGGTCATCTCGTCCATCTACTTGAACCCTTCCAGATGCAATCACTGTAAATGTAGATCGTTTGAATATTTCGCGTTCATCAGGATCATTAGTATTTTCCAATATCGTCTCTTGTATTCTATCTTCCGAATCATGGAAATCCATATACCAATGATCCTTGATGATTAATGGATACTTATGTTCTTTATCATCTACATCGAATGCTTTGAAGATCCGTGTTCCTTTGTTGTATATCCTGCTACAACGATATTCAGAAATAATATTTGATTCACTAGTCTTGAAGTGTCTCCCAGAAACCTCAAAGTCATATATCCGTTCATTATCTTCATAATATGATTTGATAGTTTGATCCCATCCAAGATCGGATTCTTTAGCAAATGAAATCGAAATAATTAATTTTATAAATATTTCCGGTTCCTTAGAGTATGTTTTCAGTTACATAACACACATAAATATTATAGAATTGAATATACTCACCAAATTGAAATCAAATGATTCACTAGCAACGATGATACTTCGATTATATATCCATAATCGTATACATGTCCTTTCAACTGTTGCTCCAATAGTAAACCGTCGACATGGATCAACATTCATAGTACGAATAAGTCTCTGATGTAGTTTCTCCATATTCTGTAAAGTATTAGAGATTAAATTTAATTCCGAGGGGAGGATACGAGATACTCACATCAAATTCATCTACCTTCCTTCCTTTGAAATGGAATCCAAATCCAGCACTAAACCAATGACGTTCTTTTATTGTTCCTGGAAATATGACATTTGGATTCTCGATATATACAAAGGGTCTTGGTTTTTCGTCGGAGACAGATAACTTTATTCCTCTACCATCAACAGGCATGAATGGTATTCGTGTCGTCTTAGGTGAACTCGTCTCTTGGGCAGCTTTGATGACAGCTCGGAATATTCTCATGAATGGATTGACATAGACACGATTACTGAGACCCTTTGCGTTCTTTGGAACCGCCTTCCAAGTGTAACCTTTAGATTTTGGACCTTTTGTGAGTATTTTCTTTTTGACACAATATTTAAATATTTGTTCGATATCAAATTCGGGTCGTATGGGAGGTAATATATTATTGAAGAAATAATCCATATTCCCCATTCGAACTTCATTATCGAGATTTTCAATTACTTCGCTACGTCTGTAAGCGACTCCGAGTGAACTAAAATTCATTGGATATTAGTCTATTTTTTTTTCGAGTTTTTGTGCTCGAATCAGAATAACTTGATGTATAGGGATTGAATGTATTACCTCAGTTGATGTAGCTGGTTCGTCTGTAGTGGTATTTCCAACTCCAATCGCTTTCTTCGATACCGGAATGGGCTTTTACTAGATCGACCTTGTATTATATGTGACTAGTAGGAGAGGGGGACAGGGGATATGATTGCCCGCAATTACGTCTTTGAGTGGTATTGTGGGGGGGGGGGGTAAATTGTTTGCTCAAAATGCAAATAGAATATGTATTACGAGTCTAAACGCGTCTGTCACACACGTAACCCGTGACTTTTTAGTTATCTACTCCACAAAATGTTACTATTCGTTGTTGGGGTGTTAGAATAACCCCGGATAATAATAGGAAATCCCGAAGAGGTTTCTTCATACTCTTTTCAAATAATTTCAAAATAGGCAGTGCCGATGTTTTTTTTGTTGCGACACTCCTACTGAGGCCAACACATGATATATATATAACTGTTTTTGAGATCCCAGAGAATGAATGAATGTTATTATTATTGTTTAAATGAAGTCTTGACACAAACTCTTTATTTTAAGACAATATCTTAGCTTATTAGCTATAGCTATTCTCGATGATTGGATATATGAATAGTAATTTAAAGATATCACTGAATAATCTGGACACTATCATACTTGAAGAAACACGACTACTGGAAACTCTCTTCATAACTTTTCTTTGATAATAATTACTCCTCTTATAGTCTCGGGTACAATAGTTGGTCAAACTTCCAGATCAATAAACACAGTAAAAATAAAAAGACATTTCAAACAGGGGAAACTGAACATAAGGTGAGATATAGAGCGTTTGAGTTATATTGACTTGATAGATTAAATTGGAAGAGTGGATGCAGTACGGAATTGGTTGGGCCAGATATTTCAGAGAGCTATCTCTCTTTGATTTTGTATATTTTTTCTGCTAGTTAACAAAAGTATCATCTACGGGTATAGCTAGTGTATTAAGACACTAGTGCAGGACGCCTTCCAAAAGGCGAATACAGATAACTTAATGCTTATTAGAAGTACATTAGATCCCGTCTCTATCTACTCTTCCATGATTCATCGAGTACTTAAAGTAAGAAGATCCAATGCGATCAAAACAACATCAGGGTTACGTGTGACAAGTCGCGTTTATTGTCGTGCGACCGATTATTATATCTGAAGGACAACATACTTGAATCTTTTAAATACTACATATACAATTCGTTTCCTTCAGTATACCAGTCAAAAGTAGGTTGTATTCTGTCTCTTTCTCTTATATTCTCACATCTTACTTATTATGATTCGGGACTTCTCAAGTAGAAACTAGTTTCCAGTATCGAAGAAAGTGGTTGGTTGGAAATACGACTTCACTAGAAACACCGAAGTAATACTCTTATTCACTATATATAAAGCAACACCGATTATATATTCGAAATAGAATATAACGGATAATCTCTCGATGAATTTTTGCCCATTCGAAGTACTATGCGGACGTCGTAAAGTGATAGAACTACTCAATAACGAGGTTCGAATGGGAAATATGGATTACTTCTTCAATAATATATTACCTCCCATACGACCCGAATTTGATATCGAACAAATATTTAAATATTGTGTCAAAAAGAAAATACTCACAAAAGGTCCAAAATCTAAAGGTTACACCTGGAAAGCAGTTCCAAAGAATGCAAAAGTTCTTACTAATCGTGTTTATATCAATCCATTCATGAGAATATTCCGAGCTGTCATCAAAGCTGCCCAAGAGACGAGTTCACCTAAGACTACACGAATACCATTCATGCCTATTGATGGTAGAGAGGCAAGGTTGTCTGACAATCCTGAATTCCTTTCCGAGGAAAATCTTAGCTCTTATATGTATGTCGAGAATCCTATGGTTAACTTTCCAGGGTCAATAAAAGAACGTCATTGGCTTAGTGCTGGGTTTGGATTTCATTTTAAAGGTGAAAAGGGAGACGAAGCTGATGTGAGTACCTTCTTATTCTCCTTCCAAGCTATTTATTTTATTTTATTTTATTTCTTCATCATATAGAACATGGAAAGGTTACATCGGAGACTTATTTATACCATGAATGCCGATCCATGTCGACGATTTACTCTTGGAGCAACAGTTGATGGGACACGTATACGATTATGGATATATAGTAGGAGTATGCTTGTTGCTAGTAGATCATTTGACTTCAATACGGTGAGTATGCCCCCTCCTGCGGTAAATGCTTAACTAAATGATGCGCTTCAGAAACCAGAAATTCTCATAAAATTAATCATTTCAATTGCATTTGCAAACGAGTCCGATCTTGGGTGGGATCAATCTATCAAAGCAGAGTATAAAGGGAATGAACGGATATATGACTTTGAAGCTTCTGGAAAACACTTCAAGACAAGCAACTCGAATATTATTTCTGTATACAACATGGACGATATCTTCAACAAAGGAACACGAATCTTCAGGGCATTTGATGTGGATGATAAAGATGAAATCTGCCCGCTAATCATCAAGGATCATTGGTATATGGATTTCAATGATTCGGAAGATAGAATACAAGAGACGATATTGGAAAATACTAATGATCCTGATGAACGCGAAATATTCAAACGATCTACATTTACAGTGATTGCATCTGGAAGGGTTCAAGTAGATGGACGAGATGACCATACTAAGGATACTATTCTTAGAGGGATATCTCCTAGACGAGCATATCAAATTCTTCCACAAAATAATTATTCTCCTAGAAGAGGAAAACTTGTTGTCATCAAAAAAAATAAATTCTGGCTTGAGGTGGCTGGGGTCCCATCTACTTATTCACTAAACAAAGTGACTGGAAATGTGAAAGATGTACTCTTTCACCGTTATCATCATAGGATTGTGTTAAAAGAAGCTGCTATTCCATATACTAGTCTATGTAACTTGAAGGATATGGTTTTAGTTCTCGAGCATTGTGTAGAAGGTATTTGTGTGCGTTGATTGACTAACTATAATTATTCAAACTAATCGACAATGTACTACAGCCCTTCGTGTAGTTCATAAAGCGGGATGGGTTCATCGTGATCTTAGTCCCAAAAATCTATATTTATATATTGATCCGGATTCTGGAGAGAAGCGAGGAATTATTGGTGACTTTGAATACTCGAAAATGGCTGGAACAAGGGGGAAAGGTGATTACAAAACTGTATGTTTTTTCCCCTCTTTTTGATTAATCAAATTAAGTTATGTCTCATGGTAGGGCACACGTGAATTTATGGCCTGGGAAGTATCTTGCCTTCTGTATGGTTTTACTTCCGATAGCTCGGAATCTACTTCTAGCCAAGCGACGGAATCTACCACAGAAGAGATAAATAATAGCGTACTGCTTCCCACGAAGGAGCCAGTATTGATGGTGGAAGAAGATAGCTCGTCACTATCAACAAATAATCTGGTAGTAGAGGGAAGTAGCTTATCACCGATAAATGCCGGTTCGGGAACGACAAATGGAGCACTAACAGCACCAAGAAATAATCCGATTCTAACAAAGGTAGATTTGACAACAACAGAAAATAGTCGCGTTGTATCAGAGAGTTATTCAGCACCTTCGGAAACTACTTCGGTGACAGATCAAGATAATCTAATAACAACGGAAGGTAGTTCGGGACTGGTGGGGAACAGCGATACGTTAATACGTGACTGGCTCCCTACATTTTGGGCCAACTATATTCATGACTTAGAGTCTATATGGTGGATATTAATTTGGACTCTCCTTACTTATCAGAAAGTCGGGAACGAAAATTATGCCTTGGAGTCTAATGCAGACGTTCAACGAAGAACTCGGGCCGCAGAAAGGATATTCCACACAGATAATTTATCAACGCATATCGAACGATCTAGTCTTCTAAAATGCAGTAATTTTGAGACATTCACAGAAATAATCCCAAGCTTCTTCAGAGGATTGATAGGAGTAGCTGCAACTTTCAAGGAAAGACTGGTTTCGACCTATAAAGAAGAGGAGGGGAAATCGGTTTTTCCAATCAAGCTGAAAGACGATGGATTGTTGCATTGGGATATATTGGATGCTTTCAAGAAATCTGCAATCGAGTATTTCGACGTCGTTTATATAAATGACAATTCTTCAACAGACTCAGAGGGAACACCAGTGAGCTCGAAACGATCCACCCGTGAGGATATTGAAGGAGAAAGACCATCCAAACGGGCAAGGTAATGAATTACTCAGTTTATATGTAGTTAATTGATCTCATCGCATTCAATTAGGGTTGAAGATAAAGGACCAGATCCAGCGCACTCACAGAGGGATAAAGGACCCAATGAAATAACTCAATCGGAGATATGTAATTATCCACTAAGACGCATGACTAGAAGTATGACTAAAAGGATGGCTATTAACGCAAACGTAAATGAAAATCAGAGAGTGACGAGGTCAATGACAAAACACTTGCAAGAACCCAAGCCTGCTGCTATAGGAAAAGGAGGAAATATCTAGAGGGACGATGACCCCGACAGTCACGCTCAAGAAATCACGTAAGAGAAAAACATTAAATCCTAGCAAGGTTATGTTATTGACTCTACTTGATCGTGTGATTGCAATTACATATTGTGATTTTTCTATATGTTCAGTCAGTAGTCCTACCAAAGATTTAATGTTCTTCGGCTTTGAGCTGTGATCCATGTACACCTTCCCTTATGCTATAATTAATTCAGAAAAGAAAACATTGTAAGTATGTACCAATTTTTTAACAGAAACTACTTTCAACTCGAAATGAAAATCATTCTTAAATCATTCTTACTTCGTGTATGATGTATCTTTGTACAGAGCTCCTACAGTACTTTTTTCAATTCTATACAAAACTATAAGTCGGTATTGTTAAAAGAAGAAGAAAAAAAACAGGGCTTAGTGATTACGTAGACATTAAATTAAAACATTCGCCTTTTCTGAAGAAAACAATTGAGATTCTTCTAAATAGTAGTGTTAAGCAGCTTAACACTAGTATAATGTATTATAGGAGTTTGGGATTGGGACACTCACTTACATTTGAACTCTTACTAAGATTCATTATCGGTTTCCTCCGAATCAAAAGGCTGACCACTATTAGAGCCCGTTTGCATAATATACAGCTAGGACGACTTACAGCCGGACAGGTGAGGCTCCAGACTAGTTGCACTTATGATTGATATATATTTAGTCTTCGAAATAGTTCCAAATTGAAATTATAAACCACCACAGCGTACCAAGTGTGACAGACGCGTTTAACCACGTGACATATACATTTGAGGTTTTGAGCAACATTTTGTTTTCTCCTTCTCCAAAATACCAGTCAAAGGTATAATTACTTTCAACCCTATCCGTCTTTCATCTTTTCCTTATCAGTCACATATAATGCAAGACGGATCTAGTAGTGACTCATCCCCGGTATCAGAGAAGGTGATTATAGTTGGAAACACAACTACTTCTGAAACAACTACTTCCGAAACAACTACATCAGCTGGGGTAATACTTCAATTCTCTATATATTAAACTATTCTGACTCTAGTATTAATAGTCAAGCAATACAGATGAGATCCCAATGAGAATTGGCCCCCTCGGTGTCGCCTATAGACGTAGTGAAGTAATTGAAAATCTCGATAATGAAGTTCGAATGGGGAATATGGATTATTTCTTCAATAATATATTACCTCCCATACGACCCGAATTTGATATCGAACAAATATTTAAATATTGTGTCAAAAAGAAAATACTCACAAAAGGTCCAAAATCTAAAGGTTACACTTGGAAGGCGGTTCCAAAGAACGCAAAGGGTCTCAGTAATCGTGTCTATGTCAATCCATTCATGAGAATATTCCGAGCTGTCATCAAAGCTGCCCAAGAGACGAGTTCACCTAAGACGACACGAATACCATTCATGCCTGTTGATGGTAGAGGAATAAAGTTATCTGTCTCCGACGAAAAACCAAGACCCTTTGTATATATCGAGAATCCAAATGTCATATTTCCAGGAACAATAAAAGAACGTCATTGGTTTAGTGCTGGATTTGGATTCCATTTCAAAGGAAGGAAGGTAGATGAATTTGATGTGAGTATCTCGTATCCTCCCCTCGGAATTAAATTTAATCTCTAATACTTTACAGAATATGGAGAAACTACATCAGAGACTTATTCGTACTATGAATGTTGATCCATGTCGACGGTTTACTATTGGAGCAACAGTTGAAAGGACATGTATACGATTATGGATATATAATCGAAGTATCATCGTTGCTAGTGAATCATTTGATTTCAATTTGGTGAGTATATTCAATTCTATAATATTTATGTGTGTTATGTAACTGAAAACATACTCTAAGGAACCGGAAATATTTATAAAATTAATTATTTCGATTTCATTTGCTAAAGAATCCGATCTTGGATGGGATCAAACTATCAAATCATATTATGAAGATAATGAACGGATATATGACTTTGAGGTTTCTGGGAGACACTTCAAGACTAGTGAATCAAATATTATTTCTGAATATCGTTGTAGCAGGATATACAACAAAGGAACACGGATCTTCAAAGCATTCGATGTAGATGATAAAGAACATAAGTATCCATTAATCATCAAGGATCATTGGTATATGGATTTCCATGATTCGGAAGATAGAATACAAGAGACGATATTGGAAAATACTAATGATCCTGATGAACGCGAAATATTCAAACGATCTACATTTACAGTGATTGCATCTGGAAGGGTTCAAGTAGATGGACGAGATGACCATACTAAGGATACTATTCTTAGAGGGATATCTCCTAGACGAGCGTATCGAATTATTTTTCCAGACCGATATTATGGAAGAAAAGGAAAAATTATTCCTATCAAAAAGAATAAATTCTGGCTTGAAGCATCTGGGGCTCCATCTCCTGATTCTCTAGAAAAGGTTACTAGAAATGAAAATGACATACTATTTCACCGATATCATCACAGAATTGTGTATAAAGAAGTTGCCATTCCATATACCAAGTTATGCAACTCGAAGGATATGGCTTTAGTTCTCGAGCATTGCGTGGAAGGTATATATATATGTATTGATCGGCTAATTGTGTTTAAACTAACTGACATTGTACTATAGCTCTTCGTGTCATTCACAAAGCAGGTTGGGTTCATCGTGATCTTAGTCCCAAAAATCTATATTTATATATTGATCTGGATTCTGGAGAGAAGCGAGGAATCATTGGTGATTTTGAATTTTCAAAACGAGCTGGATCGGGAGAGAAAGGTGATTACAAAATTGTATGTTTATTCTCCTCTTGTTTATTTAAAAGGATTAACTTATGTCTCTTGATAGGGCACACGAGAATTCATGGCCTTAGAAGTATCATTTCCAGAGTATTACTTCATGTACCAAAGCTCGAAGTCTTGTTTTGACCGAGTAGAAGAACCTGTCTCTGGAGGGATGAAGGATAGCCCGATACCGTCAACAATTAATCCAATAATAGTAGAAGGAGATTACTCGCCACCGACAAAAACTACTTCGAGACTATTAGAAGGAGAACCAACAGCAGAAAAAAATAATCCGTCAGCGGCAAAGCCGGATTCGACAACAACCGGAGATAATCCCGCTGTGTCAAACAATTATTCGACACCATCAAAAGCCACCTCGATACCAGACCAAAATAGTCCAATAACATCGGAAAGTAGCTCAGGGCTAGTAGGGAAAGGCGGCCTACTTGCACCTAGCTGGGTTCCTATATTCTGGTCGCACTATATTCATGACTTAGAGTCTATATGGTGGATATTGATCTGGACTCTCCTTACGTATCAGAAAGTCGGCGACGAAGACCATGCGGTGGATCCCAATATAGATCTTGAACGAAGGATGAGGTTAAGGAATCTATTTTACGTAGATGATTACTGCATCGAACGATCAAATCATCTGGAAAACAAACGAATATTCAATGGATTAGCGCGAATCATTCCAGATTTCTTTAAAGGACTGATAGAAGTAGCTGCAGTTTTCAGGGAAAAACTAGTTTCAGCTTATATAAAAGAGGAAGGGGAATCGGTATTCCCGATCAAATTGATGGATGATGGGCTGTTGCATCGGGATATATTGGAGGCTTTCAGAACATCTCCAATCGAGAATTTCGATGTTATTTATATCTTCACTAAAAACAAGCCTGCAACAAAATCGACAACAGACTCAGATGAGACATCCGAAAATTCGAAACGATCCACTTGCGAGGATAGTAACGAAAAAAGACCTTTCAAACGGGCCAGGTAATGATTTATTCATTTTTCATAAAGGCAATTGATCTGACCAATTTTTACTTAGGTTTGAAGACAAAGGACCAGACCATACACTTCCATATAAGAACAACATCCCAAATGAAATAACACGATCGGGGATTGATAATAACTCGTTGGGACGCTTGACTAGAAGCATGACAGCAAAAATGGCTACAAATGTAGACATAGATGGGAATCGGAGAGTGACGAGATCAATGAAGAAACGTCTGCGAGAATTTTAGCCTGCCGCTACGGTGAAAGGAGATAATAACTCAAGAGGACAATGGGTCCAACGGTCACGTCCTTAGAATAGCTTAAAAAAGCAAGACATTAAAAGTAGCTGAAAAGATTATGCCACCAACTTATTATGTCTATACGATTACAACCATCTTTTTTATTATGTACGATCATCATTGCCATTAACAAATGATCGTTTTTTTTTTCAGCTTCAAGCCATTAACTATTCCCGATTTTTATCACATTCACGGTGTCCATTATTTTTCGACCATAAAGGTGTGATCTAAGTATATTAGGAACTCTTATGATGTATGAATACGTATGCAGTGCTTTTAATGACATCTTTATTAGTATAAGAATTTAAGAGAGGAAGGAGGGGAGGGGTTCGGTAAGTCCTCGAAACTATATGTTAAGAGGGTAGATTGAATCTTCATAAAAATCGTCATCATGTATCAATAGTATATCTCCGGAAATCATATTTAAGATTTTTCCAAATACCCTTGTCGATGGATTCTAATGATTGGCGCCAAACATCACACTTTTATCTCGTATCTATCAAGTAACTTAATTATGTATATGTAGTTTTTTTTTTTTTTGCATCTGTGATTCAACTAGTAAAATGAAAGTATTCATTTTTTCCTGACTTGACCGGTTGCCTTTGCAGCTTTGAGACATTTTATAGGTTCTAAACTGTAGTAATTTCGGATTGAGAGACCCGAATAAATTCACAACAGTTTGATTAAAACCATGTACAGTAAATCTGATTTACTCTCTTCATATACGCGACTTATCAAATTGCCTCTTAAGAAATTCAAATAAATATGAACCAAGTCCGTAGACCTGCTGAATATAACTCAGATTAATACGAAAGATAATAAGAAAAAAAGTGTTGTAATGTTGTAATATATAGGCTAACGGGAAACGAATATCTAATAACTTCTCCATTTAGATCAATAAACAGCATTTGCCATTACTCAAAGTACAGGGTATACCTAGCTAAGTGCAACTTTCCTGATAATATAGGTTCTCAAAGGGTTGGTTTTAAGGTTTGTTACCTTCACGTCCATAATCCCATTCATAACCCCTAATTAATATCCAATAGACTTTGTGATCTAGTTGCGCCCATAGCATTATTCGGGCCCCAATCATTCCGGATTTAAGGTGACTAGTTTATCCAAATTCTATTATAGGTATAGGAGCCTACCTTTGTTTCTTTGCGGGTCTTTCATCCACTTTTTCATCATCATCATCATCGTCATCATCATCGTCGTCGTCATCGCCATCATATTTATCTCTATCTTCATCTGGACTAGGGCGTTTCAGTAACGGCTCAATCGGAGATATCATAAGTACATCGGGGATGTCATGGGGCCTAAAGGACTTTAAAATTGAATGATATATTGACCTTTTGGGCAGTAGTATAGGGTCGTTCGCCGTGATGTTAGCTTCTTCTTTTTGATAAACTGTAATCAGATGGTCTTTGAATGTTGTTGCTAATTCCTTTATATTTTGTAATATTCCGGAATGAACTCCATTTGGTCGGTGAAAGTTTCTTTCGATGTCAGGAAGTCTACTCTATTGAGAATACCCTCGGTTTCGTTTGAGAATAGATCGCTACCTGCGGCCTTTTGCGCATACATTAATTTGAGGTCGGTAATCTCAATCGTCTCCTCCCGGTATAGAAACATCGTCCAGACAATA
This sequence comes from Pyrrhoderma noxium, assembly GCA_002287475.2. NCBI lineage: Eukaryota > Fungi > Basidiomycota > Agaricomycetes > Hymenochaetales > Hymenochaetaceae > Pyrrhoderma > Pyrrhoderma noxium. The sequence continues at coordinate 546,959 of CM008257.1, read as the reverse complement.
ATCCAAAGTATGGACTCCAAGTCGTGGAGATAATTAGCATAGATCCCAAAAGACGTTTTGTGTGCGTAATTAGCCTTAAAACTCATAAATTGATATTTCCGCGTTAGAATTTCGATGGACATAAAGAAATATGAGTCCTAATTAATAAGGTTAACAACGATACTCAGTCAAAATTAAAAGCACATACGGTTCGAACATCGGAACTGGCCTCGGTCCCAGTTTTCTTAGCATACTCTAGATTCCCAATAATTCCACGTTTGTTTTTGGTTTTGGGATCTTTATATAAATACAGGTTCTCGGGACTCAAATCTCGATACACCCAGCCCGCCTTATGAATAACATGAAGAACTAGATTATGGTCAGTCAATGCAAAGTTTAATTTTTAAGGAAGACATACTATCTCAAGGATCAAAAGCATGTCCTTCGTATTATCTATTTTATAATAGGGAGTAGCAGCTTCTCTAAACATAATTCGACAGTGTCAATTAGCAACCAGATAGTAGAAGAAAGTAGCTCGTTATCGAAAAAAGCTACTTCGAAGTCAATCGAAGGGAGACAAATTGTAGCAAAAGATAGTTCTAGGTCTGCAGGGCCGGACTCTCCTATATACCGATCGACTAAATCTGTCTCAGAAAGAACGAAGAGCGGCCCAATACTGTCACAATGCTTAATGACAGGAGAGAAAAGTAGCTTGTCATCGATAAAATCTATTCCGAAGCCAAAAAGTAGAGAACCTATAGCAGCAAAAAATAACCCAACTCCGGTAAAGGAAGGTTCGGAAACAAAGAGAAATAACCCTATTGTATCAAAGGCTTATTCATCACCGCCCGAGAATACCTCGATTCTAGATCAAAATAAATCGATAACAACAGATAGCAGCTCGGGACTCGTGAGAAGAAGTGATCCACCGACACACGACGGAATGCCTACATTTTGGGCTAACTACATTCATGATTTGGAGTCTATATGGTGGATATTAATTTGGACTCTCCTTACGTATAAGAGAATTGAGGACGGTAACTATACCCCGGAGTCTATGTTAGAAATTCAGCAAAGATTTTTGGCCGCACAAAAGTTGTTTCATGTAAACGATTATTATTTGGACCGATTAACGCACCTAGAAGAAAGGGAATCATTCAATGAAATAGCTGAAGCGATTCCGAGTTTCTTTAAAGGACTGGTTGAAGTGGCTGCAGTTTTCAGGGAAAAACTAGTTTTAACTTACTTAGAAGAAGAAGGGAAATCGGTATTCCCGATCAAATTGATGGATGATGGGTTGTTGCATCGAGATATATTAGAGGCTTTCAGAACATCTCCAATCGAGAATTTCGATGTTATTTATATCTTCACTAAAAATAAGACTGCAACAAAACCGACAACAGACTCAGATGAAACATCGGAAACTTCGAAACGATCCACCTGTGAGGATAGTGACGAAGAAAGACCTAGAAAACGGTCCAGGTGACGATTTATTCAATTCTCATAAAGGCATTTGTTCTGACCATATTTAACTAGATTCGAAAATAAAGTATCAGGTCACACGTGCTCACATAAGGATAACATCCCAAGTGAAATAACATAAATAGAAATAAATAATAACTCGCTGAGACGCTTGACTAGGAGTATGACAGCAAAAATAACTACAACTGGAGATGTAGATGAAAACCGGAGAGTGACAACAATCTAGGACCGCCACTACAGTTGAAGAAGGCAACAACCCGAAAAGATGATAGTCCTGGAGGTTTTGTACTTGAAATAACTTGAGAAATGCAAGACGTTGAAAATGTTTAAGAAAGCTACACTACCAACCTTATATGATCATGTAATTAGGTCCATTTAATGTTTTCTTCACTTGCCCAATCACATTTTTTTCCATATGTGTAGCTAATAGTCCTATCGGCAGATTATTACTCTTCAACTTCAAACTACTATCTATTCCCAATTTTCATCACATTAACGGTATTTATTATTTTTCGACCATAAAATTATAATGTCTTAATATATTAGGAACTACATAGTGTATGACTACGTACGCGGTACTCCAAATGATTTATTAGGTGGTATAAGAATTTAAGAGAGGGGGGCTTGATAAATCCTCGAAGACATATATGTCAAAAGGTAGATTGATCTCCATAAAAATAATTATAGTATTCTCACTAGTATACCGCTGAAAATCATAATTTTATTTCCAATCAAACCCTTGTCGAGTGGGCTTCAATGACTCGAAGCTGAAGATTATACTTTTATTTCATGTTTGTCAAGTCAACTGAAATGGACTTAATTGTATAGTTTTTTTTTGCACCTGTGATTAATCTGAGATGATGAAGCATTTTATTTTTCATTTTTCAAGGGAGCACTACTGGCTACTTGCCTTTGTAATTTCGAAGTACTTTAATGTGAATTCTAAAGTGTAGCGATTTCGACTAGTTAGACTCAAATATAGAGAAGTAATCAAATAATCTTTTTTTCTCTTATTTTTTGTGTTCATATTTGAGCCCTGTTGGAAATTTATTATAAATTATTGCCATTAGCGCAAACAAAGCTTACATCAATCCATTATTATTTTTATACATAAACGCTCAAGATTTATATAGAGCTCTCTAACGTACTGCTCATGAAATTTAAAAAAAAATGGGTATATTAGGTGAGCCCACTATGAAAGAGATGCTCCAAAGAGAGTGAGCGCATGACAAATACCTTTTGTACTGCAGATCTTGTGAACACTTTTTGTTACTGGATCAATCCAAGCAGCCTCGCGGGATTTAAGGGTAGTGAAGCCTATTAAGATAATAAGTACGCATTTCCTTTTTTTAGTGAAAGAAGAGGGTGAAGAACGTAAAAACCTGGTTGTACAGTCTCAAATATTTGTTTGGGATTCAATTGAGACAAGGGAGATCTATCTAAAGAAAAGTAAGAATATTGTATAAAAACAAAGCCTATAATACGGGTAAAATAAAATATGAACTCCCGAATTTTTCTCTCAAGGTAGATTCTATCACTAGATTAAGAATCAGGAGGGGGATTGTATAAGTCCAACTCCACCTTCTTTACCTTCCTTCGATGATGCCTGACGTTTTTACTTTTGTGGCGATCTTCTCAAGTACAGTCAAATTTATATTCTTTACGTATCCAGTGACTTATGGTCCCAAAGTGCCAGTTGTGACTTCTTATTTAAGTAAGCTTACTTTATGGTTTATAAGGCAATCATTGGTTTAACAAATAAGTGAATCTTTTTCTAGGTTATCAAATAGACGCGTATTAAATGTGGCCATGCTTTAATCACGTTTAGGTTTGAAGGCACACGTTAAAATACTTTATGTCGTTCTTTCTTGAATTCTTAGTTTAGATTGAAAGTACTCATGATTATTACTGTGCTTATTGATACCATCATCTATACTGAAAGATTTCAGTGGGACTTTTTTGAAGTATTGTGGTATTATATCTGCACACTCTTTTGGTGACCATGTTCTCGTGTATAATCAGTGCAGAAATTTTCCACAGTCTTCTTTCTAATATTATAGGGATGAGCCCTTAAGTAATATACATCATATCTCATTTATTGAAGTTAGAAGGAGATGTCACTAAATCAAGGTCTTGAAGTGACTTTTATCGGTTATACCTTTTTATGCATACAACTGATAGTATACTTAGCGACTTGATACTATTTTATTATCCCCTATCCGGGTCCTTCTATCTAATCACTAAAAATATACAGAGAGAATAATAGACGTATACTCAAGACAGCTGTATTGAAGGTGACAGCTCTGTATTCTAAAATCTGTATTCTAAAATCAATAATACACTAATTATTATGTTACTAAACTTCGATATACTGATTCTTGGAATTTTCCATATTCTAAGCATTGGTCATATGTTAATCGGAAGTTGAGGAGGACGTAGATACATATTACAGGTCTGTAGTTGTTATTCTTCTGTATTTACTATATTTATTGACCACCAAGAGTTACATACTCTTTAGCTTGAAATCCAAGTAGCACAGTCGTAAAATGATGGATGATTTGACCCATAAAACAACCAGAGATATTTACTCGAGCTGAATGACTAATGAAGAATTAGCGTTAGGTATGATGGTATGTGTGATTTACAAAAATTCTTGACCTCTATTTAAAACTCATCAAAGAAACAAGAACAGAACGCGTAAAAACTCAGTTGGTATGATGATTGTATATTGTATTTTTACATGACGATCCCAAATCCAGAAAAAACTTACGCGGTAGGTGGTTTTCTAAGGCGCGTGACATATAATATTTTTGTATTTTAACTCTACAAACTCAAGTACAACTTAATCCCCACCATAATGAACAATAATCCTCTATCTGATTCAAATTCCAACTCTGGACACGAAACTCGTTCTGGAAAGACGGTAGCGTTCGCGAAACAAGAGTAAACTAATATTTCGTTATCATTAATCCTATTGATATATTTACTAATTAGTGGTATCAGTGAACTGGGAACCACTTCACTTTCTCCAAAGTTGACTTCTCAACAGGGAGTTAATGATGTAGTGGGTAGTAAAAACGACGTCTCTAAATTACCACCATCTTCCCATTCTCAAGAAACCAATCCTAGGACCCCTAGTAAAGCAACCAGGTTTTTCGCAAAAGACACCCCAAGAAAGGAGAGAATGCAAGAAAGTAAAGACTATAGAAGCTCATATGCAGATGGCCAGCGAATAAAGCTATTGGAATTTCTTGGATGGGAATGCTACTCAGATACGATGGAATACTTTTTCGATCATGTTTTACCTCCCCTCCACTCCGACCTCAAAGTTGATGATATATTAGATAGATGCATTGCGAAACAATTATTGGTTTATAAAAAACGATCCAAGAGTTATAGGTGGGAAGAACTGACAAAAAAAATCTCGAACAAGGGGTTACACGAGACAAAGACGTATAACGGGTCACTCAAGAAAATATTTGACGAGATTGCCGAAATAGCGGAAGGTAATTCAACCACTTCTTTAATCCGCAGAGCCTACTTCCACGCAGATGGGAACAGACGTACTTGGTCAGAGAAAAATATTGACATTAAACCAGATGCTCATATTTTCATGTTAACTCCCGATAATGGTTACCCTGAGAAAGGTAACTGGTATAATGCAATATGTACTTTTCAATTTAAAAAAGTAAAGGAGAAAACCAAAACATACGAGGTATCACATTATTTGTTATATGTGACTTCGAGCTAATCGCGTCATTCGTTGTAGAACTTGGAACAAGTTATACATAGCTTGCAACAGTGTTTATTTTTTGACCCCTGCCGCCGGTTCAAGCTTGGCGTAACTATTGAAGGCACATCCATGAGGATATGGATACTCAGTCGGAGCTTTCTCATCGCCAGTGAATCCTTAGACTTCAATGCCGTATGTAACCATTAAATCTACCCATTTGATAATAGCTAAGGACATCTTATAGAATCCTAGATATTTTATTAAAGTAGCCCTTTCTTTAATGTTCTCTGACAAGGTTGAACTTGGTATGGACCCAACAATAGAAGGTAGCTACGATGGTGAGAAAAGGATATATAATATTAAAGTATCTGGAGAGCTTTTCTTTTCAAGTACAGCTGATATAGTAACGGATGTTGAAGCGGAAGGACTCTATTCCACGGGGACAAGGATTTTTAGGGTATATAAAGAGTCAGATAAGGAGAAGAAAAGTCCCATGCTCCTGAAGGATTACTGGCCCGCGGTAGTATACGATACAGAGGACGTAATTCACTCAAAAATATTAGCAAGTATTACTGATTCCACCGAGCGAGGACTCGTGGAGAAAGCCTTGCTAACTCCAGACACTTTCGAAATTGTAAAGGTTGGGGGATGTGAGGATAGTACTGAAGAAGTCCTTCTCCGTAAAAAATCTCCTACGAAAATATATAAATTTGAAGTTCCCAAAGATAAGGGTGGCCGAAAAAGGAATGTCAGGGGATTCCTTTCTAAAGGAGTACCAATATCAATTGGTGGGAGGTCTAGAAAAGGACCAAAGGGACCGACCACAAGCGGAAGCTCTTCCATTTGTCATCGTAGGCATTGCCGAATTTTATACAAAGAAGATGCTACCCCTTATCATGAATTACAAAATATCAGAGATATGCTTTTAGTCCTCGAGCACTCTATAGACGGTAAGTTTTACCCAAAAATTATGATTTATGTTATCTAACTGTGAAATAGCCCTTCGCATTATTCACCAGGCCGGCTGGGTGCACAGAGATCTGACCCCGATGAACTTATATTTATATGTTGATCCTGAGTCCAACGCCAAACGTGGTATTATTGGTGACCTAGAACTTGCAAAAAAGATTGGAACTGGGGCTAATTCTGATTTTCGAACTGTATGGTGTTTCTAGTCTTGATTAATTGGACAGTGTTACTAATTTCGTTAATCAGAGCTCAGCTCGGTTTGTGTCCATCGAAATTGTAGATCGTAGATATCAATTTATGGACGTAATGAAGACCGATTCTCACAATCGAACTAACGGGATTTTCGCCAATTATCTCCATGACTTAGAGTCCATTTTTTGGATAATTATCTGGACAATGTCTAACTACCAGAAAGATACGATCGAGGGTGCTGACCCTTATTTGATCCATATGCAAAGGGAGATCGATGAGTTATTATTCTCACAGGAAAACGGGACAAATTCAAATAGAATACACTTTTTGAATAGTGTTAGTGATTTCGAAACAATCTTGAATCTCATCCCGAGCTATTACGATGATCTGAAAAGACTAGCCAAGTCGTTCAGAGAACATTTGTTTCAGGCTTATTATAAAGAGGAGAAGGATATCAAGGAGGATGAGCCTATAAAACCTTTAGACGGATCGGTGCACCAATCAATCCTAGAGACCTTCAAAAATACCAAGATAGATGGGTATTGTGTCACTCCAGATGACTGTGCTGAGCTCGAATTTACTCCGACAGAGCCTCCGCATTCTTTGAAACGCTCTACTTCAAACGAGGATAGAGATGAAAAACTGGTAAAGAAAGCAAAACTGAATTCTGAAAACTGAATTCTGTACCCTCGACTTGATTTTGGTAATCCGTTTATCTGCTATTAAGACTGATCAGAACTCAAATAGGGCCGTAGATATGCTACATTCATTGTATGACTGGGGGACAAAATCACGACTAAAGGAAATACTAAACATTAACCAAGAAATGTTAATGTTTAGAGGGCGTAGATCGGAAACGATGTAGCTAGTAGTAGAAAGCGCCGACTATCGGTCCTAGTAGAGAAGTAATCAAATAATCCTTTTTCTCCGTACTTGTATATATATATTTGAGATCACTTGGAATTTTATTATGGATTATCGCCAAACCAGAGTTCATTTTAATCTATTGTAGCTCATATGTAAATCCTTGAACTTTACATGGAATTTTGTCCATGGCATTTTCAAAATTAGGTGTTAGGTGTCTCCACTATGAAAGAGATACTCCAACGGGTGTTGGCGCCTGACGGACACCTTTTGTACTGCGGATCTTGTGAACACTTTTTATTACTGGATCAATCCAAGCAGCCTCGCGGGATTCAAGGATAGTGAAGCCCAAATAGGTGATAAATAAAAAAATATTGCGAACTCTCAAAATTTTCTCCCTCAAAGTAAATCTTATCACCAGATTGGAGATCAGGAGGGGGTTGCATGAATTCAATTCTGCCTCCCTTACCTACCTTACCGTCTCTCTCTTCCTTCGACTATGTCTGATATATTTATATACTAATATCCGTATCATCCAATTATTTAATTTATTATACACGAAGAACCAGATAACCGAGAAGTATATTGCATAGTTACGACTACATGGTCACGTAGAATTCAGAGTTTATCTTTTTTTAAGAAAATTTCAACAGTTGGCATTTTCTTGAGCGTGGCTCCTAGAGCCGTTGATACCTCGAATTACCCCCCACGTATATGTTTCGACATTGATCTCGTTACTCTCCGATTTTCAGCTATATATATATATGCGGATGCTTTTGCGGCCATGCTCCTAATCAAGCGTCTCGACGATTTATAAGTACCCTTTGACTGCGTTGTTTCAATTGCACTGTTATCTATAAACGGACGTGTGGGACCCAGTCCTTTATCCTCAATCCTAATTGAATATGATCAGATCAACTACTTCCATAAGTTACGGATAAATTAATACCTTGCCCGCTTTGAGGGCCTTTCGTCTGCACTACCTTCACAGGTTGATCGTTTTGAACTTGACGATACTTCGTCTGAACCTACCATCGAGTTTGTTGTAGATTCATTATCAATACAAACGACATCAAAATACTCGATTGCGGATGTTCTGAAATCCGTCAATATATCCCGATGCATCGACCCATTGTCTGTCAGCTTAATTGGGAAAATAGATTTCTCTTCTTCTTCCTTATAAGCCGAAATAAGTCTTTCCTTAAAGATTGCAGCTACATTTACCAGCCCTTCAAAGGAATTTGGAATCGTCATAGCTATTCTATTTAACGTCCCACCGAGCATCAAGATATTATATCGAGCGACAAGAAAACCGTCTGAGTGAAATAATTTTTCTGCGGTCAAAATCCTGCTCTGAACTTCTGTACTAGATTCCACGGCGTTATTTATGTCTCCAGCCTTCTGATATTTAAGGAGTGTCCACATTAGAATCCACCATATAGACTCTAAGTCGTGGATATAACTGAACCAAAATGTACGAATCCAGTCAGGTATCGGTGAATCACTCTTCCCTACCATTGCTGGGCTACTCTTTATCACTAATGGGCTACTTTGATCCGGAGTAGGTGTAGCTTTTAGCGGTGTCGAATAATCCCCTGGTACTGGTAGGATACTTTTCGCCTTTTCCGAATCAGTTTTTGTCCATGTCGAACTATTTTCTGCTTCCGTAAGCACCCCTTTTGTTGACTCTGAAACAGTTTTTATTGGTAAGTCTTCTACTATCGGACTATTTGTTGACGATATCGAGATATTCTTCTCTTTTTCTGAGACAGGTTTTGTTGCTTTGTCGAAATCGGGTTTTTGTCTTGTGAAAGGTAACGAAAATAAGTACTTTGTGAGTGAGATTTCGACAGCCATAAATTCTCGTGTACCCTTTTAAGAGGTATAAATCGATCTGTCTGAGAAAAAAAACGAACAGACGTACAGTTTTGTAATCGCCTTTCCTCCCTGCTCCTGCCCGTTTTGAATATTCAAAGTCACCAATCATCCCCCGCTTCTCTCCAGAATCCGGATCAATATATAGATACAGATTTCCGGGACTAAGATCACGGTGAACCCATCCTGCTTTATGGATAACACGGAGGGCTATGGTACACAGTGAGCCATATTTATACGGATAAACAATGAAACTGTTTACCTTCTATGGAATGTTCAAGAACAATAACCATATCCTTCAAGTTAGATAGTTTAGAATAAGGAATGGCAACCTCTTTGTACACAACTCTATGGTGATATCGGTGATAGTATATGTCTATCTTATTTCTAGCAACCTTTTTCAGTGAACCGGGAGATGGGTCCCCCAATGCCTCGAGCCAGAATTTTTTCTTTTTTATAATAATAAATTCTCCCTTCTTGAGAAAGAAATCGTTTCGTAGAACAATTTGATACGCTCGTTTAGGAGATACCCCACCGAGAATGGTTCCTTTCGTATGGTCATCTCGTCCATCTACTTGCACTCTCCCGGATGCAATCACTGTAAATGTCGATCTTTTAAATATTTCACGCTCATCGGGATCGTTAATATTTTCCAATATCGCCTCTTGTATCCTATCTTCCGAATCGTGGAAATCAATATGCCAGTGATCCTTGATAATTAAAGGACTTTTTTTGTCTTTATCATTCACATCAAATGCCTTGAAAATTCGTGTTCCCGTGTTGAAAACATTGTCCGAGTTATAATCAGATATGATATTCGCGTCATTTGTCTTGAAGTGCTTGCCAGAGATTTCAAAGTCAAATACTCGTTTATCCCCTTTATATTTTGCTCTGACAGTCATATCCCATCCAAGGTCGGATTCTTTAGCAAATGAAATTGAAATTATTAACTTTATGAACGTTTCTGGGTCCTAAAGCACGCAATTTAGCTGTGAAATTACAGTAAAAGTATATCTACTCACCGAGTTGAAGTCAAAAGACTCGCTAGCAACAATCATACTTCGATTATATATCCATAATCGTATACATGTCCTATCAACTGTCGCTCCAAGAGTAAATCGTCGACATGGATCAAGGAACATGGTAAAAAGAAGTCTCCGATGTAGTCTTTCCATATTCTATGGAATAAAGGAGATCAAGATGAGTACAAAAGGAGGATATAATAGTACTTACGTCGTCTTCATCTCCCTTCCTTCCTTTAAAATGAAATCCAAATCCGGAACTGAGCCAATGATGATTTTCTATTGGTTTCGGGAGACTAACATTAGGATTCTTGATATAGACATAAGGACTTGGTCTTTCTTCAGATAGGAACTCGGGATCGTCAGATAAATTTGCTTCCCTACCATCAACAGGCATGAATGGTATTCGTGTCGTCTTAGGTGAGCTTGTCTCTTGGGCAGCTTTGACGACGGCACGAAATATTCTCATGAATGGATTGACATAGACACGATTACTGAGACCCTTTGCGTTCTTTGGAACCGCCTTCCAAGTGTAACCTTTAGATTTTGGACCTTTTGTGAGTATTTTCTTTTTGACACAATGTTTAAATATTTGTTCGATATCAAACTCGGGTCGGATGGGAGGTAATATATTATTGAAGAAATAATCCATATTTCCCATTCGAACCTCATTATTGAGGAGCTCGATTACTTTACGACGCCTGCATAATCCTTCAAAGGAGTTAAACTCCTTCGAAAAGTCATCTTCCCGAATCGACCTCTTATATTCGAATTAGTATGGTTTCATATATTGTAAATGGAGGTATCACCTCAGATGTTTCTGGCATAGTTATGTTTCGAGCCCCGTTCGTTTTCCTTAGTAATGGGGGTGAGTTAATGGCTGAGTTGTCTTGTAATTAAAATATGGAGGCAATAGGAAACAGGAGTTAAAAGTAATCACATCTTTGACCGGAGAGCAAATAATAATTGGTCACGTGATGAAAAATCGCGTCTTGTCACATGTGACGTAACCTTACTTAGTTTCTAGTTGGTTTGTGAGCTCGCAATTATTTTCCAAATAAAGTAATCTCACAGGTCACAGAATATATTTATGTCACAAAACTCGTTAAAGTATCGGAGAAAACAAGCAGCCGGTAGCTCTCTATCCAACTTTAAAATTAATGACATTTTTACGAAAGAAAAACTAATTTTATCGTTCAAGCAAAGGTAGTTCAAGAAGTGTAAATGAAGGTATATAGCAAACCAACCGTGACCGTACTTAGAAGGATCGATATAACGACGAAAATATCAACAAGTGTATCTCATAAACCCCGTTTACACACGGACGAGGAAAACAGTTGCTCGATTGAGAAACTTATAGACATTTACGACTTATATAGTGAGACATACGTATACACATTTAGAGCAAGTATCGTATTTCATTGTTTGTTTTTTTCACTCGCAACCAGTGTTTATTTCAATCTATTGTAGTTTGTATACGTAAACTCTCGGAACTATTAAGGAATCTTTCAAGATACTGCCCATGACATTTTAAAAAAGTTTAATAGAATAATCCACTATGAAAGAGATGCTCCAACGAGTGTTGGCGCCTGACAAACACCTTTTGCACTGCGGATCTTGTGAACACTTTTTGTTACTGGATCAATCCAAGCAGCCTCGCGGGATTCAAGGGTAGTGAAGCCTATTAAGATAATAAGTATGCATTTCCTTTTTTTAGTAAAAGAAGAGGGTAAAGGTCGCACAAACCTGGTTGTACAGTCTCAAATATTTTCTTCTTGGGATTCAATTGAGACAAGGGAGATGCATCTGAAGAGAAGTAAGAATATTGTTTAAATAAAGCCTATAAAACGAGTTAAATAAAATACGAACTCTCGAATTTTTCTCCCTCAAAGTAGATTCTATCACCAGGCTGAGAATCAGGAGGGGGTTGGATGAGTTCAATCCCACCTTCCTTGCCTTCCTTTGACGATGCCTAGCATGCCATATGTTAATAATCGTATCAATCATATTATTTGATATATCTTACACAAAGGACCATGGCGAAACTCTTTATTCCACGCATGTTCGCTGGTTTCAAATTACACTGGAAACAGGACTCAACACCAAGACTTCACACAACAACAGGAATACTTACGACCCCGACAAGAATCTTATCTCTCATATTTTCAATAGGGATATAGTTCACAAGACCAGATACAACTGTGCGAGGACCCGTTTCTTCACCAAAGTCGATTTGCTTCGTAATTTGAATATGATCAATAACGCATTGAGTTAGTCATTAGAATAAGACTCTACATACCTCAACGTAAAGACTATCCGCATCCGGATGCTTCTTGACTGTGAATTAATAATCAGGAGAGGGGGAGATGGTACCCAATAATAATCCCGATTACTTACTGTCAACAATCTTTCCTACCCGGAGGTCAATCATAGATGGTACAGGTTCACCGGCATCTTCAGCGACAGCCGAAGAGATATTCTTCCCTCCCGATTTTTTACCACCTTCAGGGGCCCCCTTTTCTTTGGGTTGTTTTTTCTCCTTCGTCTTTTTGTCATCCTTTGGGACTGCATCTTTGGTTATCTTCGCAGCATTAACAGTCTCGTTTGTAATCTCTTCTTTCTTCTTTGAGGACGTCTTTTCGGGGGAGAGGTATCAGAGGATGTTGTTTTCTTTTCCTTCTTTTTCGGAGGGTCCACCTTCCGCTCTAACTTGGGCATGTTATCAAGATCGAAGGTAACTAGAGAATATGCTGGTGATAGGCTATCTGCGGCCTTACGGACTGAAGGCCTATTCTGGATATGATCAAAATACCGAGTAATAGATGGTATCAAATAGTATTGTGGGGGTTGTAGTTGAGACTTTAGTAATTAAGTAAGTATAGAGTGGATATATGCGGTAGAGACCAAGCTCACGAGCATCGGATGGAGGGCGCCATAGAGAGCAATATCTGCTGCAGTAAGGTAGTTACTGACGAGGTAGGTTTTCGGAGTTAACATTGATTCTAAGTCTTTAGTAGCCGATGGCTGCACAACATCTCCCTTGGCGACCTTTATTATCCATTCGGATACGTCTACTTTGTCCTTGTCACTAGTACCGAAATCTTCAGCACTGGATGCGGCAGTGGCTACGAGATCCCTCAAAGGGGAAGGCAGAGCTTCCAAGGCCGACGATGAAGCCATGTATCTTCGATGTCCGAGATTGTATGATGAGATGAAAGCACGAGGAAGAGCTCTAAACATTACCCTCAGACCCTTAAACTTGTGTATGTGTATAGTTTACTTCCCCGTCGATCACCCGAGTCAGGCAGTTTTATCATTTTTCCCACACTCCCATCCGCGTCGCGTACATCGTCAAACGCGTGGTGGCATTAGAGCATAGTAGAAATGCGAATGCGGTTTTGTTGCCGTCAGCGACAATGAATAACAATGTTTCTGAAAAGGATCTATCGCCAACACCAGCGCATTTATCTTCGAAGCCTCAGGCTCGCTTTACAATGATGACCCCTTCTGCCTCACCACCAATACAGCAACCATACAGACAACAATCTCGGGGACCACCTCCATCAAAGAAACGTAGAATGTCAAGTACCCCTTCTTTGCTTAGTATTGGTGCACGTAATTTCTCTACAGCATCACGTTCATCATCTTCTGTACCATCTTCTTTTTCATCGGACTCGACCTTAGATCCTTTAAACGAATTGGACGCGGCACGGCGTGCAAGCTCAAATAAAGTTTTGAGTGTTTGGTCTCAGCTAGCTGCAAAGTACGCGAGACGACTTGATGAGGACGATATAGTAGACTTGCGCAAAGAGAAAATAATTAAAGACAACGGTGTACTCCGTTCAACGAATCATATGTATGAAATCGGGTGTTTCGCGGAACAGCACGAGCAAGAAGAACGTGATAAACCTCCTGTACCTGCAGATGACGAGCCTGATGAAATTGACGCTTTTGCGGAAACGCCTGATAATCTGTCACATACCGATACAGATGGAGAAGATATTGGTTTGGAGTTAATGCAGCAATCAAAACGACTTCCTCCTGTGCGCGAACTAGATCCCGACGACGCTGCCGATTTAGCAGAATTCCTGGAAGCAGAGGAATTACAGAAGGACGGCCTTCGAGACTTGGATACAGAAGCTGCCGAAAGCTTTGACGAGGAGGGTGACGAATATGAAACCTTTGATGATGAAAAGAGACTAACACTTGATACGAGAACTAGTGTAGAGTTCTTCCACAGGGAAGATGATAATGAAGCAATAGCTAAAGGCAACAACTACAAAACAACAGATTATTTGGCACCACTGAATGACGAATATGAAGCCGAAGACTCTACACCATCTCCAATATCGTATCATCTTATCTCCAAACCTTCAGGTTCTCCAGAACTGGACACACCAGGAATTATCTACAATAGTAATCAAGAATATGAAGGCGAAGATAGTGACGAAGTGGAAATAATTTCTTGGCCTAAGCCTAGTGAAGTACCACATGCTACTGGACAATCGTCCCCTCTAATGGCAGATGGAGACTCAGAAGATGAGTTAGGTATTTGGGAACAAGATGACGGCGTATTGTATTCTAGCGATGTTACTGCTGGGATTGACACAGTGGTTGAACAAGACTCTAAAGAGGCCAGATCCCCGACCCCGACTCTTGAACTATGTACGCCTCAACACAGAATAAACAGTCAGACTGAAATTACCCGTTTCTTGACTCATACTGAACAATCTACGAAAGCAAAGAAGACACCCAAATCACGATTAAAAGGCAAGCTATCCCAGACGCCAACTCAGCCCCCTTCTCCCCCTGTTCAACTTCAAACGCCTCCACGTTCATCATCCTTCGGTCCTGGGTCTAGCAAGAAGAACGTTAGCGTGACATATTCGCGCAAGAGGACCCATGAAACACCGGCCAAAAAGGCACTCAGAAGGGTTGAGACTTCATCTTCAGAAAACTCGAACACAGAATTGGAACCGGAGCAAAAGAAAATGACTTCGAGCAAATTAAGCAGGACTACTCAACGCAGTTCTAGTAAGCCGAAAAAGAAAAGCGGTTCTGTATCAGAAGACACAGTGGATGATGGTTCTCCTAGATCAAGAAGTCCAACTCGGAAAGCAATTAAGGAAGTGCTGTCGGAAGGCTTTAGTCCTGGGGTACATACGAAAAGCTCGAAAGCTAAAGGCAAGGAACGGGAGATATATAGTACTATACCTTCCAGCCTACGACTCCAGTCTCCAAGAAAAGGGACACTGGAAAGTACTCCAGTCTCAACGCCAAAACAGAACGCATCGGTTAGGAAGCGCAAACGCTTTACTTCGCCAATGGAAACTGACGCTGATGAGAGTCCAACGGACCATGTTGTTATGGTTGCTCCTTCTCCTTCAAAAACTTCTACGCGGAAAGCTTCTTCTAGACAGAGATTAGGAAAGGACAATTCTCCTCGGGGTACGTCGAATGTACAGTTAATAATACCTTTCTCTGGTTTACACCTCTTACAGGCAGCTCAAAAACGGGCAGGACGAGTCTTCAACACCCTCGGTCGCGGGCAAGTATTTCCCCAGCTGCATCCGATGATTCGACACCTTCTAGTCCTTCTCGTAAATCCTTCAATACTGGCCTATTCTCTTTTACCCCTCCCAAGGATACACCATCAATTCCATTTTCGACGATTATTCCACAACGAGAACTATCTGTCCCTCTTCCTAACCTGCAAGACCCTGCAGCCCAATACCATCTCGCCCAAGCTCTACAAAGCCTGTCATTCTTGATGGGCGGTTCTCTACCATACTCTCTCCCGACAAATCCCGAACACCAAACATACGACCACCCCGGACATCTTCACACGCAGCATATGCAGTTACCAACTACACCTCGACGCCGTCATCGAGATTTTGCATTCGGGACACCTTCATCCGGAGCGGCAGCTCCGCCTACATCATCTCCTGTAGGGTCAGATTATTCTGACAGCTTACCTTCATCCCCAGTCAAGTACTCAGATCGTAGTCAGCACAGGAGTCGATCTCAGGTCCGTGATTATAGTATAGAAAGACCAAGATCCGCAATGCGGAGTGTCTCCCGCCCACGGAGTAGGCGGTACGTAGAAAGACGTGTTTCATTCTCATCTCCTGAAGCAACACATATCGAAGACTCCCCTGTCGAAGAAAGTTACTCAGAGTCAAGATCTGATCAAGAAGAAGACGATGCCGTCAGTAATCGACCCCGCCAAGGTAGAGGGTTGACTCCTGCTCGCTCCCTTTCGAATAAACAGCTTGAGGAGATCCGGTATCATACTCCTGTCCCCGTCACTCGCTACTCCAAAAAAACTACTAAAGAGGATTCCGAACAAAATCGTCCTGATTCTGAAGAAAACGAACGAAATCTGGGTCTGTCTCATGCCAAGCTACCCAGAGAAAAGAGGGGGCGCCGATAGAACGATGATGTATACGAGCTTGTTTTTTTGAAATTCACACAGCCTGTCACCCTCTCCATTTATATTAGTCTTGGATGTATTTTATCATTTTTATTTGATCTTCAAACCTGCTTATTGGTTTACTAACTTCATAAAAAGCGGTATCAACGATTATCAGGTACCAACCAGTTGAAAATTACAGCTCCATCGTTGACTTTAAACCCAGCCAGCGTTGATGAAGCTGCGTATATCCTACTCGGTCTCATTTGTCTTGTCGGAGATTATAAGACCTCCACCTAGCTACGTATCTCAAAATTGATTATACCAGTGTAAGGGTGAGAATATGCTTAATACCTCACTAGAACTATGTCCCCGGAGTTGATTGCTGTTTCCATTATAAATAATTTATTACTTTGGCAACACACGAAGGGTCCATCTGCTAGTGTTTGTTGTGACGATGTTGAAATCAACTTCTTACTTTCAATAGAAGGTCCATCGAACACAGACCTAATTGACCGAATTTCCTAAGATATTGACGGACCCATGGCTTGGTTCCGGATTCGTACCTAGTTATTTAGGTCCCTAACCTCTGAGTCCGTAATGAGGTTTAATATCAACAGAATATTTCATAAATCAAATAACCATTGTTATTCCCATAGGTGTAAATGGCGATCCACTATTTCGCTTTTATTTCAAGTATCAGATGCTTACTGAAGGGTTGATACATTTTTAAGGTACGGGAATCACAGATCGATTTACTCCCGTAAATTCTGCTTTTCAGAACTGTCACCTATGGGTCACTGGGGAATATATGACTGCCTTGGGCAAAACTTGATTCGTACCCACGCAAGAGAATGATTGTTCCTATTTAACCGGCCTGTCTAATTTTCTTGTCAAGGACATGCTATGCATCAAAATATATTTGAAGAGTTTCCGATACTCAGACAACCCTACGTTAAACAGCCTATTTCATTAATGACCTTCGTTACAGAGGACAGTTGCTAAATAGTTTGCGCCCATATAAAGCGGCCTGTGCAGTTCTACAATACACTACCAGATTCCGTACGGATATTCATCTAGATGGAGTGAACCACAATACCGGATACGTATCTTCTTCGGTGCTCTCACGGTAAACATGAGACATCAATCATTTTGATTTATGATTTAATATTTCTGGGCACGCTCTCTGCACCTTCTCCCAAGTAGCCATATTTCTCGTATAAAACCTCATGAATTTCCTCAGCAAAGTCCCAAGGTGTCCGTTTCTGTTTCTTAAAGTATTGTACCACACACAGTTTCTTGCAGATGGCTTTCAAACAACTACTCCTTATCTCCATCCTCTCTACAGTTTATACGGTCTCCTATGCTGGAGTAGCTGGCATTTTTCCGTGCCCAAATAGCACACATAGGGCATTCAAGCCGGTGTGTTGCAAGTGGTACGATGTCCTAGACGACCTTCAGACAAACTTGTTCCATAATGAATGTGGTCAAGAAGTCCGTGAGGCAGTCCGACTTACGTTCCATGACGCCGTTGGTTTCTCACCTACAAACGGGGGAGGAGGAGCTGATGGATCAATGTACGTTTGTTCATTATTTTAATAACACCGGCCTTTAGAAAAGGAGATGAAAAACAAGAACAAGGATACAAAAATCGCTGACTATTTATAACTATAAACAGAATAACTTTCTCGGATACCGAATTAGCTTATGCTGCTAATGCTGATGGCGGTGTAGAGGATATTGTTAATAATTTGAAACCGCTCGTCGATAAATGGAAGGTGTCCCCAGGGGATTTGATATACTTCGCCGGTGCAGCGGGAATTACAAATTGCCCAGGCGCACCGCATATACCCTTTTTTGCAGGCCGTAAGAACCCCACAGGACCCGCTCCAGATGGGACTGTTAATGTTCCTTCAGGTAAGATCTTACATAAAATCCAGTTGAGATGAGTTAAGATTGGAACTGATTGACTCGGAAATCTTCACCTGTCTTCTTTTTTTATTGTTATCAGATTCTCCCGACGTTATCCTCAAACGTTTCAAAGAAGTTGGCTTCAGCCCAAGAGAGGTTGTGGCTCTCTTGGCATCACATTCTATCGCAGCCGCCGATGGTGTACCCGGACCTATTCACGGGCATCCATTCGATAGTACCGCGAGAGTGTTTGATAGCCAGTTCTTCGTAGAGACACAGCTAAATCAGACGCTCAGTGGACTGGTTCGTCTACCTTCCGATCTTGCCCTTGCTCGGGATAGTCGTACGGCATGTGATTGGCAACGATTCGTGACTGACCAGAATGCTATGCGCCTGGAGTTTTCGCTGGCTATGGCAAAGCTCTCTCTTATTAGGCAGAGCCCATTACTTATAGATTGCTCGGAGGCTATTCCTTGTAAGTGGCTTATTCTTATATTTTCTCTCCGCGGTCGTTATTGAATCGAGGTTGTTTCATAGTTGATATTCAGCCAAACAATGTGAAGCCATTCTTCCCCGGTACACTTACTGTTGTAGATCAGGCATGCACAAAGTCGCCATTCCCTTCTTTGACCGTGAACCCTGCAGTAACTACGGCCACGCCAGTGTAAGTAATTTATTAAATATCACCATTTATTAGTAACTTATAACATACCGAAATACTTTTAGTAATGATTTCTAAAGTAGAAATTAGTTTTTACTATTATTATTCTTTTTTTAATTTCTTTGGGATTATAACTGGACATTATTCTGTGTTAACTTAAATACAATTTTGACCTGGACTTTGTGTGTGTATAGGGTGTGACCAAGAAATGTTTGAGTCTTTAGTTAGCGTCATACCCTTAGGCTTATCTAATCTGAATTCTAATTTTGGTGCTTTAGAGTGATGATCATTAGCATGATTATGACGATGATCAGGATAGAAAGTATGAGATTTTTTGAACTTAATATGATTGTCACACTATTCTATTACCCAGTATTCACCGTACATAAACCCGGTCAATCCATTAAATAAATATGGTCGACTTCGCTACGAACAGGAGTCTATTGAATCCAAAGTTTGAAGGCTATAAACTATCCTTATTAGAGCAAGACGAACACGTCTCGAACTACCCATTGAGGTTTTTCCCTTCGCAAGCCAACGTTTCTGGACGAACAAAGACGCCTTTATCGTTTGAGGAAGTCCAGTCTCGTATAACGCATAACCATCTTGCTATTTCATCTGATAACAAGTCTGCTTTGTATGTTGATGGGGAATACAACGTCATTGGCGTGGAATTAGGCTCGGTGCGTTAGTGCTCACACACACACACACACACATATATATATATGTATATAACGGCGTGCTATTTCATACTAAGCTGATATGAATTAACGAGTATAGGATCTAAAACCGAAATTCACCATTCTATGCGAGCTACCAAGACCAATAGGTTCTTCCGAGTCTCATCTGGAGTACCCCTCAGCGGTGTCTATCTCTGGTTTTTGGCTCGTATCGGATGGGACTGGACTGGTCTTCGTCTTAAAAAAGAATGAAAATGGATATGAAATTATTGCTCAATACAATCTCTTGAACGAGTCTAACAATGCTTCAGAACCTCTACGCATACACACAGCGTATGTAACGGATGCCACTGGTACTACGGCTATATGCCTTGTTTCGAGTCACTCTTCTTCTACTGCCAAAGCCAAGGAAACCACCCAAGGTGATTTCAGCCTACGAGTCATCGAGGTCCCTCTTGATAGGACGAACAGCAACCCCGAGGCTCTGAAGGTTATATGGCACGGCAAAGGAAAAGATTCCCCCATATACGCAAAATACGACTCTGGCAGGAATTCGTTCTGTGTTCTGGCTGGTTCGGTATTCACATCAACGAGCAGTACACTCCTTCCCTCTCCTCAAGCATACGAACCAAGTACAGACGAACTAGCTCCTATACCTCGTAAAGGAGAGAATCTAGACGTAATAAGCAAACCTCCCCCGTATTCATGGACACAGACGCCGGATTCCGTCACGATTGCTTTCGCCTTACCCTCGAACGTTACGAAAGATGCGATACACGTTACGTTAACGGCAAAGACGCTTTCGTTGCTTATCAAACACGAATTACCTTCTACGATTCCTTTACCGCGGTACTCGATTAAACAGCTATGGGATTCTATTAATATTAGTTCGAGCTTTTGGACCTGGGACCGGGTGGCGGATAAGCATTTTGGGTTGTTGACGTTGCATCTTGATAAACAACACGAAGGAACACGATGGTCTCATGTTTTCGCTTCTGTTGGTACGAAAGCTTCTTCCGAGATTCGAAGAAGAAGTGGTGGAGGGGATGAGGATGAGGACGTAGAAGTTCCGGAGACGCTCGATCCGAGTGAGTTGGCTAATATACGTGAATCACTTGAGAAGTATACGAGTGCGTTGGTGACGGGTGAGGATGCTAGTGGGCTGGGACTTGGGACGGGCGTGCCTAGTCTGGCGGAGAATGAGCTGGACGAGTCGGTGGATGCGCCTGGGGCTGTGGGGAGGAAGTTTTATGTTACTTGGGTATCGGAGGGGGGAAGTGGGGAAGCGAGACCTGGGTCGGGGTCGGGTTGGGAGAGCAGGACGGGCGAGGGTGTACCGTCGTATTTACTCTCGGTGCCCGTTCCGGGATTAGAACGTGATGGTGATGGTGATACTGATGAAGAAAGTAATAAGAAGTTTTCGGTTGTCGTACGAGGTGATATTGATGGACTCTTATTCGCTTCTCCTTCATCATCATCATCACCTTCTTCTTCTTTGCTCGGAGGAGAAAGAGTAGAAAATAGAACGCCGACGACGAGCGCATGGACGCATATATCGACCTTCCCAGCTCTAGCATTCGTTTTGGCTTCGAAAAGGGATACACGATTCACATTCCACGCATCTTCTTCTGCCGTTCTCTCCTTTGAGAGTGGGGCCGGGCTCGGAGGGGGGAATGTATTCATTTACCGGGGGTCCGGGTCAGCGAAAAAGGAGACTTGGGCTAAACAGTCTGTACTAAAGATTAGTGGGGGGAGTGCGGGTCCGTTAGTTGGTGTTGGGGCTTTGATGGCACCGGGTGAAGAGGGACGGGGGAAGGGGAGGGTGGTGTTACTGTGTTTGTGTGAGAATGAGTTAGTTGTTGTTAGGGATGTGGTATGGTGAAGCTGTATTTTCTAAATCTATTCTCTAAATCTAAACGTTGTAAAGTATGTAAACTAAACTACATAATATACGTACATGTTCTTTATTTGCTTTATGGTACGGTGGAAGTTGTATCGGGATACCTATTTTGACTAAAAATATTAATTTTATTATAGACATAAGACTAAAAGTTCTAGATCCCCAACTTCAGCCCCTAAACCCCAGATCCAACGAGAAGAAAGGTAGAGTGATGATTCAAAATAGCAAGGAACGCTAAGTTGTATATACATACACATACACACACGTATACACGTCCAAACACAATGAATTCAAACACAACAAGGAGGTAATTCAACCCCATCGTGAACCTAAATTCAACAAAACCCTAATTTGTTGCAAACAAGAGGACTTATACCCGCTCACAACTCACTCAAACTTGCTCACTTATGATCGTTTTTTATTTTTCTTTTAATGCGAAAAGTCCCAGTAGTGTTTCAATATATTAATTTAGGTATGAAGAGAGAAAAAGAAAGAGACAGACAGAGACGGAGAAACGGAGATATAAGGAGATAGAGAGATAGAGACGGAGAGAAACAGAGAGGAAGGTAATGATACATATTGCCTTCAATTTTTTTTCGCTTCCTTGTTGATGAATACTGCCAAGTACATATAAAGACACTTTTCTAGAGAGATACTAGAGAAGGGGGGATGGATACGTAGGGAGGGAGGGAAAGAGGGGGTGGAGGTGGAACACATGAGAGGAGAGGGGAGGAGAGAAGAGGGATATAGGTTGT
Source organism: Pyrrhoderma noxium (assembly GCA_002287475.2). NCBI lineage: Eukaryota > Fungi > Basidiomycota > Agaricomycetes > Hymenochaetales > Hymenochaetaceae > Pyrrhoderma > Pyrrhoderma noxium. Next base: position 524,524 of record CM008257.1, on the reverse strand, counting down.
GGGTTATGATAGGTGTTACAGAGGTTACAGAGGGAAGTCGAGGCAGCACACAAATGTTTGATAACAAGGGAGGACAAGAAAAAAAGGGAGGAGATTAAGTAACAAAACCAGAGAGTGAGAAAAAGGAAGAGGAAACGAAGCTTGATAATAAGCTTGCACGATAAGGACTGTACATTGTACATGAGTTACATATCATGAAACAGAAGCAACGGGGCCAATGCTGACGGAAAATCATAGATAGAGACAGAGACAAAGAGAAAGATAGGAGACGTGAAAATAAACGAAAAACGAAGCCAAGTGAAAAATTACAAGTATGATCAAAACGAAAAAGAACATGGTGGAAAAGCCAGAACCGAGAAAAGAACGTAAGGGGCATTGACTTAAGGTATGAGAAAGGACCGTGAATATATGCAGCCGATAGTTAGAAGTAAGGATAGAATTACAAGATATAGTTATCCCGAAAGCGGTGACTCGCTAACGTCCATGAGACCTTCAGCCTTGACTACTGAAGGTGATTCGTCACCCCCTGGGAGAGAACTCAACTGCTTCACCTTTGAGTCGCCATTAGCAAGAGGGGCCGGGGGTGGAGGAGCTTCTCCGACATTATTCGAAGCAATCCCGTTTATAGCATTTGCACCAAACGCTTGCTGAGCTTCATCCCCTGGGTCAGTATACATGATTTCATTTTCGGTCTCAGTTTCTTCATCGCTAGCTTGCTCTCGTGATCCGGTATCGTTTTCTTCCAATTCATCTAATTGAGCTTTTAGACTTTTAGTCACATCTGGCCCGGGTGCACGCAACCCAAGGGCTGTAAGGAAAGATTTAGCGCTGACTGCGTTCAAATCTATTTCGTCCTCACTTTCGTCCTCACTATCTTCCTCATTCGTGAACATGATCGTACCATCATCCGGCATCATATTAGGCCCTGTATGAAAGGAAAGACCCGAATTCAGCATCGCGCGTGCAATATCCAAAGCGGTTGTTGGTCCAGTTAAGCCTCTTCCACCAAATACACCTCCAAAGCCACCGTCCCTGTCATGAACAGGAGGATCTTCTGATGTTCCAGAAGCTCGTTCACGGGCAATGCGTTCTTCATATGCCCGTCTCCGAACACGGAATGCATTTATACGATGGGGTGCATATAACTGAGGTACTTCAGAAGGTGTCTGGTATCCATACCCAGTGTTGTATCGGTCCGCTATCCAGTCGTACCACTCCTCTTTCGTGCGACCACCTAATAAAGCCACAATCATAATGGTCATATTATCGCAACCAATTCCAGCTCCAGAAGTGGTGTCCGGAGCAAGACAATGATCACAGATATATTCGGCAATCTCAGAGAGTTCTTTACGTTGTGCTACCTGCATTCGGATAATATCGACTACCTGTTGAGAAGTTAAACAATCCCAGATACCTAGCAAGGAAAGTGGCGAGAACCCGAAAATCAGACTTTGGATAAAGCGGAGATAATTAAGGAATGCCACGTACCGTCACAAGCCAATACGAAGAACTCATCCTCTTCGGTCAATTTGTGCTCTACGATGTCGGGATTTGCGGTAATCATCTGCTCCTCCGGAGGCAATTGTTGATTTTTCTTGAACGCAAAGTCCCCGATAGCTCGGGACAAGGCAAGATTTCCTGTAGATTAAGTTTATCAGCACATAAAACCAAAAATAACTGTTAAACTTTGCATACCATTTACTCGGCCATATTCCACGTGCCCGCCAGCGTTTCGTATACGTCTGAGTTCGACTGGGCGGTCAAGAGAATCAGAATCAAACTTGGAAGGGGTATCCATATATATACATACTTTCGTTTAAGGGCTTGTGATCGAAACTTAAAGGTTTGACTTCGCCCTTCACGCTGATCACCGATCGCGAATCACCCGCATTCGCCTATGAGAAATAAAGTTTAAAATAAATATGAAGTTTCTTGAACTCTTTGGGTTCCACTAGACGTGATACTCACAACAAAAATACGTCCATCGTGGGTAACAAGAGCTGCCACAGCGGTACAGCCAGACGGATCCCTAAAAAATCGAGTATCTATAATTGAAACCCCATCATATAAGTAAAAGAAAAAAAGCGAGATGGAAGTGAGTCTGAGCTGAAACGACATACCCGCACGAATATCTTCGTCTGTACCGAGGAAAGCATTCTTAAGAGCGTCGTCCCATTGCTTTGACTTGTAAGCATCTTCAGAGATAAGTCGTTTATGTACATTCTCTCCGGAGAACCGGGCAATGCTGCCGCCTGAAGATAGTTCGCGTGCCGACACGGACATAGGGGTCGCCAAGGGTCGAGGGGTTAATTGATAGTGGGTGTGAAACGTGAGCGATACGTGGTTTTACAAACTAGTATGAGTAGAGAATGGACGTACCACCATGTCCGTCGTAAACGGCAAAGAATGCATTTTCTCCATCCGAAGTCGAGTCTAGGCTCAGTTCGATGGCGTGTGCATCTTCCATGGCTGCATTTGATCAAAAGAGTGCATAAGTAACCTTCAATCAGTCATACGAGCCCATAGGAGCAATAAGAAGTAAAATGGTATATTGGATCACAAGAGCAATGTTAACCCGAATGCCACAGGTGTAGTGGATGGATCCATGTGATTCCGAACATTGCATCCAATGGTATAACTCAAATGAGCAATGGGAATTGTGACTAAAAGCATGACCAAGCTAGGCGTACGCTGGATACCTGTCTGGGTTGCCGAAGCTTACGTTCGTGCCTCATAACTGACAGAACCAAGGCAGAGAAGGAAAAAGTTTTTTAAAGAGGAAGAGAGAGACTTACAGATACGCCAACCTTGCATCTCACATAAACCGTACATGAGTTTGTTGTCTGCACCAGATTTAACATGCTTCTCGGTGTCTAGAAAAGCAGGAGGACAATAGTTGATTAGGAATTGGTTTCCTTAGAATGGTAGGTCAAAAGTAGGATCGAATGGGCGCTGAACGAACCAGGAGTGGATAGAGTTTGACCCTAAGATTAGAAAAGAGAAAGCATTAGTTTATGCATGGAAGAATACTATGGAGATGAGGGAGGCAAGGAAATAAGATTGATGAGGAAGAGACATACCATGATGGAGGAGGAGAATAAGAGCGTGTATGCAACCAAGCACCACACCAGGAGAAAATTTTCTAAAGGGAAGAAGGAGAGGGAGACTTGTTCGAAAGTGTTGACCTGGAGGAAGATTTGTCGAATGGATGATATAGGGGAAGATGAAAATTTAAAATGGATCGTGTGCGGAGATGAGAGGAGAACGAGAGCAGTAAAGTCGCGGATGGCGTTTACATTATCATTATCATTCATTATCATTCATTATTACTCCAATCGGTCATTTCCTTAGTTTTGCTTTCTTAATCGTCTACCCGACTTTTCTTATGTATCAACAAAATATAACAATCATCAATCGGCCATAGTCAAGGGCTTGACATCGGTCCACCCGGGAGATGAGATCCGCCGTGGTTGTTGTGATATCATATTCCTGTTGTTGTAAAAACCATCCCAACACAGCCTTTCTAGGTTGGCTAGTGACTAAGCGTGACTAATCAGATACGCTTAGATAAGTATGGCGATACGTAATACTCGGAATGGGGAATGTCGATCACCTTGACGCGTCTTGTTTCTCGTCTGGTCAAACACCCGATGGGAAGATGAGAGGCGAGAGTGTGTGTGTTTATTTTGATGTTGATAATAAATTGTTCTTTACAAAAAAAAAAAAAGCCAGATTTTGGGTTGCCATGTGGTTTAGTTGGCTGCAGTACGAAACACCCCAACGCCGAAGGAGATCGCATGAGAAAGTAAAAGAGAGAAAAAAACAAACAAAAAATAAGAATTTGAGAGATGGATGGGGGTTGAAAAACTAAGTACATTGACTGTCTTGAACATGTTCGCCGTTTTTCGTCTTTCAATTCTCAATAGTGAATATTTTTAAAACTCGTTCGGGGATGATGGATGGAAGATTCCTTAGCCGATTGAAGTCGAAATTGAAGAATGAATGAAAAAAAAGTAGGCTCAAGGAGAGGCCACGGAAGAGATGGTTGAGAGTGGATGGGATTTCTGGGAGGGAGAGACGCTCCCTGCGAACCGGGAGCCAGGCCTGACCTGACCTGACTAGGTGTTCATTATTCCATCTCCCTTCCCCTGCTTTTCTTCCCGCCACATCAACGCCCGTACACTTCCTCCCTCAACTACTCCTACTCCTCTTCCTCCGTCATCATCGCCCCAAACAGCGCGCACACCGTCGCGTACATCCCCCCTTCTGCTTCATACGCTCTCTCTCTCCACCTTTTGTCAGAAACTTTGCCTTGCTTTAAGTCGGCAGTCCGCTTTTCGTCCGTCTCGCCGTTCTGCTACTAGTCACCTGCCAACCCTACCCTCTCTCTTCAGGCGCTGCTCATGCCCCCTCGTGTAACTCTCAAGACTTGGCAGACACCTAGTGTCCCTGTTCTGACCCCTCTCTCCCAGGGTACTACACCAAGTGCCTCCGGTAACGTATCAGAAGACGACCGCACTGAATCTGATCTACCCGAAGAAGAGGTCGATGAATTGGACTCAGATGATCCAGTCGACAATAGCCGCGAAGAACCAGAGTCTGCCTCTGTTGTTACACCAGGGGCTTCAAAGCCAGCGGCCAAGAAACGACGTGCAAAACCTCCGACTACAAGATCCCCTGGCATGTCCCTGATCCCTTTGACTCGTGTAGAGGCTATACTCCAGGCAGACCGTGAGTCGCATCAACGGCATCTAGTACTGAGACATAGAAGACTAACCCGGGTGATTAGCTGCTAATGGCTACCTATCAAAGGAAGCCTCTTTCATCATTACTTTAGCTACAGTATGTGTGCTTTACTCGTCTCAAACGTATTAACCTAGTCTCATCAAACTATAGGAAGAATTTATACGGCTTTTTGCCAAAGAAGCTCAATCCCGTGCTCAAAAGGACAGTCGTAATACAGTCACCTACACTGACTTTTGTGAGTACATGAAAGATACCTTGATGTTTTATATATGTTTTCTTATGAGTATCTTTATCTTAGCCGACACTGCCAATCACTTTGATAAATTCAAGTTCTTGAGTGGTAAGTTACCTTTGTTCCCGAGTCTAGTCAAAATGGAATCTCAATTCGGTCTAGATATGATACCCAAGACGGTTACTCCGAGGGAGGCCCTTTCAGTGTACAATGAAATTCGCGAGAAGAAAAATGCCGCCTTAAATGGATTCATCGTGGAGAATAATCCCCCCCTTCCCCTTCCTCGAACTCAAACACAGCAATGGCCACCTCTCGGTTCTACGCACGCAAGTGTACCGAATTCTGTTCCGAAACTCATTCTTGGACCAAAGACTAGTACGAATGGTTCAACACCATCATCTTCAGCTTCGGCTTCTGGGGAAGCTTCAGCGTCAACCCCTGGACATCGTGAACCACAGAAGGGCAAGAGGGTACGGTTGAGCCAAGGGGATCGCAGTGCGAGCTTTACACCGCCCCCCATTCCCGGGTTTAGTGACTCGCCTGCGAATTTGTCCGCTGCCATGCTAAATGGGACTGAACCTACTAGTTATGCTGGTGTGAAGATTAAGCTTCGACCTTTTGCTTACGCCCAGCAAGCAGGACCTACTCAGCCTAGTGCTCCACGTATATTAACTTTAGCACCCCCGAATCCGAATGCCACTAGGCCATCGTCATCCCCTCAACCGAGCTCTAGTAGTGCTGTGAAGGCGGACAAGGGACCTTCTACCTCAACTCAAGGAACGCATGGAAATACACCCCAGGATGATTCAAGACCGCTATCAACGGAGCCTACTAACGGACGGAAACGGACGCGATCCCAGGCCGACAGTACTGGCGCCGAAGCTCCTGCTAAGAAGTCAAACAATGGGACGAGTAATGGTACCAAAGCTACAACTGCTAGTTCTAATAAGGGAGAAGTACCACTCATGACACGGGTACCTTTACCGCTTCCTACTTCTTCAAGGGCCCGTGGGGCAGGGTCATCTCTGACGTCTACTCCCCTGGCTACAAATGGGACTCAGACACCCGAACAAGTCGAGTCCCGGAGGGATGCAAATTCGGCAAGTGGAAAAATGGATGTAGAGAACTTGACTCCGAGAGAGGAAAAGAGATTACCAAGTGGAGGTGCTTCTTGGTCTCAGCGCTCCTCGTCGACTCTCATTGATCAAAAAGTAAATGGAAAGCTGGACTTTAGTGAAGCACTATCGTCTACTGCGGGGAGAACAATTTACACGCAACGTTCTCAGTGAATATTAACTCCCCCTCCCTTTGATTTCTTGGTCCATGAAGAAAAGTATAAACTACGGTTTTACACAAGTTTTGTTTTGTTTTTTCTTTTGGTACCGGCGACTCCGATGAAGTTTTACTCGGTCGATTACAGTGGCTACTTCAGACGTACTTATTATTTTGTCCCCTCTCGATTGTGTGAGACAATCTTCTCTTTTTTTTTCTCTCTTCCCGTGGTATTTCTCTTTTGCCTTTCTCTTTTGTCTTTCTTTCTTCTCTTGTCTACTTTCCTTTCCACTATCCTAACCTATCTTCGTCTGGTCCGTTGTTTCATAGCAAAATTTTGTCTGTTTGTCCTCACAATTTGCAAAATTACATTTCTTTTCCTTCCCTCTTCTCCCGGTCATGAATTTTATAATATATATTCGCATCACATTCTCTTCCAGTCTAACTTCCAACTTGAAAGTGTGTATTGTAGCCCCTCTACTTGTCCTCTGTCTCCGTCTCCGTCTCCCTTCTAATTCTTCTTCTCGCCTAAACTTAGCCAACCTTTTCCCCTTCATTTTCTTACACGAGTCAAGTCAAAGGCAGGGTCTGTTTGTTATTGTGTTCTTTCTTCATTTATATGTAAGCAAACAAACAGGTCAAGAATTAGTAGTAGTAGTAGTAGTGGTAGTGGTAGCGGCAGTAACGGCAGTAGCTAGCAGTAGCAGTAGGTCCCCAGCATTATTAGAGTAATCGCAGTGATTTCCCCTTGTTTGTTTGCTTTCCTTTTCTTCCCGAATTTAAATGTGGTATGGGGAATTGAAAATAGGATAGAGACATAAATAAAAAGATGGATTCATATTTGGGAGTGAGTGGATACCACGTGTGTTAGTAATATAATGTTTCTCCTCGGCGTGATTGAATAATCATTAATCATAATCATTATTGTTATTGTTATTGATATTACTATGGATAATTAGAATGATATACGTATGTGCGTACGTGCGTGGGTGCGTGTGGTGTGAGGGTGTGCCGACACAGGATGCTCAGGGGGAACGGAGCGGCAGAGAGATAGATAGTGAGATACGACTGATATTAATACATACATCATACATAAGTTACTTACTTTGCCGTTCCCGCTGGGGTTCTATCAATATACTTTCTTCATCCATCAGTTGACGACGTATATAATCTGATATTGGCTTACTACTGCCTCAATACGCTACATTACATTACACTGACTCTACACTGCACGACACACTGTACTGCTCTACGTTCTACACTACCCGCTCACTTACACTGCGTACCGCTAGTAGATAGATAGGATAGTGCGCACTCGCTAAGATGACGAATATCGCTACCGCCACCTCTATTGCTACTTCTGCTAATACGGCTACGGCGCCTATAATCAAGTTCCCTAATGGTAGTAGCAACACCAGCACCCACAACGCCGGCAGTCCTACCAATACCAGTCCCACTTCCGCCCACGCCCACACCCATCCGCTCGCCCACGCCCATGCTCACTCAACAAACTCAACCCGACACAACACGACCCACACGACCACCAACACTAGCAGGCCCTCCACGCCCCCACCAATGAAACTCCGTTCACTACCCATAATCGACATCTCGCCCTGGGTGCACCCAGAGTCGGAGAAGCACCGGGGACATAATGGGGGGAGGAGGTCGACGGCGGCGGCGTTGCATGCGGCGTGTTTGACCTATGGGTTTTTTTATTTGGATGTGGGGAGTTTGGTGGATGAGGGCGAGATGGAGGTGTTGGCGGGGCTTGCGAAGTGAGTTTTGCGTGTTGTTATTTTGATTTTGGTTTTGGTTTTGGTTTTGGTTTGGTGAATTGGGTCGGGCCGAGGTTGGATTGCATTGCATTTGGTTGCGTTTGGCCGGGTTTGGGCCCGGTTGTTTTGTTATTTTGAGACTGGGACCGATGGGCGGATGGTGGATGATGATGATGTTGAGAGCCCGGTTGCGGTCGGGGTTCTTGGTGCTTCTTTCTTGTTATTTGGGTTTGGTAATGAGGTTAATATGTATGAGGTAACTGACTGGATTTTACAGAGAGTTCTTTGATCTACCCCAAGAAGAGAAAGATAAACTTGGACTTTCGAACCAAGATGGAGCAAGGGGTATGTATTCGTCTATAAACCAGCCCTCCTTTCTTAAAAATATATGCTAACTATATGCTCTCCCCTCCCCATCTAATGAATTCTTTTTGCTCTTTATGTTCTCTTTTTTTCTTCTTGACACGATCGCATTGATCATATATACGCAGGGTACCAAAGATTAAAGGAGAACATCACAAACGGTAAAGCCGATAACCACGAAGGACTCGATTTCTACGCTCCTGTGAGTAAGCCGGATAAGACGAAACCGTTACAGGGAGAGAACCAGTGGCCGTCGGACGATGTCGTTCCGGGCTTTCGCGCAAAGTACGAAGCGTGGGTAGAGAAGATGAAGAAGTTGGGGATGATCGTTATGGAGGCGTAAGTGGATTTAATTTTCTTTTCTTTCTTTCTTTGTGGCCTGTTTCAGAGCCTTTTTTTTGTGAGCGCATAGAGTGCTGATTGATATATTTGTTTGATATTTATGGTAACGATGACGGGATTGCGGTGTGCGTGCATTTTGGGGGGCCTTTTAATCGCCTTTTTTTACCCTGGGGGCGGTTGTTTTTTGCGTATTTGAAACACGAAAATAGGATGAGCGTTGGTTTGGGTATGAGTAAGGGAGAATGGGAGGAGTTGAAGAGTAAGGTGGACGATTCATTCTGGGTGATGCGAGTTATAGGTAAGTTTATAAGACTACATAAAATGGCTTTATACCATATCCAGGTTGTTTAAATACAACGCTCTTTTTTTCTTTCCAGGATATCCGCCATTACCTAATGACTACGATGGTTTTTCATGCGGTGCGCATAAGTGAGTACTTACAGACGTTTGTGATTGTTTGGTGTGTGCCTATAATAACCGATCGTATCAACCCGCTTAGGGACTACGGATGCCTGACGTATGTAACTCGTTTTTCTAATTAATTTAATGGGAGATATTGTTCCTAATCTAAGTTGATCCATTCTATATCCATTTAATCATCTATTTATTCGACTAGCTTCCTTTATGCGGACCCAACGCCGAATGCTTTACAGGTGTTTATGCCCCAGACAGGGGTACTGGAAGATGCAGCTACTACCCCGATACCTGCTTCTGGTGGATCTGGGCTTGCACCTAGTGCTGCTAGTGCCTATATGAAGAGTGTGGAGGTGTCAGCTGTGGCTACTAGGCCTTCGGCGAGTCAGGTTGTGCATAGTTTGAGGGATGATCCTATTACGCTTGATGATGAAGGAGGAGAGAAGGGAGTTTGGATTAATGCTGATCCTATACCTGGATGTGTTGTTTGTAATGTCGGAGAAAGTAAGAGTTTGATATTGGTTTGGTGTTGTTTATTATTGATTTTTTTCCCTTTCTGTATTATAGTGTGGGAGGTTTGGACGAATGGTTTGTATAAGAGTACTTTACACCGTGTAATTCACCAGGGATCAAATTATCGGTATGTGGATTATCAAAGTGTTGTAACTACTTATTGACTAACCATTTTTCTACAGAGTCTCGTACGTCAAGATATTTATTCACAGACTTGGATGAACTGACTAATTGATTTATTTACTTAGAATACCATTTTTCTTTGAGCCGAACTTCAATGCACAAATCGCACCACTACCTGCTGCATTGCGTCTCCAAAAGGACTCCATACAGCCCGCATACGCATACACACCCACGCACCCCCACGTACACTACTCACATTGCCACCACGAACCCGCCGATCTCCTAACCCAACGACTCAAAGAGCTCGTAGTCAACAAAGAAGGGTTGGCCGTCCCGCATTCCGGATCGTCGGATTCGTCATCGGCTGTGTCGTTGAAGGATTATGAAGAGAATGAGTCAACAAGAGCGACGAATGGGACGAGTAGTGCGAGGAGTTCGATGTCGTTCCCTGAGTTGAGGACGCCGCAGAGTCCGTTGACGCCTCATCATGCGCATGCGGCGTATACGCCGTTGAGTGTTGAGAAGAGGTATGAGTCGGTTGTGTATGGGGAGTTTTTGTTGAAGAAGGTGGCGAATAATTTTACGGTTGGGAAGGGGAAGTATGATTAGGGAGTATTCGGATCCAAAAGAATTGGAGGGGGTAGGGTATAGATGTTATTTCTATATTGACTGGTGGAATAAGAGTCTCGAGAAAGGGAAACAAGTTATCTGGGTAGGAAAGGGTGGATTTGTAAAGATTTGTAGGTTTTTTAATTCTTACTCTGCTCATTTCATTTCATGCATTCAGAATTCAAGATGATACTTAATTGATTTCTTTGGAATAAACGTTGTACAAGTAAATAATAACATGTATTAATAATAGTACAATTTGGATGTTACATTACACTATAATTTTTGTTACACGAAAAGGAGTAAAGGTTAAGAAAAAGGGAAAGGAAGTGAAGTCATATCATCATGTTCGTTCGTCCAAAGTTTCTTAAAGCGCTTAAGGCGATAAAAAACAAGTGAAGGCGATCGAAGAAGAAAAAGGATCGAAGATGAAAAGATAAGACAAAGACCCAACGACGTAAAGAAATCTTCAGAATATCCAGATTCGGGCTTTTTACTCGTTTACGTTTTACTCGATGTTAACCTTTACGCTCTCCTGATCTTCAGCTTTTGGAATACGGATCGTGAGGATGCCGTCACTGAGTTTTGCCGAGACAGATGAGCCGTCCACGCGTTTTGGTAACCAGATCGTGCGTGAGAAGGAAGATGAGGCGGTGAATGTTCTTTCGGTTGAGAGTTGAGTGGAATTGGAGTTGGATTGCGTGAGAGATTGGGTTGTGTCTGTTGGGGGAGAAGGATGTTAGTTAGTTTATATTTTTCGTAAAGGAAAGGGTTGAGTTATTTTTTTATTTTATTTTATTTTACTTACCATTCGAAGCAGGTACTTCGGTGGCCTGAGCCTGAGTTTGGGCTGGAGTTGGGGTCTCACCACCCTCAGCGGAAGTAGGTCCACCGCCTACAGAACGAACAAAAGTCCTCCCTTCGATCGTCAAACTCTGACCATTATCCCCAATCCTCACATCAAGATTCTCCTTCTTAACTCCCGGAATCTCGGCTTCCACTACGAATGCATTCGGCTCTTCTGAGACATCTACTGCAGGAACATTGTTGAAGCCGCCGCCGAACCCAAAGCCTGGATGATCGGCAAAGAGGCTGCCGCCGCTGTTGCGGGGGAATAGGAGAGAGGATGTGGGAGCTTGACGACCGAATGGCTCCTCGAGCATTCGGAAGAGGGGGCGGAATTCACGGAAGAATTGGCGGGTGAGTGACATTATTGTGTGTTATTTATATTATTATTACTAGGTATTAGATTTGAGATGTTTGTGTAGGGTTGTTTGAAAGCGTTGAGATAGATAGGTCTTAGGGGTACTGAAGGACATGACCGTCTTTCCAGCATCCTTTATATACTTGATTATAAGCCACGAGTATCCCGAAGTCTCCAGAATGAACGCTATTTAGGAGTCTTCGTCATAGGGGACTACCATATTCCGGTTTTTTCCAGAAGCCACCAGACATCCTAAAAAGGAAGTCGATAACAGCTGATCCTGGGAACTCGTCGAGGAGTGATTGATTGGTCATCAACTATGGTAGAATTGAATTTTACAACTGTTAGAGCAGAGATTTCGTTTACTGTTTGTTCAAAGCCTTACGGTGACTAGACTAATTCTAGAAATGAATTGTAAGACGGAGGTTTTCTTGTGCGTTTCATTAGAGTAGCATTCTTTTTTGTCTCCGTGGGATTTGTAGGGATATTATGCGGATGATATTTAAATACTGCATGTTTTTAGGGGGTTTAATTTGTTTTCTTTTGTGAATAAAATTTGTTATAGTGTCAGAAATACAGGATGGGAATGTTCGAATATTATACATTTTGTCATTCTTCGGTTAAGTAGCGCGCGACTCTGTGAAATTTTGCGACGTCGATCAATAATTAATGGGTGATTGGGATTTGGAGATTAACGTTAACTCTTCGACTTATTCGCGGCCGTGCCAACTTTTACTAGTTGGGTTTCAACCAACTTCGTATTTATATTCGTGGATGCTCTAATGAGCGCGCTAAAGCACCAGAGGAGACGACGCGAACATGGACGGAGAAGGGACGATGGACTTGAACCAGACTTACCTTGACGTATTCAAGAACCATGTTGCGAAGACCCGCGAATATTTACAAGGATTAGAAGAGGACGAAAAGTTGCCACTTGAACCTTCGACTATCGATGGCTCGCTATGGACTACCGAGCAGAAGAATTTCTTTTTTGCTGCGCTGAATAGACATGGACGATTTTTTGTTGATGCGATTGCCGAAGAGGTTCCAGGAAAGTCTGTGGCTGAAGTCCAGAATTATTTGTTTGTACTGAGGGATGGCGCTAAGTCGAACCCCTCGGCGTTTACTCGGGACTCGTTTAAGACTGCGGATGAGAGCTCTAAACAGTTCATTAAGCTTGAAAACGAAAATGCACGCATTATCTCTTCTATGGAACCTATTTGGGCAGCAGCCAACGAAGAGAGGGACATACACAACAAAATCAGTATCATCCGTTACGAGTTGCGCAAAGAGTATTACCAGACTGAAGGGAAGCGTGATAAGCTAGGAGAGATGAAGCGCAATGAATATCTCGCCAAGCTGGAAGAAGAATTGTTGAAAGATGCAAAGGTCAATAACTTCAAGAATAGTCTTTCTGCGAAAGAACTTAGGGCATGCGATAGTATCATCCATGACATCGACGAACTGAGATGGAAACGACTCGCTGCCAGACGTCGCCTTCCGAAGCTACTTAAACCCAAGAAAGTCAGGTTTAAGCCGTCTTCTTCATCTTCTCATAGATCCCTTCAAAGGGTAACTACATCACCAAAAGCGTCTCAGACTCAAGCACACACAGCAACTTCTTTGAACCCTGGTGCAGAATCCACTCCCTCTTCCCCCTTACAGAACTCCATGGCCTTCGTTGAGTCTCAGCCTATTGAGAGAGCTCACTCAACCTCCGATTGGGACTGCGCCATTGACCCGATTTTACTCATGGATTCTCAGAAGACAATAGCTCCTACGCAATTACGTATGACGGCTGTCCCTACCTTGGCTGAATCTATACCCTCCTCGCCATGTTCTACCCAAGTAGATACCGAAGAAGAATCTCAGTTTTCTCTTGAGATTCCCGAGGGACTGAGCAAAGAAGAACGTCGGAGATTTCTGAAGCGTATGTATATGCGCAGGAAACGTGCGGAAACCAAAGGGTCTCAGGTGTCTGCGTCAATTGTTAAACTCAAACCCGGTCGCAAACTTGGACACAAACTCAAAAATCGTGGGACCGAGGATTTCTTAGCATCATCCGATGCAGATACCGCACAGTTGGGCTTGGAAGATGTAGATACCCCCGTTGACTTTGTCACGTACAATCTTAATGTCAAGGATAGTCAAGAAGAATTAGTTTCTACTGAAGGGGAAAGTGATTGGCCTGGTCTCCCTCCGGAAATAGCAACAGATGTGGGATTAGGCGAGCAAGAAGTTACTACTCTTAGTCACGATGAACTAAGGGAGGAAGATTATGTTACTTATAAATCTCGCCGCTACAGAAAATACTCGGTCCCTGAATTAAAGAAAGAACTTAAGGCTCACGGACTTAATGGAACGAAGTTGAAAGCGAATGGCCTTAGCTTCTTTCATTTGAAGAATATGGGAAGACTTATGAAGTAAGTGGAACTTTTTCGATACATCATTCCTCTTTATGTCTAACTTCTTGAAAAAAAGGTATAATGCTTCGTTCTCGTCAAAAGACCAAGATCCGTCGGCTCGTATTGGGACATGTATCTCAGCAAAGACCATCCAATTATTTCATGCCGAAACCACATGTTTCCTATCCGACGTACTGCAGTTTGTGATAGGTCTGCACGAGACGAGACAGTTAATTGATGAGAATGAAGACGAGGCTGAAAATAATAGCAGTCAACCCAAATCTCGAAGGAGTTTTGCAAGTTGTTCTCTTCGTTGACTTTGTTTATTAGTACTAATGATTGCTTGGTTAACAATAGATAAATGGGAAAACCGTAAGGCAGGCGTTGGACTTGATGGGTTTGAAAAGAAATAAAATGAAGCATTTCAAGTATATGGCTCGGAGGCTTACTGCTTATCGTGAGGCTGATGATGGCAACTCTGAGGGAGAGGATATTGATTCCGATATGGATCGTCGTTCCGAAGAACAAGATTCGTCCCAAGAAGAGGTATCAGAAGCGGAAGAGGAAGGGGAGGAAGGAGATCCAAATTCATATATAGGTGGTGATGGTGATGAAAGCATGCCGAGTGATATTTCTGGGATTAATACCAGTGTTGAGGAGCCTGACGAGGACCTTGATAAATGGGCGGTTTCGCATAATGTTGAGGTTCCGGAGCCTCTCTTATCTTTTCCCCGTCAACTGAAAGAACGTCATATCACTCACGATGTCTTTGATATCAGCGATCCATTCCCATATAGAGCTAAGAAGAGACTATCCCGGCCTGGATCTAGTGGTAGCGAAGATACAGACGATTTGGATTCTGAGTTGAAATGCATTAGGGAACTGGAGGAAGAGAGGAATGTTGATGGACGAGATATGGCCCGTGCGAAATATGTGGAGGAAGAATTTTGGAAGCGAGTTGGGGCTGAGAAGTCCGGGTCTACCGGTAGGAATACCAAAGGGGCGAGGGGCAACAAACGGAAGAGGGGGGGTGAAAGACAGAAGAGTGAGCCGAGGACAGGATCAAGGCAAGGATCGCTAACGTCTAAGACGATGGATAATGATGACAGCGACGCTGACGGTGATTTGAGGAGCAAAAGTAGACCTCGTGTAGAGGATAATAATTACTCGTCTTAATCATCCATTCATTGTGTATTTTATTCTTATTTGACAATATTTCATAGTAACATGTATGTATATTTGTACAGTAGATTCGTACTAGGAACATGTAGATACGTCTTTTTACAAGCTAATGTATCGTATTGTACAACGGGCCTGTATTAAAAACAAGAAAGGAATTGACTTCGACGTGTGTGTTCGAGGTTTGCTAGTGGTTAGTTTCAGCCGCGACCAACAAAAGGCATGCCTGTTGCCCTATTTTAATATGTTAGTCATTAGTTCACGTTGATTATTGGGTGTAGGTATCTAGGCATCAATATAAGTAATGAGGTAGTAAAGGCTTACAGAATGCTCATATTCAGAACCGTGACAGAATTGGGCAAGTCAGCTAGGTATATTATAGCGTCTACGACATGTTTGACTTCCATCAAAGCTTCAGGTCTAGTTTCGCCGTTTGGTTGTAAGACGCCTGCTTCCATGCGTGCAGTCATGTGTGTTTGGGCGTTACCTTCAGGAAAGTGACGAGTTTGGTATTCATCGTTTAGATTGGACTAGGTTGGATTGGAGAAATGTGGATGGTACTTATATACTTACCTATATCAATTTGGGTACATGAGATGTTGAAGGGTCGACCATCGAGGGCTGTGGATTTAGTGAGGCCCGTGATCGCGTGTTTGGAGACAGTATAAGCAACACTATTAGGTCGAGGGGTGTGTGCAGATATGGATCCGTTATTGATTATTCTACCTAGATAAGAGAAGAGAGAATGAGATTCAATGTGAGTTCAGTTGTGATTTATTCTGTACCCTCCTTTTTTAGTCAGGGATAAGTGGATGGTGGCTGACAGCTGATGACAGGCGAGCTAAATTGAATTATCCTTACCTCCTTGAGGGGTCTGTGCTTTGAAGATCTTGATTGCTTCACGGGTACACAGAAATGCTCCAGTAACATTCACGTTAATGACGTCTTGGAAATTGGACAGGCTGAGTTCTTCCATGGGTACAGCTGGTGCGTTGACCCCTGCATTCTAGCGTAAAAAATTATAAGTGATAAGAGACTGGCTTTATGTTTCTTGATTGAATACTTCTTTCTCCCCTCCAAAAAACTACGAATTAGTGAAAAAAAATAATGCTAATGACTTACATTAAATACAAGATCCAGACGTCCTAGAAGAAAAAGAGAAAGAGAAACAGGAAGTTGGTTTATAATCAGATTAATCAGCTTGAACTTTGGAGTTCCAAGAGTGACATAAACAACATACCGTATACCCCTTTCACGGTTTCAAATAGACTTTTGACATACTCTTCATCGGTAATATTTCCTACAACGAAAGAGGGAACAGGTCCAGGACATAGTCTGACTGTTTCTTCTAGAGCTTCTTGACGACGGCCTGATAAGATTAGGTTCCAGCCCTTAGAGGATAGACCGATGGCAGTTTCTCTACCTATACCTATGTGAGGAAGCACGGCGTCATTACACCATTGCTTATATTTCTCTTTTTGTAAGATTCCCCGGAAGGTGTGATTATGTACACCTTAAAGGGTTTGTCGAGACTGTAAGATTTGATCATTCACCTGAGGAAGCTCCTGTTATTACAGCTACTTTTTTATCATCGCACATTTAGAAGAAGGAGAGCTGATATTTTGGAAGATGTATGCAAATCCACTAAGATTTAGAACGGTAAAGGAGAATGATATGTATACTTGTATGCAAGGAGGAAGGAAAAGCAATGTGCATAGATGTGATTGTATATAATAGGAAAACAATGATCAATAAAGGTAAATAGGGCGCAGATTACGGCTAGTAACAAGAAAAACACACTAATAATAACAAAACAACAAGTGAAGGTCACGCGACGAGAGAGGTAGAGAGGGAAGAACAACTGATTAAATACGTGATTTAGCTTTTTTCCCTACAATCCCTTCTTTTACACTCCCAGTCTTCATTTTAGTTATCTTTTCCTTCTTTTTCTCTAACCCAACATTAACCTTCTTTTTCTTCAACTGTTCCTTCTCTTTGGCGGGCTCGGCATCAGCCTTCTGTGGTTGTTGAGTTGAAGCCACCTTTGTAGTTTTAGGTTTTGGCTGCTCAGCCTCCGAGGAAGACTCAGCAGCTACAGCCTTTTTCGTCGCCTTCGAGCTTTTCTTCGATCCTTCAGTTTCGGGTGCTGAGTCCGAAGTTTTGGGAGTCTTCACTGGAGCTTCCTCAACAATTTTCTTTTTCTTCTTTAGCGATTTCTCAGCCTTGTTTTCTTTCTCTGGTACTGGCGCTGGCGTTTCTGTCTCCTTAGACTTTCCCTTCTTCTTTCCAGCTTTTACGGGCGGTTCATTTCGAGTTTCCTCGGCTTGTATCGACTTCTTAGTCTTTTTGCTTGGTGGTTCGTCCTGTGTGTCTGCACTACGTTTCTTTCCCTTCTTATCGGTGGTAGCTGTGCCTTTCTTCTTCGGAGCAGCTTCCTCCTCTGATTCCTCGGAATCCTCTCCCGAAACGTCAACATCCACGTCCTTCACTTCTTCCCATCTTCCACCTGCAGCAGCGTCTAAGCTACAAGACCAAATTGGCAGACTGACACTTGAGTTAGTCTTGATGTGGAAACTCTGAACATTACTCCATCCTCCTTCGATACGTTTCACGATAGCAGGGAGAGAGGTTTGCAAGTTTTCGAAGATTTGTTGTGGGGTTTGGGTGATTGTACCAATTTTGATAGAACTAAATTGAAGTTAGTCAGAGGAAGAAAAATGCAAGTATATATTAGACTCACGAGCATGTACCCTGATTAAGGTGCATATAAGTAGATGAAACGGCTTGTTCCAACTCAGCCTTTAAATCCTTTTTCGTGAGTGAGACGGGGATAGGTTGTCTAAACACATATGCATAAGACAAACGAGCTCAAATTGAAAGCACGTTAAGTAAAGTACAAACTTCTTAGCCTTGAAGAAAATCTTTCCTAATAAACCGGGTAACAGAGGCACAACACGCTCATCCGCAAGGAATAGCCCATTTTCTTTGAGAAGCATTCGTCGTGCCTCAAAAGGCTTGAATTTTCCTTTTAGTTTTGTCACGCCTACAACTCGGTTAATGAATTTGATGTTCTGAGCTGCTAGTAAGACCTTGTATTCGCGTTGAGGGTCTTTGGTTATAAGACATATTGGTGATGTGCGTGGGTCAACTATGGGATGAGCCAAAGGACTAGAAAGTTTAACACTTAGCCTATGAAGAAAGAAAAAGAGTGCATGTAGATGGATATGAGTATTGACTAACATTTTTGAAGGCTTTAATTTCTTCTCTGCAGAAGTTTTCTTTACTGAGAGTACAAGCCAGATGTTCTCCTCCTTCCCGGATATCAGCTCGGTTTCTTCTTTCTGTTCAGCGACTTTTGTTGCATGTCCTAATAATGCACTGATAGCCTTTTTGCTCTGAGAAACAGAGACATGCTCGTCTATAATGTCCTTTTTCGCCATTTTGAGCTTTTGAGATGTGATAAAGAAAAAAAGAGAAGAAAGGGAGGAAGAAGTAAAATTATAGCAGCAACAGGCTTTATGCTTGCTTGCTTGTCTTCTTTCCGCTTCCAAAAAAAAAGTAAATTTATTTGGAATGTTTTACTTATGAGGAAGGTAGTTCCCACACTCTAAGCCATAACCGATTTTGTTTGCGCATGATTTTGGTCTAATAAGTTATATATATGTTTCGTTTTCACCGGCTTTTGATTCTTTCATTCACCCGTAATCCTAAGCTATGAACTCGAGCTGTAAAACGACTCGGCTGTATATACCCCATGCCCACGACTCAGAGTGTAAGATCGCTGGGGACTTGGAACAGGTGGATCCACAGGTACCAACACAAGGACGGAAAATCATATTAGTAAGTCGTAGAGATCACTAAATTACAATATTTATCGTTATTCTTATGGTATTTACATGCGAAGTAAGATATTACATGGAACTATGGGGTAAAGTGATACTTTTTTGTATAATACAACTATCCGGGAAGTATCTCATATGTGTGTTCATTTGCCTGTCTATAGTCATAAAGATTATTTATACCAGAAGAGACTTGCAAAGGCTCTACCGGTTGACTCCTTCCGGTTTGATTTTCGGTAAGTAGATTTTCTGTTATTGTCTCCGGACTATATTTACCTGACTATTCTGCAAGTGGGGCTCACGAAACTGGGGGAACGTGGAAAATGAGTGCATTTGACGAGGATATTGAAGATTTAGAAGTTGTCGTGAATTATCTTACTAAGGAATACGGATATGTGATAGACACCGTTGTGTCCCACTCTCGAGCATCCATCGTAACATTTAGGTGGATATGTACTACCGAGTCTGGCCGGAAGATTCGAGCATTTGTGAATGTGTCAGGGCGATACAGGATGGAGGTGCCTTAATAATACTTAGCCATACGGAAGTATCTAGTTACTAACTCTCTCATTTTCATCTCTTCTCCAAACAGCGTATTCTTGGTAAGTTATTTATCCGAATCAAGTTTAGGATCGATAAATTTCTCATCGTCGTTCAGAAAGGAGTGATTTCTATAACTCCTACTTCAAAGCACATGGTTACTATGACTGGAAAGTCGTAGTAGCTCAAAAGCAAGTTGTGGGTCGTATATACCCGGAAGACTTAGAGAAATTCGCTACGTGGGACACAACGCCTTTTAAAGAGAACTTCCCGCCGGGTGTGCATGTTCTTACTATACATGGAATGCAAGACAAAGTTGTTCCTGTGTAAGAGGTTTTTCTACATGTATTTTCATGCGTTACATGGAAGTGTGTATATGCCTTTTGGTCTGATAAATGAATGAACGATTGTCTTTTAGGTATGATGCAATACTATTTTCTCGCTTACTTGGACGTCGGGACACTGCGACACATAACTTATGTTTATTAGAAGAGGCAGATCACAATTTCACTTTGGTGAGCCTTGTATTTAAAGCTTTACCGTATTTTTTCTCTAAGCATCTCATCAAACGCCCTTTGTTTGTGATTAGCATAAGGACGAAGTGGTCAGCACTATACTAGCTTGGTGGTCTGTACTCAATAGAGACGGGCTAAAAACTGGGATTTGGGATGATGAGATTATCAAAGGAAGATTATAGAAAGGAATAGAAAGGGATATTTAATGAATAATTTGTGGAGAACAGACTACTTTGACAAACTATTGGATTTCCTGTTGCTTTCGTCGTGCTAATAATAATGATGAAGTTGGTGGTATAGATGCCAATAATATGTCCTAGATGTGTTGGCTAAGTATTGATTATCCCCTGCTAGTTGTCGACTAGAGCTTCGTTATTTTTTTGTTGTAGAACTCGTGGCGTTTATACATATATTCGGACCTTGAATCACTGTATAATTAATCAAGTTTACTTGTGCCGTAGGTGGTCTGTTCTTGTGAGAATTTACTTATAAACTCGTTTTGCACCCTGAGATCAGCAAACTATGAGCAATACCATTCCCCCTTTTGATAGTCCAAAGGAAATCTTACTCTACTCCATGCTGTATCATGATTATGAGTTGAACCTTTCCCCAAGGCTCGACAATATTGAAATAGTGTATCGACAAAGTCGACATCAATTCGAGGAATTATTATTAGTAGTACTATATATCACAACATATCATAGTATTTTTTTATGTTCTATTTATTCATATTACTGTTGAAAAATCAAAGAACGTATATATACTTTTCTTAAAGCTATTCAGTATGTTAGACTCTCAAACTTAGGAACCTGTCCAAGCCCAAGTAAAACAAGAAACAAAGAGGAACAGAAACAGGGAATTTTCTCATCCCTCTTACTGTTTAACCAGTTTTTTCGGCTAACAATAACAGACAGCTTAGATGCTAACTTATTCCCATCTTATCTCATCGGCTTGTTCTCTCGTGAGCTCATATCTCTCCGGCCTATAGTTCCGAACGATATGTTCTCTTCTTCTCAACCATGCGCTAGGTTCCCGTCTTGCCTCAGTCACTGTTGCATTGGCGTTGGCGTTAAGAGAAGGGTTAGCTCCGGTACTTGAGTTACGAGACCTTGGGACAGCCGAATCTGCTGCATGGGCTCTGGTACGGTTACCATTACTAGCACTAGTGCTGGTATCATTCCTAGCACGGGATTCAAAATCCCTTATAGCCCTCATAGTGGGCCCCGATCCTTGAAGTTCTCTCGTCCTCGTTCTTGTTGCTCCTGATGTTTCCGCTACAGCTCCTGTACCAGATCCTCTACGAGGGGATAGATCGAGAGTTTCAATCACAAGTGGAGCCGAACTAGATCTGTTTCTGCCACTAGCATCATTATCATCTTTTTTCACATTCAAGCTATTCGTTCTCCCATGTCTACTCTCACCATATTTCCTACTCCCACGTACCGCTCTACTCCTCTTTATTGTACCATCCTTCTCGGGTTTTTTGCCCTCGACCTGGTCTACAAACTCAGGCTCCTCTAACAATTCGACTTCAGCTTCTTGTGCGTTTGCGATCTCAACTTCAACACCATTCTCAACGATAACGGGCTTAAGTCTGACAGGCGAATAGTTTATGGGGCTGTGTCCATATCTATTTTTGCGGAGAGCGCCGACTTCCTGAATTACCGGACGCTCGGAGTCTGCTTCTGGGTCTCGAAAATTAAAACGTATCGGCGGCTCTGCCGTGGATGTTGTTGAAGCTCGTGATGAAGGTCTTTGTGCTGGTCTTTGTGCTGGTTGTTGGTATGCCCTTTGTGCTGGTTGTTGGGGTGCAGATGCTCTTGGGAAAGCTTGTGGGCGGGCTGATGTGAACTGTCGCTGGGCTTGTGTGTTGATTTGGGCCTGGCTGAATCTGCTGGCAGGAGTGGGGGCTGCAGGTCTGGCCTTGGATACGACTTCTGGAGCCCTTCTTCGGCCAAGATTGAACATTCGTCCTAAGTTCGTCAGCTTTGACATGTTTGGTTTAACCTTTATGTAGCTGTTTTACAAGAGTGTGTGGGGATGTTAAGGTCGGAGAGGTATGGACGGGGGCCGGGAAAGGGTTTGTGGATTGTTTGAGAGGATATTTATTCGTAATTTCTAATTGCTTCGTTTAGCAATGTGCTCTTATAAATAATGCTGCTACTTTGCGAGAAAAATACATATACGAGCTCTTGTTGATAGTTCTCTGCTTAGTAGTCTGGTTTGATATAAACAATGTAGTGAATTGTGCAAATTGAAAGTAGTGTGTAATACAAAGGAAATTTCAAATAGAGTTAGTAAAATTGACCCGTTGTAAGATCCGTAAATTATTTCAACTCCACAGGTGTGGTAAAGAAATTTAAGATAGATGAGTATGTGTAGGGATAGAAACAAAGAATATAAATATGGAAACTTGCTTCGTATGTGGCAGAATAAACAAGGACAAAGGAGAGAAGTAGGAATCTTATGTAAGCTACGAACAATGTGCAAATAGACCAAATCAGAAGAACTTGTTTCTATAAAAGGTTGGCTTACTTTGTTATCTAGAGTGAGTGTCTCTTTGTGCATAGAATTATATTTTTTCACATTTTTCTAGAGTAGATACGAACTGAAGAAGAGGCTGTGAGAAAGATTGTATAGAATAAATTTGGCTTTCCGGTCGAATATTCTTCTGACTTTGAAGTTAAACATTACCATATTCAAAGTGATAAAGTCACACAAAAAATAAACTATGCTAGCTTACATATCTACGCAGGGAAATTTTCAGTGAGAATGGATTTTAAACGCCTTTGAATGGACGATTCTGATGGTATTGCAGAAGAATTGTTTATTTACCGACTTTACTTTGCGGGGACTGACTAATCAATTACAGACGACGAGGGAAATACTTATGCCTAAGGATAAAGAAAGCGACCGCCAAGTTCACTTGATATACACTTTCGATAGATAAATATGCAAACTCTATGGTCTATCATACTGAAAAAAAAGGAAAAACTTGTTCTGGTTTGTAGTCCCGAAATCGGTTCAATATCTTTGCTTTTACTACCTTATGATACATGATCTTAACTCTTATCTATTTAACTCAGATTTTTTTACTTTGCTGAATCCGTTTCGATCGTGGTGTTATTAGCTATCAAAATATCACTTCACAAAGTTAAGCGCAGACGGACCTTGAGTTTAGATAGCAAATAGTCTTTCCATAAAGTTTATTCTACTTATTCTTCGCACATTATTCAGATTTTTATCAGACGAGGTGTAAGCGCATCAATAATAGGAACATATTTGCGGTTAGTGTACAACAATATCAGTACAACGCGTGTATATTCATTTATACCTTCCTTATCTACAATAGGCAAGACAAGACAAAGTTGAATCTATAATTACTTTCCTCCCCAATTGTCGTAGTTTGCCAAGGCGAAGCGAGCTTCTTCGGGGCTCATGTGGTAGTTGAACATATTATAATCTTGGGTAGCACCATAAGGACGAGTCGCCGCATGTTTACCAGTGGCAGGTGATGTTTGCTGTCTGAGTGCCTGTTTGGATTTACTATCTCTAGAAGACGAAGTTGACGGAGCGTTTTGTTGTGCTTGTTTTGCACAGATAGCTCGAAGTACTTGTGGAGTGCTCGTTCCTGTGCTTTGTTGACACATGCTATCGTCCTCCGGCCGCTTCCTATATGGAGGTGGATTAATTTCCAGTCTTTCTCCGTACCGATCTATATAATGTGTCGCATTGGGTTGGAAGTGTGCTTGTTGACGGGGTCTATACATGCCTGGATAATGTTGGGTTCTTGTATCATGCCTACCCTGTGTGTTTGAGTTTATGGGAGTTGCATATACATTCTTCCCTGTAACAGCATGTGCCTTACGATTATGGGTAGGGAGAGCTGGTGCCTTCCGAGTCTTGTTTGTGATCCTACCGAGATTGAATAAACGTCTGAACATTCGCTGGATAGAGTACTGCAAAGGCTTGGGTTTCTTCCCGAAGGCATTGCACTGGTTGTATTTATATAGTTATTTGCATCACTCCGTTTTGCAAGATCAAGAAATATATTTGAATGCAAAATGAAAGATTCATTTAGGGTAATTGAGCTTGAAAAATACTAGTAGATTGATTGAATGCTGACTAAGACTAGGTTTGCGGTGAGGCTCTAAATTTTGATACCCGATGATGCTGACTACAGCCGGATTTCATCAGCGTACATACTTACTCAACACAGACCTCAACCCGCTGGCGAACGCAGTCCGCACTCCTTCTCTTCTCCGTCATCGCTGCGATGGCAATCAGGCATCGTCTCAGCGCGTATCTCTTTGCTCTGGCCATCTCGGCGGTGCCAGTTGCATACGCCCACGGCCACCACGCTGAATTGACAGACGAAGAACGCAATGCGCCGATTGACGCTATCTTATGGATTCACATGCTCCTCCAATGTGCTGTTTGGGGGATCCTCTTCCCTTTAGGTATGGTCCTTGGTATGTCAAGGAGTCGGTGGCATGTTCCTTTACAGGTTCGTTCTACTATTATTACTAATATAATATATGGTGCTTTCTATGTGTATGCACCTTGTTTGGGGCTGACTTTGGGACCTTGTATCTGTTTACTAGAGTGTTGGATTTGCATTGACCATCGGGGGATATTTCCTCGGACATTCTCATAAGGGAAGGATGTTCCCTGCTTCGATACATGGCTCGTTCGCTCGATTCTTGTATATACCCATAGCTGCCCAGCTTGCTCTTGGTGTCTATCTCAAATTACATATCCACGAACAGACACTACGTCCATGGGCTGTAAAAGCTCACGGTATTGTGGGTAAAATATACCCTATACTTGGGTGGACTCAAATGCTGTTTGGTGCGATCACTTTACGAGGGTATTGTAGAGATGGAAATTTGGGACAGTGCCTGGCTCATTACATCATGGTAAATATCTCGATCGTTATAGGGATACGGGACCTGATTACCCTTTGACATAGGGAAGCGCTTTCATTGCGTACGGAATTATCTTAGCAGTACTACTCCTTGCTGGAGAGGCTTGGATAAGACGTTCTGGGAAGAGTCCGGAATGGTGGGACTCTTGGGTTATCATGCTCTGGGTAGGTATTTCAGATTCATTATAGATGAGATACAGTGTTAATCTTAGATAAAAACATTGTAGGGAATTGGTAAGACTTATTGTTGGTATTCGTTATATGGGTAACTTAGACTGTTATCTTAGTCAATACGTTCACCGAACATCATGGTAAACACTGGTCTCACAAGGATATGCAGCATACGTGAGTTCGCCTTTTCTGTCTTCCGATAAAAATACACTGAAAGCAATATTTATAGCTCCCTTGGTGTCGTTTGTGAGTAATTATACCCGTTGAACTCTGATTCTCGTTAACACCCCGAGTAGGGTGGGCAGGAGGTGCTCTCGGTATCTGGCTTTCTAGAAACAACCAGCGAAGTGTAGTCCCTTCAATAATGTACGTTTCTATCAAAATATCCTCGATCGTTGCTAACGGTATTTACAGTGTAATTCTAACTGGTTGGGCTATGTCCGAGCACGCACAGGCTCTCGAGTTATCTACCAAAGTACACTCGGTGTTTGGATATACCCTTCTCCTTGCTGGTGTGACCCGGATAATCGAAGTATGCTTTATTGCTCCGACGTTTGAGAAGGATAGCCTGGCTTCGTCCTCGGCTTCGTCGGATAGTGATAGGCATAGTGAGAGAACACTTGCGCTTTCTACTTCTGGGTTGGGAGGCGAGAAGGAAAACCCACGGATTGCGGTTGCGCATGCGTTTAGGCATTTCCCACCGTTCGTGAGTAAAGTTTTTGTGGTTCTTGTTGTTATGCTTTTTTTTAAAACAATTTGTTGTTGGTGTGTGTTTTTTTAGCTTTTGATTGCAGCTGGGTAAGAGTGTTGGAGCGTCGTGTTTCTTTAGAAGTGATACTCATGCAAGTTTTTATTTTTGATTAGGTTCTTGTTCATGTCTGCTACGGATGAAGAAATACAGTTCATACATAGTATTGACATGGATCATGTTACTTACGTCTTATTGTTACTCAGGTAAGCCCCCTTTTTCTCTACATAATGATTCTCACTCGTCAGACCAACCCAAACTAACGTTCTGAATACAATAGTCTCGCATTCGTACTCTACACCTTCGTCCTCGTCCTAATCAATACATGGGGGACGAGCGGGAGACACGCTTCTAGTTCTTCATCTGCGCAGAACTCTCCGGATTCGAGGGGGGAAGGGGATATTGAACTGAATAAGTGGTATCAGCGGGTGCCTGCTGGGGTGGTGGATGGAGAGGGAGAGGAGGATGCGAGGCTTGTTTCGCCGCAGTTTGTTATTGGGGAGGAGCAGGAACATGAAGAGGGGCATGGGCACGGGCATGGACTTGGGAGATAATTGTTAAAAGGGAATTAAGAGACTACAACGTCTCTTGTGTCCGAAGAAAGAGCATTTCTTTTGATTATAACGTCTCGTTCATGTCCCCCTTTTCATGGTTTTTTGGTTAAAAGTTTAGATGAGTGCTTGACTAAAAGTGTTTTTTTTTACCTGTTTTCTCTATCTCAATCCTATCTCTCTCACGAACACTTTCGATCATTCATTCCCTCTGCATTAACAGCCTTTTTGCTTTCTTTTATTTAATCACTTTGTTGTTGTTTCAACACCCTCGAGCTCAAGTATTCCAATATCTATTTCTCCTTTTCTTTCTCCTCTCTCTCTTTCCTTTGTTGTAGATTTAATCCTTTACGTGCTTTTCTGTTCTTTTTTCCGTTCCGTTTTGATAGTATCAATAGTCAGTAGATAGGTAATTATTAGTCTTAGTCGTCTCGTCTCGTCTCGCATTGTACTTGTTTAGTCATGTTTACCGTTTACCCAAAGAAAAAGAGCAAAGCAAAAAAAAACGGTTTGGTGCGTTACTTAAGACCTGGTGATGGTGACGGTGACCCATGATTGATAACGGCGTTATCGCAATATACTGTATGGATGGATGTATTACATTACAAATCTTTTTTGTGGAAAAAATTGATATTAAAATTTGATGGTTGATGGTTAATAATCTACGAAAGAGGGTCCTCTTGGTTAAGTAATCCACATGTGAAGAATTCTATTTGTTATTTATTATTATTTCGTTACACAACGAGACGAGACGAGAAATGAAAGAGGGGAAGAATGGGAGAAAATGTAGGACGTCTAGTTAATTATCTATCTATTTGTTTATTCTCTATACCGAAGAGGGGGCTGGGGGAAAGGAAGGGAAAGACGGGAACGGAAGGAAGGAAAGAAGGAACGGGTCGGAGGGAACGGAGAAAGAGGGGGGAGGTTATGGGTTATGTCTACCAACGAAGGGGAAAAAACCCCCCTAAGGAAAGAGTTACACATAACCACCACAGCTGAGCGACTCGTCCGGCTAGGACGGTGGAGCAGTAAGACGGGATGGATGGGGGATGTTGTATTATATAAAAGAAGTAAAAAAAATAATTAATGAGGTAATGAAGGAACGAGTGAATGAATGCTATTTAGTTAGTAGTATAGAATAGAATAGAATAGTCTAACCTAGCCCTACCCTAGCATAGTCTCATATCGTATAAAAAATAGAATAGTATAGTATAATAAGGGGGGAGAAAGAAAAGGAAGAAAAAAAGGGGGAAATGTGTATAGTACGTATATATGTATATATGTATAGTTGTATGTATGTAAACAAGGTCCTTCCCTCCACACCATCCATTGTTTCTTTTGAATCCAGATTCAAATGAAAAAGACGTCCCCCACACTCGGTGTGTTCAAATTATTGTCATTACGATTAAGATTGCGTTTGTTGTTGCGTTTATTGTGCTTGTTACGATTTACACCATGACCCGACCGATGCTTGACTGATTATTATTCCTATCCTCTCCACCATTTCCCAACCTTCTCAGCAGAGTACCGAAGACTCTTCCCAACCCCCGCACTAACCAACCCTTTCACAGTCTGGACAGCAGCAGGATACCTCACAATTCCCCTCATTTCTAAACGCAAGACACGAGGTCAGCAAAAAAAGCAAACAAAAAAAAGAAGTGCAGTATCAACTGGACCCACCTGAACTCAACACATCCTGCAACCCCTCATCTCCAGCCACCTTCAACCAAAATGCCGACTCATCCGCCTCCCGAGTCGGGAATCCATCTCTTCCCTCATACCTCCTCACAACCCTCCTCCTCAACACCTCCGGCAACTTCCTCACATGCACCGCCCTCGTCTGCACACTCAAATCCTGCTCAATCTTTTCCGAATACAGCCCCCAATGCACACCAGGGAGCCCAACCGCAAGTCTCTGATAGAGCTCCTTGAACTGCGGCGACTGCTTCGTGACGATGTTGCTTATTTTCGATCGGTTCTCGGCGGGGAGGAACATCCGTGGGTCGCCGTCGTAGCTTATCGAGGTGATTTTCTCAAAGAGCTCGCGTTCGGTGAACTGCGCGGGGAGGGTGAGGAGGGCGGTGCGGAGGGCGGAGGTGAGGTTGACTTGTTGAGTTAGGCGAACACGTGCATCGTCTTTGATGATCCGGAGGGGTTTGTGCATTCGACCAGCTAGGTAGAGGGAATCCCACATGAGGAGGTCGGAACAGAGATTATCGATAGACGTAACACCATATTTAATCGTCTTTTTATTGATATGAAAGACGGAACAAAAGTTAGATTGTGTGAATTGAAAAAAAGCATATGAGTTGATGACTTACGACCCCATTGACGGTGACATGTGTGTTGAACCACACGCCTGGACCGACCTCTTGGACTTTTGAGACAAAGTCTGAGCCGAGAGCCCTTGCGTGTAAGGGATAATGGCCAGGGAACTGACTCATGTTGATTGAATGCCAATGATCCGGATGCCTGACGGCAAACATGAAGTCTAGCATTGGGGTCCTGCCCTCTTCTTTCATCTTCGTGTACCCATCCTGCTCGAAGACACCCGAGCCATAGGCAAATGCATATCGTATAGGAGCGCGGAATTGGGCGACTACGTCTTCGAGTAATGCGCGGGTGGAGCTTGAGACGGAGAGTAGCTGGTTCTGACCAAAGTTTGGGGGAAGCGAGGCGAGAGCGAAGGTGCTACGATGGCCAGTACGGCTAGTGGTAGCGGTGGTAGTAGTGGCGGAGGTGGTGTTGGCGGTGCTGGTGCTGGAGGTGGTGGTGCTGGAGGATGTCGAACGAGGTTGGGGATTGAGTCTGGTGCGAGCACGAATGGGATTAGATTGCGGCTTTTGAAGGGGGGGAAGACCAGATGCTGTTGCTGCGGATGTAGCTGCTGAAGAGGACGACGAAGAGGACGCCGACGCCGACGAGGAGGAATGTTCTGTCGCTGTTGCGAAAGAGCGAGCGAGCGCCGTCGGTAGACGACGGACACAGCGCAGAGACGAGGAAGATGATGGAAGCATAAGTGGAAGAAGGAGTTGCGGGGGAAATGGACGACGGACGATGATCAAATAAAAGATTTACCTGGTTGCGGGCACGTGTTCTCCCGATGCCTGACGGACATAGCCAGACACGTCGTCCACAACATCAGTCATCACTCTCGTTATCATTGCTGCTCACTGTCGGCCACAGCGACGAAGCGTATGCCCGTCGGTATTGAAGCATGGTTCGCCCAGGTGCCTCCAATCACTCGCGGTTGGCTCGCCTGCGCCGTACTCACAAGTCTCGCAGTCGTATGTTTCCATCCCGCTCGTTCCGCTCATTCCCGTTCTGTCTTTGACGCTGACCAAAGGTTGTCCCTCGTAGCAATGTCAAATGGTGACGCCCCTCCAACTCTACTTTAGCTACAAAAGCGCATTCACAAACGTCCAAGTGCGTATCATCGCGGGCTATGTCACTATGTTTTATAACTTACTATGAACCCCACAGTTATGGCGTGTGTTCACCACATTCTTCTACTTTGGAAACATCTCCATAGACTTTGTATTCCACATGTTCTTCTTGTGCGTATCCATCCAACACCTACAGGCTTGTAAATCGGCCACTAACCCGCAAAATAGCATGAGATATAGTCGAATGCTTGAAGAATCCTCGTTCCCTCAACGACGAGCAGACTACTTCTGGCTCCTCCTCCAATCCGCCGTAATGCTCCTCGTATGTCCTCCCCCCCCAACCTACTCATACAACTCTCACTTACGTCCACCCCACCACAGATCCTCTCATCCCTAGTAAACATGCCCTTCCTCTCCTCCCCCCTCGCCTTCGTCCCCATCTACATCTGGTCCCGCCGTCACCCCAGCACCCAAATCTCCCTCTTCGGCATCGTCACCCTCACAGCCCCCTACCTCCCCCTCACCCTCGTCGCCTTCTCCTGGCTCCTAAACGGCACGTGGCGCGCGGCCCTGGGCGACCTGCTTGGGTGTGCGGTGGCGCATATGTGTTGGTTCTTGAGGGATGTTTGGGCGAGGGAGATGTTGGGTGGGAAGGGGGTGTGGAGTGAGGCGCCGGAGGTTTTGTGAGTGTTTTCGATTTATTTATTTATTTTTGATTTTTTTTTTGGTGTCTGTTGAGTTCGGTGTTTGATGTTTGATGTTTGTGGGGTCACTATGATCACGGACTCCCTTCCTCTCTCCTCCATTGAAATTGTGCTAGAATAGAATACTAACTCGCTTTTATTTCAGGAAACGAGTATTTGGAGATGTATGACCCCAGGCCCGTTCTGTCTTGCCTGATTTTTTTTTTTTTCGAATACACGTTATGTATACGACCTTCAGAGCTCAGAACTTGCTATAGAATTTGCGATTGTGATTTGGATTTGTACTATACACTAATACAGACGTCGATTCTCTTTCGGCTTCGCTTTTTGTTTACGTTTTCGTTTTTGATAAGTGTTAAGTCTTATTTTATTTATTTTAAAACGGGCTACTATCTTTCGTTGTGAGAAGAAGAAAAAAGGGAAGTTGTCACCGATTTGGGGTGAGATTCAGTTTAATTTGGGTTAATGGTTCGAGACGTAGGTAGAAAGAAATAGTAGGGGTATTCAAAAGAAAAGAAGTGATGGAGAGGGAGGCATAGGCATATAAACATGTTAGATGATACATGTTAACATGGGTAAGTTTAAGTTAGTAAGAATGAGTGGGTGGACAGATAACTTATCCACTCAACACCCGACACCAGACACAATTGACTGGAGTTTGGGAGGGACGAAAATAAACTTAGACAGGAAAGAAAAGAAAAGAAAAAAGAACACAGACAACAGGATAAATAGGGGACTTTAGATAGTCAGAAGGAAGAGAAGTAAAAAAAAAAATAAGAAGATCGAGGCTTGTGTAACGTAACGGAGCCGAGAAGCGAGAAGTGAGGCTGGAAGTGAGGTAAGTTAAGACCCAAAAAGAAAAGAAAATAGGTTAAAACAGGACGACAAATGGAGAAGAAGGAGAATAAGAAATTGATAAACCAAAAAAAGAAACAGAGGAACGCATAGGACGTTTAGTATCAAACATCAAACAATCAACGTATCGACAATCAACAACTGACAACTGACAATCAACGTATCACCGAAACCGTAAAACGAAACAGAAATCGAAGAAGAAACGAAGAAGCAAAGAAGACGGAAAAAAAATCGAACGAGAAAAACGAAGAAACGAAAACGAATAATAAATAGTCTTTAGATTTTAAATATCAAAGTATCAACCACCACACTTCATAAGTAGCAGTGAATCTATACCGTTCAGTTCAGTTCTGCTCTGATGAGCCAAAGAAAGGGTACGGTATACGACAATATGCGACACATGCGACGTATGTGACATCCCCTCGGACCGCCCAAACAGAAGCTCAAGACAAGCCTAAACAAACATCGACCTACGTCTATTAGCAGCAGCCACAGGCGAAGCACCTGTGCCCCCAGCTTTCGCCCTCAACATCGCACTCCTGTTCAAACGGGGCTCGATAGATGGGGCTTTTACGACTCCCGTCGTAGCTTGGGTGTTGGGGGTCGTACCGTTGCCGTTGCCGTTGACACCCAGGGAGGAAGTTGAGCGGGATAGTGAGGATGCTGGGCGGGAGGAACCTAGCGATGAACTTGGACGAGAGAGGCCGAGGCCGCCTGGGGTTTTGGGTGCCGTAGGACCACGGACTAGTCGTCCAAACGCATTCGTATCAAATCATATCAATTCAAATCAAATCACAAAAAAATCGAAAAAAAGTCGGTCAGCCACAAGAAATAATAAAATACTCTTCCAACAACACTCGGAGGAGGAGGAGGACTCACACATGAACGAAGACGGGGGAGGAGCAGCTCCATCTTTCTTCGCGCGCAATTCTGCTGATTTGTTCGTTCTGGGTGCGACGGTTGGAGCTTGTACGCTCGCCACGGCGATTGTCTCTCGTCTCTTATGTCCCGGTACGCCCTCGAAAATCATCGATGCCGGTCTTGACGTCCTTCCTTCCCCCGCCCCTGCCCCCGCTCCTAACCCCGACCCCAACCCTGACCTCGCTCCAAGACCAGTACCGGCAGCAGACCCATCACTCCTCGAACTCCTCATCCTCGGAGCGGGACTCTCCACCTTCAATCCCAACCTCAACGACGCAGCCCTCGACATCCGGGGCGCGATGGCAGGAGCGGCGGTGGACGCGACGTGTATGACGGTCGAGCGTTTGTGGCCCGGTACGTCCATGAAGGCTTGTTTTTGTTCTTCCTTCGTGCGTTGTCTCCGTATGCGTTCTGGTGTGCCGTTAATTGGTGTGGACGTCCCACTCGAGGGCCTGTCCCCGCCCCTGCCCCCGTTGACGCCCCCGTTCCCGTTTGTGGTCGCGGCCCTGGATGGAGACTGGGGAAAGGCGATACCGGCGCGGAGGGAGGCGGCGCGGGTGGTGCGTGGTGAGATGTCGGGTACGAGAGTCGTTTTGGGGACGGGGCGTGCTTTGAAAGGGACGAGAGTCGGGGTGGGGTTACCGCCGGTTTTTTTGCTGAGAGAGGAGAAGGGGGAGCGGGTGATGTTTGTTGTTGTTGAGCTGGCTGGGCTGGTTAGGTGTGCGGAACTGGAGAGTTGGGAGGAGGATGGGGAGAGGACGGTTGTTTCTTGACTTTGCCAGTCTTCGTCCTCGTCGTTAGAGGCGGAGGCGGAGAGGTTGTTGCTATTGTGGTTATTGTGGTGTTCTCCTTCGTGGTGAAGACTGTTGTAACCCATTTGGTTGTGGAGGCCGTCTATGAGGTCGTCGTCTTCTGGGTCGTGGGGAGGGAAGGGAGGACTGGACTGGAAGAGACAGCTGATTTGTTCTTCTGCTGTGTCTGTGTTTGGGGAGCCCATGACGGCGTTTTGGGCGGAAGTGATGCCGAAGAGGGCACGGAGGGAGTTGGGACTGGATTCGCGAGCTTTGACTGGGTCGGGTTCGCCCATGAGTGTCTTCCAGACTTCGACGGCACGTCTGCGCTCGAGGACGTATACCCATACCGGGCCCCTATATGTGTGGTGAGATTATGTGAGTGATGAGTGAGATACTTTTTTGTAGGTGTGGGTGTGTGGACGTACTCGAATAAGGAATCTGAGTCGATACCGAAGAGTTCGTCGAGAAATTCTTTGTCAGAGTTGTCTGCAAACTCCATTTGACGTTCTTTGACGATCTGCGGGGATTTATATAGGGTTAGTGGGTTGCATGGGATGCATGGAGTCGGGGGCTGTAGGAAGAGAAGGAGGGAATTATGAACAAACGAAGGGAAGGGAACGTACCTCGAAACCTGCCTCTTCGATGCGTCTCTCGATGGTGAGTCTGTACTTGAGGGCATGGTTCTTTATGATGGCCACTGTGCGTGTTATGCGCATACGGGGCTCGTCGGTTGTTGGAGTGCTTGAGCCAGACATTTAGGTGAGTGTGTAGTTTGTGTGTATAGTAGAATGTATGTATGTATGTAGGATATGATATGATATGAAACTGAGACAGTAGTGGTCGATAGTTGGATGCTAATCAAGGAGCAAAGTCAAGTTTGCGATCAAGGAGGGAGTGTGGAATTTAAGTGGGTGAATACTCGGGAGGAATAGATAAGTGAAAAAGTTTGACTATGAGAACGACGACGACGACGAGAGAGAGAGTCGGGTAGAGACGCGCAGTGATCAACAACCGAAGACGGCTGGATGGACCCTGGTTGCCCCCTTCGGTCGTTGTCCGCAATGGCGAGCTCTTAAACGCCAAATGCAATCTTGTAATTTCATCTTTATTAAAAACACGATTTTATGCAATCATATCGTAGCTAGCTGACATTTATCTTGTCGAAGAGTGTATGCGCATCCGAAGATATCTCGACGCTAGAAGCCAGCAGCTGGTCGGTTGAACTAGAGCTGACTGAACGTGGCTTGGTGAGACTGAACTGAACAAAAATGAACAACTAAAACTGCTGTCAAACTCTCTTTCCACTCTAAATTACTGGCGAACATTCGCGTTCCTGTGCCTGCACGCTCTGCATTTGTCTATAATTTACCTACGAATGATGATTCAATTTGTGAGAAACGGATGGATGCTAAGAGCAGAATATATCGGCAGCTTGGGCCGTGGGAGAGTGAGGAAATAGCTCGTTTGTGTTCTCGTTTCGTCAAACACAACATCTCCATCCCTGTTATCATATCGCCACCATCTCATCCTCTCCTGGTCCTCCTGGTCGTTTATCTGCTGGAAATCTACGGGGCAAATTGAGCACATCTAATCTCTGCTCCTGCTTCTTGTGCTGCTTTCGTTGCTGCATGCATCACCGGAAGCAACTTTACTTATGGCAGTCACCGCAACAGCTCAATCTGCATTCACAAGTGACCTCTCCTGGGATGAAGCAATAGTACCCACCCTCAGAAAACGTACGTACCCCCACCCCGTTATTATGCGATTCTCTTTCTTACTTTTTTTTCCACAAAAAAAACCGGACGGACAGGCCTTGAGCATGAGAGTCGCGCCATCTCAAAGCGCATGTCCGCCCATTCGATCGCAGCAGCTGGTGACGATGGTCCACAGCCCCCTTCTGCTCGTAGAACCACAGCCAGACCTTCTATCCCTAATGGAAAACCCTCTGCTCGACCGAGTCTTGCAAATTCTGCTAGTGCTTATGTCGACCGCCCAAGTGCAATTCCTCGTCCCAGCCTCAACTATACCCGCCCTCTCCTAGACTCGTCCAACGTACCCAGCTCATCCACGTCCCGCCTAGTCAGCTCAAAAGCTGACAGCAGAAAACAACAACAGCAACAGCAACAGTCGCCTCTTACTTCGCGTGCTTATGGTGGTGGTGGTGGTGCTGGCGGAAATGGACTGTCCCAGGCTCACAATTTCACTTTCGACTCGGAACTCACATCGGCTGCAAACGGTCCAAACGCCCACAGCGGTGCGAATAGCAACCACCCCTCAACGCGGACAACAAATGCGCTCCCGACTCCCGCTTCTTCTCGCTCCAATTCCCCGGTCCTGACAAGCACCCCCTATAAAAATAATAAAACTAAAAACAACAATAGCAACAAAGTAGCTAGTTCTTCGTGGGACGATGATGGACGGACGACTCCGACGTACAACCGCCACCTGCAAGGTCAGGCTAGCAACCGCATTCCCCCTTGGGAAGAAGATGACATCGATGATTATTATGGTTCTTACTCATCATCCATTGACATGCATCATTCTCCCCAGCAAAACGGCATCATTCAAGAAGAAGCGCCGCCGTTTACGGCTAATTCTTCTTATGTGTCAGACGAAGCTGGTGAGCTGGGGGACGTGGTCCGGCCATCGCTGGAAGAACGGCCCTTTGAGCATTGGTATAGGGGGGATTTATCTCGGAATGGAGGCGTGGGGGAGCTGCGGATTGGGAGTAGGATGGAGATGCTGGAGATTGCTAGCTATGGGCATAAGCTCCGGAGTATCACTAACCGGTCCATGTCCCGACAGCGACGGCGGGCGGAGAGTATAGGTCATAGGGAGAGCGTAAGGAGTAGTGAGGCGAGGGATAGTTTTGTGTTTGATGAGAGTAGTCCCGGTGTGCAGTCACCCATGGTACTCGACGAGGCACCGTTGACGGACATGGAGGTAGATGTAGACACTGAAACAGATAGAGAACAGACATCTTACTCTTACTCTCCAAACGGCGAGAGCCGACAACTCCCGCAAGCGCAACAGCCACCGTTTGAGCGTCCTAAACGAATCAACCATACCGCGACTCAGTCTGGGAGTTCACAGTCGACTGTAACGAAAGTGATACCCACTACACCTAAAAAGCGACAACAGCCATCTCAGATACCCCGTGCCACTCCTCAAGCCCCGTCTAGGACGACTGGCGTGATGCAGAGAACAGCCTCTGCACCGTTGACCGCGCTTTCTGCTTCGTCTTCTCCTAATACGTCTTCTAATTCTACACCGTCGGGCGTGCAGTCACAGAAGATGGCGCAGTCGCAGTCTCAACCTGTTTCTTCTCCTGTTGTACAAAAGCGAGGGAGACCTAGTGGTGCGAAGGTGCAAATGCCTGCGAGTCCAGCTGCGAAGAAGGCGAAGTCTACGGGGGCGACGAAGCAACAGCAACAGAGATCTAAATCTTTGGCGGGACTTCGAAGTCAACCGCGTGAGGTTGAGGTTGGGGAATACCCCGATATGCTCCCAGATGGGTTTGAGAGTATGGCTGATGCTATACCCTCTTGGACTGAGCCTAAGAAGGCCGGGAATTGGGATGATGTGCGTATCCTCCGTTAAATCATTGACTCAATGATAACATGTGTTTATTGTTGTCTTACAATAGGTTGTTTTACCCGCTGTTGCGCGTAAGATGGGATTGGAAGACCATTATGAGGAAGCAGACGGAAGTCCGAAGCAGCCTCGGCAGTCTCAGGAAGTTATACCACCCGTAAGTATTTCTTTTTGTGCAAACTTCTATTTTTTTCGTCCCCATTCTTCTAATTGCTAAATACATGATTACTCTTTTATAGCAACCCGGAACGTTCGGAATTGATTCTAGCAAGAGCCGATCTCGCATGCAAGGAGCTGGAGATATGGGAGAGAATATCCAGATGGACGTATTTGGTTCTCCTGGTTCCCCCAATGAGGGAGATACGAAGAAGGGCAAAAGGAGTAGTAAGAGGAATAGTAATGCCAACAATACCAATAATAGCAATATCGGCAATAATACCAACAAGCAACGTGTTCCACCGATTGATACCAGTGTTGCGCAGAAGAATAATAGTAGTGGTAATAATGGGATTAGGATGTCTCCACCTCCGTCGCCGGCACCGTTCTCGCAGTATGCTAGAGCGAATACGGGTACGGGTACGGATGTGATGGAGGAGTTTGATGTGGGGAGGCAGAAGATGGTTGAGGAGGAGGGGACTGGGGCGGCGTGTTGTAGGTGTATTATCATGTGAAGTGTTTCGTTTTCTCCCTCGTTCCCCCGCCCCTCTATTCCACCTTTTTTTTACCCTTTTTTGAATTTGTTTTTCGTTGTCGAGAGTTTTGGACATTGGTTCTTTTTTTTCTTGCTGCGTTCGTGTCATGCGTACGGTTAATGACTTCTCTTTGTTTTTGTTTTTATGATTCTCCCCTGCCTCCTCCCAGTCAACCTCGTCTGTCATCCCGTCGTCCGTTATCGTTGTCATCTTGGTGATTTCTTTTTCTTCTTTTTACACTTTTTATCGTTTTTTTATTCACTTTTACTGTGGAATATCAATCACTATACATGCTCCCATTTCTGCTTGTTACAACGCTTTTTCCTCTTCAACTTGCCCCCTCTCCACCTCCCCCTACCACTATTCGCTGTCTACTTCCCCTCTATCCATTTTCCCCACTATCCATGGTCCATTATTCATGATCCGTTGTCTGGACGTCCACTGCACACACATAACTTTTCTTATGTTTTATGGTTTGTTATTGTTTTTTTTTTTTTTTCATTATTCTTTCTTTATCCTCCTGCACTAATAAGGGTTGTTATATTTTCTTTTTCTTTTCCCAATTCCCCTCTTCCCCTCTTACTTGTTTCTTGCAGCGCCGTCGTCTCCCCGTCCCCGTCTGTTCTTTCTCCATATGTCCATCTATTCATTATCCTTCGATCCATTACCCTTTGATCCGTTGATCCATCCATCAATCCAATCCATCCAGTTCAGTACAACCCAATTACAATTCCGATTACAATTCAGTCCACAACGAATCACCCACGTTCCTTCCGCTTCTTTCTCAAGCTCTAGTTTCGTTTTCGCATGTACGACATATTTTTATTTTATTGCTTGTCGGTTTACCGGTTTTTTTTTGTCTCTTTTCTTTGCCTCTACCACTACCTCTCTTCTTTACTTCTCTTCTTTACCTCTACGTACCCACCTCTACCTCTACCGCTCTCCCTCCCTTTTTTGTCCCTGTTCATACATCTACGTCTTTTTATCTCTTTTTTTATCGTTTATCGGTTTATGGTTACCCTCTATTATTACTATCACCCTATCACCCTATTTCCTATTCACTAGCTCCAATCATATCCCTCTATCCCTCTATTCCTCTATTCTTTTTTTTTTACTGTTTTATTCTGTGCTCTTTCCTCTTTTTTTCTTTATCTCTCTCTTTCTTTCTCTATTTTTTGGCCGAGTATCGGATTGTGTTTGATTTTTAACTTTTTCTTTTTTCAAAATGAATACCAGATATAAATTTCTCTAATATTTTTTTTGGTTGAGTTGAGTTGAGTTGGTTAAGGGGTGATGTGTGATGTAGAAGGGGTGAGTAAGGAAGGTGTGTGAGTGGTATGGTGGTAGGATATGAGATACGATATGAGATATATGATATGTTAGTCGAATAGAATAAGATTATAAGATGGAAGGTTTGATGAATTCGAGGCATGAGCGAGTGTATCCACACTTTGTTTTAAGAATTCTTAAATATCAGCAATTTACTCCGTTCAATCCCATTCTTTAGTATTCAGTATTTAGTTAGTTATCGATTAACAATTATCAGTCCAGTTATCAGTTATTAGACGTCTAAACCCAACATACATACATACATGCATTATTATACATGTATGATACACATACAAGAAACGAATGCGAGATGTGAAAATAGAAGATAGGAAAGACGTACACCGTATATGTGTGTGTAAGTTTATATAAGAATAGATTGAACGTGTACCATATCGTTTTTCACCCCTACTCATTCTACTCGTCCATCCCATCTCACGAATTCTAATCCCAAACCAATTCTTAAATCAAGGCACTTCCCAAGCTCCAACACCAATACCAACACCAACAACACCAACACACAAACCAAAAAGCGCAGGACTAACCAATAACCCCTACCCTATAACCCGTGCCCCGTGCCCCGTAATCCATAACCCCCCGACCCCCCGACCCCTCAAGACAAACTCAACCCAACACCCCACGCAACCTCCACACTCCGCTTTATACTCCACAACCACGTGAATCCAAACACGGGCGTACACACCAGCACGTTCAGCACGGGGAATAGGTCCGGGTATCGGTTTGGGGGTGTGATGAGGAACTCGGAGATGTGGAGGGTGAGGATGAGGGTGTATATTGTCTGTTGTTTGTTTGTTTGATTGATTGTTTTGTTGATTGGTTGGTCGGTTGATTGAGGAGGAAGAGAGAGGAGGGGGAAGGGATGGTTAGCGTTTGATTTCGGGATGGACTTGGAGAGAAATTGGGAAAAG
Organism: Pyrrhoderma noxium; assembly: GCA_002287475.2. Lineage (NCBI taxonomy): Eukaryota > Fungi > Basidiomycota > Agaricomycetes > Hymenochaetales > Hymenochaetaceae > Pyrrhoderma > Pyrrhoderma noxium. The sequence continues at coordinate 484,855 of CM008257.1, read as the reverse complement.
AGGGGAGGGCGAGGGGAGAGGGAAAGACTTACCAGAGAGACGTAGTTGAGTAAGTAATGCTCTTTGCTTGGTTTGCGGAATGGATTGTTACCGAGCAGTTGGTTCCATAGAAGGGTGAGTGCGATGTAAGGAATTGCGAGTCCGTCTTTTTTGAGTAAAGGCCACATACTACAATACACACAGAAAAAAAGGAAAGCGATGAGTTAGATCCATGTTTATTCCCTTTTTTTAGATTTTGGAATCGGAATATAAGAAAAAATAATAGGATATTACCTGAAAACGGCAACGTTATTCACTAATACTCCCCACTCAAAAGTGAAAGAGTCAATAGACGCTCCGGATAAGAGGAGGTTCAGGGGCAAAAGAGGTAGGAGGATAGTCTTTTCATGTACTTGGAACGAAAAAAGGAAGAAGGACATTGAAGAGGCGAGCATTGCCCATGGTAAGATTGGGAGTGTCGGTGTTGCGACAACACCATTGTTACCATTTCGAGTATTATCATTAGTATTATTACTAGTAGTGGTGATCTTGTGGCTAGTACTATTAGTGTTAACACTAGAAATAGAACCCCTTTCCGAGTTCTTTGAAGATAAGAGGAGAGCAGGCACAGAGGGAGAGTCTAATGATTCCATGACTTTCCAGCCGGCCCATACGAGACTAGTCGCGGAGGGTAAGAAACCCAGTAAAGTCAGCGCTGCGGAGATCTTCACAAGTATGGGTTGAGATAACCATAGACGCCATTTGATAATGACATTTGAAGCACACCAAAAGTTGGCTACTTTGTCTTCAAAGAGACCTCTATGGAAGGGGAATATTCGGGTTATCGGGTCTGATATTCCTGATAATGGAGAGAAAGGTGGAAGGAATGGGAGAAATGCGACTATGAAGGATAGAATAGTTGTGGCTGCGAGGCGAAGAAATAAGTTGAACCTGCCGTCTAATCAGTAATTATTCGCCACTGGGTATAAATACGTGACCGCACCCTTTTGTACGACCCAAGCTGATGCATCTACCGAGTAGATATGCACCAATAGCAGGGGCATAGTATAGAGACATCTGCTTGAAAACTAGACTTCCAACAAAGCAGATTGCACCAATCTCGTCTCGACCCTGAGAAAAGAAATTTAGAGCCATAAGAGTGAAACCTGCAAATATGTGTGAGTCCACATCAGATTGATATTTGTGTGCATCTCACCAAGCATGACTGAGTTATATTGAAAATGACCCGAATCCACAAGAATTAATGAGGGTTGTAATAGAAGACATAATAAAGCTAGTCCCTGATTCGTATCTATCAGTAAACGCTCTGTTCTAATGACAATAGTTAATATACCTGTGTTCTCTTCGATCGAGTGTTATGCCAAGCACGAGAAAAGAAAATTAAAGCTGGTATATACAAGAGTAAATCTGATACAAGTACGGTTGATCGCATAAAGAGCTTGCTTCCATATGTTTCTATTCCTCGTGACCCGTCTAATTCGAACCACTTCGGATTAATCAAAGAACCACTGATAAACTAGTTAAACGTTGTTATAGGGCACAAAATTGAAAGTACGTACATGATACCGCATAGCCACGAGTGGTAAGCTGTCAGCGGTGGATAGTCTAGTCCCCAATATGCAAGATCATATGTGTACCATTGTCGTGTAGGTAAATGAATAGTAAGCTCCATCCAATGTCGTTGTGCTTCAAAGTCGCCGTAAAGAGGCGGAACACCAGCACCTACACAAAATAGTTAGAATAGCTCCATATGTCGTGTTAATAATTACCAACCTGAGTATCCTGACAGACCAACACACCACTTTAACCATAATGCAGCAGCGACCGAACACACCAAAACACGATCCTGCATTCGGTTTCTATGCATCCACTTTATCCACCTCCTACCCATTCCTACATTATCATTTGTCTGAGAATCCGCTCTGGATTTTGCGTGAATTCGAGAGCTTATACTACCGACCGGGGGAGGCTTTCGGAGTTTCTGGTTAGGATATGATTGGTGAAGCTCATGGAGAGTACTGAAGCTAAGAGCGGGTTCGCGACGCGTCTTTCGTAACGATGGAGGCTTAAATGAACCTTCTGTCGGTGAAATTGGGGAAAGGGGAGTGGAAGGACGCGAAGACGTGACGGATTCTTGAGCTGAATTGAGCCATTCTTGAGACTCGGTTTGAAGGAGGAAATGTCGCGACGGAATAGGGGAATGAATTTCAGATTGGTCAGTTTCGGAGCTACATAGGAGTATGGTAATGATTAAAATAAGGAGATGCTTTAAAAAGAGATGTATTTAGGATGCACTGCGTACCCAGCATAGCTGAAGTGGCTACGGATGCTTAAAGCCGACGATACTCTCTGCCCTGGATTATGACTACGCAAACTACCCGAGTTTTGTGAAGCATATGAAAGACGGCGTCGACCTGCTGATTTGCGAGGGTGTAAGCCTTCAAATGGTACTTGGTCTGGTAGGTCTGCCATGAATGTAATGTGACGATGGTTGTCGGTTAAGTGGTTAAGTAAATCGCTGGGCATTACAATACAACGGACTGAATCAATTCACACATGATTGGCCATATCAAGTATACTTCGTGTAATGATATTCAAAATTTAGAAATTTAAGATGTCAATAGAGAAAAAAAATTGAGAACTAATTTCTATTAAAATTCTACTGTTTGTCTTCACCCTCAACTACTTTCTCTCCGTCGGTCGAGAACTTGACATTATTCTGTGGAAATGTAATAAAACTCAGTTTCTTGCAAATATTCACATGCAGTCTTCGAAAGGTACTAACGGGATCACCGTTCGCCTTACCAACGAATTTTGTGTGATCTAAGGGGAGAATCAAAGAAGATTATACACGCAATACGTTGTAGAGATAGAACCCGAAGACATACGACCGTAGGCAACGAGATCACCCTTTGCGTTGATAAAGTCAACTCTTGTAAAGGCCAATGTCTTTCCTACGGTTAGCAAATATATAAATCTCAGAAGGAATATTTCGATCTAATAATTTCCATATGCAATAATTACCCATGCCAGTTACCATAGCTCGAGCTTTGAGTATATCTCCCGGTGTTCCGGCGGGTTTCAGGAAGGATGTACCGATATCGACCGACACTCCGGTCATGTAACATCCCTTCGTCGCAACAGCGAGGGAACCAAGGGTATCAGTCAACGATAAGATGAGACCACCATGGACGGTCTGGGATCGGGAGAAGGAGGAGAGAGGGGTAGTTGTAAGATTATCACGGAAGCAAAAAGGAAGGCAAGGAAGAAGAGAGATGGATAATTACGCCAACACGATTCACTGAAGGAGGATAATTAAGGAGGAGCAAGTTACATTCCAGGGCATCTATAAGTGTGCATGCTTACGATTATAAGGCTCGATCTTCAATGACGCTTCGAGTTCGCCGGGAACGGCCCTGTGAATTTGCAGCTAGGCAGGCTGAGGGAGCTATTTGAGGACCATGCTAGTGCAATAGACATACATTAGGAAAACATTGGACATCATGCCCTGCAGTAGAGTATATAGAGACACAGAGACTAGGTAAGGCACAGTGAGAGGAAGAGAAGACTGATGCGAAACCTTTGTTGTCGACAAACGACTTCCAGACCTGCAAGTGTGCATTTAGCGTCAGCGTCGGCGGAAACAGCAGAGACAGGCAGCGACGATTACTCGGCGGGTGAAGCGCAGACAGGCAGCCATGGACGACGTCGGCGATGGTGGAGCAAACACGGATTAGGCCTGTTCTCTCACTGTGCGGGTGTTGATCGACAGACGAAACGGCGTGACCGCGTCCAACCGTCATCTCCTCTTCGTCTTTCGCGTTGCGCTCGACGCGACTACGACACGAACGGAAACGACAACGATACAAAGTCACTTTCTGTCACTCACGAAATACCTCAAATCCACTTACGACCATCTTGTATCTCCCCACATCACGTCAACTCACCCATGGCCTTTGCCACTGCCATGAATGGCGCCCAATCGTCCTCTTCGTCCAGTAAACAGCTCAATGATTATGTGCGTTCATATTAAATTAACCTTTTGTACTAGTCAACTAGTCTAATACACGCTTAGCAACTTGGGGATTCGTTAGGGAAAGGTGCATTCGGGCAAGTCTATCGTAAGTGAATGATCAACCTCAACGCGTCTTTAGGCCTCAACTCACCTCCGAGCTATGCTATGCAGGCGCACTTAACTGGGCTACCGGTGAAACGGTAGCTGTCAAAGAAATTCAGCTATCAAACATACCAAAGGCAGAGCTCGGGGAAATTATGGTTTGTACCTAATCACAACCTTGCAACTTACACCCAGACTTAAAGCCATGAATTATTTTCTAGTCCGAAATCGATCTGCTCAAGAATCTCAACGTAAGTATTTAACTGGGATTATAATAAAAATTAGTCCTTGACTTTATGTTGATTTAACTAGCACCCAAATATTGTAAAATACAAAGGATTCGTCAAAACACGGGAATTTTTATATATCATCCTCGAGTTAGTGAATTTATTCCATTATTCTTCCTTAATTTTTATTTATTTATTTTATGCCAGGTTTTGTGAAAATGGGTCTCTCCACAATATTTGCAAGAAGTTCGGAAAGTTTCCCGAAAATCTTGTGGCAGTATACATATCCCAGGTCTTAGAGGGACTCGTCTACCTTCATGAACAAGGTGTTATCCATAGGGATATTAAAGGCGCCAATATTCTCACAAACAAAGACGGTTGTGTAAAGCTCGCGGATTTCGGCGTAGCGAGTACAGCAGCTACGGCTACTTCTCAGAACGATGCTGTTGTTGGCAGCCCGTATTGGAGTAAGCATATAGTCACATAATTAGAACTAAACCACCTGACTGATCACCCTGGCTTATTCTTAGTGGCTCCCGAAGTCATAGAACAATCGGGTGCAACCACCGCATCGGATATCTGGTAAATCCTTTGTACTCATTGTAGTAACCTAGTACTAAACCACCATCTTAGGAGTGTGGGTTGTGTGGTTATTGAGCTCCTTGAGGGAAAGCCACCATACCACTTTCTCGATCCTATGCCAGCTTTGTTCAGAATTGTGCAAGACGACTGCCCACCAATTCCAGAAGGCTGTTCACCCATAGTCAAAGACTTTCTTTATCACTGTTTCCAAAAAGACGTAAATCTCCGCGTGTCCGCAAAAAAGTTATTGCGACATCCTTGGATGGTTTCTGCCAGGAAGCAAATGGGTTTAAGCCCAGTCATCGACAAGAAAGGAAAGGATGGCGGTGTTAATGAAAATGACACAGCCCGTCGATCAAGCAATTATGGCTATGATGAAGCCGTTTTGAAGGTTCAGGAGTGGAATGAAGCCTTGAAATGTATGTTGTTTGAAATTGACTTAATATATATTTTTTCTAAGCATAGTTACTATAGCCCCTACTCGCCCAAGTAAACCAGCTCCTCGCAAGTCGTTTCAAAACGACGGACGCCACTCCCCTACCCCCTCAGCTCCGTCCATCATCCAACCTTCAAGTCCCACACTTACTCCTTCAAATAGTAGTCAACAGACCATGACTCCCTCAAAATGGAAGAGTTCTACGGCTCCCACAAAACCAACATATGCTATTTCGGGAATGAACGGACCCCTCGGATTTATTGAGAAAAGCAGAGAGCCTTTACCGATGGTTCTTCAAGAACCAGAGGACGAAACTGATAACTGGGATGATGACTTCGAAGAGGGTATCTCTCTAACCAAGCTTCAGGGTTTAGACAGATCATTTGAGGAGGATAAACCAGAGATAGATGACAATGCCCGAACAATTAGACCGCATCGTAGTCCATCATTGAGTAAGCATCCTGTGGCCTCCGCACCCTCAGCCAATATGACGCCCATAGTTGAGGACTACTCAGACCTTGCAGGAGATGAAGATGATGTATTCCAGGGTAAAGTAGCTGATTTCAAACTTAAGAATAGTGCAAAAAGAGGCCTTTTCCATCCCAAAGATATTAAGACAGTAGGCCTGATGCCTTCGGAACCTGCACCACAGTCTGCACCTCTTTCAGAAACAACTCCTATACCATCTCGATCTGGTATAAGTCCTATTTCTCGCGTACCTTCTTCGTCCCGATCGCATTCAAGATCTAACTCTGTTGCCGGCTCCTTGGGTAGAGCAGAAGCGGCTCGTGTAATACAAAATCAAGAATTTGATAAATATGCAGAGGAACCAGATGAAGATTATGAAGATGTGTTTGGAAAGTCCACCGGGCCTGGTACATTGAGTCATTGTTGATATTTTCCGGATAAATATTGATGACATTTTTTTTTCAGTCTTTGAGCAAGTTGCACAATCACTTAAGCTGAATACTCGTTTGTCGGAAAGATCATGGGTAAGTTACATGTTTTTTTTCTTTTCTAATGATGATTTTAATAATACACCATATAAGCTGGGAGACGACGACCTTGACGAGGAAGATCCATTCGCTGAGGTGAGCACTAATATTTCGTTATTTAACCTTGTACTTATATGCTTCTAGATTGATGAAGGATTCTCGGAAGACGATCTTGATGCAAAGTTACAAAGAGACAAACATGCTCGCCTCTGTAGCTTAGTGAACCAGATGATTGATGAGCTCACGCCAGCGGCTCCAGACTTCCAACTCAGGGACGCATGCGATCAACTGGTGGGTCATATAACTAAGAGTTTCTACGAATCCTTTTTGACGCATATTTTCTAGATAGGTATTTTATTGGATGCTCCTGAGATGCAAAGTCAGCTTGTCTCCGCACATGGCATGTTGGCAATTCTGGAAGTTCTTGAGGCGAAGTCCTCATCTCGGGATGTAACCACAAAATTACTGCAAATTATAAACCTGGTGTGTTGAACCAACCAACTTTGAGCTATTGAGCTAGGCTGATGTCAGTAAAAGCTTGTCACTACAGATGTAGGATTTTTAGAAAGTTTCTGTCTTATTGGGTATGTATTCTTTGCGATCCTATTAAGAATTATAACTAACTAATTTATCTATTCTAGTGGAATACCGGTTATGATGGGTAAGGGATAGATTAAGTAAAAATATTGGGTTGGTTCTGATTTTATCTGTAGGCTTTACCTCTAAGAAATTCTCTTCGGAGTGTCGCTTGGAAGCATCTCATTTCATTAGCCTCCTCTGTCATACATCTGTTTTGACTTTACAGATGTTTATTGCGTAAGTATACACATGCTTTTTCTCGATTTCTGCATGCTGAATTACAGTCTTAGATGTCGGGGGTTGAAGGTTCTTGTTGATCTGTTGGATGAAGACTTTGTAGAACAGAGGGATTTAGTTGTTCATGCTCTTAACGGGATAGGCAACGTGTTCGAATTGCAAAGTCCAACGCCGAAGAATGACTTCTGTAGGATGTTTATTCGAGAAGGGTTATTGAATCCTTTGTCTTCTGCTCTTATCAATGTGATGGCAGCGGACCCTTCAACCTCTGCGGCAATGAAGGCCAAAATTATCCAAATCATTCTAGTGTTTTGTCAAGTCTCTCAATCGGATGTCCACGTTCGTAATGCTTTAGGGACGCGAATGGTGGTTCGCAGTAAGTGTCTCGTTTTCAAGCTCACCTCATAGACGACACTAACGTTATCCTAGGATTGATGAGGGCTTGCGAGCTTCTTGAACCTATATACCTTGTACAGATGCTCAAGGCTGTAAAACACTTATCAATGAATGGATCATTGCTCGAGGTCCTACAAAATGCAAACGCTATTGAAATACTAGTACGCATACTAAACGAGCATAACTCGGACTCTCAGAGCACCGTAAGTCTCTGAAGTTTTAACCTCAGTTTTGTATAATGCTAACGACTATGATATAGGAAATACAAAACAATATTTTCCAGACGTGCTATAATATGTGTCGGTTGAATAAGGCGAGACAAGAGGAGGCCGCTCAGGCTGGTATAATTCCCAGCTTGAAGAAAGTCACTGAGTCTGGTTCGCCACTTAAGCAATTCGCTTTACCAATTCTATGTGACTTGGCGAGTGCGACAAAGAGTTGTCGGACCTTATTGTGGCAGCATGATGGCCTTGCGCTGTACTTGAAACTACTGGCAGACCCGTATTTCCAAGTCAGCGCGCTAGAGGCTATTTTGTATTGGTGATTATTACTTCTTATACTAGCACGGGATAATTTACTGAAGTTAGAATGTGCTTATAGGTTGCAAGACGAAACCGCACGAGTTGAAGACGTCCTTTGCAAGGAGACTTCCTTAGACTCCCTTGTCAAATGTTTCGTCCAGGCAAAGGCAAATTCATTCGAGAACTTACTCGATCCCTTCCTAAAAATCTGTCGTTTATCCAAACCTATAACACTAGGGATTGCAAAATCTCAATTCTTCCAACGGATAATCGAACGACTTAATCACAGTAAAGCTGTCGTTCGGTTGAACCTTTTACGACTCCTGAAAGCTATTTGTGATGTCCATCCCAACCGTTCGGCGTTGGTGGAGAAGTATGGGATATATGAGATTGTTGAGAAGCTCAGTCAGCAGGACGGGGCCGTGCTTGTTAAGGAGTTGGCTCGCGAGATTGCACCATCACTTGCTCCGGCTTTAAAACCGGCTTTAAACCGAGCAGGACGAAATGGCGAGTTAGCACCGAAGCTCGGAGTTACCCCACGGCGACGGCCACGTCGGACAGCATCAGAGACCTCTTCGTTACATGCAGAGTCCTCACCACGGATGATCGGAAGTATAAACACTCCAAGGACCCAGAGTGGTGGCCCCGCTACCTCTAGAACTCAAAGCGGTGGCACTAAATCCAGAGCTATCCCGAGGCAGAGACTTGGGGATATTACTTGGGGTAATGAAATCCGATGAGGGAGGAAATTCAATAACACTCTTTTGGGTTCAGTATTAATACACACACACATTCCTTGCTTTTTTGAGTATACATTTTTCTTTCTTTCTACGCCTTTTTCTTAATTTCAAATGCATGGATTCACTATTTTGCTATATCATTTGCTTTCTTCCTTCTTTTGCATTAAAATAATTAATTCAATATAATCTAATTTCGGCCTCATAATACAAAAACCCATGTCTATTCTGTGATTAACAACGATTGTCTTATAAGTAATTTGCAAAAATTGAATGGCAACGAAATGTATTTTAAAACTTACAAATTATCGGCGAGCAAATGGAAGTTGGAAGCCTGATAATAAAGACCTTGCCTTGTTCTGAGCAGTTACACCTGTTGCATTAGTTACGAAATGAATATGCATTCCGTACATCCGCGGGTATGCATCCTGATTGACTTCAATTTGAGGGAAGAATCCCATTGCTTCTGGGGGGATACCCATAGAGACTACACCAGAGACACCAGCAGGGGTAGCCAAATTGGCGGACGCAGGAGGAAGTACGACGCCCTCGAATTCTCGTAATCTAGGCAAAACGAATTGAACGAGAGATCCCAGGAACTCGTACATTTTTTCGCCCTTGAGTTCAACTTTGACACCGATTGGAAGATTTGGACGGACCCAGCCTGATACGTTCTTCCTTCCTCGTACGAGTTGAACACCCTCCGAGCTCTTCCAACCTCCACCGTGTTCTGTCTCCCCTGAGATTGCGCGGAAAGCGGCGATGGTGCCGAGGAGATTTGATCGGTTTACGAGCGCGTTTTTTTGCATTGAGTGAAGACAGATTTTTTCGAGTTTGACTACATTCTCTGGTGTTGAGACCGGAGGTGGCTTTTTGTGTAATTGGGAGCCTCCGACGTAAGGGTTTTTTCGGTGTTTGGAATAGGGGTCTTCTGGGTCGAACATATGACGAGGTTCTCGGGGTGGTGGGCGAGCTTTTGACTCGTGAACGTAGGTCATGTACATGAGGTCATCTCGGAGGGTATTTTGGTAGTGTTCTCCTAGTCGACTGAGGTGCGTGTCACGGACGAGAATGTTGACGCCTGGAATTGGGAGACCTTGCTCATCTTTTGTCTTCCATGACCTGATTCGTGGTGCATTTACGAGCCTTGGTGCAGAGGGGATTCTGGCCCGGAAGGATGCAGCGAGTTTCCTCATTCTCGCACACACGGAAAGAGGCAGAGTAACAAAAATCAAGTGTTTTATTTTTACTCTATTAGACTATTAGAAAAAAATAGATCGACATTGCCAAAATAAGTTATCGGAGTCCCAAGTGTACTCTACACATCCTCGGTGTTGTCAACAACACGACTATCCCTCCAACTACTAACAATTACAAATAATATCAAATAAGATATGGCACAGCACATACACACCCATATACAAAATCCCCCCTTCGTAACACTTTCAAACGACCTTTCTTCCTAACTGTCTTTTCCACCTGGTGTTACTCGACATGTTGCCTCCGAAACTAGCATTACGAAAGGCTTGCGAACCGGACTCAATTGCTCCAATCAATCGGTCCACTGCGACTTCTCTTGTGCTCATCCTTCTGCCATGCATCATGTAATGCATTGAATTACTTCGTATCTTATCAGAGCTCCTCTTTGTTTCTTCTTGCTCTTTATCCCCACTTGTTTGTTCTTCTGTGCCCCTGAGCAAGGCGGCTTCTTGTGCCTCAGAATTATCAAGTTCTCGTTTGGCAAGTATCAACATGAGTACGATTGCCGATAGGCCAGCCAGCGTCATCTGTGGAAAAAACCCAATACTGTCTTTTTTATCCGATAAACGGGTTATCAAATCTAATCATAATGAATGAAAAAAAGTTACCGCTTACCTATCAGTACTCCGTCAAAGCCCGGTGCGTCTGGCATTGCATCTCTTAGTTGGGGTATAACGAGAAGAACGGCAAGAGCCCCAGCAAGCTGCTTTAGAGCATCCTTAGATTTTTGAGGTCGAACAGGCGTGTTTCGTAGTAATGAGGCTCGCTTCCGTCCTTGCATAACTGAAAGCACGACGATAGCGAAGTTGAAGTGAGAAAGGACCCAGTTTATTCCAAAAAGGAATACTGCATAAGTACGGGAGTCACCAGGACGTTCTATGCGTATCTCTAGGAGTCTTTCATTTATAACGGTCCCGTTTGATACGACTTGAACGTCGGTATCCGCAGAGGCAAAAGTGAATGAAGACGAAAATTTGATTACTGGCATTGCTATGATGGGTATTGACTGCGCGGTTGAGCTGTTTAGGCCAGGTATTGTTATTCTCAAGGTTGATGTTACTAAGTAAGTGTCAAATGGATAGAGGTATTGATTGTGTACATCCAATACATGGTCACTATCGAATTGCATTTGTGCTTGTAAACTGACGATAGTCAGATTTATGACTTAGAAATGTGCGATATAATGGAATTTTACATACACAAGCCGTTGTCCCGTCCTGACATTGGTCGGAACGTTATCCGGTCTGTAGCTAAAAGCAGGCATATCAAAGCTAAAAATAGAACACTGATCGATAATGTGAATTATTTATATATCTTATAATGACATACTTGTCTACAAAAATATCCATTGGAGTTGCGGGAATACTACAGTGGGAGCTTCCATGTAATTTCGGTGAATTTGGCAGCGAAAACCCTGGTCCACAACCCAGGATCGACCACCTTACGGTGGCTTGAGGTTCATCGACGTCAACATCCACGTTTTCACCCAAAAGTATAATCTAAAATGAACATATAAGGATGTCAAAGTTTGTTTGGTCTTTAAAGCTTGTAATTAATTGATTTGCTTACTCCGCTTGTCTTTGAAGCAATCTGGTCAAGTATCAACCCAAATTGTGGGCCTGTCTTAGGGTTGACAAATGCTAAAGATGTTGATACAATAAAAAGGAGGGAAAAGAGGATGGCTAGGATAACAATGCAGCCAGAACCAACCGGCACAGTGCCGTGTCTTCGTTGTCGCACGGATACAGGACCCTGTGTCTCACTCATGAAGTCTGGTTTTTCTTGTTAAGTAACGAATGTGTAAAAAAAAGGAATGTAAAAGTTTAGAGAAAGGAAGGAATGTCGATGTCAGTGAAAGTTCTGTTCAACTCTAGTCAACAAGAATCCAGAAGATAACAAGAAAGCTTGGCGAGAGATAGAGGAGGGTGGGGGTTCTTTCTCTCTAATTCCGAGCGTGAGAAGGGTAGGTATATCTTCGCTTCCCTTCCCCCATAACTCAAGACTTTAGTTTCATCTATATGGGCTACATTCATTCACTCTAGTTGCGCTTAATTAGTTAAGTATAGGAGTATTGTACAGTGAAATAAAAATATAGACGTTGAGCATTTAATCCAGGACTATTGACGAGTAGAAGGTGAGTCGGACTTAAAGAGATGTTTACGGACTGAAACTTGCCTAAAAATGATGCGACTAGTGGTATTAGCTAAACTTTTAGTAAATCATCAAGCATTTTGTATTCTGTCCAGGGTCCATCCTCATCATCTCCTTCGGATTCTAGAGCAATCAGAGATTCTTTTGCTAGATCTAAGAATCGGCGTACTGCTTTCCGCAAGTCTGATTCGCGAGTTCCCCCTCTTCTTCGAGGGTTGAAGCATTCCATGCTGTTTTCGCAATTTCAAGACACTGCACACCTAAATAAAAATTATTAAAACTATTGAGAAAGTAAAATGTGTATTAATTTGGTACTCACCGATTTGGGGATACTTAGGTGGATAGACGATGAAGTATAATCCAAGAAGAATCATGCCACTCCTTAGTGCGAGTTCATATTGCCTATCATGTGAGGCATTTGTAAAGGTACTAGAAATGGATGGAAGGTACTTTTCGTGTAGTATGGGGTATAAATTTCTGGGAAGGTCGAATAACAGAGCATCTCTTGGGAGACAGATATTTTGTGCGTCTGGAAAAGCATATGGTAAAAGTTGTTCTTCAATCCTTTGATTTTCACTGCTGGAAACCTCTGGGGGTAATGGAATTTCCCCGATTGTCTTAAAAAAACTACAATTTCTGCATGTGCATTCGAAGCCATATTCCAAGCTGCATATGCTCCGACGCGTGGAATACGGTAGCGCGGGATCAAAGTATGGAATAACGATCTGTGGAAGGTTCTTGTTAGCTCCGATCCTTTTTATATGGGAAGCAACCAACCTCATCGTCGGGTTCAATATCAGATATTGCTATGACTGACATACTTATGCCTTCAGGGTCCAGAGAGTAGGATACCGCAGCATTTGGGATGCAAGAATGGTTCAATAGCCGACTAGCTAAAGGAAAAATTCCGTGTGCGATTCCATTAAGATGAGAGTGAACTAGGAAGTTGTTATTCCTGAAGCGACTGTAGAGCCTTTTCAGGACACTTGTGTCAATATTCGAGCCGACTGGAATAATCAATGGAGGTATTTCTTCTTCTGTCTCCGTTGAAAGTGGTAGGAGAGACTTGAAAGTAGCGAAAGGGTCTGCAAAGTCATCCTCTTTATTATCAAGAAAGGTGTTATCTTCAATCAATCGATCTCGATAGCCAGCCAGAAGATGACTCAATAGAATACCGTCAAGTTGCTTATGTGGGGGGCTAGCCTGAAAGTCAATAGATGCTTGATGTTTTGGTATCTTCTTGCACATATGTCGGTGTCCCTTCTTCCAGTGCTTAGTTTGACCTACGACCATGTCAATAACCGACTTGTCTTATCTTACATAGGCACATAAACCCACAAGGTGAGCCACAGTACCAGTATTCTGCACAGCCGGAGCATCTCTTCAGGAGACTTTGCTTAAATTTGAAGCAATTGTCACATCTTTTTCCCTTTTCCGAGGGTATAAGGACCGCCGACAAGGCTTTGTCCTTGATAATAGTAGTACCTAAAGGTATTTTGCGCTTTGCTCGGCATTGGTTACGCGCTGTCTCATGAGGCGAGAGGTAAACATTCGTATCCCAGCTTTCAACCATTCTTGTTAAAAAATGATTAACGATTGAGGAATGTAATGTTGATTGATTAATAGTACACGCATGAACTCAAATAAATTTTAAATCTGATTTATAATATATAATATTGTATATTATTATACACACAATGACATAATGGATACCATTTATAGATTAGTACAGTCAGCAATTTTAAATATCTCACGAGTCCCAAATCGCCCCGAAAGCAGGAATTCCTCGGCTCACCATACCATAAACTACTTTTCTGGTCAATTTTTGATTTGAGATGATACACACGGCTTCTGCATTAAACTCCCGTACGAGCCGGTAGGTTAGCTTCACCATGTCAGGTTTGCCATACTTTCGCGTGTCTAGAATAACAGTAAGTCCTGGCTCATTTACTAAGATAATTATCACACGCACCATACACGACAGCACCAGGAGATGCTTCTAAAATAGAGTCTACTAATTTGTCTCCAAAGGTCTTTCGAATGTTTGGTGATGTCCAAAGGAGGCGGATGGGTACCCGTTTCTCAAGAATGCAAGGAGCACATGGCCCAATTCCGCTCCCGGTTGCTACGAAGACTAGTCTGCGGAACAGAGGCACTATTCGCAGTACACCGCAAGTGGGGATACCTCTCACCCATAGGTGAGTGGGTGGGTTCTCGATCTGTCTACTTGTCCAATCACCGGCTCGGGAGACAACCAGGGAATATCCTTTTTTGCCAGGCTCTGGCACCGTAGCGAATCCATGCCATTCAAATAGAGGACTCTCGGATATTCGCGTGAAAGTGCCAGGTACAGGTGTCACTGATAATAAGCTTAATATAAGTCCATAAATTAAACTAATATTTGCCGACGTACCATAATCAAAGTATAGTCGTGCCGCATGGTTTGAGAGTACCTCTGCTCGTACGGGCACTTTCCTAAGTCTGACCCACGGTAATATTATAGACATTGTTAAGACTACAAGGAGCCAGAATGGTGCGGATGTTAATAAGGCATGTCCAAGGGTTTGGCCAACAGCTCGGTAATCATTTGTTAGAAGAACAACCTAACAATAGTTAGTTATGATCATAGCAAAGTTACTTGGTAAGTACCTGTGCCCACACAAGTGCGACAGTGGTCCATCCCATGAAACGATGAGTGCGCTCAAATCTATCGTGGGCAATCAATCGGAACCTAGGCCAGGCGAAGGCAGCAATTGCGAGGATGAGGGCTAGGATGAAATACGTTACTGCAAGAGTTGCGGCAGAGCACTAACGGTAGGTAAGGTTAGGTAGTGACAATATTCTCAGAAATTGGGGGACTAACCTTCCCTCCGCTAAGTAACTCCAACGTTGCTTGAACGGTGAAGAAGATCAACCACACGAGCCCTGAAATCGCACACCCGGAATGTACTATAAGGGGTGTTCAGTGACATTGTTGGTTATTGCCAATATATCATGACTCTTACATCCACCAATATGATATACTCTAGCACATACTCTCCGGATACACAACGGCCATCTGTAATGCAATTCATCGTATACATTTAACGGAGGACGGAAACCAATAGCAAAGGAAACGAAACATACGATGTAGGGACGGCACAACAAACGTTGAAAAATGCGTTGATGACGTAGTCCTGACGCATAAGAACGGCACAAAAGAGGTTTGCTACCACTATTTTTCCCAGTGTCTGAGAGTTATATGACTTCTGCGCGAGCGTTACTATTAAAGTAGCCACATTTGCAATAAATACAACTCCAAAGAGGCGACGATATAAAGTAAAGATCTGATGCCGTAGGTTCCGTAAGTAATGTCCTTGTTCTTTTCCCGGAAGTTCATCGTTTTCATAGCCTTCCCATGCTAGTGCGTATCCTTTCTCCATATCAGGCGTGCGAAGTTTTTCATCTAGGTGAGTGGAAGAAGATCTTGAAGAAACGCAAGCTGTTGAAGGATCTGGATTTTTCTGATACACCGGAGGGGGAGCCGCAGGGAGAGTTGCCGTTTCTGCCCAGTTTACACCCTCTCCATACTGAAGAATAGAAGAGAAGGTGGACTCTGATCTCTCCATGATATTCGCCTTCTTTGATGGCTGGAGTACAAGGGACTTTTCCAACCTGGAGATATATTCCTCTGCTACTTGACGAAGAGCTCTTTTATCGACTTTGCCGTTGCTAACAACAGAAAAATATTAGCAATGATGAATATGTTCAAAATAAAAAAGGTAATAACCTCGTAAGAGGAAACTCGGAAAGGACGTGAAAATGAGTCGGGACCGCATAGTATGGTTGAATCTTCGCAGTAGTTGATCGGACATCGTCGATTTCAACTTTCTCTGAGGAAATAAATCCCCAGAGTTCGTCCTGTATAAGAAGTACAGTGGCTGATTTGACTCCATGACAAGTCTGCAAAACGAAATCAGAACGTTCTACAACTTAAGGAATTATAAATGTATTACTGACCTCCATGGCGGCTGCTACACCGTCGAGCTCGACTCTAAATCCTTTAACTTTGACTTGGTCATCAGTACGGCCAAGGTGATCTAATTGGCCGTCCATTCTCCACTTTCCAAGGTCACCAGTATTAAACATGTAGCTCCTAACAATGGACAGTAAGTGTATGAATATCCCCCCCGATTCGTACTTGCGCTTTCTACTAACCCATTATTTAAGAAGGGATCCAACCTGTATCTTTCCCTCGTCTTCTCTGGCAGATTTACGTAGCCTCTTGTAGTTCCGGCACCTCCGGCCCACATTACCCCGGGTTCCCCGATACGAACTGGGTTTAAATCTTCGTTGAGTATGTAGACCGTATTATTGGGTGTCGGTCTTCCAATACTCAGGGGCCTTCCGGAGACATGTGGATGTACGGTATTTACAATCGTAATCTTCGGAATTTGTTATCAATTATTCAAATTGCTAAAGAGTTTCTGATACGGGGAAATTCTACTTACTTCTGTGGGGCCACAGCTATTATAGAACTGCGCTGATTGTCCCCATTGATCGGCAAGGACTGTAAATTAGGGTTTTGATTTTTTATAAGCACATGTGTGTGCTTCGAAAATCTCCGAAAAGATTAATACTTGCCTTGAGGGCAAACTTCACCAGCGGTTGCGACATATTTGACGTTCGGGTAGTCTTTCGGGTCATGTTTTGCTGTAAACATCGGTGGTTTATAAAAAAAAATTATTAATTTAATACTCTATGTTCCATTTTCAAATTTACGGCGGAGACTCACCGATAATGGAAGGGGTTGCAATAATTATGTCGACTGTCTTCATTACGGCTCTCCATTCCTTCGAAGTCTTTCCACGTATACAAAGTGTACAACCGTTACTTAATGAACCAAGAACTTCCCATGCACACATGTCAAATGCAACGTTCAGAAGCTGTGCTACTCGCTTTCCGGGAGCCATTCCAACATTACCAGGTTTCAGGCATACCACTAATTTTTTCAAAAAATAATTATGACCTCAGTATAGTATATGGCAACATCTGATCTAAAAAAACTCGGAATAGGACATACGGTTTGTTACGTTCCTGTGCATAACGTCGACCCCCTTGGGTTTTCCGGTAGTCCCTATATGTATAAATGGGTTCAATTAGTCGAGCATGGAAGAATTTATTTTAGAGCATTTTGTTCTCACCTGAAGTATAAATGACGTATACTCCGTCGTCCGGACTGGAAAGGTCAGGAGGTTTATTCTCTCTCCATTCAGAAGTCTTCGTTTTTTCAAGAACTTCTTCCAGGACCAAGATGCTCCTCTTTGTTGCATCATCCTGAGAGCATAGACCTACACCCTCACTTCCAGATACTCTATGAGAGAATTCCTTCATACAGAGAACTACAGCTGATCCGGAGTCTTCGAGGATGAAATCTAGAGTAGACTGAGTTACAATCCCCCGTCAAGCGGGACGTATTGGCCTCCCGCTTTTAGTATAGCGAGAATGCCAACTATCATGGGGATTGAGCGTTGTACGAGAAGACAGACCCTTGAGCCGGGTTTTATTCCTAAGTTACGCAAGACATATGCTAGAGCATTAGATTGGAAGTTGAGCTCTTTGTATGTAATCGAGTCTTCGAGATGCTCGACAGCGATAGCATCGGGATCAGCATTAGCGTGAAACTCAAATGCATGATGTACACATGAAAAGGGCGGAATAATTTCTTCACTGCAGCCAAACTTAACGAAAAGCTCTTGATCCTCAGGAGTCAAAGATTGGAGAGCGTTAGTATTCAGTTGCATGGTTGTGAAAGAGCTCAAATAACCGACAGTCAGTGAAAAAGGATGCAGATGAACACCAACTTTGGCAGGGTAAGGTGGGTTTGAAATTGTTACAAAAAGAGATGGTATGAAACACCACCCTTTTTAAATATGAGGCACCTTTTGTATGGGCGCAAGAATCGTTGACAAACAATTCATTACAAGACAGGTAAGAATTGAAGCCAAGAGGGAAATTATATTACAAATTAGGACATTTGAAAAGGCAGAATAGTACAAGCAGGCTGGAGAGCAGATGGTCAGACGGAGAACAGCAAATATTGCGTTTGTTTACTTGCGTTGGCGAAACCGAATTTAGACCGCCATATGGTGAGCTGAGGTGAGAGGAATACTTATTGGAAGCAATAGATTGATCAACACCCAGGAACATTGCTGTAATTGCGGTACCAGGTGCATAAAACCCAAATATGTTGAGAAGTGACATGGCAGAAACCGATGAAGGCCAAAAAGAAAATACAACTGGCACAAGCGTGGTTTTGTCCCTCTTCCTGATTCAGATTGTTAGCACATGATGAGAAGTCGGCCCTTTTTTCTCGTTGAGATCACTCCATTAGACATCGGTAGCACCTCCCGCATGTTTATCGGGAATGTAGCAGTAGTGAAAGATTCTTCAGAGAGCCAGGATGGTGCCAGAGTCAAACACCATACCGAGATCGAGCCGGGTATCCACAAATCGAATCATGACCATAGTGAGAAAAGAAGCCACACCTCAATTGGATCTTTTTCTCCCACACATTAGACCTCATACATAAATATAGAGGAGATCATGAAATCTAATATATCCGTAGTAACCCGATTTCTAAGTGTCTTCTCTGAGAGATGTCATTTGTCCTCACAAGCACGATAGAAAACACTGGCATAGTCACACTAAATAGGCCGACCGCATTAAATGCATTATCGGAAGCGCTGATAGAAGAGTTACTCCGCGCTTTGAAAACTTTTGACGAAGCATCCGATATTGGAGCGATAGTTTTAACCGGACGCGGGAAGGCCTTTTGTGGTGAGTAATACGGACAAACAGATGAAAACAAAAACGATGACGGAAGTTCGATGATGGCTGACTGTCAAGTTTTTTTCTATTAACAGCTGGAGCCGATATCAAAGAGCTCAGGAGCCTCACGTTCGTTAATGCGTATATGAATAAATTCCTACAAAATCTCAATGACGGTTTGAGCTCGCTACGTAAACCTGTTATTGCTGCTGTCAATGGCTTCGCTGTAAGACTTTGACTCTGAATCATTATTCAAGGGATGGAAGTGTTTTAGATTGAAACTTAACTTACCTATAAATAGCTTGGTGGAGGATGTGAGCTAGCAATGATGTGCGATGTCATATATGCAAGTGACATGGCAAAGTTTGGTCAACCTGAGGTCAAAATCGGGACAATACCAGGTGCAGGTGGCACGCAACGTCTACTAAGAGCTATAGGAAAAACAAAGGTATGGATAATCCTCCCTTTCTTTTTTCGGAGAAAAAGGAAACGTGAATAAAATATTACTTGTCGGATTGTGCTTACCTCCGGGGATTATTATTAGGCAATGGAGATGATTTTAACGGGAGAGCCAATTACTGCTCAGGAGGCATTTTCCGCTGGCCTTGTCGCTAAAGTATTTCCGGGGGATCAACTCCTAGACGAAGCTATCAAGACTGGTAAGTGTATTCCCGTAGTGATCATGTCCTTGAGAGACTTGGAATAGCAAGATGTTCGATGTTAATGCGTTTGATATGTGCGGTGTACTCCCTTTATTTCTCAAGCCCAGAAGATAGCCTCCCTCTCACAGCCGGTTATAGCAATGGCAAAGGAAGCCGTAAACCAAGGTATGCAGATAGTATGAAATTCTGGAGTGCGAGGCCTGTGAATCTGAGATTCATTTTGGTTGCTTCATTACAATCTTCCATCGACTTTCGACCTTTATGGATAAACAAAAGCGGAAGAGACCAATTTGCAAATGGGACTGACGTTCGAACGAAGATTATATCATGCAACGTTTGGTATGAATGATGCGAAGGAGGGAATGTCTGCGTTTATTGAAAAGAGAGAGGCAAAGTGGGGCAACAATTGAAGGAAAGAGGATAACTGGGGGTCGGGGGTTTTTAACCCTCAAACCCCCTTCCATTTACCACCGGCCACGAAGGAGGAATTTAAAGTTTTGTTTTATTCTGTTTAAGGTGTCCGTCCATCGGAGGGAGGGGGGTGAATCCTAACAAATGAGAGAATGTCAATGTCATAAGTCTTGTTCTTCTTTAGTAGAAGTCGCGTTCTTTTCGAATATATGAACATGAATATACTAAAATGAGTTAACTTCGGGAAGATCAAATCTATGATGCTAAGTCAAAAAAAGGAACCAGACCAATTATATTAGTAGACAGAAGAGCGCTGTGATTCTATCTTCCTATATTCTTCCTTTTAAGCCGACTTTTAATATCAATGCATCGATAAAATGGAAGTAGAGTGGATAGCGCATCCGTCGGCTGGTAGTAACAACGATTCAACCATCTTTTCATAGCGAGAAACAACCGAGCTAAAGATTTATTTCAAGTATATCGTTATTGTCATGTCATCATGCCGTAATGTTCTTCACAGATATACTCTCGGATTAAGTCAACTTACTAAGAGTAGAAATATGGTTTAGCTTTTAATCTAGCTAAGTGATAAACCAGAAAGCCATATTTTAAGACATAGGTGATTAGTTTATTCGGGGTTTCGGATACCTCCAAGTCATAGACGCCAAAAGAGTACAGTTCCAGGGTTTATCCATTTCTCTGGAATAGCAATTCCTTGATTCCCTTAAAACAGCAGGTTCTCTAGATTCGGTTAGTCTAGTTGACTCGTAGAGTTTCACCGAAGCTACTCCCCGTCTTTTTATATTTTTTTTTACTTCGGAGGGCGGGAAAGAGGCAGGTGGGTCTCGTTAATAAGGCATAGGTAAATTCAGAGGTGAACACGAAACACCATCACACCCGAGATCCGTTCCGGAGATTCATTCCGAGAATATTGAGCTACAGAGACACCTCGTCAGGAGAGGAGAAATGTTCCGGGTTCTGTCATGTCAAAAGAACGTGATAAATTATTTTTTAGTACGGAAAAGAAAGAGTAACATTTGATTTAAAAAAACCAGCTTTAAATTTGAAATCCAGAAAACAGATGCATGATAATGAAAAACTAAATCTATGATTGATAAGATGTGGTGACTCGAGACTTAGTAGCGGGGATTAATACAGAAGAAAAAAGCAAAGAAAAAGCAACGGAGGTAGAAACACAAATTAAGGAGTTACACGATCAAATCGCAATAAATCTAGTTTGCTATACGTTGTTTCTCAACAACAGACTTCTGTTTGAAGTTTCTTGTTATTCTCCTGAGTGTCAAAACACAGCATGTATGAGTAGATCGGCGAGTTAATGCTCTGATATTGGGGTGTATAGGAGTAATTATAATGCTTACCAATAATTTTCCATGACACCAGCTTGACCCAGCTTAGTCAAAAAGTTTTCGTCATGGGTAATGAGAATTAACTGAAAGTTTGAATGGTTCTTCCTCTCGTTAATGATACTATTAAAGGGGCGGATAGGATAGTAAAACGAATTTAAATCAGTTTACCAGAAGAAAAAGAAAGTGAAAATCCCCCAAAATACTAAAACTCACTCAACCAAGCTCCCTGCCAATGCATCGATATTCTCGGTATCCAGGGCATTCGTGGGCTCATCAAGAGCCAGTATCCCACAGTTCTGTCCAAAGGAATCGGATAGAGCGAGTCTAATGATAATAGACGCCAACATTTTTTGACCTGCTGAACATCGACCTCGCATATCCATCTCGACTTTATCTTTGGTCATTACAACCTTTTGTATAACGAAGGTTAGGGCTTAAGGTGATAAAAAGAAGACTAAAAATATGCTTACGCGATAGTTATACGTACGCCTTGTTGCGCCACCTTCAACATCAGAACAGATCTTGATACCGTCAATATCTAGATAAATTTAATTTTGTTCCGTCAATAATTGATATTCTATTTTATTGATTAAAATTTGGGTCTACCAGATCCCTGATAAGTTTTACTCCATAAATGTTTCATCGTGTCATTTACTTCTTCCATTTTTAGGCTGTGATACTTCATAATTGCACTATTAGATATAAAATCAAGTAAAGGAGGGAGATGAATTATGAGCTGGGTTGCTATGGAGTGTGATATCAAAAAGTAATGCGCACTTATCAAGAGCCTTTGCATACTTCTCGAGATCGTTATTGGCCAGGTCTGATAACTAGAGGATATTGAAAATTTTATATATAGTTAGCGGTAACTTGAGGCTCTTGTAACGTACCTTGACCTTAACGAGTTGATCCGCATAACGTTTATATACGTCCTTAAACTCGGCTAGATCCTTCTCCAGAACCTTCAGTTGCTCCCTTAAAGAGCTAAGTTCTCCGCCCATACGCGAATACTAGACCACCACAGTGGTAAGAGATTAAAATCAACCCAAATTATCTCCAGGGGAAGTAAGGGACAAACCTCTGCTTCCATATCTCCTGCCCTCTTCGTCTCAGCTTTATATTTTTCATCAAATTGTCTCCTGGCCTTAGCAGCCTCTTCCATATCAAAACTTTTAATCTTCTCATTATCGCTAGCAATAACCTTTCTCAACCTCCTGATTCGCTCGTTATCCCGAACATTAGAAAGAATCTTATCACTGTCGTTTATCTCTTTTTCGTATTGGGACTTGGTGAGGCGGGTCGAAGAAATATTTTGTTCAAGGGATTTGATGACGGTTGTACATTCTTCCATCTTCGAGAGACAGGCTTGGAGTGTTTGGGCCCGGCGATTACGTACGTAGCTGGTAATGGGAGAAGAAAGTAATGCGGGAAAGATTATAATCAGGGATTCGATTTAGTCATTTGAAAATTGGAAGACCCACGCTTCGATATCTTTATTGGCCATAGCAAGTGCGTCAGCACTCCTTCGTACTTGTTCACATTGTGTTTGAGCGTGTCTAATCTTTTCGTCTGATTTCTCCCTGAACGCTTCATGCTCCACCTTAATGCGTTCAAGTGGCTCTAACGCCGTTCTAATTTGTTCAGTAAGATCCTATGATTTTTTCCCATTTTAGTTGGAAGTTGGCAGATAGATATTTCGGTATGAATTTCAGTACTCATTCTCTACAAAATAGCAGAAAGAAAGAAAGCGATTTTGCTTACTAACCTCAGCTTTGGTGGTTGCTTCCTTCAACTCCTTAGTCATAGTCACGACCTTCTCTTGTAGCGCCTTCTGTTCTTCAACTTTATGCCGAAGCCCAATCTCTTGTCTCTGAAGGGCGTTCAGCTCATCCTCCTGTCTACGCATCCGGTTAATTTGCTGTTCGCGATCATTCTGTAGAGAGGTTTTCTCAATTCCCAACTTTCGGCTTAAAGGAGAAAACCAATCAGTAAATCACTCAGTAAAAATAGATTTGTCAATAGGAGATAGTACTCACATCTCCGAACTAATTTCTCCAAGTTCCTTCTGGACGTCGTCAGCAGTCTTAACCGATCCAGTATCCATTAATGTCTTCTCCAACGCTGCAATTTCCTCTTTCAACGTGTCACACGAGCTCTTGAACTCTAAAATTGAATGAGCCTGCTGTTTTAGTTCCTGAAGGTCTTTGAATTCCGATCGAAGGGTATCCAGTTTCTCTAGGTTCTATCAGATATAATTCAAAGGTGGGTACGAAGATGGGGGAAGTAGGAGACACTTGTTAGTAAGTATGGCAGTACTGTATTGAGGAAGATAGACAAACAGTATCTTTAGTTGACTGCACCCCAGGTAACTTTGCCTCGAGTTTCTTAAGTTGCTCTTCGAGTGCAGGGATTTCAGTAGCCTTCAAGGTATCCCGAGTAACTTCAACTGGTAACAAGGCCTGTAATCGATTCTTCTCTTCTTCCCATTCTTTGGCCTCTTCTTGCATTTCGGCTTGTACTTCGGGTGTACTCTGCTCAATCTCCTTAGTTAACTATCGAAATGTAGATAATCGGTTAGTGTTCACATTTTATGAAGCTTTATGGAAGAGAGGGAGTGGTGCATACATGCTTCTCGAAATCCCCCATTTCATGATCTTTAAGTGCTCGGTTACAAGCTTGACATTTTTTAACCTTCTTTCCGACATCAAGGAGGTTCTTGTACACTTTCTTTAAACTCTCGTTGTCGTTCAGCCGGCTAAGATTTATAACGATGTCGGAACGTAATTTCTACTGGAATAATGGATCAATTAAAAGAAACGACGTACATCTGACGATCGGCAACTTCAAGTTCCGCATCTCGAAGTGCTTCTTTTACGGTCTCATAACCGCGCTCACCTTCTTCGTCGGTGAGCCCTTCCTTAATAGTCCGCTCAAGATCTTTTCAGACCCCCAGATGAGATTATGTAACCGAAAAAAGGAGAAACTAGCACTTACTTTTGAGTTGTTCCCGTTTCTGCTTCAGTTGTGCGGTCAAACTTGAGATATTTGATTCGAGTTGTAAGACATCCGTGTTAGAAGTGTTGAATTCCACTTCCGCTTCCTTAACTTTGCGGTCTTTCTCTCTATATAATTGATAAACATTAGCTCGCAAGCCGACTTTTTAGAGTGATTGAAGAAAATTCAAACATACCCGATAGCTCTCTCCAAATCTCTACTCATACTCTCAACCTTCATATCACTCCTCATCAACTTCCTAAACCTCTCACTATTCACCTCAATCCCGTTAACCATTCTACTCTCTTTCCTCCCCATCTCAGCCCTTTTCAAATCCAACTTCGCTCTCGAATCGGACTGGAGACTCAGATTCTTCAATTCCAGATTCAATGCTTCCCGTTTTTCTTCTAAGGTGCGAATTGAGTTTGAAATATCTGTAATTCGAGATTCGAAGTTAGCCGATTTGATTTCCTGAGAGATTTTGGTGATTCGGGTGGACTTTTCGGAGATGTCCTCCTGGAGGTTTGTTAGGTCATGAGAAAGAGTACGGTTTGAGGCGAGCTCGGATTCGGTGTGGGAAATGGATTGTTGGAGGGATTTCTATTTTTTTGTTATTTCGTTATTTAGTATTTTTTTTTTGATTGTGATTGAACGGAGAAAAGTGCTTACAATTTGGGTTTGAGTGTTTTGTTTTTTCTCTTCCAAGAGTCGGTGTTCCGTATGCAGATTTGCTTCCTTATCCTTGAACTCGTTGTTTTTAGATGCTGCTTCGCTCTAATAAAACTCGTTAGAAAATGTTCCCCCTCCCTTTAATGATAACTTGCTCTTTACCTGAAGTCGCTCTAATTCTCTTGAAGATTTATTCACTAGCTCGTCCAACTGAGCCCTAAACGAGACTAATTTCTCCCTATCAAATGGAGTACTTTCAAACCCTTTAAACCCGAACTGTTGAGCAATTTTATGAACCTCTTTATCCCTTTCTTCAATGTCATGTTCGTGTTTCTAGTTGTATATTAGTTTCCAGTCTCATACACATAGGAAATACTGTTTAATGCTTACTCTTTTCTCAGCCTCTAAGCCACCGCGCTCTTGTTGTAGTTGTGACAACAAGTTACGCGCATCTTCGAGTTCATTAATTTCCTCTTCCAGACGATCTTCTTCCTGTCTTAGCTTCTGTTCCGCCTCTTTCTTATAATGATCTGAGTTTCTTCGCCTTTCAGCAAGCTGTTCGTCCGTTTCTACAATTCCCAATCAAAGGTGTTTAAGAAAGATATAACGAGTTTATGACCCAGACTAGGCAAAGAAAAATAAAACATACCACTCATCTCCTTAACATGTTCTAAAATCTCTTGCAATTCCTCCTCATTCCTCTCAACTTCCTTCTGTAACCTCTCAATCTCCAAATATTTCTCCCGGAACTTCGTAGCGCTCTCATAAAACTTTTTATTCATCAAAATTAGTTCATCACATTCCTCCCTCATTTTTTCGTGTTTGATTTCTTTGGAAGATATAGAGGATTGGAGGTCGGTAATGCGGGATTTGAGTTTGTCGGCGTGGGATTTTTCTTTGGAGAGGGATTCGAGACGCTCTTTGTCGACTTTTAGGTCGGAGTTTCTTTCTTTACGGAGGGATTTGATAGAGTCCAGGGCTTTGGTGTATCTATGTAGACCCAATCAAGGGTAATTAAAATAGGAGAATTTAAGGAGAACCAGATTAAATTCAGACTTGAAGAAGGGAATGGTTCACATTACCTTGTTGCTTCGAAAATATCATCAAATTTCTTCTTGAGGACTGAAGCTTCAGCCAAAGGCCAGTAAGAGTCTTCTTGGTGACAGAATATAACGTTTTCCAAGACAGCTTTGGAAACTCCGAGGAGGTGGGGTATTTCATTATCAATCTCTGCACATTTTGTTGATATAGTTGCTCTCTAATAATTTAATTTCATTGTAAGTAAATTTCCGTGATTATACGATAGAGTGCTTCTCTTTAAGAGTAATATATGAAAGAAAGAACGGGGGAAGAGTGAAAGGATGTGTGAACATTTACCTTCCCGGCAGTCTTATTTCCATCCAACGCCAAGATACTTTCTAAGGTCTTCATAGTCATTCCTGAAGTCTTCTTCAGCGTAACAGACAAGTTCCTCACGGCGAGCATCCGCTGCCCATTAGCGGCTATGAACCTCAGCTTAACTTGCGCCTTAACTTCCTTCTCATTTGCCATCTTCGGATCATGAATAAATGCCCCACCACGGGAGTTGGGAGGTTGTTCACCAGTCGTTGCATACTTGAGACATTCTATTATAGTCTGTTAGGGGGGTATGGGATATATATATTTGTATACGCGCTCAGAGAAGAAGATGAGAAAGAATGAAAATGTCTATTCGTACGTACGGTTTTGCCTGAACCATTATGTCCAACGATGACAGTAACAGGGGAATAAAACTCTATGACCGCTATACTTTTATCATCAAATGCTCTTATTCCTCTAATCGCTAGCTTGTGCAAAGACGCCATGAGGGGCTGAGATCATTAATCAGAGGTGTGCAGTGGCCTATGCGCGTGCATTTGCAATTCTAAATTGCCCCCACAAACACGTGACGTCACGCATCATCAAATCACAGACGTGTTGACGCGTCTTATACATTTCAATGATTTTCGACAAAAAAACATTATTCAAATCAGATCGGATCAGATGATATTAGATTACTCAGATCATAAAGCTTCTTTAAATATCGACTTCTAATAGCATTACAGAGTATTATAAGTGGGATATATATTAATCTGTGTCCATTTGGTCCTGATGACTCGGCCCCGACTCGTCTTGTTGACGAGCCTGTTCTTGTATGGCTCGGAGGAAAGGTTCGACACCCGTACCTGCCTCCTCTGGGAGTCCCAGTCCTCTCACAAGTCCACCCAATAGACCGGTGTGTAGAGCTTGGTCAAAGTTTGACACAGCAGCTCGGAACTGTGGGCTAGTAATGATCTGCTCGAGTACTTCTGTTGATGGAGGTACCGGAAGATCAGGAGGCAAGTGTGGGAATAGTGCGGGGACTAATTCCGGATGGTTAGCGAATAGTGGTCTTAAAGTTTCTGCGTTTAGGACGTCTCTGAGGGAAACAGCTAGTGAAAAGAAAAATAAGCACTGTGGTTGTGAATAGTCTTATGAGGGGTAAGACATACTAGGTCGTACAGGGGCAGGTTCGCTCGCCATGCTAGTGACTAGTTGACGTAATTCAGCTAGTTGCTCAGAGCTAAGAGGCAAGTTGGATGGGGCTCTGGTTGGAATAAGAAAGTATAAGTATTTAGTGTTGATTATTAACAAGGAAAATCCTTGCCTTTGCTGAGAGGAGCTCTGTTGAGAGGAAGAGGAGGCCTGTGGTACAGAGGTGCTTGTTGAAGGAGTGTTCCAAGACAGTTGCCGTTCGGGGTCCTCGAGTAGAGCGTTTACGTTGTTGGCAAACTCTTCGTCTCTGGCGGAAGAAGCATCCTGGGATAGTTCGGTTAAAGAGAGTAATTGGGACGCAGAGCAGATGGTCGTACCTGGAACCAAAACTGTAGGAGGAGTAAGTATTTGGAAGGAAGATGACGGCTAAATGGGGAGGACGTACGAAGTGTTTGCCATTTGAAGACAGGAATTTCAAGAGATATGTTCTACCGTTCGGAGATTGTGATACTTTGGTGAACGACGCGTCTTGAGCAAACAGAATAAGATCCTATTACAAAGCCGTATCAGTACTGATACAAAGAGCTGAGATCTGTGATCTAAAACGAACGTCTTCGACTACTCCCGTTTCTCTATTCTGCCATTTGAAGTGTAATAAACCATCTTCGTAATAGAGAGAAATGGCGCCTTTTGTAGGATTTGCATCAATAAAGTTAGTTCCTTCTCTGCGGAAAGATCTTCCAGCTTTGAAAGCAAGTAATGGAGCAGTCGACATTTTTTACACTCTTCTGTGGCGTTATGTGAGTAGACGCGGGTGTATGTACGCGTAAGAGTGACCAAAATAGGAAAAGATACCGCCCCTAAGTAAAAGGCTAATTCTAATTTCTAATTCTAATTCTGAAATCCGTTTCAATTCCAGTTTTGTTAGTTGCTGAAACGAGGAACATGTTTGACGACACATCTGCTTGGGGTGGTTCAGCAGCAGCTGGCGGAGGGTCAACAACTGGTGACATTATAAAAGATGCTCTCAGGAAAGAACAAGCACTCAAGTATGTCTCTCTCGGTTTCTTCATGCATGGCCATTTACCTATTTACAACGCCCTCGCAGAGAGTTTCTAGCAGCTCAGGAGGATCTCAGACGTACGTATCAGACACACTAAAATTCTGGGGGTCGAATTACCGACTTGGATTACTTTGGCTGATTCTTTTCCCAAACTCCCTGTAGTTCTCCAAAAGAAGGTTCAGGCAGTTCAGAGTGATATTGACAAGTTGTCCTCCGGAAACGCGACGCTACAGATGTACATTGATAATTTGACAATG
Organism: Pyrrhoderma noxium; assembly: GCA_002287475.2. Lineage (NCBI taxonomy): Eukaryota > Fungi > Basidiomycota > Agaricomycetes > Hymenochaetales > Hymenochaetaceae > Pyrrhoderma > Pyrrhoderma noxium. The sequence goes on along the minus strand of CM008257.1, from coordinate 455,891 downwards.
CAAATGGCAAAGAGACGATGAAAGCTCCTTTTTTAAACCAGTTATCATGTACTTATATATGTATTTTAAGTTGGAAGCAATGTAATAATAATTAATAATTCAACGGGATGCCGATCACTTCGGTTTCAGATTTTTTGTCCCGAACCCGAGGCGCGAAAAAGAGATGGACGCCATCGCCCGCGCCTGGGCGGTTTGAACTCTTTACACTTTACACTTTGTCATTTTATACCTTACATGCTTCCTGCTTCGTCTTCGAGGCGCCTCCTCTCTTCCGTCTCTTCTCGTTCATTATCTCTCTCAAAAAGATGCATTACTACCAACTCTTTACTACTAGCTTCGCGCTCTCATGCGCTCCCTCAAGCTATCCTTAGAACAAACTCGTTTTTGCAAAAGAAGACATGTCCTTGTTGTTCGTACAGCACGTTGACTGATGAAGTCATAGACTCTTTGGAGAAAGAAGGGCCTTCAGCTTCTACTCCTTGCCCTGTAGCAAAGGAAGTCAAATTATCTATCAGGAAGAAGCGAAAAGAGTTGCAGAAAGAGTATCCAGAAAATAAACGTAAGTCGGAGACATTCCTTACTTGGGAGGTATTGTAACTTGAAAATAACTAGGCAGCAAAAAGAGGGGCAAAAAATTTGCGAGAAAAGAGCAGGTACCTAAGGACGAAACGTTTGACAAGCTTTTGGTGGACCTGCAAAGATCAATTAGTGAATTCGGGACAGAAGACTGGGGGGAAGATAGTAAGTGCTCCTTCCAGCTGTGCTTAGTTCTTTTCTCACTGTCCGGCCTGATGCTGACACATTTGAAATCTGGAACTCTATCAGAACTCAAGCCAACTGACTTGTATGTACCTACGACATCACCTCACGAGGAGGAAGCACCGCCCAAAAAGCAAAAATATAAGAGGAAAAAGAAGATCCCTAGTCACTCTCGGAGGATAGAAGGAAGGATAGAGCCTATGGATGAGAATAAAGAGGTTCTTACTGGTATGTATGATGGAATACAGTAAAACTTTGAAGTCATCAATTAACTTGCTTTATTTGTACTTACAAAAGAACTGGAAGCGCCAACTGGCGTAGTACCAGTTCCAGAACTTGCACATGGACTCGATAGAGTGTTATTCAAGTAAGTAGCTCTAAACTACAACGTATACGTATAAAACATAAAATAACACCACTTATAGCCCCGGAGTGCACTGGATACAAGATCCTCGTTCTCAGGTTTACAACTTCACACCATTCGTCCAACAAATACCCGATATCAAAGATTTTGCTTTTGACCGGTTAACACCCTTCATGCCTAGCTCTAGAGATACAGTTATGCGAAATTTGGCTCTCAAGCAAGGGAAACGATTCGCGGGTTCTACTTCTTCATTGACTGGCTTGCTCAGTCATATTTACTATCTTATGGCACCAAAGTGCGAATTCGCAACTTCAACATTATGTGACCCTTTCAGCAAAATGGTAATACCATTATGGGTTTTCTTTCTGTTTAAGAGAGAGTAGAAAACTGAAATCTCAAAAAATAATAGAAAAAGTTATTTACGCCGGGTCAATTATTCCCCGCTGCGGTTGTTTACGAGTACAAAGACGGTGTGTATATGATAAACTCGGATAACACGGACGAAGATGATAGTCAGTTAAATATCCTCCTTTGGATGGTAAGTCAAAGAAGATGTGATGGACTAATTTGAATAAGTTACTGAAGATAATATCTATTCCATGTTTCTAGGGAACCATGCTGGAAAAATTCTTCACAATGCCAAAATCTGGATTTGGTAAATTGTTAAAATCCCAAAGTCCAGAGAATACATTCAAAAGAGAACCTGAGGCGTATCGGTATTCGAAGGTGGGTCTCCATCTTCATCCACAAATGCATCATAGTTGATTGATTATTCTCTTTCTACTTAGTCTGACACTTTTGTAATGCGATCGCAACTTGATTGTTATGACAGTCGGTTACCGGGTACCGGAATATTCGACATAAAAACTAGGGCTGCTTTCCCTATTCGGCTGGATATTATGAATTATCAGGTATTTTATATTTGTTCGCTCATGAGAGTTATGTTACTCATGCCCGACCTTTAAGGAAAATTCGGCTTATCAAATTAACTCTTTACATGGAAAATACTATAGCTTCGACAAAGAATACTACGATCTCATCCGGTCTGCATTCTTGAAATATAGGTACGTTGTCCCTTTATCACTCCTCATGGGAGAAGGCATTAAAATCATCTCTGGTTGCTAGTTTCCAAGCGCGTATAGGTAACATGGACGGCGTGTTCGTCGCGTATCATAATACATCTTCAGTATTCGGCTTCCAGTACGTCCCACTGGAAGAAATGGACACATGCTTGTATGGTGTTAAAACTGGCGGGCCGAGGGTGTTTGAGAAGTGCGTTAAACTTTTGGAAATTATTTCTGAGGAAGTAGTTCAGTGTTTCCCGGGCGAGGTACGTTATTGTCTTTAGTAGAAGTAGGATGAAGAAGGATAGGGGGCTAACTATCTTTCCTTACCTCACTTCGTTTTTTCCTGTCTTATGGGTCAACGGAAAATCACTATATAGTCGGTTGCTTGTCTCGCTGAATCACAAAATGGGGTGTTGAGTATATGGATCCAGCCGGTCGCGAAGCCAGCAGCTGCCGAAAAGGAAGGAGAGAAGAAGGCAGGGGAGGGAGTCAAGGCAGATGAAAAAGAGAAGGAAGCCAAGGTAACTGAAGAGGAGAAAGAAATCGGGTCTGAGGAGGACGCGAAAATAGAAAAGGGGGAAGAAAATGAAAATGCCGCTGTTGCCGATGCTACTGCTACTGCTGAAGTTGAAGCTGACGACGGGGAGGTACCGATGGTGACAACTGAGGCGGAAAGGCCGATTATACAGTTAGAGGTTAGGGTGACGAGTTACATTGAGGATGAGATGGTGAAGGGTGAGAAGGCGGTGAAGAGTACGGATCCTTGTGAGTACCTGCTTTAATTTGCGTAAAATGCTGGATATTGATTGCTGATGACCATCGATTGTTAAACCCTCAATTTTGGACATTGTAAACTATCGACAGGGACGATCCATTGGTCTATTTCCCGTCTTGATAAACCCGTAGATGTGATCAGGCAGAACTTGCTCGATGCGAAAGCACGGAAGTTCAAGCCAAAGTTGTATCCTTCCGGCGTCGACGAACTCAATCTACACGAGTTCGTAAGATCTTTGGAAATTACTCTGGGATTAAGGAAAGAAGGGGAGGACTTTGAATCCGAATCTGACACGGCGGTTTCTGATGGTGCTGAGGATGGATCTGAGAACAAACCAAGACCTCGATCGGTCCTACTCAACCCGAATAAGTTCGAGCCGCCTAATGAGGGTATTTTACTTATTAGAAGGTTGGCGCAGGAGCAACGTGTTGAGGTTGGGGGAGGGAAGAAGGAGAAGATTTTGTGGAAGCAGCCTGATTTAGGAGATGAGAGCTATCATGAGAGTTTCCCTAGTGAGTGCTTACTTTTTTTCTTTAATTTTAGTGATATTAACTTCCGTTTAGGATTGCCGGAGGAAGATACTGTTACGAGAGTAGAGTATGAAGAAGAACCATGGGAGGAGAAACTGGAGGCGGATAAACCAGAAGAAGACAAGCTAGAGAAAGAAAAGTCAGAGGAAGGCAAACCAGAGGAAGACAAACTAGAAAAAGACGTCGCATCGACAACCGCATAATCAAAACCCAACACCGTCATCCCCCGTTATATTAAATTGTACTCATACATTACTTCTATTCACGATACGTTATGTTTTTTTGGGTAGTGTACGTTACGTTGATTTCTAGTTAGACGACTAGACTAATATTTATATTTCTAAGTGGCTTTCAATATATAAAAAAAGATGCTTGCATTTTCAGCATTGTCCGTAACTAAATCTACAATAACAAATTCTTTTTCTTTCCTTTTGTAAGGATTGTCTTTGTTGATATTCTAGTTGATATTGTTATTGTGTTTGATATTTGTGAGAAAAAAAATGGAAGAAACAGAAGAAAAGTCCCAGCAGACGAACGAATAACCCATTAAATATTAACACTAATTACTTTAAAATCATTCTTCCGATCTCCTCCCTCATTCTCCTTCCTTCAAGCGAGTGACAGAATCTCATCGAATCGATCGAATACGAACAATTTAACCAACAAAACCAAAAGATTACCTCCCTTCCTTTCTAGTCGCCAGCGACCTTCTGACCAATTGGAGCAGTCCCCATCGACTCGTCTTCATGCTCCGTATCCTCATCATCCCCAGCACCATCTCCATCTGCATCAGCCGCAAACGCATCTGCCTCATTCTCACGTTGTAGTTGATCTCTCATCTCTTCGACATCTCGATCGACTTTAGGTGTGACGCGTTCGATACCAGCTGCCTCCGCTAGGGAGACACGAGCACGGTGGGTGTTGAGGTGGGCAGATCGTTTGGCGGGACGTTTAAGGCGGCGGCGAGCGACCATGACAGGGACGGAACATTTCTATAGAAGGTAGAGAAAGGTGGGTAAGTCATGTGAATATACGTGGCCGGAAGGTTTATGAATCTTACCTGCACGAGGTAGTGGGAGGTTGAACCCAATAGAATGCTGTATTATGTGTTAGTTGACGTAATAAGAGCCAAGACTTAGAGGGTTATCAACGAATCAACGCACCCTTTTAGTTGACCTAAACCTCGAGATCCAACTATTAACATTGTTGGCTCATAGTGATCAACGATATCTTTTATCGAAATTTAGTAAAGAAGACAACATCATCTTATAAGGACCACTCACCTAGTATGATATGTCGGGTATTTTTCGCATGCCAAGCTTGACACACAACTGTTACATTCAGTCTTGTTCTCTGTAACAGCTCAAGGGCCTGACGGGCTAGAACATATGCAAGAGCTTGACGCTTTTCAGAGCTATTAGTAAGCTGATTATCTGATATTAATTAATGTGTAATTATTACCTCTTGCTGATTTCTAAGCTTCGAAACGCGGTCGGTTGGATTCGGGTGTTGAGGGTCCACTGGAGCAGCGAAATTAGTTCTAATAAATCATGCAAGGATCAAATATTAGAGCTTACGTTTGCTTTCTGTTTCATTGACTGATATTAGAATCCTATAAATACCTGGGTTAGCCATATCCCGAGATTTAAAATGACTAAATGAGCGCATACATCTCGTCACCATCTCTAAGCACAGTTCCAATACCCCATTCTAGGGCGTAATTGCTTTCTGGGCTCAAATCTGTGGCAACCACATATTTTCGTGGCCTTCGTCCGTTCATTGCAAGGGCATGAGCGGGTTCACCATGTGTTAATGTGATTATGCAACGATCGCGTGTGAAAACAGGTCTGCCTGTGGAAGAGGGTAAGGCGGCATGGCGAGTCGATTTTCTTCTTCGAGGGTTGCGACTTGCGTAGTGAATGGTAGTGGGAAAGTAGGGTTCGGGGGGACGACTATGTTGACACCTTCTCCGAGAGGATCGGGGGCATCTAAGAGTTCAGATTCTAAAGGTGGGGGAGGCACGAGGGAGTTCTGTTCTGTATTCTGTTCTGTGATAGAATCGAAGGTGTCGTAATCGTCGCTACTGGTCTCATCAGAGTTTGCATCGTCTTCGGAGTAGTCTGCAAGGTCGTCATCAGAAGTAGCAGTTAATCCGGAAAAAGCATTTCGTGGACGGATGCTTTGACCTTCTGCTTCAGACTCTACATCAGACTGAGAGAGTTTGAGTGCTTCTACACTAGGCGAAGGATCTCTAGATTTCAGATGTTTTCTGCGGAAGAACGGGGATGTACTTCGAGCACGGATAGTGCCCGCGTCAGCATCGTCTACGGATTTACTTGAGATGGCTGAAGATGATCGGGGTTTACCCTCCTCTTTAGTTCTCGAGCGACCACGTTCCTTATCATCTGATGTACTGGTCCGGGTAAGAGAAAGGGCAGAAAGGCCTCCCATCATGGAGCTGAAAGACTTTCTACTGAATCCACCAGAGCGCTGTGCAGGTGGAGGAGGTGGAGGAGGTGGAGAAGGGCATTCCTGAGAAGAAGTGCGCTCGAGAGCATTGAGGATGATCTGTGAAGCCTCTCGTTCTAGTTGTTGTTTTGTCATGAGGGCAGATGAGCTTGAACGACGGCTAGCAGATGGTCTGTCAGTTTGGGTATATGCAGATGGGTAAGATGAGTTGGTGATGGCCAAGGAAGAAGAAGAGCGAGAGAAGGGGAGACCGCCGCCATTGGGAGAATGGGTAGAAGCAGGCGGGGGATAACTGACGACCTCGACGCCCTCTGGAGGGCTAACCAGGGTGCCAAGAGGAGGATCGCGGTCTCTGTCCTTGTCCCTATCTCTGTCCTTGGCGATACCAGTGTATCTTGTGACCCAACTGAGTCTGCGTGAGCCAGACGACGAAGACGAAGATGGTCTGTCTGCGCTCATGATATAATAGATATAATAGATATATATATTCTGGGCGGGGTGGAGATGGCGGTAGAAGTAGAAGAAAGGCAAAGAAAAGTTTGCGCCTACCTGTGTGATATGAAATGTATATTATAATAATAAATATGGTAATACCTTTCGTACACTGCTTCTCGTTCTCGCTCTGGATCTCTGGCTCTCGCGCCGTCCGCTAACCGCGCTAACCTAACCTAAGCTCGATGCTCACCTAAGCAAACTCCTGCGTCCCCTTGGCACTCCTGGGAACATCTTCCCATATCAGGTCTATCGCTACCCCGCAACTCCGCTCCGGGCTCCGATTCAACTCACCGTCCAAACCAGCCGCGGAACGGGAAAAAAGAAAGGCAAGATAGCGGGAGAGAATGATTCGACTCGGCCTTGCTCGTTCTCGTTCTTCCACCGCGTCATCATCGTCAACATTGGCGCCCAAGTCGCCGTCGTTGCTGCGCGCCTGGACCCGGACATCGCCTCTCTGTCGCTCTCACTATGGATCTTCCGTCGGTGCTCCACTATCGACATCGATTGTCCATAGCTCTCGTCGCGTGACTTTCTCCAGTCAAGCCCTGTCCGCCGCGTCTTCTTCCAGATCTAGAGCCGCACGGCCACGCGTCCATTATTCCGCAAGATCAGCTTCCTCATTCTCTTTCTTTCAAAGTTCATCTGATATGGATTCTCTCGTCCCTCCTCAAGCTCCCCCAACTTGGCAACATTCTCCGGACCAGGTAACTCAGATCACCAAAGACACTATAGAACAAGTCAAGGCCGTCTTCGACAAGGTCGCCGCTTTAGATCCAAAAGACTGCACCTTTGAATCCGTATGTCTCTTCAGCTCGAGCTAAATCGATTTTAATCATACTCACAAACACATATACATAGGTGTTTCTTCAACTCGCGAGAGCAGAGACTGATCTTCAATGTCTCGAGCCAATTCAATTCTATCAAAACGTCTCTACTTCCAAAGAACTCCGTGATGCTTCCAATCAGGCAGAATCACTTGTTCGAAGCTTTGGCGTCGAGATCGACATGCGTGTCGATGTCTTCAATGCCAAAAAGCATGCTGCAGAGAACATCAAAGCTCAAGGAGTGAAACTCAACTCGGAAGAACAGAGACTCGTTGAGAAGATGATTCTTGATGGGAGGCGAGCAGGTCTTGATCTACCCGAAGATAAGAGGGAAGAGTTAACAGCGAAAAAGAAGCAGCTCTCTAATCTTTGCATCGAGTTTAGCGTATGTAATCTGGTTGTATATCCGCCAATCCCTTCTTTTATGCTTATTTATTCTTTTCATAATTACACTATCAGAAAAACTTTAATGAGGAAGCAGTTAGTATATTGAAACCCCTCTTTTACCACCAATTCTGATTCTTTTCTTTAGGGCAAGATCTTCTTCACTTCCGAAGAGCTGAAGGGAGTCCCTAAGGATGTAATCTCTGGATACGAAAAACAAGTTGACGAACAAGGTAATATCAAAGCCTATGGTATCACGCACAAGACTCCAGACGTTTTCCCTTTGGTGATTCGATTATCCTTTTGATTTTCAAGCCACCAAAACTAACAGTTATACACATTAGTTCAAATATGCGCAAAATCCAGAGACGCGCAGAAAGACTTTCTCTAGTTATGAAAACCGTCTTGCGATCAATGCTCCAATTTTGAATAAAATTCTGGATATTCGGCGCGAGATTGCCTCGATACTCGGTTATAAAACTTGGGCCGATTATATTACGGAAGAGAAAATGGTAAAAACGGCGAAGGGTGTGACGGACGTTAGTAATCTCAATATACTCGTCAGAGAAGACGTACTAACACTCCGCTAGTTCCTCGATGATTTAGAGCAAAAGCTTCGTCCTGTTGGTCTCAAAGATCGGGAGGCACTTCTCGCTTTGAAGAAGAAAGAACACGAAACTCTTGGCATTCCCTTTGATGGAGAGTTCTATATTTGGGATTACCGATACTATGACCGCAAATATATTGAAGAACGTTTATCGCTCAATGATACTCTTGTTAGGGAATATTTCCCAGTTGCAGCGGTTGTACCTGCGGTTCTTAAGATCTACCAGGACTTACTAAGCGTACGATTCGTGCCGGTCAAGGGTACAAAATTATGGCACCCAGGTTATTTCATTATCTAATCATGGGACTGGACTTGACTAAATTATCTCATATAGATGCTGAACTTTTCTCTGTTTGGCAAGCAGACGCAAAGGATGAGAGCGGATTTATCGGGTACTGTTACCTCGATCTCTTCCCCCGTGGTAAGTTGATTCACTTAACTATCAGCTAGTGACAAGTTACTTACCTAGGTTCCTCGTTTTCTTAGAGGCTAAGTACTCTCATGCCGCCGTTTGGCCGCTCATCCCTGGTTATGACCAGGCCGATGGGAAGCGAAAATATCCTATCGCAGCTATGGTTGCTAACTTGGCTAAACCAACGCCTGAGAGACCCGCACTATTGAGGCACGATGATGTCGTTACTTTCTTCCATGAAATGGGACATGTATTCCACGGATTGCTAAGCAAGACGCGGTTTAGTCGTTTCCATGGTACAAGGTTTGTGCAAGAATTTATCGTAGGCTATCATTAGGGTTAATGTTCTCCTGGAATTAGTGTTGCTCGAGACTTTGTAGAAGCACCGTCTCAAATGTTGGAGAACTGGTATGATTTTGTATCTTTTTGTCGTAGGAATTGTTCTCACTCGCTATGAAGGTGCTGGGAACCCAAAGTACTAGCTCAGATGTCCCAACACTACGAGACGAAAAAACCATTACCGGATGACCTCATCAAGAAAATCATTGAAAGGTAGGTTTCTAGTAAACCTATTTAAACTGAAGAATTACTTATAAGGATATACAGTCGATATGTCAATGTCGGTCTTTACTACCTTCGTCAAGTATTCTTTGCCAAATATGATATTAAAGTGCATACGGATAAAGGTATGTTACCAATTTCACCCTGCTCAATTCTATATAATGTCGGGTTAATTGTAATATGTGGCAGAACCCACGGACTATACCAAGCTGTGGAATAGTCTTAGGGAGTCAATCTCTTTGGTTAAAGGTTCTGAAACGGCCGAACCAGGGCAAGGTACCTTCGCTCATATCACTGGCGGATATGATGCCGGATATTATGGGTTTGTATTTCCTTGAATCCATTCGTTGGTGAACGTGCTCTTATGTTTTTAATTGCTTGCTTGTTGTGATATTTAGATACACCTATTCGCTTGTCTTCGCCGCTGATATGTACCAGACGGTATTCAAAAAGGACCCTTTGAGCCCAGAACTCGGGAGTAAATATAGGCAGGATATCCTTCGACCTGGTGGAAGCAGGGACGAAATTGATTCGTTGAAGGTAAAGACATTCCCTCTCTTTCCTTAGGAATAGTAACTGACTCTTGACTCCCACCTCGATTCCAATCCCAATCCCAATCCCCGTTTCAGAGCTTCTTGGGCCGCGAACCAAATTCAGCAGCGTTCCTGAAAGAGTTATTTGGGACTCAGTAAATTCTAGAAATTAATTTCTGGTAAAGAGACTCTACTTATATTGGGAATTTTCAAAAGAAACTCCGGTTATGCGAAACCGAAAAATATGAATAGGCTTTAGTGTTTCGTTTCGTGTCGTTCCTTGACCCTGCCTTTTTTTTTGGAGGGAGAGTAAATATTTGTAGTAGTTAATTTGATTTTTGTATAATAATAATTACGCATGCTCAAGTCTGGACAGCTGCTGCTAGGAGAAAGTAATTTAGATAGAGAGGGTAGGGAAGGGGGAAGGGTTTCTTATCACGGTGAAATAAAGCTAGAGATGCTCAAGGCAGCATTAAATCTTCAAGAGAAGTACATTATTTAGCAAAGTGGGCTCTGGACTAAGGAGGTGGAAAAGGGCGAGGGAAGGATTAGGAACGGAAGGATTTAGGGCAGGCACTTTAGAACTTAAATTTAATAACCTTTGGATGAATGTATTCTTTTAATGGATAAACAAAAATAGAGTGACCCTTAAGTTTGTGTCGAGAAGGAGAGGAAAATAAGATGCCAACCTCAACTTGCTAGTATGAGAGGTTTCGATTTTTGATGATACTGCAATGCACCGTATGAATCAGTGTACTAATATAAAACGAATTTATCCGATTTCGTAATGCTGAATTATGAAACATGAGTTTATCTACGTTTTCGAGTGTTCGTATTTTTTGATCTGGTTCTCGATCGTATCTTTCGAGTATTTTGAACTCTCGAAGTATCTGCATTTTTCCCGGTTCTATTGGGATTGCATTCTCGCAAATGCTTGGTCATTGATCTTGTTACTCTCCGATTCTCATCCACTTTGGTATTTGTAGTTGCTTCTACCGCTTTTGTAGTTGCTTCTACCGCCTTTGTAGTTGCTTCTGCCACCTTTGTAGTCGTGCTCCTAGTCAATCGTCGTGGAACATTATTATCATTCCCCGACTTGCTTCTCGCGGTGTCCACCTTTTTATTTTCACTTTCACTCCTAGTTAGACATCGTTAGATCATTATGTTTATTTATTAATAAAAGAAATCTCACCTTGCCCTTTTCGACGGCCTCTCTTCTTCATTATCTTCATTATCTTCATTATCTTCACTGATAGAGCGCTTCGTGCTCCCGGAACTTTCTTCTGAAGTGGTTAGATGTATATCGTCGACATGAACGACATCAAAATACTCGATTGGCGACGTTTCGAATGCCTCTAAAACGATTTGATGTAATACTCCACCGTCCCTTAGTTTGATTGGGAAGTTTATTCTCCCTTCCTCTGTTTTGTAAGTCGAAATCATATTCTCTTTGAACGTTATGGTGACCTGTGCCAATCCATCGAAGGAATTTGAGATTTTACTCATGAGTCCCTCGAACGCGGGTTTCGATTTCAGTATACTCTTCCGACCAGAACAATCCGAGCCTGTATGGAATAATCTAGCGGCGGCATCTACTCTTTCTTTGATTTCCATTTTGTATTCCTCTGTATATTCTTCCTGCCCAGCTTTTTCAAAATTAAGGATCACCCAAAGTAGAATCCACCATATAGACTCCAAGTCATGAATATAGTTGGCATGGAATACGGGAAAGTGACTAGGCTCCGGTGGATCACTATTCCCTACCATTCCGGGGCTAGTCTTTATCTCTACTGGGCTATTTTGAACTGGGGTCGAGACGTTTTTTGGCGGCGTGGAAGGATTATTTGATACAAGTTGATCATTCCCTATTGGAGAGTCAGATTTTGCAGGAGATGAATTGCTTTTTGTGGGTATCGGGGTACTCTTTGTAGGCGATGAAATGTTTTTCGTAGGCGTTGAAGTACTTTTTGTGGGCGTCGAGGTCCTCTCTGCTGGTGTTGGAGTACTCTTTGTGGGCGTTGGGGTATTTTCCGTAGGGGTTGAAGTACGTTTTGAAGACGTCGAAGTACTTCCCGTTGGTGTCGGGCTACTTTCTGTTGATGTTGGAGTACTCTCTGTGGGCGTCGAGTTCGTTGGTGTCGAATTAATCTCTCTCGATGTTGACCCTTTCCCCGGTGGTGTGGAGATAGTTTTCGTAGGTGACAGGCCATCTCCTACTATAGCATTATTATTTGCTTCTGCTGAGTTACCTTTTGTAACTTCGTTAAAATGGGATTCGAGTTTTTCCGCAGAAGGTAAAAAAGTGTAGGTAGGTCTGGATACTTCAATGGCCATGAAATCCTCCGTTCCCTATTAAAAACCATGAGTTTATTTGCCCTAATAAAAGGAGGGGGGAGAGGATAGAATTTACAGCTTTAATATCACCCTTCGCCCCCGATCCAGCTCGTTTCGAGTATTCAAAGTCTCCAATAATTCCCCGTTTCTCTCCTGTGTCTGGATCAATATACAGATATAAATTCGCCACACTAAGGTCACGGTGGATCCATCCCGCTTTATGTATAACTCGGAGTGCTAGAGAACAATATTCGATAAAAATTTTCTTCATGTGATTATTAATAAATAATACCCGTACCTTCTATAGAATGTTTGAGGACTAGAACCATGTCTTCCAAGTTACGTAGCTTATGGTAAGGAATAGCAACTTCCTTATATACCACCCTGTGATGATATTGGTGAATAATCATTCCTCTCTTCCTCAGTTTAATATGGCACTGTTTCAAGAGAGATGGTACTCCACACGCTTCAAGCCAGAATTTATTCCTTTTGAGAAGTATATATTCACTCCGTTCTCCTTTGTAACCGTTAGTTGGAGTAATTTTATATGCTCGTCTGGGAAAGACTCCACGAAGAATAGTATCCCTCGTATGATCATCTCGACCTCCAACTTGAACTCTACCAGATGCAACAACCGTCATCGTCGATCTCTTGAAGATTTCACGTTCATCAGGATCAATAATATCTTCTAATATCATCTTCTGTATACTGGCCTCCGAATCGTTGAGATCATAGTACCAATGATCTTTGAGGATAAGTGGATGTTTCTTATCTTTATCCTCTACATCGAATGCCTTGAAGATTCGTGATCCCTTACTGAAGATGTGACTATTATTATATATCGAGATCATATCTGATTCACTAGTTTTGAAATGTCTTCCAGAGACCTCGAAGTCGAATACCCTATCATTTCCTTCGTATCCTGACTTCATTGTTGAATCCCATCCGAGATCGGACTCTCCGGCAAATGCAATTGAAATAATTAGCTTTATCAATTTTTCTGGTTGCTATAGAATAGTTACCCAATAATTGAATTATAGTTGGATCATGATACGGACCGGTATACTCACTGTATTGAAATCGAACGAGGCGCTAGTAATAAACACACCCCGACTATATATCCATAATCTTATACACGTTTCATCAACTGTCGCACCAAGAGTAAATCGTCGACATGGATCGAGATACATAGTATGGAGAAGTCTCAAATGTAATCTTTCCATATTCTATAAAACATGGTAATTTACTACTACAAAGAACAAGAGAAGGGGTCAAAGTTACTCACATCATCTCCATCCAACTGTTTAAAATGAAATCCAAATCCAGAAGTATACCAATGTCGGTCTTCCATCCGTCCTTTGAATCTAATATTACGATTCTCGAAATATAAATAAGGACATAACTCCTCTTCAGGATAATCATCATTATCAGATAATTCTGATTTACCACCATCTTTGAGTATGAATGGTACTCGAGTGATTTTGGATGAGCTTGTTTTCTGGGCAGCCTTGATGGTGGCACGAGATATTTCCATGAATGGATCGACATAAGCACGATGATCGAAATTTCTCATATCCTTTGGAATAAACTTCCAGGTGTAGCTCTCGGATTGAGGATCTTTCGTGAGTATTTCGTTTTTGATACAATGGTTGAAGATACGATTAGCATCGAATTTGAGTTGAATGGGAGGCAATACATTTTCAAAGAAATAATCTAAATCTCCCATTCGAACCTCGTTATAGAGTTTCTCAATCACTCTTAGAGGCAATGGGGGCAATATAAAGTTTTTCGTCGAACGAAACATTCCTTAACTCGCTTTTTGTGCTATTAATTAAGTTTTTGTTTGAGTATAGAAGGACTACGCTTACCTCGTTCTATGTTATTCAAGACAATCAGAAGGGAGTAGAATAAAGTTTGAAGGAAGAACTAAAAGTATAACCCTTCATATACACAACACTCGTCACGTGTACCCAAACGCGGTCTTGTCAACGCATGCATGTCATATGAAAGATTTGATGGTTTCAAATTTTGAAGCTACATGTCATCTCTTTTTTCTTTGTCTTCAGTCCGAACACCGCTTTGTAGGTGGAATAGTCGATAATATCCTGAGGATTTATTTTTTCATTTGAATTAATTGTCAAAAAAAATTCAAAGAGAAAAAAATCTGGCAGTATAATAAACAATCGAACTTAGGTACCAAACCTAGAATTATCAACTGAAAATTATATAAACAGCATTTTACTGGGACATATACTTCTCTGATTATAACTGCACTATCACTTATTATAGTATGGACAATTAGATAGAATCCGATTTCCATAAAAACACCAGGTATAAAGCTTGCACATATATATTTTGATCTATATTTAGTTTTGACATTGGAAATTTCTTTGTAGATGATCTCTCCCTTGTCTTCTACCGCCTTTAGAATAACGACACCTGATCTTCATTACATATGAGCTTGCTATAATCAATACGAGTAACACATAGCCTATCTTTCCTAAATTTTTTAATATCGGACTTTTTAAAAGCACGTAAAATTGTTTGATATATTAGTTTTTTTGTTAGTATTATGGCTTGTTTCAACGCGAAGTCTTTTTCTTCTTTTATATAAGCCCTATGCAGACTATTTCTGAAAGAAGCTGCCAAGGTTCTTAAGGGTTGAAAGTATTCCGAAATCCATTTCGCTCTACCCTCTAAATTGTCAGACTCTCCCATCATTCGTTCTCTTTCTCCCTGTATCACTTCGTTATGTTTAAATAGATTTGAGTAAGTCCTGGCCCTTGGTACTGTGATGGATTTTGGTTCAGAGTTAGCCTGTATTGTATATTTTCGGTATGACAACAATGTCCAGATAAGAATCCACAATATGGACTCCAAATCATGAAGATAGTTGTAATAGATTCCATTAGACGAGTCATACTTAAGGGATTTCTGCGGTTGCATAAACCTGTATTTTTGACCCATAATTTCGTTAGCCATAAAAAAGGGTGAACCCTAATTTTTAAAGTAAGTAATATTTCACAACCAAAAGTGGAAACACGTACACTTCGAATATCAGAGCTAGCTCCAGTCCCAGTTTTCTTTGCATATTCTAGGTCTCCGATAATTCCACGTTTGATCTTCGTCTTAGGATCAGTATTTGAAAATGGCAAGATCGATACCCTAAATAGTGACTGAGCTTCTCTTCTTGTCCTCATCCTAAGATGATCTGCTGGAATAAACTTATGTGACGATTGGAATGCACGAAATAAGAGATAGAGAAGGCAGTTGTATTACTAAGTGTCTCGTTTAAAGGACTGCAAATCTTACATGTATAAATAAACAAGAAATACTTTATAGGCAGGTGGATCATATCATTGTTAGGTATGAACGTACCTACTTGTACTTTATTATCCAAAACATACCAGGCCATTGCATAATATCATATCTTATTACCAGCTATTATTATATTTGATCTCTATTTAATTTGTGCTTTCTCTCCCAATAATGAGTTGGAACATTTTTCATCCCAGAATGAAGAAAAACGACAACTGTCTGGTAGAAGTAGAATCTATTTTATGGCACATGTAATTATTTGTCTGCTTCCAGTCACAGGTATCGTTTGTGATACTAATATAAATTAAGTACTGAATAGATGAAAATGGTCTACTGATAAAATATATATATAAATCAGGACACTTCTATATTGTGTAAGAGAAATGGGTATAGTCGGCGCAAGTAAGGTATTAACCCTAATTTTTACAGGAAATTTTGATTCTTGACAATGAGATATACGGACAAGTATGTTTTCTCGGTTCATGACCATGAAGTACGAATTTATCGATTTTTTCGGGTATTCCCATTCCTTGATCTGTTTCTCAATCCTGTCTTTCGAATCATCTGACCTCTAGAAGTATCTACATATTTCTTCGTCCCACCAGAACTAGATTCCTGTAAATTCTTCGCCATTGATCTTGTCACTCTCCGATTCTCATTCACATTGATCTTTGTAGTTACTGCTACCACTTTTGCAGTCATGCTCCTAGTCAACCGTCGTGGTACGTTAGTATCGATCCCCAATTCAGCTCCCGTGGTATCCATGCCATTCTTTCCATTTCTATAACATATAATAAGATCAACTAATCATTTAAGAATAAAGAAATTCTTGCCTCGCTCTCTTCGATGGTCTTTCTTCTTCATTATCCTCGTTAATAGAACGCTTCGAGCTTCCTGGTTTCTTCGACACGATTGTATATCTATCGTTGATATGAACAACATCAAAATATTCAATTGTCGATGTTCTAAATGCTTCTAATATATATTGATGCAATAATCCCCCGTCCTTTAATTTTATTGGAAAATCGACTTTCCATTCTTCTTCTTTATAGGTTGAAGCTAGTTTCTCTCTGAATATTGAGGCTACTTGTACAAGACCCTTAAAAGAATCTTGGACAACCTCCATATGACCCATGAGTTTCCAACCATCGACTAATAGGTCGGATCGTTCCATTAAGTCTCGCCTCAAACTGAATAATTCAGTAATATATTTTTTTCTTTGTGCGATTTCCGATTCGTAGTCCTCTGTAGATTCATCGAATCCGGCTCTCCGATATTCAATTAGTACCCATATTATTATCCACCATATAGATTCTAAATCGTGGATATAAGTGAAATAGAATAAGGGTTTACGTCTGGGTGACGGCGGATCACTATGACCTATCAATCCTGGACTACCTTCTATCACCGATGAGCTAATTTGATCTGGAGTCGAGGTGAATTTCGATGGTGTTAAATGATTCTCAGAATTATCTTTAGTATTTCCTGACCCTGATGAATTGTCCTTTTTTGGAGTCGAATTTCTCTCTGATAATATCGGACTATTCCTTGGTGGAGTCGAGAAAGATTTCCTGGGTGACAAAACACTCTCCTTAATTATTGTATTACTTTTTGGTGGAGTTGAGTTCTTGATTGCTTCTTCTAAGGCTCGCTTCTGCCTTTCGTTAAAATGAGAGTCTAGGATACTCCAAGGAGGTAAAAAACAATAACGTATAAGGATTACTTCGCTGGCCATGAAACCTTCTGTCCCCTATTAAAAGAAATAAATTATAATTCGATTCACTTATCAAATCAGATGAATGTTAAACCTACTGTCTTGCTATCACCTTTCTCTCCCGATCCAGCTCGTTTCGAATATTCAAAATCTCCAATGATTCCTCGTTTCTCTCCTGTATCTGGATCAATATAGAGATATAGATTCCCCACACTAAGGTCACGGTGGACCCATCCCGCTTTATGTATAACTCGAAGGGCTGGAGAATAATATTAGATACCGGAACTTCAGATAAGTATTATACATACCTTCCACAGAATGGCTAAGAACTAAAACCATATCTTCCAAGTTACGTAACCTATAGAAAGGAATGGCAACTTCTTTATATACGACTCTGTGATGATATCGATGAAATAATATGCCCAGTATATCCCTTCGAGCAAATTTGAGTGACAAGGAAGACGGTAATGCACACGCTTCTCGCCAATATTTACAGTCATTTCGGAGATTATATACAGTTTGATCTCCTTTAGAATCGTTTGTAGGAATAATTTGATAAGCTTGTGTGGGAGATAATCCATGAAGAATAGTATCCCTCGTATGATCATCTTGACCTTGTATTTGTACTCTTCCAGATGCAACAACTGTCAATGTCGATCTCTTGAAGATTTCACGTTCATCAGGATCGACAATATCTTCTAATATCATCTTCTGTATATCGTCTTCCGAATTATAGAATTCCATAAACCAATGATCCTTGATAATTAATGGATTCTTCTTCGCCCTATCTTTTACATCAAATGCTTTGAAGATTCGTGATCCTGAGTTAAAGACACCATCTTCATTGTATTCCGAGATAATGTTCGAGCTGTTAGTCTTGTAATGCTTTCCAGAGATTTCGATATCAAATACTCGGATATTTCCTTTATATCGAGCTTTGATAGTTTGATCCCATCCGAGATTGGACTCTTCGGCGAATGCAATTGAAACAATTAACTCTATCAGTACTCCTGGTTCCTATAGACAGTAATTCAGTTGTTGAATCTTAATATGAACAAGTATATTCACCGTATTAAAATCGAAAGATTCGCTTGCAATAAGCATACTTCGATTATATATCCATAGTCTTATACATGTCCCATCAACCGTCGCTCCCAGAGTAAATCGTCGACATGGATCACGATACATGGTATGGAGAAGTCTTAAATGTAATCTTTCCATATTCTACAATGAATGATGATTTAGTAAAAGTGACAAGAGCGTAGACTGAATACACTCACACGAATCTCGTCTTTCTCTAATCCTCGAAAATGAAATCCAAATCCAGAAGTATACCAATGCCGATTCCTTATTGGCCCTTTGAATTTGGCGTTACGGTTCTCAACATATACATAAGGACATAATTCTCCTTCAGGATAATCATCTTTATCAGATAATTCTGATTCCCCTCCATCCTTGGGTATGAATGGTACTCGAGTGAATTTGGACGAACTGGTTTCCTGGACGGCCTTGATGACAGCGTTAAATATTTCAATAAATGGTTTTACATAGACCCGATTACTGAAATTGACCACATCTTTTGGAACAAACTTCCAAGTGTAGCTCTCGGATTGCGGTTCTTTTGTGAGTATTCCATTTTTGATGCAATGTTCGAGAACACAGTTAGTCTCGATTCCTGGAGAGATAGGGGGCAGTATATTTTCGAAAAAATAGTATAAACTTCCCATTCGAACCTCGTTTTTGAGTCTACCAATTATTCTTGAACTCATCGGACAATATTCTGCTTTACTTAGTTTTAGGGATCCAATTAGACTACATTAAAGTAAAGACGACATACTTTAATTTATGTTTGTATCAATAACTGTGTCTTTAATAGTGCTGAACAAAAAAAAAGAGTCGAAGTGATTGCACTATTGATCGGTATGTAGGAAGGAAGGAAACAAACAAAGTACGTTCAAACCTGAAGTGCAATATATTCTTTATCGTCACGTGCTTTAAACGCGTCGTGTCACACCGTGGGTACATAACCTGTTCTCATCACATATCCACGGTTGACCTGTTGGCTTTAAATTTAAATATAACATTGAATTTTTTTCCCTCCTCCTACTCTTTGTTCTTCCAGAAACTGGTTTGTACTCAATGACATTAAGCTTTTAAAATTGAATTTAACTCTTATCTGATTTTATCGTTGAGAAATACAGGTATGAATTAAATTTTTGAAGACATTAAAGTCTAAGTATCGTCTTAGATTTTATATCAAAAAATCGTGCACACATAACTTAAACACTACAATACATACAATTTCTCTGATTAATACCATAACTCTTATTTGTCCTATCGAGTGCCTGTTAGTGATTTATATCTTTCACAAAAACACTACGACTAGAGCTCACATCTATAGCAGTTAATGTAAAATCCTGCGCTGCTTGTTTTCCTTGTTCATTTTTTTACTCACTTGGCCCCCTTTTACCGACCTCTTTTTCTTCCTCTGAGCTGGTAGCATACCTGTGGCTTTACCAGAGTTTTGTTCGATTCTGATGAAAGGTCAATAGATTATCCAGTACTATATATATAGAATTACAAACTTACTTCACTTTCTTCGTTATTTTTGTGTCTATATCTTCGTCTGAAGTAGCTCGCTTGGGGGGTAGTAGTAACACGCGCAATATATCTGCAAGCTCATCATAATTAATGGGAGTAACACCGAATCCATCTATCGTACATCCTTTGAAAGCATCTAAGATTGATAGATGCACCGATCCTTCTGATAGCGGTTTTATAACTCCTTTTGCTTGGTACCCCTCTTCGACGTCACAATAAGCACTAAATAAATAGTTTTTGAATGAAACCACCAAATCCCTTAGAGGCTGGAAATAATCTGGGATCCATTCCGTTTCGCTCGATAGGAACTCACTGTCATATAGACATGTTTCCCGATTTTTCCTCACATCAACGCCATATGAAAACAATTCCTCATTCAAGTCAAACCTTTCGCTAATGTTTTTCATTGAATCCGAGCTGACATTTGTTGTATCTTTTTGATATTTGAGTAGTGTCCAAATAGCAATCCATAATATTGACTCCAAATCATGAAGATAGTTGGCATACATTCCGCAAGACCTGAGTATCTGGGCTTTCTTCTTCGGAGTCATGAATTTATAATCCTGAGTCATAATTTCGAGAGCCATAAAGAAGGGAGAGCCCTGGTCTCAGATGTAAGTAACAATCCCCAATCAAAGATAGAAATACATACAGTTCGAATATCAGAGCTAGCTCCAGCCCCAGCTTTCTTTGTATATTCCAGATCTCCGATAATTCCGCGTTTAACACCCGTATCAGGGTCAGTATATAAATATAAGTTTGCCGGACTCAAATCACGATGTACCCAACCTGCCTCATGGATGACACGAAGAGCTAAATTACAGTCAGATACTACGGAGTATATAGATATATAATACGAACAGACCATCTATGGAGTGCTCAAGCACCAAAAGCATGTCCTTAATATTATTCAAATCTTGATAGGGAGTCGCAAATTCTTTATACACGATTCGGCAGTGTATACGGGGAAAAATTGAAGTCCTCTGATTTTTGGTTGGGTCCTTCGGTATATCTCGAGGTAGTGCACTTATTGACGCTGACGACCCAACAGAAAGACGTTTCTCGGCATCAGGTTTATCGCCGCTCTTATCTTTAGAGAGCTTGAATTGGTATATTCTATCAGGAGATTTACCACGAAGGATAACGGTTTCAGTATTGTCTTCTTTATCTCCAATTTTAACCTTCTCAGAATGTATAGGAGTTAGTAAGGCTTTCTCCACGAGTTTGTGTTCTTCCCTGTCAAGAATGCTGTCTAATATTTTAGATCGAGTTTCGACCTCTGTATCGTATACCGTCGCTGGCCAATAGTCCTTTAATATCAAAGGATGTTCCTTGTTCTTGTCATTTTGATTGTAAACACGGAAGATCCTCGTCCCAGTCGAATATAGCCCTTCTGCCTTGACGTCCATTATTATATTCTCTGTGTCTGTAACATACCGCTCTTTTTCTATATTGATAATATACTTCCTTTTCCCCTTTTCCCAGATGGCTTGAATTCCCAAGTCCCATCCAAGGTCTACCTTCTCGGAAAAGATAAGAGAAAGTACTACCCTGATAAAGGTTTCCGGCTCCTAGTACATAGTGTCAGTGATTATTCGACAAAATATTCAAAAAGAAACAAACGTCATTGATATCAAATGCTTTGCTAGTAATGAGAAAGCTAAAACTATGTATCCATACCCTCATCAACGCGCCTTCAATGGTTATTCCCAGAGTAAATCGACGGCAGGGATCAGCGAAAATGCACTTCTGCACACCGTGTACGATTTGCCTTTCATTCTATAACGAGAAATTGTATTAGTCAAATATCACGAAATCTTAGATGATAAAGAGTATGTCACCTCGGATCTGTCGGCAAGTTTATTCGATTTCTTAAATTCAAGGCTACAGACCACATTGTACCAATGTTTACCTTCTAATTTTTTAGGAGAACCATCATTAGGATTCTTCAAGAAAATTAAAGCATCTGGTTTAATGTCAATAATCTTCTCGGACCAATAAGTTTTATTCCCATCTGCATGCAAGTAGGACTTGTGCCTTATTTCTGAGAAGTCTTCCGCTATTTTAGTGATCCTTCGAAATATATCTTCGAGTGGTTTGTTATATACATCGCTCTCTCGCATTGTTACACTTGGAAGTGTGTCGACTACTTGATTGCAGTCCTCTGAATTCTTTTGGTTGAACAAGTCCACCAATAAACCTTCTTCTTTGCATTTGTTACAAATTTCTTTGATTTCGAATTTGCTCTGAAGAGGAGGAGGCAATGCATAAGTTAAGAAATCTTCTACATCCCACTCAAAGGCTGCCTCTTCAATGGATTTCATTAGTTCGTCTCGTTGATCGTTTACATATGAGCTTTTATAATCCGGATTCTCCTGCACTCGTTCCGCTCTTGGAGTGTCCTTTTTGGATAGTTTATTCATTCTTCTAGGAGTCTTGGGAACGCTTTCCTGAAAATAAGGGACTAATGGTAGTAGTGCTTCAGAGGTGCTGGTTTCATTAT
The DNA here is from genome assembly GCA_002287475.2 of Pyrrhoderma noxium. NCBI lineage: Eukaryota > Fungi > Basidiomycota > Agaricomycetes > Hymenochaetales > Hymenochaetaceae > Pyrrhoderma > Pyrrhoderma noxium. Next base: position 433,641 of record CM008257.1, on the reverse strand, counting down.
CGTCTTCATTGTTTATCTCTCGTTGAGAACGAACACGATAATGCAGATGGGAGTTGGTTTCTGGCGCATTGTCACTACAAACCACCAGTCAGTAACCGCATCCTTAATAGAAGGTCAGTGGTTTACCTTGTCAATTTAAATCCCACGCCCTGTTTATTAGCTGCTGTGCTTTTACATTCAGAGTTAGTTCTTGAAGAATTTCGCGCCTCGAGATTTTCAGTCGTCATGGTAGAAATCAAGTTGAATTCGAACTTGAAAGGCCATTCTCCAGAAATATAAGACGTCACGCGTCAGAGAACAATCAAACAATCGTCCGCCGCGTATACAATTATTCCAACTGAGTTTTTTTGTTCCTTTATTCTAAAAGAGAAAAAAAGGTACTATTTTAAAAGAAATCCTTGAAACACATACTCGAGGATTTCTGAATATACTGTAGACGCCATTATTCCTGGTCGTGTTAATTCAAACCATTATAAATCAGTCAATCCGAGTCAAAATATCAAGTTGGTTTATAAATTAAACTAACTGTTATATTATGATAGTTGTAGTCGTATTCTAGTCTGCAAAAGTACACGTAAACTACTGATTTTTGTTAAATATATTGAAATTTTAAGAACAAAAATAGAATTGCTTATCTCTTTTAAACCGAAATCCGTCTCCATACATAATCATACCCTCCTCAACATTCAACCAACGTCATGAACACTCTATCAGATTGTACTTGTTCATAGTCCGCTTCTTATTATAGTCGTCTCGTCAGTAGTGTATCCTGAAAAACATCAGTATCTGATCTGGAACTCAAATATATTGAATAGCAGCAATACGATAATATCTTATAGAGCGTGCTAAAGATAAACGAGAGACGTATTGTCGTAGTAGATGACCCTCATCAGACGTGAAATACAAAAATGAAATTAAAAACGAAGTGGCAAATGTCTTTGCGGATTTCGATAGCTTTCCGATGTGAGGTTATTATCGAGTTTGACATATAAACCAAGTAATTATAAAGATATGATACCTATTATACAACCAATTTAGTTTATATCTATTACCTCCTTTACACGCATTCAACGGCCGAACATGGTCAGAAAACTTCTACCGAAAAATAGTATAATATACAAAAGACACTGAATGTCTTGAGAGTTGCGATACTTAATATATCATTATTATGGAAAACTCATTTCAAAACATTGACTCACTATCATTCCAACCTTTTCCAGATACGCGAGACACGACACATATTATTTGAGATCTTATTCCGAATCAGCCTCGTTCGTTATTTTATACTCAGGATTTATTCCGTTATTGTCGATTTTCTTAATAGTAGAAGAGCAATAGGGTAGCCGACATAATTCTGAGGTGATTATACATAAGAACACGGACATCAAAGGTACGTACGAATGCAATTCCACTACAGTTCAAGAGAAGTCAGACTGCCCGCGTCTCCGTTTTTTGTGTACGAAATATGGAAAAAGTGAGGTTTCAACAAGAGAAGTAGTAGAGTCAAGTATTTCCAAGCTTCAGATAATGTTTGGTCGATAACGATGCAAAGCATTCAGATGCATGCATTGAAAGTGACTGACCTGAAACAGACAGAGACTTGTGAATGGATGAAGTAAGGAAACTGTTCCCACGAGTCAAATTACATATGTCGGTGCCAGTGGATATTCATGGACACCGACCTCAATGCCTCTGCACTCTTGATGGTCATTGACCATTAGGTTAAAATAATTTCACTATCACTGTATATTGTGTACAAATAATAATATACGAGTAGACCGGATATATATATATATATTGTATCTTAAGGCTGCATACATGAAAAATACAACTTTTTAAGGATTTTCGAGAATTCACCATTATTGATCCGGCTTTCACCCGTAATCTTTGAAATTGTTGAGGGCTTGTGGTATTCACATAAGAATCACCCTCCTCGAGGTGAATTAACTACCCTTTGTAGAGTCCCAGGGAGACTATCCCCGTGTCCTCTTCTAGACGATACTGGGAATAATGTTCTTAGTTCATGTCGACTTCTAATCTGTACCGTTTTAGATGACTTTTTAAACTGATATTTCTTTGATTCACGTCATTTATCGCTTTTAATATATCCTTTGCTTGTTTAGACTATAGAGTAAGATATAAAAAAAATGAAGTGAAATCATTATTTCCAAATCAAACTCCGCCGCATGCAATATTTGTAGTTAGTCGGACATATGAACCATGACGATAGTGCACGCCGAACGAATGTATAAGCAAGAATGAAGTCCTCCCTGCCTTGTGTTGAAGAGATAAGTGCAATTAACGTAAAATGACGTCATTCTTAAGTCAAATATTAAATATCGATTTTTTTATATTTTTGACATTGCTATAATGTTAAACGTTCCTCTGGTTCTGATTTACCAAATATGAGTTTATCTCCTTTTTCGGGTATCAACACTTCTTAATCTGTTTCTCGGTTGTGGCCGGATGGTCATCTGAACTCTCGAAGTATTTGTGTCTTTTCCAGTCGTACCAGAATTGGATTCTCGCAAATGCTTCGTTATTGATCTCGTCACTCTCCGATTCCCGTCCGTGTTCATACTTGCGGCTGCTTCTACTGCTTTTGCAGCCATGCTTCTAGTCAACCGTCGTGGTACACTGCCATCAACCTCCCCATTATTTTCATTCCTAAATAGGCACTATCAGATTATCGAACCTATAGTAAAATAAACGAAATCTTGCCTTGCTCTTTTTACCGACCTCTCATCTTCGCTATCCTCACCGACAGAACGCTTTGATCCTTTTGATTTTTTTTCTAACAACGCTGAATATACGTCGTCGATAGGGATGACACCAAAATATCTGATTAAAGACGTTCTGAATGCCTCTAATATGTCTTGATGTAATAATCCATCATCCTTTAGTTTTATTGGAAAATCTACTTTCCCTTCTTCTTCTTTATAAGCTGAAACCAATTTCTCCCTGAAGATCGAGGCCGCTTGTAATACTCCTTTGAAATAATCTGGAACTACGTGCGTAATTCTCGTAAGCCCCCAAATTCCGGCAAGTAGATCTTCTCGTTTACATCCGTCTTTATATGTATGGAAATACTCATCGGCGACAGCTCTTCTCCGTAGTATCTTCCTTTCGTAATCCTCTGTATATTCCTCATCACCAGCCTTCAGGCATTCAAGGAGTACCCAAATTATAACCCACCATATAGACTCTAAGTCATGAAAATAGTTGAAATAGAACAGGGGAAAACATCTAGGTGCTGGTGGATTACTATTCCCTATGATTCCAGGACTACCTTTCATCACTATTGGTTTGTTTTGATTTGGAGTTGAGATAACTTTTGACAGTGTCAAATAATTCGCTAATATTTCTTGACTATCTCCCGCTCCCAGAGAATTATCCTTTGTCAGAGTTGACTTGCTCCGTAATATTACCGGACTATCCCTTGGTGGAGTCGAGAAAGACTTCACGGCTAACAAATCACCCCCGTCTATTGTACCACCTTTCGGCGGTGTTGAGTTATTGTTCGCTTCTTCTGGGGCACGTTTTTTTATTTCATTAAAACGGGATTCCAAAATTTTTGGGGACGGCAAATAAGAGTATTCCGTGAAGAATACTTCGCTAGACATGAAATTTTCTGTACCCTATTCAAAAGAAATAATTTTGAATCCATCTTTTAAATCAGAGAAAGGTTGAACTTACAGTTCTACCATCCCCTTTCCCTCCTGATCCAGCTCGTTTCGAATATTCAAAATCTCCAATGATTCCTCGTTTCTCTCCTGTATCCGGATCAATATAGAGATATAGATTCCCTACACTGAGATCACGATGCACCCAACCCGACTTGTGTATAACTCGAAGGGCTGAAGAATAATATCAGATACCGGAACCCCAGATAAGTATTACACATACCTTCCACAGAATAGCTAAGAACTAAAACCATATCTTCCAAGTTACGTAGTTTATTAAAAGGAGTAGCGACTTCTTTATACACTACCCTGTGATGATACCGATGAAAGAATATGCCAAACTGTTGCAATTGAGCAAGTTGGAATGATAAGGAAGACGGTATTCGACATGCTTCTCGCCAATATTTACCACTTTTACGGATAACGAATTCGGCTTGTTCCTCTTCAAATTCGTCTGAAGGGGTGATTTGATAAGCTTGTGTAGGAGATCTTCCATGAAGAATAGTATCCTTCGTATGATCATCTTGACCTCGTATTTGTACTCTTCCAGATGCAACAACTGTCAATGTCGATCTCTTGAAGATTTCACGTTCATCAGGATCGACAATATCTTCTAATATCATCTTCTGTATATCGTCCTCCGAGTCAAATAAATCTATAAACCAATGATCCTTGATAATTAATGGATTCTTCTTCGCCCTATCTTCTACGTCAAATGCTTTAAAGATTCGTGATCCTGTGTTGAAGATCCTATCTTCATTGTATTCGGAAATGATGTTCGAGCTGTTCGTCTTGTAGTGTTTTCCAGAAATTTCGATATCAAGTACACGGATATTGCCTTTATACTCTACTCTGATGGTTTGATCCCATCCGAGATCGGACTCTTCGGCGAATACAATTGAAAGTATTAACTTTATCAATATTTTTGGTTGCTGTAGAAATCCTATTCAGTTGCTGAACTAGGATACAGACAAGTATATTCACCGTATTGAAGTCGAAAGATTCGCTTGCAATAAGTATACTTCGATTATATATCCATAACCTTATACACGTCCCGTCAACTGTCGCACCAAGAGTAAATCGTCGACATGGATCACGATACATGGTATGGAGAAGTCTCAAATGTAATCTTTCCATATTCTATAAAACATTATGATTACCACAAGGGACAGAGGAAGGGACCGGATGAACTTACACCAATCTCATCCTTCTCTAATCCTTTAAAGTGAAATCCAAATCCAGAAGTATACCAATGTCGATTTCGTATCGAGCCTTTGAATCTAACATTACGATTCTCAATATATACATAAGGGCTGAGTTTTTCTTCATGACTGTAGTCGTCATAATCGGATAATCTCGCTTTCCCTCCATCTATGGGTATAAATGGTATTCGACTGATATTAGAAGTACTTGTCTCCCTGACGGCTTTAATGACAGCATGTAGTATTTTCATAAATGGCTTGACATAAACGCGATTGCTGGGATCATCTATATCCTTCGGAACGGCCTTCCATGAATAATTTTTTGAATGCAGCTCTTTTGTGAGTATTTCATTTTTGACACAATGATCGAAGATGTGATTAATATTGAGTTCAGGAGAGATAGGAGGTAATATATTTTCAAAGAAATAATCTATATCTCCCATTCGAACCTCGTTTTTAAGAATGTCAATTACGTTCGAGTTCATCAGGTAATATTCTGTTTTCCTTAGTTTTTGGTACCAGAATTAGACTAGATTTACTCATAGAAAAGGGCGACGCACTTTGGTTTGTATTCTTTATGTTGATTTACACGTTACAGAACAAGGGGCACCACTGATCGGTTTGGAGGAAGGAAACAGATAAAGTATGTTCATCTGGGTTTAAGATTCATTTGTCTCGTCACGTGCCCCAAACGCGTCTTGTCACACTAGCCGATGGCACATACATAGATATTCGTCGTGCTATTGTCTCATTTTATGTATCATATGGTCGTCTCAACCCCCGGCTTGTATTATATTAGATATCTCTATACTTATTAATAACTCGCAATACTGATGGTATCTAATTTACACCATTTCCTTGGCTTAAATACGGGGCGGGACACATAGATAAGGAGAGTGAAATCATTATTTAAAAAGGTCAAAAGCCTTTCGTACGCTTTACTTATACGATTTGTAATAACATTATACATTAAACAACCAGAGAATGAATGCACTCCGCAAATGCGACACGCAAGTGTACAGTCAACCCTAACTTGTGTAGAGGAGGCGGGTAATTTTAAACCTTAACTTGCTTGTATTATTTTTTTTGACGACACTACACAGATATGCGTGAGTTAGGGAACAGCCGTAAAATAAATTTATCCGATTTTACTATCTTTAATTATGGAACGTGAGTTTGTCCGCTTTTTTGGGGCGTCACATTTCTTGATATTGATATATTTGGGCGCATCTGTTGAGTCGATATCTGCATCTAGCTCAGTCCAACCAGGATTGCGCTCTCACAAATGCTTCGTTGCTGATCTCGTCACCCTCCGATTTCCATCCACCGAGATATTCGCAGACGCCATTGCCGTTTTTGCTGCCATACTCCTAGTTAATCGACGTGGTGCATTAATATCTCTCTTCAATTTTTCACCTGTGATGTCCATTACTCTACTCCCATTCCTGATTACATATTGTCAGATCAGATAATTAATTAAAGACTTAATAAACTCTTGCCTTGCTCTCTTTGATGATCTTTCCTCTTCGATGTTTTCGTTGATGGAACGCTTCGAGCTTCCTGGTTTCTTCTCCGACATGATTGTACATCCATCGTTGATATGAACAACATCGAAATATTCAATTGCCGATGTTCTTAATGCTTCCAATATATCTTGATGTAATAAGCCCCCGTCCCTTAATTTTACTGGAAAGTTTAGTTTCCCTTCTTCTTCTTTATAGGTTGAAATCAATTTCTCCCTGAAGATTGAGGCTAAGTGCACAAGTCCTTTGAAAGAACTTGGGAATATATTCGTAAGACCCATGAGTTTCCAGGAATCGTTCACTAGGTTAACTCGATGCATTAAGTCTCCCGTCATGCTGAATAATTTAGTAATATTTTTTTTTCTTTGATCAATCTCTATTTTGTAGTTCTCCGTAGATTCCTCAAACCCGGCCTTCCGATATTCAAGGAGTATCCAAATTATTATCCACCAGATGGATTCTAAATCGTGGATATAGGTGAAATAGAATAAGGGAATGCTATCAGGCGCTGGTGGATCGCTATGCCCTATGATTCCTGGACTACCCTCCGACACCATTGGACCATTTTTATTTAGTGTCGAGGTAACTTTTGCTGGTGTCAGATAATTCTCTGATATATCCCGAACATTCCCTTCTCCTGGTGAATCATCCTTTGTCGGACTCGAGTTTCTCCCTAATAACACCGGACTGTTCCTTGGTGGGGTCGAGAAAGACTTCGAAGATGGCAAATTATTCTCCTCGGTTACTGCATTACTTTTTGATGGAGCTGAGTTATTGTTTTCAGCTAGAGTGCGTTTCGTTATTTCATCGAAATGAGACTCCAAGACATTCCAGGGGGGTAAATAAGAGTAACGCATCTCGAATACTTCTCTAGCCATGAAACTTTCCGTCCCCTATCAAAAGAAATAAATTAAAACCCACATATTAAATTGGAAGGAGATTAAACCTACTGTTTTACCATCACCCTTCTTTCCCGACCCAGCTCGTTTCGAATATTCAAAATCTCCAATGATTCCTCGTTTCTCTCCTGTATCCGGATCAATATAGAGATATAGATTCCCTACACTGAGATCACGATGCACCCATCCCGCTTTATGTATAACTCGAAGGGCTGAAGAATAATATTAGATACCGGAACTTCAGATGATTATTATACATACCTTCAACAGAGTGGCTAAGAACCAAAACCATATCTTCCAAGTTACGTAACCTATAGAAAGGGATAGCAACTTCTTTATATACGACTCTGTGATGATATCGATGGAATAATATGCCGAACACCTTCATTTCAGCAAATTGGAGTGATGAGGTGGACGGTAATGCACACGCTTCTCGCCAGAATTTATATTCCTTGAGAAGATTAACCCCACTTTTTTTCTCTTCGGAATTGTTCGGGGGAAATATTTCGTATGCTTGTGTGGGAGATATTCCATGAAGAATAGTATCTCTCGTATGATCATCTCGACCTCCAACTTGAACTCTACCAGATGCAACAACCGTCATCGTCGATCTCTTGAAAATTTCACGTTCATCAGGATCAATAATATCTTCTAATATCATCTTCTGTATATTGTCCTCCGAATCGAGTAAGTCCATAAACCAATGATCTTTGATAATTAATGGATTCTTCTTCTCCCTATCCTTTACATCAAATGCTTTGAAGATTCGTGATCCTGTGTTAAAAATCCTTTCTTCATTGTAGATCGAAATAATATTTGAGTTGCTCGTCTTGTAGTGCTTTCCAGAAATTTCGATATCAAATACTCGGATATTGCCTTTATATTCCGCTTTTATAGTTTGATCCCATCCGAGATCAGACTCTTCGGCGAATACAATTGAAAGTATTAATTTTATCAATGTTTCGGGTTGCTGTAGAAATCCCGTTCAGTTGCTAAATTAGGATACAGACAAGTATACACACCGTATTGAAATCGAAAGATTTGCTTGCAATGAGCATACTTCGATTATATATCCATAACCTTATACACGTCCCATCAACCGTCGCTCCCAGAGTAAACCGTCGACATGGATCACGATACATGGTATGGAGAAGTCTCAAATGGAGTCTTTCCATATTCTATCAAACGTAATAACTACCACAAAGAACAAGAGCATAAACTGAATGCACTTACACTAAGCTCCTCGTCGTCAGACTCTTTAAAATGAAATCCAAATCCAGAAGTATACCAATGCCGATTTCTTATTGATCCCTTGAATTTAACATTACGGTTTTCGACATATACATAAGGGCTGAGTTCTTCATGACTATAGCGGTCATAATCGGATAATCTCGCTTTCCCTCCGTCTATAGGTTTGAATGGTATTGTTCCGATATTAGAAGTACTTGTCTCCTGGGCAGCCTTGATGACAGCATGAAATATTCTCATAAATGGTTTGACATAAGCACGATCGCTAGGGTCATCCAAACCCTTTGGGACGACTCTCCATATATAATTCTCTGAGTGTGGCCCTTTTGTGAGTATTTCATTTTTGACACAGCGTTCGAAAACACGACTAATATCGAGTTTGGAAGGGGTGGGAGGTAATATATTTTCAAAGAAATAATCCAAATCTCCCATTCTAACCTCGTTATTGAGTTTCTCTATCACTTTTAAACGCGGCGGAAAATATCGAAGGAAATCCATCAGATGCTTTAGCTTTCACTGATTTTTGGATTTTAGGTTAGAAAATATTCGTGTGTAAAAAAACAAGGTATACCTTGACTTAAGTCTTTGCAGTTTAAAGGATAAAAAACAAGGAATGAAAGCGATTGCACTGTTGATCGGTATGGAGGAAGGAAACAAACAGAGGAGGTTCAATCTGGGGTATATTATTTCTTCGTCGTCACGTGCTATAAACTTTTTTTGTATTATTATTAAGGTCCTGCAAACGTAGGCATGATTTAGACGTTCTCTTCAATAATACCGGCACATTCCTTGACGGAGTTGAGAAAGATTTCATAGCTGATAAATTACCCTCATCTATTATTGCACCACTTTTCGATGATGTTAAGTTATCAATCGTTTCTGCTAAGGCACGTTCCTTCATTTTGAAACGAGATTCCAAAATTCTCGGAGAAGGCAAATGAGAGTATTCCGTAAAAAATACTTCGCCGGACATGAAATCTTGACTTTTAGCAGACATTTGGGCTAGACAATGTAAACCAGCGTACCTGATGTTGTCGGACCATAACATCATTAATTGTGGTCAGTTCGGTAAAATCTTAGATTGGTTTATAGGCCGTAAGTAATAAGTATTTATTACGTCTAGCTAATACACGTGTCTTGTACAAATAAACAAATTGCAATGAATATAAATACTCAAGAAAGTAGGTAGGCTCTCAGCCGATAAGTTAGAACCAGGTCTTAGCAATATAGTAATGTCAAAAATCGATATATAATATATGACCCAAGACTGACGTCATTTGTGTGTTTATCGTTCTTATCTCTTCAACACAAGACAGGGACAACTCTGTGATGTTTAGCGTACACCATTACCTCGGATTATTATTTTCAAGACTAACTACAAACAGATAATGTATGACCTTACAAGGTATATTATTCTCAGCATCGTTTAAAATGAGACACAGGGGTATTCTCCCCCAGCCCCCAGACTCTACAAAAAGGTAGCTCAGATACCCACTTAATTGAATGCTTCAATTCCTCAATGATTTTAATGATTATAAGTAGAAGTCAAGTCAATAATAGTGATTTCTCGAAAATTCTTGAAATGGTGTATTCTTCATGTATGCAGTCATTAAAACACAGCATATATATATATCGTCTACTCGTATATTATTATTTGTACACAATATACAGTGATAGTGAAATTATTTTAACCTAATGGTCAATGACCATCAAGAGTGCAGAGGCATTGAGGTCGGTGTCCATGAATATCCACTGGCACCGACATATGTAATTTGACTCGTGGGAACAGTTTCCTTACTTTATCCTAAAGTTTGTTTCACATCAGTCACCTTCAATGCATGCATCTGAATGTTTTGCATCGTTTCGTTATCAATTAAATATTATCTGAAGCTTGGAAATATTTGACACTACTACTTCTCTTATTGACACCTCACTTTTTCTACATTTCGTACACAAAGAACGGGGACGCGGGCAGTCTGACTTCTCTTGAACTGTAGTGGCATTGTATTCATACGTACCTTTGATGTCCGTGTTCTCGTGTATAATTACCTCGGAAATAGGTCGGCTACCTTATCGCTCTTCTACAATTAAGAAAAACAACAACAACGGAATAAAAACAGTGTATTCTATAACCGAACGAGGCTGATTCGGAATAAGATCTCAAATAATATCTATCATCTCCTTTACACGCCTTCAACGACCGGACATGGTCAGAAAACTTCCACCGAAAAGTAGTATGATATACAAAAGACACTGAATGTCTTGAGAGTTGCGATACTTAATATGTCATTATTTTGGAAAACTCACTTCAAAACCTTGCCTCACTATTATTCCAACCTTTTCCAGATACGTGAGACACGATACATATAGGCTAAATTGGTTGTATAATAAGTATCATATCTATATCATGACTTGGTTTATATGTCAAACTCGATAATGTCTTCATAACGGGAAGCTATCGAAATCCTCGAAGACATTTGTTACCACATTTTTAATTTCATTTTTATATTTCACGTCTGATGAGGGACATCTACTACGACGAGACATTCTTCATTTATATTCGGCATGTTCTATAAGATATTATCGTATTGCTACTATTCAATATATTTGGGTGCTAGAACGGATACTGATGTTTCTTAGGATGTGCGACTGACGAGGCGACTACAATAGAAGCGGATTGTGAACAAGTACAATCTGATAGAGTACTGGTATCGTTGGTTGAATGTTGAGGAGGGTATGAATATATGTGGAGACGGATTTCGGTTTAAAAGAGATAGGCAAGTCTATTTTTGTTCTTAAAATTTCAATATATTTAACAAAAATCAGTAGTTTACGTCTACTTTTGCAGACTAGAATACGATAACAACTATCACCCTGTACCGATTGGTTCAGTTTATAAACCAACTTGATATCTTGACTCGGATTGACTGGTTTATAATGGTTTGAATTAACACGACCAGGTATAATGGCGTCTACAATATATTCAGAAATCCTCGAGTGTGTGTTTCAAGGAATTTGTTAAAATGGTTATTTCTCCTTTATTCTTAAAGGAACAAAAAAACTCAGTTGGAATAATTGTATACGCGGCAGGCGATTGTTTGATTGTTTTCTGACGCGTGACGTATTATATTTCTGGAGAATGGCCTTTCAAGTTCGAATTCAACTTGATTTCTACCATGACGGCTGGTGACCGCAGGAAGCGAAATCTCCCAAGACCAAACCCTAAATATAGAACCGCGGCCGCTAAAAAACGGAAGGCAAGATTTAATTTGACAAGGTAAACCTATGTCTTTCTATTAAAGATATATATACTGACTGGTGGTTTGTGGTGTTAGTGAGTCGGAAACCATTTCATATCCTCCTGATTGTGTATATTCTCAACAAGAGATAGACAACAAGGAAGATGGTGAAACCAATACATCCGAAGTATCACTTATCCCTTATTCTCAAGAAAGCGAGCCTGAAACTCCTAGAAGGGTGAATAAGCTGTCTAGGAAAGATACTCCAAGAGCAGAACGAGTGCAAGAGACTCCGGCTTATACAAGTTCTTACGTGAAGTCCCAGCGAGAACTACTGATAGCATCCATTGGAGGAGAAGTATTTGAGGAGACTACGGAAAGTTTCTTTGAGCATGCATTGCCTCCTCTTAAATCCGAGTTCAAAATTGATGATATATATAACAAATGCCTGGAAAAAGGCATTTTAATCAAAGAAAAGGAATCGGACGACTACAAATGGGACGGATTATTGGACACACCCGAGGGTGTGAAAATGCGCGAGAACGACGTATATAATGAACCACTCGAGGCCATATTTAACGAGATCACCACAGTAGCGGAAGAATTGTCAGAATTAAAGTGCAAATCTTACTTTCACGCAGACGGGAACAAAACTTATTGGTCTGAAAAAACTACTGATATCAAACCAGATGCTCTCGTTTTCTTGAGGAATCCTAATGATGGTTACCCTAAAAAACATGAAGGTAAACACTGGTATAATGTGGTGTGTAGTATTGAATTTAAAAAGACGGATACGGATAAAGGCACAAGCAAGGTAATCTCGTTATCTACCATTTATGATTTTGTAGTGTCGGACTGATATAATCTTTTGTCGTAGAATGAGGCCCAAGTTATACATAGTATGCAACGATTGTTGTTCATCGATTTATGCCGTCGATTTACTCTTGGTGTAACTATTGAGGGTTCATCTGTGAGGATGTGGATTCTCAGTCGTAGTTTTATCCTTACCAGTAAATCCTTTGATTTCACCAAAGTACGCCACTAATGACTTTGTTTGTTTATTGACTACTGATGACATATTATAGGAACCGAAAGCATTAATCAGACTAGTGCTTTCTCTTGTATTTTCTGATAAAGCTGATCTTGGATGGGACACTGCTATCGAAGCTAGTTACAATGGAAAGGAAAGGATATATACTATTGTTATAGACGGAGAGGAGTACGTCTCAAGCACGTCAGATATACTAGTGGACGTCAAAGCAGAAGAACTCTATTCGACTGGGACAAGGATTTTAAAAGTTTATAAGAAATCCGATAAGAAGAAGAAAAATCCATATATTTTAAAAGATTATTGGCCTGCGTTGGTATACAGAACAGAGGTCGAAACTCATTTTAAAATTTTGAAGGATATTTCTGATAATGATAAAGGAATGAAGGAATTTGTAGAAAAGTCCTTATTAACTCCTAGAGTCTTTGAAGATGTTAAGATTGGAGATTTGGTAGATAATACCGGAAAAACCATCCTTCGCGGAGAATCTCCTACGGAAAAATATAAGCTCAGACGTCCCAAAGAAAAGTCTGGCCAGAAGCCTGATACGGAGAAGAGGCTCGCTAAAGGGTCACCTATCCTGACTGATGGACAACTTCAAGAGGGGCCGAAAGATCCAAGGAATTCAATTTATCACCGTACACACTGCCGGATTGTGTATGAAGAAGTTGCGATACCCTATCATGAATTAAAGAATATTGAGGATATGCTCCTGGTCCTTGAGCACTCTATAGATGGTATGTTTTCCACGAGAAATATATCTTATACTATCTGACTGTAATTTAGCTCTTCGTATTATCCATAAGGCAGGTTGGGTGCATCGCGATTTAAGTCCAGCAAACCTGTACTTGTATACTGATCCTAAGACGAAAGTCAAACGTGGAATTATCGGAGACCTAGAATATGCAAAGACAGCTGGGACTGGAGCTAGCTCTGATATTCGAAGTGTATGCGTTTCTACCTTTGGTTATTGATTATTACTTACTTTAAAATTAGGGTTCTCCTTTTTTTATGGCCGCCGAAGTCATGGAGCAGAAATACAGGTTTATGCAACCGCAGAAATCCTCTAAGTACGACTCATCTGACGGGATATATTCTAACTATCTTCATGATTTGGAGTCCATATTGTGGATTCTTATCTGGACATTGTTGTCATACCGGAAACCTACAATATGGAGTAACCCTGAATCTACCAATACTATATTACGAAGGTCTAAGATATATTCAGATTTGTTCTTACATGGCAAAAATATTAAAGGGAAAAGAGTACAATTAATACAAGAAGAAGCCTATCTCCGAAATGAAATGGATTGGACTCCGGAATACTTTCGACCTCTGAAGAATCTGGTGATATGTTTTAAAAATAGTCTGTATGGGGCTTATATTAAAGAAGAAAAGAAGTTCAAGTTGACAAACCCCATATTACCATCAAGAATATTGGTGCATAAATCTATTGTACATGCTTTCAAAGAGACCAGGATAAATGGATTAACCATTACTCGTATTCCACTTAAGGAGCTTAGATATGTGGTAGATGGGATAGTACCACCTCTAAAACGAGGTATTTTAGATGGAGACATGGGTGAAAGTTTAGCAAAGAAAGCGAGGTATGATTTAATATACATAACTTATAAAATATTTTGGATTGTTTGTTTACCTTTTATTACAACAGAGCAGAACTCAAATAAAGGAAATAAATTAGAGGGGAGAGACAAAAGAGTGGATCATCTACGGAGAAACTAGCGGGATTAAAATTGGATAAACTAAAGTATATAAATGCAGGCTCTATACTAATCTTCTTAATAGAAATTAGATGTTAATTACATATAGCTAGGACTAGTTGCAGTTACGGCTATAATTAAGGAAGAATGTCTATTTTTTAGTGCTATGCCCGACTGTTAAAGTATTCCGTTGTCAACTCTAGGTGGCCATTTAGGCTCGGTTGTTTCCCATATTATTGGGATTTTTTATTGCTCATACTTTTCTTATTGGGTAGTTCGGGTTTTATTATATATTAGTATTTATCAAAATAAAAAATAAAATTTGTGCAGAAAAACAAATTTAGGACAGTTGGATAGAATTAAAATATACATTTTACTAACTATCAAGTCGCGTCTGGGGACAAAGAAAAGAAAGTGACATGCGTCCTCAAATCTGAGAACAATTAGTGTCGTAATCAACCGCTTAGTGACTTATGTCACAGACATTCGTTCTTGTGACACTCACGTGTTCTCAAACTTCCAAGTGTGACAGGACGCGTTTGAAGGCACGTGACTAAAGTTGTATTTAAAGGGGACATACTTTTAGGTATTCTGCATCTTTCAAATCGTCTTCATTAACATACGGCAAGGTAAGCACATTTAATCTACATAAAAACGTCTAATCTGATATACTCCAAAAAGCCGACTCAACGAATGTATCATTCGACGAATAATTTTCGATTGCCTCAATTGCCTTACAGAGTGATTGAGAAACTCTATAACGAGGTTCGAATGGGAGATTTAGATTATTTCTTTGAAAATATATTGCCTCCCGTTCGATCCAAATTCGATACTAATCATATCTTCAACCATTGTATCAAAAACGGGATACTCACAAAAGATCCCCAATCCGAGAACTACACCTGGAAGCTTGTTCCAAAAGATAAGGATACGAAAAACTTCGATCATCGTGCTTATGTCGATCCATTCATGGAAATATCTCGTGCCATCATCAAGGCTGCCCGGAAGACGAGTTCGTCTAAAATTACCCGAGTACCATTCATACTCAAAGATGGTGGTAGATCAGAATTATCCGATAATGATGATTATCCTGAAGAGGAGCTATGTCCTTATTTATATTTCGAGAATCGTAATATTAGATTCAAAGGACGGATGGAAGAACGACATTGGTATACATCTGGATTTGGATTTCACTTTAAAGGGTCGGATAAAGATGACATTGACGTGAGTGCTTTCGACTCCTTCTCTTATTACATATACTAAATCATCATTCATTGTAGAATATGGAAAGACTCCATATGAGACTTCTCCATACCATGTATCGTGATCCATGTCGACGATTTACCCTTGGTGCCGCGGTCGATGGGACGCGTATAAGGTTATGGATATATACTCGAAGTATGATGATTGCAAGTGAACCTTTCGATTTCAATATAGTGAGTGCGCATGCCTATACCATAATCAGACAACTGAATGACCGTCCTACAGAAACCAGAGATATTGATTAAATTGATAATTTCAATTGCATTCGCTGAAGGGTCTGATCTCGGATGGGATTCAACAATGAAGTCTAGATATGAAGGAAATGATAGGGTATTCGACTTCGAGGTCTCTGGAAGACATTTCAAAACTAGTGAATCAGATATGATCTCTATATATAATAATAGTCACATCTTCAGTAAGGGATCGCGAATCTTCAGGGCATTCGATGTAGAGGATAAAGATAAGAAACATCCACTTATCCTCAAAGATCATTGGTATTATGACTTCAACGATTCGGAGGCCGATATACAGAAGATGATATTAGAAGATATTATTGATCCTGATGAACGTGAAATCTTCAAGAGATCGACGATGACGGTTGTTGCATCTGGTAGAGTTCAAGTTGGAGGTCGAGATGATCATACGAGAGATACTATTCTTCATGGAGTATTTCCCAGACGAGCATATAAAATTACTCCAACGAACTATTATAAAGAAGAGCAAAGTGAATATACTCTCCTCAAAAGGAATAAATTCTGGCTTGAAGCATGTGGAGTACCATCTCCCTTGAAGCAATGTCTGATAAGCTTGGGATTGCGGGGGATGATATTTCATCAATACCGTCATAGGGTGGTATATAAGGAAGTTGCTATCCCTTATCATAAGCTACGTAACTTGGAAGACATGGTTCTAGTCCTCAAACATTCTATAGAAGGTGCTAGTATCAGTCGTTAAAAATCGTACGAGGTATAATTGTCTGATCTTGTTCTCTAGCACTCCGAGTTATACATAAAGCGGGATGGATCCACCGTGACCTTAGTGTAGCAAATCTATATCTCTATATTGATCCAGACACAGGAGAGAAACGAGGAATTATTGGAGACTTTGAATACTCGAAACGAGCTGGATCGGGAGCGAAGGGTGATCTTAAAACTGTAAATTCTATCCTCTCTCTCTTTTCTTTTTACGGAGTAAATTTGTTTATGTTTTTTAACAGGGAACGGAAGATTTCATGGCCGCTGAAGTTTTCGAACCTGATTACTATTTTTTGCCTCCTTTGGACGAACTAAAATCTCGTTTAAACAGAGAGACAAAGGGTGATCGAACAGAAGAAAAGGGCAGTGCTATAACAGAGAGAAGTTCGGCAACAACAACAATCAGTTCAACACCGACAAAAGCTAACTCAGCACCAAGGGAGAGTACTTCGACACCCACAAACAGCAATTCCACGCCCACGAACAGTACACCGATATCTGCAAAATATAATTCGGTACCCACAAGGAGTAACTTGACTCCCGCGAAGAGTAACTCGACTCCCGCGAAGAGTAACTCGACCCCTACGAAGACTGATTCTCCGGTAACAGGGAACAGCCAGGTTGTTATAGAGAGTCATTCCACACCTCCAAAAAACTCCTCTATCCCAGTTCAAAACGGTTCAATGGAGACAAAAAGTAGTCCAGGGATCGTAGGGAATAGTGATCCACCGGAGCCTAGTAACAGACCTTTATTTTATGCCAACTATATTCATGACTTAGAATCTATATGGTGGATCCTACTTTGGGTGCTCCTTAAATTTCAGAAAGCCGGGTACGAGGAATTTACAGAGGATTACCAAACAAAAATTGAAAGAAGAATACATGCTGCCGCTAGATTATTCCATGAGAACTTGAATTGGTCTGATCGGGTGGACATACTAAATTTAACTAGTATGTTCATGGAACTTATGTATAAAATTCCAGATTCTTTCAAGGGATTGGTACAAGTAGCCTCGATCTTCAGGGATAAATTATTATCTGCCTATAAAAAAAAAGAACGGAAGGGGGTTTTCCCAATAAAACTAAGGGATAACGGACTATTACATCAAGATGTATTGGAGGCGTTCAGAACGTCTCCAATCGAGTATTTTAATGTTGTTCATATCAATGAGGTATATCCAAATACTTCAGATACTTCAGACGAGAACTCGAGAAGCTCGAAGCGTTCTATCAATGAGGGCAGTGAAGACGAAAGGCCATCGAAAAGAGCAAGGCAAGAGTTTATTGATTTTCCATTTGTTCAGTTGATCTGATGATGTTTAACCAGGGATGAAAGTAAAAGGGAAAACACCTCGAGAAGTAGGTTAGAGTCCAATGCCAGTGCTCCACGACGGTTGACTAGAAGTATGACCGCGAAATCGGCAGAAGTGGTCACAAATATCAATATGGATGGGAATCGGAGGGTAACAAGATCAATGACAAGGCATTTGCGAGAACACAATCCTGGCGGGACTGGGTTAGACGCGGATACTTCGAGAAGTCGCCCGACTCGACAGACAGGTCCAAGAAACAGATCAAAAAATGTAATTACTCGAAAAAGTAGATAAACTCGTATTCGGTAGATTAGAATCGGACGAATGCTCATTATTATGGCATTGTCAAAAATCAAAATTAATATTCGGTTTCAAATCAGTATTATTTGTATGCCAAGTACACCAGCCTATTCTATAGAAGACCTAAGTGGTTTCGCATTTATTTATCTTATTGGTATACTACATCTATTCTTTGAATATCTAGTGTAGTGTCGTTGCAAACGAAAAAGGTGACTAGCTACAAATAAATAAATCCTACTTCTTTTAAATGCTCAACACTTCGACTTTTTTATTACAAAAACCAGACTAATGGAGAGATTGATTAATCTATAGAAATAGACGCATTCAAAAGGAGTCACAGATGACAGTTAATTTGGTAATAAGTAGATGTAAAGTTATGAAATAATATATTGAGTATTGAGAAGATTACATACAACCTTTTACAAAACCTGGCCCAGTTAAAAAAGCTAATAAATTCATGGGAATAACCCGCCTTCAAACGAACTCCCAGATACGAGTAATAAATAGTAGATATGATGTTATGGAATAGTCTCATGAGTATTTGGACGATCACATACAAATAGGTGTCTAATATGGATATGAATCATCCGCCTATATAGGGTATAGTCTCCAATGTATTTCCTCTTTATAGAGTGTTTCTTTTATTTGTTATTTGTACTGGTAAGATCCGCAGTACTTTAAAGGAGACAAATACTTATTACCTGACAAATACAGCACTTTCACCGTTTCTGCCCCTTATTTTTGGCATTCCAACCGTCATACAAAACGATACTGACAAGTCGTCTAACATTGAGGATGAGGAAATAAATCCAAAGGTACCGATCTCGCTGTCTGTAAACGAAACTATTCGAGTCGGAATGCAAGAACGACACAAATGTATTCAATAGTACTTAACAAGCTCGATAACGAGGTTTGGATGGGATGAGAAATTTAGATTATTTCTTTGATAATATATTACCTCTAATTTAACCCATACTCAATACTAACTGTCTTTTCGATTGTTGTGTTGTTAAATACAAAACGATTGAATCATATATTATATACATGTGCGTGGGTAATTCGATATAAATTAATGCCGAGTTCAAATACACGTGACCAATAATATATATATATATATAGGGTGAAATGTTAATTGTTTTCCTCCTTCATACCAGTCAAAAGTGCAATCACCCCTTGTTCGGTTCCTTTCATATCATATAAATCAGGTAATACGCCATCTTCTTATATGTGAAGCTTGTCTAACCCAGATGTCTACTGAAAGCCAAGCAAATACCATCCGATGGATCTCCTCCTCCAATATTACGATTCACCCCAAAAAGTAATTGAACTCCTCTATGACGAGGTTCGAATGGGAAACTTGGATTACTTCTTTGATAATATACTACCCCCCATTCCTCCCGAACTCAGTGCTGATCGCGTTTTCGAACACTGTATTAAAAACGAACTACTTACAAAACAACCAAATTCAGAAAGTTATACATGGAAGATCGCTCTAAAGGATGCGGAATACTCCGGTGATCGTGGTTATATTAGGCCATTTCTAGAAATATTTCATACTGTCATCGAGGTCGCCCAAGAGACAAGCTCGCCTAGCATCGACCGAGTACCACTCATACCCACAGATGGTGGGAAAGCGAGATTATCCGATTATGACGACTACAGAAACGAGGAATCACTCAGCCCTTACGTATATATCGAGAATCGTAAGGTTAGCTTCAAAGGTTCGATACGAAATCGACATTGGTATACTTCTGGATTTGGATTTCATTTTAAAGAATCTAACGATGACGAGTTTAGTGTAAGTGTATTTAGTCCATGCATTTGTTTTTTGTTGTAATCGTCATGTTTAATAGAGTATGGAAAGACTCCATTTGAGACTTCTCCATACCATGTATCGTGATCCATGTCGACGGTTTACTCTGGGGGCGACGGTTGATGGGACATGTATAAGACTATGGATATATAATCGAAGTATGCTTATTGCAAGCGAATCTTTCGATTTCATTAAGGTGAGTGTACTTGCTCGTATCATAACTCAGCAATTGAGTGGGATTACTACAGGAACCAAAAATATTGATAAAATTAATACTTTCAATTTCATTCGCCGAAGAGTCTGATCTCGGATGGGATCAAACTATAAAAGCTCGATATAAAGGTAATACCCGAGTATTTGATATCGAAATCTCTGGAAAGCACTACAGGACGAACAGCTCAAACATTATTTCGGAATACAATGAAGATAGGATCTTCAACACAGGATCACGAATCTTCAAAGCATTTGACGTAGAAGATAGGGCGAAGAAGAATCCATTAATTATCAAAGATCATTGGTTTATAGATTTCTATCATTCGGAAGACGATATACAGAAGATGATATTAGAAGATATTGTCGATCCTGATGATCGTGAAATCTTCAAGAGATCGACATTGACGGTTGTTGCATCTGGAAGAGTACAAATACAAGGTCAAGATGATCATACAAGAGATACTATTCTTCATGGAAAATCCCCTACACAAGCTTATCAAATAACTCCTCCGAAGGGTTCCAAAAGAATACAGACTAAATTTGTCCTCAGAAAAAGGTATAAGTTCTGGCGTGAAGCACGTGGATTACCGTCTTCAGAGAGCATGCAATCGGCTAATTTGGAAAGGATTGGCATATACTTCCATCGATATCATCACAGAGTCGTATATAAAGAGGTTGCTATTCCTTTTCATAAGCTACGTAACGTGAAAGATATAGTTTTAGTTCTAAGTCATTCTGTGGAAGGTATGTGAACTATTCATGCGATGCGTAGCTCTATCTAATAGTGTTCTCAAGCCCTAAAGATCATGCATAAGTCGGGATGGGTCCACCGTGACCTCAGTGTATCGAATCTATATTTATATATAGATCCGGCTACAAAGGAGAAACGAGGAATCATCGGAGACTTTGAGTATTCTAAGCGAGCTGGATCAGGTGGGAAGGGTGATAACACAACTGTATATTTAGTTTCTTCCTCCTCAAACCAGACCAACTAATGCGTGTCTTTCAACAGGGAACACATGATTTCATGTCTCTTGAGGTACTCGATGTGCGTTACGATGTCTTGCCCTCCCCAAGTATCATGGAATCTCGTTTTAATGAAATGAAAAAACGCGTCTTTCCAGAAGCAAAAATTAACACAACACCATCAAAGAGTAGTGGGATAGTAGAAGGAGGTAACTTGTCGCTTACACATCCTGTAACGACTCCACCAAGAAATAGTCCTGTGGCCGTGGCGCGTAAATCGACACCAACAAAGGATAATTCTCTACCGATAGAAAATAACCAGGGAGCGTTGGGGATCTATTCTACACCAGCAAAAATCACATCAACTCCAAGTCAGAATAATCCAGTAGTAGTAGAAGGTAGCCCAGGGATCGTTGGGGATAGCGATCCACCGGAACCTTGCAAAATACCCTTATTCTATTACAACTACCTCCATGACTTGGAGTCTATATGGTGGGTCTTAATTTGGTTTCTCCTTAAATATGAGAAGGCTGGGTACAAGGGAACCGCAGAGGATTACATAACTACATACAAGGACAGAATCGAAGATAGGATGGAGGTTTCTACTATCTACTTCCAGAACTTGTGTAGACGAGAGGATCTACGAAATGAAGCTTGGGAATTCAGGAAATTTACAAACATTATTCCGGAATATTTCAAGGGATTGGTACAAGTGGCCTCGATCTTTAGAGAGAAACTAGCTTCAACTTATAAAGAAGAAGAAGGGAAGGTAGATTTTCCGATAAAACTAAAGGATGACGGACTATTGCATCAAGACATATTGGATGCACTCAGAAGTTCGTCAATCGAATATTTTGATGTCGTTCATATCAATATTTTGTATTCGACACTATCGGAAAAGAAATCAAAGAGACCGAAACATTCTATCGATGAAGATAGTGAAGGGGAGAGGCCATCGAAAAGAGCAAGGTAAGATTTCATTTATTAAATAATAAATATGGGTGTCTAACGATATCCAAGCAGAAATGAAAGCGAAAGTGT
Source organism: Pyrrhoderma noxium (assembly GCA_002287475.2). NCBI lineage: Eukaryota > Fungi > Basidiomycota > Agaricomycetes > Hymenochaetales > Hymenochaetaceae > Pyrrhoderma > Pyrrhoderma noxium. The sequence continues at coordinate 411,195 of CM008257.1, read as the reverse complement.
GGGTTCCGTGGGAACTAAGTCGGGGATTGATAACGGTGTTCCACGACGGTTGACCAGGAACATGACTGCAAAAGCGGTAGAAGCAACTACGAATACTAAAGTGGATGAGAATCGGAGAGTGACAAGATCAATGACCAAGCATTTGCGAGAATGCAATCCCAATAGAACCGGGAAAGATGCAGATACTTCGAAAGGTCAAATGACCCGAAATACGGATTCGAGAAACGGACCAAGAAAAGGGGATACCCGAAAAAAATGATAAATTCAATACTTTTATAGTCATGGACTGAAAAGTTATACTTGTAGTGTCGTCAAAAATCAAAATTTCCTGTAAAAATTAGGGCTGATACCTTACTTGCGCCGACTACATCCATCTCTTTTATACAAGATGGGAGGAACTCGATTTTTTTATTTTACTGGTAGACTACTTTCATTTGTCCAGCGCTTAGTATATATCACTCTCACGAACGATACTTGTGACCGGAAGCAGACAGATGGCTCCATGTGCTGTAAATAAGATTCTATCGAACAGTTGTCATTTTTTTTTCTTACTCTGGGATAAGAAGGCCCCATTTCATTATCGTAAGGACAAGTTCTACTTAAACGGAGATCAAATAAAATATTGACACTTTTAACATGATTATAAAATTGACCTAATGAGTATCGAACAATACTATACAAAAAAGTGAGGAATATGTTTCAGCATACCTAAAATGGTTATAGTTTCACATGCATTTTCTCCTTATAAAGGATTTCTTTTATTTTTATTTGTACCTAATAGACATTGAAGATCCGCAGTTCTTTTTATGATACGAGACAGTTACTTAATATTCGATAATACGACCATTCTCACCCTCTCTACCTCTTATTCCGTCCATTCCTATCGTCACATAAAGTGATACTAGTGATCAATCTTAGGCTGGGGACAGAGAAGGAAGCTCAGATATTATCAAAGGTACTGATTTCGCTGTTCGTAAATGAAACCACTCTAATCGGAATGCAAGAACGATACAAATGTATTCCAAAGTAATTGAAAAGCTCAATCGCGAGGTTCGAATGGGAAGTTTATATTATTTTTTCGAAAATATATTGCCTCCTATCTCTCCAGGAATCGAGACTAATTGTGTTCTCGAACATTGCATCAAAAATGGAATACTCACAAAGGAGCCGCAATCCGAGAGCTACACTTGGAAGTTCGTTCCAAAAGATGTGGTCAATTTCAGTAATCGGGTCTATGTAAAACCATTTATTGAAATATTTAACGCTGTCATCAAGGCCGTCCAGGAGACCAGTTCATCCAAATTCACTCGAGTACCATTCATACCCAAAGATGGAGGGGAATCAGAATTATCCGATAAAGATGATTATCCTGAAGGAGAATTATGTCCTTATGTATATGTTGAGAATCGTAATGTCAGATTCAAAGGGCCAATAAGGAATCGGCATTGGTATACTTCTGGATTTGGATTTCATTTTCGAGGATTAGAGAAAGACGAGATTCATGTAAGTGTATTCAGTCTACGCTCTTGTCACTTTTACTAAATAATCATTCATTGTAGAATATGGAAAGATTACATTTGAGACTTCTCCATACCATGTATCGTGATCCATGTCGACGATTTACTTTTGGTGCGACGGTCGATGGGACATGTATAAGATTATGGATATATAATCGAAGTATGCTTATTGCAAGCGAATCTTTCGATTTTAATACGGTGAATATACTTGTTCATATTAAGATTCAACAACTGAATTACTGTCTATAGGAACCAGTAATACTGATAGAGTTAATTGTTTCAATTTCATTCGCCGAAGAATCTGATCTCGGATGGGATCAAACTATAAAAGCTCGATATAAAGGTAATACCCGAGTATTTGATATCGAAATTTCTGGGAAGCACTACAGGACGAACAGCTCAAACATTATTTCTGTCTACGATGAAGATAGAATCTTTAACACAGGATCACGAATCTTCAAAGCATTTGATGTAAAGGATAGGGCGAAGAAGAATCCATTAATTATCAAAGATCATTGGTTTATAGATTTATTTGACTCGGAAGACGATATACAGAAGATGATATTAGAAGATATTGTCGATCCTGATGATCGTGAAATCTTCAAGAGATCGACATTGACGGTTGTTGCATCTGGAAGAGTACAAATACAAGGTCAAGATGATCATACGAGGGATACTATTCTTCATGGATTATCTCCCACACAAGCTTATCGAATTATTCCTATAAACGATTCTAAAGGAGATCAAACTGTATATAACCTTCGAAATGACTGTAAATATTGGCGAGAAGCATGTGCATTACCGTCTTCTGGAACAATCCAATCATCTACACTGGGACTGTTTGGCATATTCTTTCATCGATATCACCATAGAGTCGTGTATAAAGAAGTTGCCATTCCTTTCTATAAATTACGTAACTTGGAAGATATGGTTTTAGTTCTTAGCCATTCTGTGGAAGGTATGTGTAATACTTATCTGGGGTTCCGGTATCTGATATTATTCTTCAGTCCTTCGAGTTATACACAAGTCGGGTTGGGTGCATCGTGATCTCAGTGTAGGGAATCTATATCTCTATATTGATCCGGATACAGGAGAGAAACGAGGAATCATTGGAGATTTTGAATATTCGAAACGAGCTGGATCGGGAGAGAAAGGTGATAGCAAGACAGTAGGTTTAACATCCATCTGATTTAATAAGTGAATTATAATTTATTTCTTTTAATAGGGGACAGAAGGTTTCATGGCCAGAGAAGTATTCCTTATACGTTATTGTTTTTTACCTTCTTGGAGTATCTTGGATTCCCATTTTAACGAAAGGCAGAGGCGAGCCTTAGAAGAAGCAAACAAGAACTCAACTCCACCAAAAAGTAATACAATAATTAAGGAGAGTGATTTGTCACTCAGGAAATCTTTCTCGACTCCACCAAGGAATAGTCCGATATTATCAGAGAGAAATTCGACTCCGAAAAAGAACAATTCATCAGAGGCAGGAAATACTAAAGATAATTCTGAGAATCATTTAACACCATCAAAATTCACCTCGACTCCGGATCAAACTAGTTCGTCGGTGACAGAAGGTAGTCCAGGATTGATAGGTCATAGTGATCCACCGTCACCCAAACACACTCCTTTATTCTATTTTACTTATATCCACGATTTAGAATCTATATGGTGGATAATAATATGGGTACTAATTGAATATCGAAGAGCCGGATTCGATGAATCCACGGAGGACTATGAATCGGAAATCGCACAAAGAAAAAAATATATTACTGAATTATTCAGTTTGGGGCGAGACTTAATGGAACGATCTGACCTGTTAGTCGATGGTTGGAAGCTCATGGGTCTTATGGAGGTTGTCCAAGATTCTTTTAAGGGTCTTGTACAAGTAGCCTCAATATTCAGAGAGAAACTAGCTTCAACCTATAAAGAAGAAGAATGGAAAGTCGATTTTCCAATAAAGTTAAAGAACGGGGGATTATTGCATCAAGATATATTAGAAGCATTTAAAACATCGGAAATTGAATATTTTGATGTTGATCATATTAACGATAAATATACAATCGTGTCGAAGAAACCAGGAAGCTCGAAGCGTTCTATTAACGAGGATAGTGAAGAGGAAAGACCATCGAAGAGAGCGAGGCAAGAATTTCTTTATTCTTAAATGATTAATTGATCTGATTATATGTTATAGGAATGGAAAGAATGGAATGGATACCACGGGAGCTGAATTGGGGATCGATACTAACGCACCACGACGGTTGACTAGGAGCATGACTACAAAAGTGGTAGCAGCAACTACAAAGATCAATGTGAATGAGAATCGGAGAGTGACAAGATCAATGGCGAAGAATTTGCAGAAATCTAGTTCTGGTGGGATGAAGAAATATGTAGATACTTCTAGAGGTCAGATGATTCGAAAGACAGGATCGAGAAACAGATCAAGGAATGGGAATACCCGAAAAAATCGATAAATTCGTACTTCATGGTCATGAACTGAGAAAATATACTTGTCGGTGTATTTCGTTGTAATGTTGTCAAAAATCAAAATTTCCCGTAAAAATCAGGGTTGATACTTACCTGCGCCGACTACACCCATTTCTTTTACACAAGATAGATGTGACCCGATTTTTATATGTATTTTATTATACTGCCAGATTCTTTTCTCTTTAAATTTTTCTTGACAATTAATTTAAATGAAAAAATAAATCCTCAGGATATTATCTATTAATCCGCCTACAAAGCGGTATTCGGACTGAAGACAAAGAAAAAAGAGATGGCATGTAGCTTCAAAATTTGAAACAAACCATCAAATATGACATATGCATGCGTTGACAAGACCGCGTTTGGGTACACGTGACTAGTGTTGTGTATATGAAGGGTTATATTGTCAGTTTCTCTTCCAAGCTTTATTCTACTCCCTTCTGATTGTCTTGAATAACATAGAACGAGGTAAGCGTAGTCCTTCTATACTCAAAAAAAAATTCATTAATAGCACGAAAAGCGAGTTAAGGAATGTTTCGTTCGACGAAAAACTTTATATTGCCCCCATTGCCTCCAAGAGTGATTGAGAAACTCAAAAACGAGGTTCGAATGGGAGATTTAGATTATTTCTTTGACAATATATTACCTCCCATTCGACCCAAATTCGATGCTGATCGTATATTCAACCATTGTATCAAAAACGAAATACTCACAAAAGATCCTCAATCCGAGAGCTACACCTGGAAGTTTATTCCAAAGGATATGAGAAATTTCGATCATCGTGCTTATGTCGATCCATTCATGGAGATATCTCGTGCCATCATCAAGGCTGCCCGGAAGACAAGATCACACAAAATCACTCGAGTACCATTCATACCCAAAGATGGCGGTAAATCAGAATTATCTGATAATGATGATTACCCTGAAGAGTTATGTCCTTATCTATATTTCGAGAATCGTAATGTTAGATTCAAAGGACGGATGGAAGACCGACATTGGTACACTTCTGGATTTGGATTTCATTTTAAGAGATCGGATGAAGACGATATTGATGTGAGTGCTTTGGATTTCTTCTCTTGTTACTTATACTAAATCATCACTCGCCGTAGAATATGGAAAGACTCCACTTGAGACTTCTCCATACCATGTTCTGTGATCCATGTCGACGGTTTACTCTGGGAGCGACGGTTGATGGGACGTGTGTAAGATTATGGATATATAATCGAAGTATGCTTATTGCAAGCGAATCTTTCGATTTCAATACGGTGTGTATACTTGTCTGTATCCTAAATCAGCAACTGAATAGGATTTCTACAGCAACCAAAAATATTGATAAAATTAATACTTTCAATTGTATTCGCCGAAGAATCTGATCTCGGATGGGATCAAACTATAAAAGCGGATTATAGAGGGAATGTTCCGGTATTTGATACCGAAATTTCTGGGAGGCACTATAAGACGAGCGAATCGAACATCATTTCGGAATACAATGAAGATAGAATTTTTAACACAGGGTCACGAATCTTCAAAGCATTTGACGTAGAAGATAGGGCAAAGAAGAATCCATTAATTATCAAAGATCATTGGTTTATAGATTTATTTGACTCGGAAGACGATATACAGAAGATGATATTAGAAGATATTATTGATCCTGATGATCGTGAAATCTTCAAGAGATCGACATTGACGGTTGTTGCATCTGGAAGAGTACAAATACAAGGTCAAGATGATCATACGAGGGATACTATTCTTCATGGATTATCTCCCACACAAGCTTATCAAATTATTCCTACAAACGATCCTAGAGGAGATCAAACTGTATATAACCTCCAAAATGACGGTAAATATTGGCGAGAAGCATGTGCATTACCGTCTTCCTTATCCCTCCAATTTGCTGAAATGGATGTACTGGGCATATTATTTCATCGATATCATCACCGAGTCGTGTATAAAGAAGTTGCCATTCCTTTCTATAGGTTACGTAACTTGGAAGATATGGTTTTAGTTCTTAGCCATTCTGTGGAAGGTATGTGTAATACTCATTTGAAGTTCTAGTATCTAATATTATTCTTCAGCCCTTCGAGTTATACATAAAGCGGGTTGGGTGCATCGTGATCTCAGTGTAGGGAATCTATATCTCTATATTGATCCGGATACAGGAGAGAAACGAGGAATCATTGGAGATTTTGAATATTCGAAACGAGCTGGAACAGGGGGGAAGGGTGATGGTAAAACAGTAGGTTTAATCCCCTTCTGATTAAAGAGGCGGATTTCAATTAATTTCTTTTAATAGGGGACAGAGGATTTCATGGCTAGTGAAGTATCCCTTGTAGATTATTCTTTCTTACCTCCTCAGGATATCCTGGAGCCTCATTTTATTAAAATGAAAAATCGTGCTCTAACCGAAGCAATCAGCAACTTAAGTCCATCAAAGAGTAATATAATAATAGAGGAGAATAATTTACCATCTTCGAAATCTTTCTCGACTCCACCAAGGAACAACCCGGTGTTGTTAGAGAAAAACTGGAGTCCGACAAAGGATAATTCACCAGGAGAAGGGAATATTCGGGATATATCGGAGAATTGTCTGACACCAGCAAAAGTTACTTCGACACCAAATAAAAATGGTCCAATGGTGTCAGAAGGTAGTCCAGGAATCATAGGGTATAGCGATCCACCGTCACCCTCTCTTGTTCCTTTATTCTATTTCACATACATTCACGACTTGGAGTCTATATGGTGGATTTTAATTTGGGTACTACTTGGATATCGGAAGGCTGGGTCTGAGGAATCTACAGAAGACTATAAATCGGAGATTTCTCAAAGGAAAAAAAATATTGCCAAATTATTTAGTATAAAGCAGAAGTTAACGCAACGATCTGACCTTGTGGTCGATGATTGGAAGCTCATGGCGTTTATGGAGGTTGTCCAAGATTCTTTTAAGGGTCTTGTACAAGTAGCCTCAATCTTCAGAGAGAAACTAGCTTCAACCTATAAAGAAGAAGAATGGAAAGTCGATTTTCCAATAAAATTAAAAGACGGGGGACTATTACATCAAGATATATTAGAAGCATTTAGAACATCGGCAATTGAATATTTTGATGTTAATCATATTAACGATAAATATACAATCGTGTCGAAGAAACCAGGAAGCTCGAAGCGTTCTATTCACGAGGATAGTGAAGAGGAAAGACCATCGAAGAGAGCAAGGCACGAATTCGTCGTTTATATTCTAGTAAATTTGCTAACCTGACGATTTCTAATCAGGGACGAAGGCGAAAACTTGATCGTTACGAGAACTGTGTTGAGGGCTGATAATGTACCACGACGGCAGACTAGGAGTATGGCGTCAACGACAGGTGCAAACATCAACCTGAACAAGAATCGGAGAGTGACGAGATCAATGACCAAGCATTTGCGAGAATACAATTATGGTGGGAATGGGAAAGGTGCAAATACATCGAGAGGCTAGATAAGTCTCCGGGCACGCTCGAGAAACGGATCCAAAAATGTAAGTACTCGAAAAAGCAGAAAAACTCACATTTTGTAGACTAGAGATGCAGAATCAGATAGATTACTTTAACAGTTACTTACCAATTCGTGTGTATCGTTGTAGCGTTGTCAAAAATCAAAAATTCTCAAACAAGAAAAAGCTAGTATCTTACCTGTCTACACAGGTCGGGGGCGACTGTATTTGTTTTTCTACTTGGCAGATTACATTTATCCACAATTGTTTAGTGTATATTATCGTCCCGAAGTATATTTGTGACTAACTACAAATAAGTAAAACGTGCGATCCGTCCCTCTCAATCGGAGTACTAGTCGCGTATTCGAGCAGTGTTAAAAATGAATTACTATCAATAGGGTCCCACTTAAAGGATAACACATAAGGAGGCGTTACTTAAGGGGAAGTAGAAGTCTATAACCCGTGCCGACAGTTTATCCTTGGGTCAACAGCTGATGAAAGATGTATGGAGTGTTATGTAGTTGAAATATGGCCATCGTCAGTCCGAGTATGCGACCTTTAGATTTCTGAAAAACAATAAAAAATTAGCACATTAATCAGTCTTTTAAGAGAAACCTAGATATTTATAAGATTTATAGACATGACTCAAAGTTATTAGTAAAACTAAAGATAATCTCTTGGATAAATACTAGCACCGACTTGTACAGAAAAACGAAGAGAAATCAATTCTCTTAGCAAAAATATTGAACGACGGTATATGTCGAGGTATACCAAGAGTATTCCAATTATCACTAATTGAGTGTTTTTAGGTCACTGATATAATGACGAACCTTCAATCAGGTCAGAAGAGGTACCAATGGACTCGGAAGCATCCATCAGTTTATCGTTTTTCGTAGGTGATCTTTCTATTTCGACCTTGAAATGCCGAAGTGCTTTATGATGTCCTAAATATCGCTGATCAAAGTAACTCACGTAAAGTATTTACCATCGGAACATTTTATAAGCTATTCAGTCTATATGGTTTTGTTCATTCACTCTATTCTTTTTATGTCTGATAAACACTTAACTTTTTACATTTTCCCCGCGATTTCTCCCTAGTCGTGTGGTCTATATGTTGCTGGAGAGAAATATTTACACCAGGACTAGCACATGTTTTCCCGAGAAGCTTAAAGTCGGAATCTTTACGATATAAAACCTCAGGATATAAGCGTTATGATCCTGTACGCTAATATCGATAAGAACGGGACTCCCAACAATATTACTAGGCTCTAACCCTATAGTTCAAACCTCTGGTGGACTTATTCGTGACCGAGTCCCAACTAGTTGGTCTAATAGGCATTACAATTGTGAGAGAAGAATTATCTTACAGATATAATACATAGACGGAGATTGAACTAACTTGTAGTTCAGTCGTTTCTATCACTTCTAGTGAAACTTCCCCCAGAGCCTTTAAATTTCGTTAACTCTTTCTTCCAAGGGTCCCATACCCCACCGTATTTCCTCACTAACGCCGCAAGTTCATCCCTCTGTTCTTTCTATATTTCGAATTCGATTGTAGGTCATTATCATTTGGTTTAAACAGATTATGGGGACACACAGGTATCAAACCAAATCAGCTCCGTGTGGTTGAATAAAAATAGAACGTGAAAGACGAACAATATTCCAGGGTTCTGATCCCGCATAAATATCAGTAAATAGCTCTTCAAGCGCTGGCCGCTTTTTGGATTCTGCACGCCGGAATGACGCTATTAATTCAGCCTTAACTTTAGTTTTAAACTGTTCCTCTTCCTCGGAAGACCACCAGCCACGATCTTGAAGAAAGAGCCTAAATCGAGAGAGGGGATTATCCGCACGGACCCACCCCTCTACTTCAGCGCGTGGACGATATGCAAACGAATCGTCTGATGTTGAGTGATGCCCGACACGGTATGTCATCGCTTCAATTAGTACAGCTCTTCCTTCTTCGATACAACGCCGACGGGCCTCACGGGTGGCATTTAGAACTGCGAGTACATCATTTCCATCTACACGGATGGTATCTACACCATATCCGGGTCCGCGTGCTGCGACACCATCCCCGTGAAATTGTTCAGAGGCCGGCGTAGATATTGCAAAACCATTGTTGCGAGCAAAGAAGAGAGTAGGTGAAGGGATAGTAGACGCGAGTAACATTCCTGCGTGAAAGTCTCCTTCAGAGGCCGCACCTAATCATTATGAGGTCAGAATATTAATATATTTTGAGATATGCTTTGGAGAATTGTTAATTGAGCGTACCCTCTCCAAAATAGACCACTGCACAATTCTTGCCCTTGCGCTCGGAATTCCGTTTAAGTGCATAGCCAACACCGGCCGCTTGAGGTATCTGGGTCGCCAAAGGTGAAGATATTGTATGGAAGTGGTATTTTGGGGAACCAATATGCTAGTGAATGGTGGCTTAGGACTCCCAATTGGCAAATAGAGAAATAAGAGATAACGTACCACGGGCATCTGACGACCCTTGGAAGCAATATCATTCTCATTCCCAAAGCATTGATTCATGAATTCTTCGGGGTTGAGACCACGCCAGAGGAGCACGCCTACTTCTCTGTATTGACCAAGTACCCTAATATAATATTTTAAGAACACATCCCCGAGAATGGGTAAACACGGATACACATACTCATCGTCTGGAGCTAACGCGGCAGCAGAACCGACAATACTCGCTTCTTCACCATGCTTTCAAGTTCATTGTTTATAAATTACTGATTTAGGGTCGAAAGATCACGTACTGACGTCATCTAAAATAGAATAATGAATACGCGCTATTAGTAGAAAATAAATATAATTTAACATACATAAAATGATATTTTCCCTTGTCTCTGTACGTTATATAGCACGTTATCCATTAACGGAAGTGTTGACATGGTTTCGTAGCTTTGTTTAAATTGGAGTGAGTGTTATAGACGTTAGGAATTAATACTACGGCATACAGCTTTCTACAAAAGCCCTCATCAAAATCCGGGAGTTGAGCACCATCTATAGGTTTCCCATCTGTATCGATTACTCTATAGGTGGGAATTAGGTTGTCGTCTCCCATGATAGAGTTGAAGAAATGAGGATGAGACGTGATTGCTGATTGTGAGGACCCTGGTAAATTCCCATGCTTGCGATCTGGCTTCTCTGGAGTTGCGGTTGCTAGGCATCGTGACATGCGACGAAAGGTATCCAGAGGGGCGATACGACGAGAAAGAGCGAGCATAGTGAGGAGATGAGAGTCAAAGTCAAAGAATGAAGCCTTAATCCAAGCTCCGGATTGGAGAAATCGAGAAACGGTCTTGTGATTTCAATTCTTCTTTTTGTGGCTGTTGCAGGCGCGTTTCAGGATTAATCATGCATGGTCTTGAACATAATCAAAATCCAAAATCATATTTTTCTCGCGCATTTCGCCATGAAAGATGATGTTTGGAAGGAAACTCATTTTGGGTTTACTATTTCTCGTCTTTCCAGCGGTGACAAAGACGCATACTGTCGACTGAGTATGGTAGAGAAGCAAGAGATATTTAAAAATAAAAATACAAGCGATAGCAGATTAGCGAATGGTGGCTATTGGTGGATGAGAAACGGTTACCATATCAGAATTTCGCTTCGGCTGGCTTCTAGCCTGCCTCGTCTCGTTCATCCATCTTCTTCAACCCCTCTCTCCTCCGTCTCCCCTGTCCTTCTGCTATTTCCTATTTCCTATCTTCCTCGCCTTGTACACTAGGCATCCATTCATTTTTTTGACACTCATTTCGACACCACATCACATAGTTTTCTATTGACATCAACTTTTCTCTCGCACTGACCCTGTCTATTCTTTCATGGCAAACCCTTCCGTGAAGCAAACCCCTCCTCTCGCTGGTCGTCCTCCTTTTGCCACTGACGAGCCTGACTCTGTTTACGAAAATTCTCCTTCTCAGCAGACGCGCCGAATGCGACAGCCAAAACCTGAAGAACGCCCAACTTCGGCGTACAACGTGTGAGTCGTGTGAATTTCAAAAAAAAACTCCGGCCTGTTAATTGCTCTTTTCGTTGTTCTTGTCCTTTAACACGCATTTTTTGTTCTTGTTTTTCATTTATAGATATGATAACTATGTTAGCGATGAAAAGCATAGAAAGTCTGGCTATGGCGACCTTGGTGCGGATTTGTTGAACGGTGATATGGATGACGACTCGGACGATGAGACTATCGCTTACCACGGCGACATCAAGAAGGGTAGTGAGGAAAAGCTTCCCCCACCGCCATCTGCGAATAGCTTCCCCTCTGTGCCGATCATGGCTCCGAAACCGGGTTACGCGGCTCCTGTCAGCGCCTTAACGATGCCCGAGCCATCCGCAATGCCTATGGGACAACAAAGATCTCAGCAGATGGTTCCTCAGCAGGACGTGAATCGTAGCATGTACAGCGGGACACCTGTCCCTCAAGCTCCTCATCCTCTCCAACCGCCAATGACTCCAATTACTCCAGCTTTTGCCCGGCCGCCGAAAAAAGAAGATGGTAGTGTCAAATTCGATAACGATACTATCATGCGAGGACAAAAGGAGGAGGTCCCTCTTGCGAGGCGCGGGCAGAAAGGTGATGATTTCTGGCGTCGCTTCAGCATGGTCGTGAAGGAAGAAGGAAATAGAAAGAGTACGAGTTCGTGGTTAGAAAAGACTCAGAATGGGACAGCGAATCTGTCTCGACTCGTTTGGATTATTGGTGTTCTTCTACTCATCATTATTGCCGGTGCGATTGGATTCGGTTGGTATGTGTCACATAACTCTACAACAACAACTTCGCCAAAAGCGCTTGGTGGAAGCGAAGGGCAAGGTCAGGATTATACGATTACACCTTCCTCGACACAAGCTGGAGCGGCTTCAACAACAAAATTCGTTACACCAACCAACACTGTTGCTAAGCGTTGGCCAATGCCTGAACCATCCCCAGGCGTGATGCACGCCATTCATATCCATAATGTGCACGTCCCTATGGCCAACCATGCAGTTACTGTTCCATCTTCAAACTCGTCAAAACGGCATAGACGTTCAATGAAGAACCGTTTATCATAAACGAGTTCAAGTAGTATTGGCCCCCTTCACTGCTTTGCTATCGTTGCTATCCCTTCAACATGACCCGCCTATCCTATCTCTTTTGGTGTAAACGTACTTTACCCCCATACGTTTTAGTCCTTCCATTTTCCGATTAGGGATGTCCTTGTGTCCAATACACAAAATAGTTTTCCCGTCCATTCGTTCAAACTCTGCCCTAGCCAAGAAAAAAAAACTTCGTTCTTTGGCTCTTATCTACAAACTCATCGACTATTCTTATTTGTTTCTACTCTTAGAAAGGTCACTCCCAAATCCTCCTTATATTCCCCCCTCTTCTATCCATTGATCGCGATGATGATGATCCATCCTCTCTGTACGTCTTTATATTCCGCTATTTTCTTTCCTCTCCTCTTTTTTTTTACCCGTTTGCTTCGTTATTTTTTTTTCTCATTTTCGTTACGGATCTTATGTATATCTTCAAACGGCGCGCATCTTTTCAAATCCTCCTTTCTTCATTTCCTTCCATCTTTTACTTGATTTAGTTAACTCAGTTTCTAGTCTATCTCCTACCCACGTACCTTTTTTTCTGTCCTTTTCTCGTAGTGATACGTGATTCTGCTGTGTTGGGTTATTATTGAGACTTCAAACACACACACACACACACACACAACATACATATAATACCCCCTCCCCCCCCTCTCTCATGCATACACTGTTCTGTCGTCTTTTGATGTTGGTGTTGATGTGGTTCAATCAAGCAGGGGGAAATCCTTTTTTTGGTTTTGAATTTGCTGCCCTACCAGTAATACGTCTTTTGATACCTGTATATTCTGGAGAAGGAATATAAAGAATACTAAAAAAAAACTTTTTGTTTGAGGCTTAAGATCGTTCGTTAGGCTCAGCCTGTTTGATCTTATTTGTTAAGTATGTTGGCTAGTGTTAGTCAGTATTTTTGGTCTTGTTCTAGTTTAGACTGAGCTAGTAGGATACATTGTAGAACTAGGTAATGCGTTTGAGTATCTAATGCACAAAGGAGGTTAATGGAAATGGTAGGTGAAAAGGAGAGGGAGGGAGATGAAAGAGAAATACAACACTGGCCTAAGGAGTAAAGTAATATATGGGTAATAAAAAAATGACAACGAATTACAAAGGGATGGTATGAATGAAGTTATTTAAAGTCATGAAAAACTTTGATTAAAATAACAATGAAGAATATAGATGGGTAAATGCGATTAGCAAAGATGTACCAAGAGAGGAAGGAAAGGGGTGGGGGGACGAGAATAAAAAAAAAACAAAGCGAACATAACAAGTAATAGATCAGAACCAAGATTAGAAAAATCGGTCAACCCCTCATTCGTGTAGCGTTGTGTGACGGATTACGCAAGCTAGGGGCCCTAGTAGGCTTCCTAGGGGACTTTTCCTTCTTTCTAATTTCCATAACTTCGACTTCATCATCCGATTCAACCTCATCACCACTCTGCTCTCGACTCGTACTGGACTGTCCGGTCCTATCTTTCTTCTCAGCTTTGATCTTTTGCCATTCTTCGGATTCTTTGAGTATGCGGGATTTCATCTCTTCACGCATTGAACAAACTTCTTCGTCTTTCCATAGTTTCCGCCTTTCTTCAAATGACATATTATTGTTCTTCTCTCCCTTTTTCAAGCCGCTTGAAGCCTAGAAGAGTAGAAATAAAAGGATGAGATACCATTATTTATAACATAGATTATTGAAATCGGTGACAGGGTTGCCATAGGAGCAGCATAATAAAGGATGGATAACTTACGAGGATCGCCTTGAAGAAGTGATCCGGGTCTGACATAAACGTGCGTACGAAATGTATCAGATACAGCCCACAATCACTCGAGTTTGGCTGGTTAGGAACATCCACTTTCTTACAAACCGCATTGCACGGATTCTCAACGCCTTTCTTGTCTTTGGCTTCGGCTCGTAGGTAGTCATTTAGCCTTGAGAGGGCTCTAGGATGTCCACCACCCAGAGAATCGAAGCTAAATATGAAGGTTTGAGGCCTGTAAGGACATTATTAGAACACAAATAGTACTATAATCCGTTAATGTATAACGTACTTGGTTTCCTCTATCTCTGAAAGCTCAGGACCAGAAACTACTTCAATATCTTCTGAACCGTCCCGCGAGATATCTACTGGAGTGTCCCCGTCTTGTTTCGCGTCTCGCTCCTCTGCATCCAGCTTACGTATCTCAAAATCTTCATCTTCGCTATCCTTGTGCCCAAGAAAATCTAGAGCATCGGGGCCCGAAGATGTTGAAAGCGTCCTTTTAAACGCATATGTTTTGAGTGAAGTCCCAGTAGAGGTATCGTAGAAACTTCTCGCGGGGATGGGTGAAGACTTTCTCTCGGGGGCAAATACGGCTGTATGGCTATCTGGACTCATTGCATCTAAGGACATGCTATCACTCAGACGTCGTCGATGAACATTCAAGGGTCTATCAGTGTTTTTATCTTCATCGGATTCGACATCACCATTGTTTGTTAAGTCGGCAGTCCGTCCGTTATTTGATACTAAAGAGTCATCCGGATCGTCTATGGATTCATTGGGTAGTTCATCCAGCTGTATATCGGAGGAAGAGGAATCTTCTTCTTCACATGAATCGCTAATAGTTTGAATGTCAGCAGTCGATCTCGGCCCACCCCCTTCAAGTACTTCCTTCTTCCCCTCGTCTTCTAATCCGTCTGGATATTGAAGCTGGAGTTGGTCTAGACTATCTGTATCGCCGTCGTTTCCTCCTCCATTTTGGACAATTCCGTCAGTCGGACCTTCAGTCGAGCGATCCGCTTTGTTTTCGACGACATCGAGTTCACCCAGGAGCTGTGCCCTTATTTCGTTCTCCGATGTACTTGTACTGGGTGCAGATTCGATGAGCTCCGGAAACGTCACTTGTTTTCCTTCTTGTTTATTGTCCTTTGCCTCTTCGACGTCGAGATTGAGATCAGGATGTTGGTTAGTGCCTATCGAACTACTTCTCCGTGTATTTGCGACTTGAGGCCGAGATATAGATTCGGATGACGCGGGGGTAAGAATATGAGACGGATGATAGATGATTACAAGATACCAGTGCACGCTAGCGATCGACTTAGTTACAGAATGGATAAACAAGATAAGAGGGAACCGCACTTCTCGTTGATGGGTACAATGATATACTTTTTCTTGAAAAGATCCACCTTAGCGGTCCATTTTCGTACACTGTTATACCCTTCTTCCGGACTATAAGGATAGATATATGAATGGGGGAAAGACATTTTTAACCAGAAGAATACACACGTCTTATTTGTTCGACTAGCCAATTTCTTGAAGAAAAAGGAACTAAAAACGTGGGTATCATTGAATTGCTCTGGCTGACGAGTCCGAAGGTCATTCATCCAAAACCTACTTAGGGTTAAGAAAGTGCTACGGTGGGAAAAGTTCAAAATTGTGATACTTACTTCAAACCAAGCTCGATCAATGTATCATTGAGGAACTCCGCTGGCTCAAGCCGCCGAAGATCACCTACGGTAATGTTTATAGCGCCTACTCCAGAAGGAGGGTATACAAGCATTCTATAAACGGATAAGCGTTTAATAGTTAGATTAGACTAAAGTTTACAACTTACACTTTATCAGGATTCTCGGAAGGCACTGCATCATTGTCCTTTTGGTTTTGTATACGACCTGAACGACGTATATTATCCTGTGGACTAGGGCTCTCCAGAGATCTGGAAGTTGAGATTAAGGAGATAAACAATTTAGGGGTACAAACTTACATATCGCATGAGGGCCCTGATTTAATCCCCGTTTGAGGTTTCATCCTAGAAACAGAGACTCGGTGAGAAGAGCATAGGGATACAATCAGAGTCATATGTACCTGGGGATTCCTCTACTTCGTGGCTCTTTCGACTTCTCTATTGGCGGAAGCTCAT
The DNA here is from genome assembly GCA_002287475.2 of Pyrrhoderma noxium. Classification (NCBI taxonomy): domain Eukaryota; kingdom Fungi; phylum Basidiomycota; class Agaricomycetes; order Hymenochaetales; family Hymenochaetaceae; genus Pyrrhoderma; species Pyrrhoderma noxium. The sequence goes on along the minus strand of CM008257.1, from coordinate 394,746 downwards.
TTGGTGGACTAGAAAGCCTGGTTCGAGCCCGAGTATCTAGTTGTATTTCGTCGTACCGCCTAAGAACCATATCTAAGCAACTTTTAACACTTGATGGTGTCCTAGATTGGTATAAGAATCTTCCGTAAATTATATTAGTAAATGTGAAAAAAACGAACGTCAAATGCTGGATGTTAGTGCACAGTTTCGAAACCAAGTCTCGTATATGTCGCATATTATTTGACTCCATAGTAAAATCCGACGCCTCGTTTTCTCTGAATTTGAACATTAAAATACCGAGCGTCTGAAAATCCTCTATAACAAAAATGAGACTAGTTTCACAAGTTTTGACTTAAGGCCTACCGGGAAGATCTTCATTTTCCTCTAAATTGATACTGATGAAAGCGTTATTAATATTTTCCGACATCTAAGATAATTTAGAGAGATAAGCAAGTTTCAGCTTAATCATACATAAAAGCCAATTGAGATCAGTACTCACTTCGACAACATCTAACTTCGTTCTTTTTAGGTCGAATTGACAGAACGGTGTGTCAAGTTCTCCCGGCTGAGGATGTTTGTATAATTTCAGGACGCTATCGTCATCCCATAGTAACCAATACGAAGGCTTGGTTTCATTTCCTTCTGATATATACTTCAATTTACTTCCCCAAACGCACGTATCAACCGATAGAGGATGTAAGCGTTTTGAGTACTCGGTACTGGATGTAGCCACCTGATCAACATTTTTAGGACCTATCTTCAGATGATTGTTCTAAGAAAGCAGATCAGTAAAGCATCTTCTAGAAGAGAAGCCAGTGATAGTATGAACTAGAACATACACTAGTTGCCAGGTTATTCCCTTTGGCAGAACTTCTCGGCTTGAGTTTCCCAACAAGTTTTAGGTTGTCGTAATTTTTTATCGACTTCTTCACCGTAGTACTTGACCCATTGGTGTCCCTGTCAAATTTCTTCATTATCTCCCTTACACTAACGTTAACCCTCGACCCGTTTGGGGTTGTATTGCGCCTTGTAGGTGATTTGGGACCCAGATAGGTTATTGAGGACTCGGGGGAGTATCGTATACTATTGGACATATCATCTTCGTCCAACTCTATGGGACGAGTAGCAGGCTTCGATCTCCTACTTGAGTCTGGCGACGTCAGGCGTCTGTTGGGTCCTGAAGGTGGCTTGATTGTTTCGAATATCGTCGAGGAAGTCGATTGAGTCGGTTCTATATCCTCCATGATCTCTATCTCCCCTTCGAAATCGTCACTGAAGTCCCACTTATTAATCGAGCTAAAGTCTGGTTGCAGTTTGTTCTTCCCTTTCCCAACAAATGAAGGATCTCGAGTTGCCAGTTTACGTCTCAATCGTTCAGTGGATTTGCCGTCATGAGCCAGCCTACGCGCGAGCTGGACGACACTTGCTTCGGCCTCCGCTTCCTCTGATCGTTCTTTCCCCTTTGCCCGACCCGGAGCGCTGAGTGTTACTTCGACACCATCTATGTCCTCTACATATTTTTTGGATTCTAACGCGGAATATATTAGCGAAGTGATATAATAAGAGAATTGAGGGTATACCATTTAAACTGTAGTTAAAGACATTACTGTGCATTTTCGAAGTTGAGGCAGCTATAATTAAAAACACGTAAATAGGCATATACACAAGCAGATGAAAATTACAATTACAATTGAAACTAGTATCACCATTCCTCAAAAATCTGGACACGGAGCTAGGACGCCTAGCTGAAACTGAGGTCCCAGAGCTTGAGGGTCTATTTGGTTTAGGATCCTCATCCTCCTCGCTCTCATCAATATCAATGATTTCCTTTTCTTGATTATTCGGGTTTGGAATGGATGGTAAGCTTTTTCTTCCGCGAATCTGCGGTCTTCTACCAGGAACGTCCTTTGAGGAAGCATCATCAGGAGAAACCCCCTTCTTCTTACGATAAGTATGTGATGGGGGTGGTGGAGAAATATCCATTCGGGAATCAAGGTAATTCCTTTCAGCCCGGCTTATATTCAAATTTGTCACCGTTCGCGATGCGGAGGGATTTTGACGAGCTCCTCTAGTAGACTTTGAACCACCGCTTGTCATAGAGCTATATGGGTTGTGTACATTGTGAAGTCTTGGTTTAGGCTTGTAGGACGAAATCCATTAAGCAAATACTCTTCTTGCATGCATTCCCTGTGGGATTTACTCACCATATCTTGACCGGGAATAGGTATACCAGTTGGATTGCCTTTCCAGGGATTTCTATCTGAGATGGGAGAAGATAATTCTGCATCGCTGGCTTTCCTAAGACCGGTAACAAGGTAGGGCAAAGAACATTGGTATTAATTATTGATTGGAAGTAGACACCACTAAATACCTTTTCTGCCCACTTCCAGAAGATATGCTTAATCCGTTCAGCTCCTCTCTCAGCCTGAGGCTTGCTCTATCCGAAGGTCCGTGCATGATGCCGAGCCACAATTGGGCCCAAAGAACTCGAAGTGCACAGTGACTTTTGGCTTCGACACGAGTGTGACCTAAGTGAAGATTGGAGGACCTTATTCGGCGTAGTACTTGAATAACACGTAGTAGATGATTCTAGAATTATAAGGTTCAGGATATCACCGAAATTAGATTCGTATCCCGATAACGGAGTCGGAAGTAAGTTTCTTAGAATTCATATAAAGACATTGTGTTTTGTTCATTCAAGCCAATTATACATTGTCACGACAGAGCATCACACCACCATCATCTCGCGCTTTCAAGAAAGTTCTCACGCTCTGCTGCCTACTCAAGATTTACATCAAAACCTTTATCCTTCAACATCGGTCGTACATATAGTCTTCTAACTGAGTCTGGTCAATCTGATAGTATAGTAAAATAGTAAATCCATAAAAATTTTTGAGGATTGTTTTGTTTCTTTTCTTTATTCCCTTTATTTTCTTTTCCTCCTCTCTATCATATTTCTATCTGCTTGCCAAGTTTTCTAGGCTCTATTTTTCTCTTTCTTTTCCTATATGTCCACTTCTTCATCGGGCTCTAAGCGACCCCGCTCTCCGTCAGCCACCCCCAAGGGGAAAAAGACTAGATCTTTTGCCGGTTTTTCTTCTAACCCCCCTCCAATTCCCATCCCAGTTCCCTTCGACTTTAACATGGAGGTTAATAACACTCCTGTGTCTCTATCCCCTTCCTCTTCCCCTTTCTTATCACCGAGTCAGTCTGTTCAACCAGACCTCGCGAGCGGCTCCCCTGAAGAGTTCACTCGCGAATGGAGCAATGTCTTGAAAGACATTGCAGTCATTTCGTCCGACAGGGTTGTTGACCCTGCTTCTATAATGGGACAAGTTGTACCCATCTTTATGCGTCTTTCTAACTTTATTTTTTCATCTGTTACTTCCCCTATTCCGGTCGTCGAATCTGAAGGTCGACATTTGGCTCGCAAGCTCTTTTATTTTGCATCAGAAAATTATGCCCAAGTCGATGGGGCTTTTACTATAGTTAATGAAAAGAAACTCTCACACACGATCTCCTCAATTGTAGACGACTCCAATATTGACTTGACCGCTAAAGTTGATAATCTCTCTAATCAGATTGTTTCATTACAACAATCTTTACTTAGTCTCTCTACATCTGTGGCTCGAATTTCTAACTCTGCCACAGTTCACCCTCCTCCCCCCCCCAAGAAACCTAATCCCCCGCAAGCTAATCCCACGTCGTCTTCTGTTCCTAAACCATCTTTTAGTAGTATTGTTAAAAAGAAACAGCCTGAGCCTGTCGCTCATGTTGAGGAGGTTTCTGGGGGACCCTTTCAATCTGTTTCATATAAAAAGCCTCGTTCTAATCCTAAACTCTCTAACAAAATAACGTCGTCAGAGAGTACTCTTTCTAAATACACGCAGATTTGCATCTTCCCAACTACCAAACTGCAACGGGGTATTGATGATATTTCATCAAAAGTTAACTCCATTAACAAAGCCCTTCCTTTGGATAAAGTTCCAAAGAATTTCTATTGCGTAATGGGCAGAATTACTGCCCAGGGAAACATGGTTTTGTGTTTTCCAAATTCATTCTCATTCGACTTGATTATTGGTTTTAAAAATATTATTCTCAACACTCTTTCCCTTCCTCATGATACTCTTATATCCCCTGTTACTAGCGAACATGGGTATTACATCACAGGGGTTCCTATCAAACACCCCGATACTGGACTTCCCCTTACTGAATCTGCTCTTCTTAAAGAACTTAAAATCAATTACCCGGATGTCCCCTTCATTAAAGCTAACATTCTTCCCCTCTCTAATAACCCAAAGTTTGCTGGATCACAACTCGGTTCGGCAAACATTTTTGTGTCAATGTCAGATGCCACTAAAGCAGATGATATTATTTTTAATAATCTTCCATTTATAATTTTCCACTCCAAATGCCGAGTTACTCACAAGAAAGAAAAGAAACCTTTTATTTTTTGCTCTAGATGCTATAAAATTGGCTCGCATGAGACTTCCTCATGCAAACTTAAATCTTCGTTATGCAAATTCTGCACTAATTCTTCTGGTGCCTCTTTGCAACACAATTCTCATTGCCACCTTTGTATTTCTGAAGGAAATCTAGGTACTGAGTGTCTTCATCCCCACACTTGCAGAAATTGTCTTGGTGCTCATGCCTCTGATTCCCCACTATGCCCCGAGTGGTTAAAATTTAAACTTCATGGTATTTATCTTACTAGATACCAAGCCGCAGTTCGTAAATCACGAATTGACCTATGAATTCGCTACGAATAGGTCAAATTAACGTTGCGAAGTCCAATCTTCGTCAACATGTTATATTTAATTCTTTAAATCATTTAAATTTTCATATCATTTGTGTTCAAGAATGTTGGATGGGGGAAATTCGTCTTCCTATTTCCAATTTTAATAATACTCCCCCTACTTTCGGAACAGTTTCTCATCCAGCCTGGGAAGTTTTTCATCCCCTTCCCAACCCTCAGTCTCTTCCTAAAGTCTGCATTTATGTTCGTAAAGATTTATCCAAATTCTATTCTTTTTCTCCTCAATCCTTTATTTCACCGCATCTTTTCTTACTTAAGTTTATCTCATGCTCCACGTTTCCGTCTTTCAGTATTTTAAATGTTTACTGTCTCCCAGGAGCCGGAGATAATTCATGCTTTCAAGAACTTATCAACCTCGAAATCCCTCTCTCTCCCACTCTAGTGGTCGGAGATTTCAATCTTCAACATCCATCATGGGGGTCCCCTATTGACAAACTCTCACCTAAAGCAGAAGATCTTTGTTTATATTTCGCTTCACAAGATCTTTTCTGTATTAATATTTTTGGGGTCAAGACTCGTATTGCTCCCAATACGTCTCACTCCTCATCTATCATAGACCTCTCTCTCGTCAATCCTTCTCTTGCGGATCTTTTACATTCTTTTTCTTGGGAGGCACACTCTGACTTTGGGTTTAATTCTTCGGACCATCTCTTTATTGAAATCAATTTTTCATTTCCTTATATTTCTAATTCTACTCCTTCTTCTATGGCAAATGATAGGTTCTCCTTCAATTTTGTTGATAAGGAAATGTGGGCCGAACATTTTGCTAAATTTTCCCCATCTCTTGTTTTCTTTCCTCCTCGCTCGTGTCAAGACATTGACACACTTACTGCTTCTCTTCATAGATGTTTCTTGGACACTTTTTCGTCTATTCAAACATTCATTTTAAATAAAAATAATTCCAAAAGAAATTCCTCTCTTTCTTCCTCTTTATATTATAAAAAGAGTGAATGGTGGAATGCTGAACTTCAGTCAGCACACAATCATCTCTCTATGCTCTCATCTTCTGATCCTACTTATTCTTCTCACCGAATTGCTTACAAACATTTGGTGATCAAAACCAAAAAAGATCATTACAAAAAAATTATTGAAAAATGCACTGAAGACGACATTTGGTCTCTTCGTTCATGGTGCACTAAGCCTCGTAAAAATAATTTTCTCCCTTCAATTAATTTTTCTTCGGGCCCTGCTATTCTCTCTCATGAAATTGCTCAGGGTTTCATTCATGAATTTTTCTCACCTTCACAAATCTCTCCAGTTTATTCTTCCCTACTATTAGACTCTCCTCCTTTAAATCCTCGAGAGTTCTCTGCTATCACTCTGAATGAAGTAGAAAACGCTTTAAAAAACACATCTAATTCTTCTTCCCCTGGTATTTCTCAAATCTCTTATAAATTTATAAAATTTTCCTTTCACCATATCTCATCTTTCCTCATTCCCCTTTTTAACTCTATTCTTGACTTTTCTTATCATCCGATCTTGTGGCGCCAAGCACTAGTAGTCGTTATTCCCAAACCTAACAAAAACGACTATTCCTCCCCTCGATCGTACCGTCCTATCTCGCTTCTCGAATGTTTTTCGAAACTCCTCGAAAAAATTATTGCGAACAGAATTTCTTTCGACTCTGTCCACCATGATATCATCCCCCCCAATCAATTTGGCGGAAAACCTTTTTCCTCTACTGCAGATGCTGGTGTCTCTTTATGGGCAACAATGAATCAACTCAAGAAAAAACATCCTTCACATAACTTTTCTCTCCTCACCATAGACATCAAGGGGTTCTTTGATTCGCTGTCTCATTCACGGCTCATTCATCTGCTTTATCACTTTGGCTTCCCATCCAAAATTTGCTTATGGATACAGTCGTTTCTTTCTAAACGCTCTGTTGCCCTCATTATCAATAATAGAACTTCAGAACCGTTTTCTCTTCCCACCATTGGTATCCCCCAAGGCTCCCCTCTCTCCCCTATCCTTTCAATTATATATACTGCCCTCACCATTTCTGCTTTCAAAATTCCGAATGCTATCGCCTTTTCGTACATTGACGACATTGCTGTTCTATGTCATTATTCGTCACCAAAGCAAGCAAACAAAATTATCCAGGAATCCTTTTTATTTTTCAAAAATCAACTCTATTTGCAAGGTCTTCTCCTTGATTTCTCAAAAACTGAAATTCTTCATTTCTTTAAAAAATATTCCTCTCGCACTCCGTCATCTTTATACACTTTCACTAATTATGACCATCGTCCAGTTAACATAATAGTCCAATCTACTATTCGCTGGCTTGGCTTTCATTTTCTTCGTTCAAAGTCCTTTAAATTGCATGCAATTTTCATGGCTAGAAAAGCTCTTTCAGCCTTTTTTTCGCTTCGCATGTTTCTTTCTTCTTTAATCGGACTTTCCCCACATCACCTTCGTCATATTTATATTTCATGTGTTGTCCCCATTCTTCTCTACGGCTTCCAAGTTTGGTATAACCCTCATTCTCCCTCGAAAACTATTATTGATCTTCTTCAAAAAACACAAAACAAATGCCTTGTTAAAATTGCTGGTGCTTTTAAAACAACCCCAACTCACTTTCTTCACAATTTTCTTTCTATTCCTCGTATTGCAGATTTGCTCAAAAGTAGATACTTTAAATATTCTCATTCCACTTTTACTTCTCGCCCCCAATCTTATTGGCCTGGTGCTATCTTAAATTCTTTCTCAAACAATGTCTATCTTCCTCTTACTTCTTTATACTCTGATCACTCTACTTATTTTACAAAATTTTCAATTTGTCCTTTTTCTCCCTCCACTACCCCGCTTTCCATTTCTTTTCCTTCCAGGTTCTCAATTAGTAACAAGGCGGGAATCAGAGGCGAAGACAGGGAGAAACTTATTTCAGATATCAACCGTTCGGTTGAATACTCCCCCAACTCTCTCTTCTTCTTTACGGATGGCTCTGCAACTCTTTTTTCAGAGTTCTTACCTTTTGGACGCTCAACACAGAGACGCTATCGCAACGTCACAGGAAGCGCAGTTGTCATGTATTTCAGAGGCAAAATTATTGGCTCGAGACGAGACCGTCACTCGCCTTCCTCTACTGCTTTTGATGCGGAGCTATTTGCTATACATAAAGCTCTTCAAATCGCCCAGTCTCGATTATCCTTTTCCTCGGGTAACAGCACTCCAGCTATCCAAAAAGTTATTATTTACACCGACTCCTCGTCGTCTCTTCAATTATTGTCCACGAATCCATCGAAATTCTTGCATCATCCAGTCTATGTAAAGATTTTCAAACTCGCCACATCGTTACTAACTGATTTCCCTGATCTTACTATTAACCTCAACTGGTGCCCTGGTCATAAGGGAGTATTTGGAAACGAAGAAGCTGACCTACAAGCAGGGAAAGCTTGCGCCTCACGTATCCCTACTTCTACCCCTATCACTGCGTCCTTTTGCGCTCTAGTATCCACTAAGGATCTTCTGGACAGCTGTACGTATTACTGGGAAGCATATAAGGAATTACCGGGAGGCTTTTCACCTGGGTTCCAGGCTCTCCTCTACCCGACTTTGCGGGTTAAGCCTCTTTACAAGGAGCTTCTCAATAACCGCAGCCTTTGCTCTCGATTTGTAAGGATCGCTACACACCATTGTTTTTGTGGAGCATATTATAAACGCTTCCACATTCCGGAAGAATTTTCCTGCCCATGTGGAACCACTCGTACTCAAGACGTTGATCACCTTCTCTTTCATTGCCCTCTTATTACCCCATCTCTTATTCCAATTAAGTGGTCTATCCCCTCTACTCCTTGGGTTGATCCTTTGTTTTCTACTAATTTTGGTTTAAAACTATTAATTCCCTTTTTAAAGTCCAATTCTATTGGCTTAAAACCCCCTGTCCATGTTTAGAGGCTTAAGCACCCTCGTTTTCCTCTGTTATTTTTCTCATATTTTCGGACGATGTATGTGTTGTTTCTTTGCTAAGGCATTGCTGCTTACTTTGCATTTCATTTTCTATTAAATTTGATCATTTGTTTTCTCCCCTTTTTCTATATAGTTACTTTGTAATTATGTAGTTAGTGATCGCTCTAATCCTGAGCGGGTCCTTGGTACGCTGCTTCGTTCAGTTGCAGGACCTTAATATATTTTAAAAAAAAAAAAAAAAAAAAAAAAAAAAAAAAAATACATTGTCACGAGCATGTCACGCGACTGTCACACATCACGATCAAGGATTAAACCAAATTAGATTATCAATACAAATCCGCACACAAATCCGTACTGGGAATATGCATACACTCCTCAATATATAATTTAAATTGTGGTTTCTGAATTCCACTTTTTTTGGTCTGCTTCCGCACTAAAAGAATTACATTCGGGGCGTGCAGGAGGCATATCCGAATGTAAAATTAGAAATGGAAACAATGAATACAATGTGAGACGGCCGCTCTAGTGTACGTAATGCAAAAAGGATGAAAGCAAACACGAAACATGGGGGACGAAAGAAACAGAAAAAAAAACAGGATATAGTAAAGAAAAAACTAAAGAGCATAGTACTAGATAGAGGTCCGTTAAATGGAAAATAGCGAGTATGCTAAAAGGATTACATCTCACACTGGAGTAAGACAAGGCTACACATGTAAGAGGGGGAGTATGGGAATATGACGTTGTACGGGGTACATAAAAAGAGGGGTCGTGATAGCAAAGTGCCGTTATTGAACACGTTCAATCTATCCTAAAATAATATTATAGTAAAGTCCGTGGGCTCATGAAACATTCATTTTTTTTTTCACTTCAGATACGAAGCTCACCAAAATAAATGCAATGTTCGTTCGTGAAAGAGAAATTGAAAACGTGGGATAATGAACCATGATGTGTGAAGAGATGTTAGAAGTAGGAAGTAGAAAGATATGAATGGTAATTGATTGCTGTGAGGTGTAAGGATTGACGTGAGGGGGGGAGGAATACATATTTTTTTAACATCCGTCGTACAAAGAGTTGCGAGGGAATGTATAACCGGCTTGTTCCCAAGTAGTCAGATTTGCGTCTGAATACGCATTAATGTGACTTGAAATATTGTAGACAATTAGAATTCATTTCTATAAAGACGAAGACGTAATAAAGTTACATACTTTGCAATATAGTCTGCAGTTGGTCTTCTGCTCGGACTGCAGCCGATGTTTTCTTGCCCTTCTCGTTGCCAGACGCGGACATAATCAACATACATTTTCGAAGGGAACTTCAAATTTTGGTAGTCCGCTTTTTGGAATCCTGGAGAAATTCCCAAGTTTATTATAATATACTGAAGACAGCTATCAGCCAGAACTCATTGCAGAAGGTGCAAGAATAGACTTACATGAGCTTCTTCAGGAATGATTCTTTGACTGACATCAGCAGAAGAGTCTGGTCCAACGGAAGCAGCGGTTATCTTCCAAGCCGGGGTGCCAGTGCTTGACCATTCGATGTAACCCTCATCACGATTATTTTCGTTGCTCCACCATTCAAAACCGTATGTAGCATAGCCTGAGTCATTGTAGTTTTGACTGTCAGTAAACGTCAAAGCACTAACGGCCTCCTGGTATTGAGCTCCATGATAAGAATTCAATTCAGTAACAGAGTCATCATAGATTGTTGTCACATCCGAGCTATTATCAAAGTAGTAGTTTGTATCGAACGGTGCAACTTGGAATGACTGGGACATTTGTCCCCGACGGACGCTGTTATCAATCTGATGCTCGAAAACATCTATTTCTGGAACGCCACGTCCTGTACCAACATCGGGACCAGGATGATCGGAACCATCACATGTACAAGCCGATACACGCTGGCCTGGCAGGTACGAAAGACCTTCCGAAGATGACGGATTACCCGACGCATCTGTTTGATTGGGAAAGGTTCCCGTGTCACAAGCTGCGTACGTATATGGCCACATGCCGTCAGTGGTAGCACCGTATCCTGCCCGACCCAGGTTTCCTAAAGTCCAAATAGCGGGCCAAAGACCAGGGGTTTCAGCATCACCTGGTAAACTGACTGATACTTCAATGATTCCGGTAGTGAAGCAAAACTTGTTCCATGACTGTAACATGCCACTCATGAAATTGAGATCATGATTTTGCTTTAGTTGAAGCGTAATGACGAGCTTTCCATTTTCAGTCGTTATTGCGGAAGGATCATACCATTCTAAGCAGCAAACTGGTTAGCTGTCGAGTCCTATTGTGCGTCATTGATTGAAACCCACCTAAATCTCCCGTTGGCCAATAATTCAAATCAACTGCCTCCCAGTATGGATCATCTCCAGGATAGAAAGTACGTCCATCCTGTTCAAACTCGTCTGAAAAGACAAGACTGTATGTTTTACCATCTTGACCTTTCCTTGTATAAACGCTTGAAGGCGTGTCTTTATCGATCAACGAGGGAAAATTGGGTAAATCTGGGACTTGTCCTGAAGCATTGATTCCACCCAAGTTGAACCCAGCGACATTAGACGATGTCTTGGTAGCGTCTACGATGATAGGATAACCAATGAAGAGTGTTACAAGACCAGCGACAATTAAGAGGAGAACGGTGGCATTGGCCCAACCTCTCAAAGAAAAGAAAGTGAACTGTCGATCGAGAGCGGCATCTCGAACAGGGTCTGGATTATGAAGGGGGTCATCTAAATCTGGATCCTTGGCATCCCATAAGTAAGCAGGCATTGTCGCGGTTGCAGCCGGGGCAGCTCCAGCCCCAATTGCAACACCAGCAGTGGCGGCCTTTTCATGGCCGGTTCCAGAAGATTGCTCCGAATGGGCGCTATATCGTGAGCTGCGGTAGATGTTCCCATTTACGCTATCAGGACGGTACTAGCAACGAGGACAAAAAGAAGAGGGGATTATTAGAATTGGGTAATAGATTTAGAATGAGACTGGGAGGGATAGGGCGAGAGAAAGAGACAGAATATATGACTTACGGAATATGGACCAAAATCACTGCCAATAGCGCCTGTTTGAACGTTCTGGATTGTTTCTTCTCGACCTGCATTTGAGTAGGAATACTGAGCGCTTGGGTTTCGACTGGCGCCAGAGGAGTAAGGAGCGGCTAAAGAATTGAGTCGAGGGGGACTTGAGGGGACTTGACTATATACGGAAGGCGGGGCAACTCGACGCGAAGCGTGAGACATGACTGATTCCGACGTTCACGACGATGGTGAAGACGCCTCGGGAGACGATGAGGGGAGAATAAGAGTGAGAAAGGGCGACGGGGACTGCGGACTTTGTTGTGGGAGAAGTACGAAAGGAGCAGGAGCGGCTATCTTTGTCAATCGTTGGAGCATCAACCGTTTCCTGCACCGCACCGCTCTGGGACGCCCGGGCGACAATCTCATTACCACATGGGAACCACTTGCCATATTGGGACGATGTGTAGGTGTTGGTTGTGTGCGAGCGTGAGTGTGACTGCGTTCTACGTCTATGGTAAAGCGGATACCAAAGCTGGTGTCACGGCTGCATGGCAAGAAATCGAACAAGTCAAGCGGATTACGGGGCGCTGCTTGCAAATCGTGACGAAGAGGTCAGTCCTTCCCCATTGACAGTCAGACACCCGACAATCCTCACGCAGATCCCACGCTTCCCCAGATCGCCCGTCTCAACTCTCAGCTATCTCAGCGCATACAGCATACCGAGCATCTCCAGGCTCGCCTACTTTCCACTCTAGATACCCTCGACGAACTACAGGCCGCTTCCGCCCAGGATATACAACTCGTTCAATTAGAGAATGAGCGTTTGGCAAGACGTCTGGATCAATATAATGCCATCCTTCGCAATACAGAAAGAGAGAAGAGTGACATGTCCAATGCCATCATGCAGCTCGTAACAAAAAGTATATTCCTGTCCCTCAACTAAACCAATCCTTGCTCACGTTATGTTCCTATTAGTTGAATCCTGCAGCGATTTTTCCAAGTGGCATGCTGCTCGAGTTCAATTATCCGATAACTTGACAATTGCTCCTCAAACACAAATACCACTTATTGCAAGCAACAGAAATAACGAGTGTGCGTGTCCCCATGCGTACTCTCCTGCCATCATCAGGGAGCTGTCTGATGCTCTAACCCAAGAACAGAAGGCACATGCTCTATCTGTATCCGAGTCACAACGCCGCATATCTGCTCTTAGAGAACGCTTAGCGGCCCGAGAAGCTGAAGCCACAACCCACTCAGTGGTTTGTCGTAGTCACTCCCCCAAGTATGTGTTCTCTTCAGGGAGAGATCACAATCGGCTTCATAATAGCGATAATGAACATAACATCGCACAAACATATACCCGCAATCGAGTCAGTAAACCTAATTGAATGCATCTACTCTAATTTTGACTTATTAATTAGCTACAGCACGATGTTAATCTTCAGTTCCATGCAGACCAATCCGTACAAACAGAAATAGATCCGGAAAGAGAGAACACAGAAAACACTAGCAGAACGCAAGATCCTATCCAAATAGCGTTGCACGCTCTTGATTCCGAAATTTCTTATCTACGGCAAGGACTTGCTAAATTAACTCAGGAGAAGGAATCTCTTCGTAATGTTCTGGCAAACGAGCTTAGGGTCCACGAAGTAACTACATCTAGTAGTCCAGCGAGGTATGATCCTCAACCAAACGAGTCTTTGATATCTTTGGACAATGAGGATGAACAATCTCTGGCTTCTGACTATTCTGATAAGAACTCCGATGGTGTTTTACTTCTTGAAGAGGAGTGCATTCGGTTAGTTCATTTCTTCACGACATGAGGTCTCGTTCTCGGAGCTGATGTTGAAGCCTCTTATGCAGCTTAATGCACACAGAGAAGGAGTTACGTTCTGAACTCAAAAAGGCACGTAACCGTGAATTAGTCCTTCAAGACGAAAACCGTCGATTAAGAGAGATAATCGAAAATATTCGTAATAATAATGTAAGTCAAGTCTGTTTCTGGTTGTTTCGTGTATAATAACAAGTCTTCGAGCAGTACGAAAGAAGTGATGTACCGTCCACTGAAGAGGAGTGGAAATCTCCGTCGTTTGTATCACACGAAATAGGCTTTCGCTCGCCCGCCCCTGGTACAATTGTACATAGTGTATTTACACCTAATAACGGTTCAGAGGAGGAACCTGAAATTGATCTGTCCTTCCCTCCTATTGAGCCTGACCATATTTCTTTATCGAGTCCGATTCAATCCCATCATAATTATGAACAAGATTCAAGACCATTCTCTCCAACCACCAATCAGGGTATCGTTAAGGATGCGAGCTCATCAACTTCTTCCCCTTCCTCCTTGAAGACCCCAACTTCACTCGATTCTCCAATTGATCCTAGCGGGATACCTCTTCCCCCAACTCCTCCTCCTATAATGCCCCTTGAGGACGAAGACACTATAGTTCATGATCAAATCAATGAAAACTTTAACAACCCCTCCTTTGACCCCCCTTCGGAAACGGATATTTTTGGCTCACCCCTGTTGATTATTCCTCAAAGGTCTTCAGAGGAAGCACCGTATCAGCGAAGTGAAGAAGATATAGCACGAGAACTTGCTGAAGCCCGTGCTGACGCTGAACTCAGAGCACGGGAGATTGCTGAAGTACGAGGAGTGATTGCTGACCTTGCACGACAAGTGGTGGTTGGACAAGGAAATACAGGACCTTGGGCTGCTTTATTGGATGGTAACGATAGCCAACATGAAATTGAGAGTATTGACGGCGATGACCACCCATCGGATTTTTAATTAAACTATCTATTCGCAGTATCTATAACCTTTATTTTTTGATTTCATGACTCTTTTGGCTTGTGACTGTATTCGTTTTGTGTGTATACATCTACTATCCTGTCTGCTTTCGGTATTTTATTTTTTACTCTTTGTACCTGTGTATTATACATCAAAATAAATATGTATGTAATGTTGGACCCACACAAAGACGTCATAGGAGGCGCTTTTATAAGGAAGGGGAGGAAGGTAATGCTTGACGTCATTGTCTACTACATCCAGCTTTACATATAACATCCTCAATAATAGGGTTCACCATGTCTTACGCCGTTTATTTAACCCAAATAGTTGGACAAAACCTCTCATAAACAAACCAACGCATTCAAGTTTCATACCTCAGAATCTAAGCATGCACTCGAACGTTGGGAACCACCAAGTTTACAATGACGGAGATCAACGGTAAGTGGCAGAAAACAACTCGAATCATGGCCTAAGTAGCTCAAACTCTGATAACAAATATATCCTCCAGGAAATACACACGCATCGAAAAGGATGCAATGAATCAGCATCCTCCACGCTTTGAGTCTGGGGAACCGAACTCTCATGCAATCCTTGATTCTAAAGACGAACGTTCCATTGCGAATAACTTGGCTGCCGCAGAACAGGTAAGGTTTTGGTCCTTTCTATTCCTTCCCTTCCGTGTTCGTTCCTTCCATTTGTTTTCTGTTGATTTGTATTCTGAGAGAAATTTGCTAAGTTTTTTCTGATTATTTTTACTTCTTCGATTTAAGGCCCAGCATATGGAAGAGCAGAGGAACAAGAGGGATGTTACGAAAGATCCTCGGGAACCTGCTTTGAAACATGGGAACAAGCCCTCCCGTGGCGCTGAGATTGATGCTGAGCTTCAGGCGGAAGACGAAGAGATACTTAGGAAGAAAGGGATTGTATAAGATATAAGATTGGGACTGTGCTTCCATATATACGTGTAAATAGTATACACTCGAAATAGCTTGTACTCAATAGCATATCATGACTGTCTATAAATGAATGTCCTCGAAGTTGCTGGTTTTTGTGGAGATTATCCTATCTTACGAGGAGTAAGGGGATATGCATGTATTTGTGGTTATGGCCATATGTGTCGAGAGTCTATCAATTTCTTAAACTCAGGTCAGACGCTGGTATTAATACTCCTTAAAGTATGAATTCAAGCCGAAGGGCTGTGTCGTAAGCATAGTAGAACGAAAAAACTTCTGATGCCGTTATGGAACTAGTATTTTTATATTCGTGAGTAAACGATGAGGATCTTCATATTATGCCGTTCTTCTGTTTTTAAGTATTGTCATCCCGTAGCATACAGAACGGTTCAAGAGTGTGGCTAAAGTTCTAAGTTATCTATCAGTTCGTGGCGCCGTTATAAGTCCTTTGTAGCTGAGGATACAACGCGATCCCGCAGGGACTCAGGACACCCAGCCACATTCGTGTTCATGTAATTGTTATTCTTTGAGTAAGTGTGAGATTTTAACTGTATTACCATCTGAGTGTAGTAATGGAAGCTCCGCTTCAAAAGTACATTTTACAAGCCGTTGATACTTTCAATATCCTAATACTATATCACTAATTGGGTATATGTTCGGTATGCAAGAGAAACAAGCATATTCAGGAAATAATTTAATACTTATGTTAGTAAATGTTAACTCTAACGTATGTACTCATCTATGTATGTTTAATACGAGATATTTTACTTACTTACTGATAACCAGAGAGTATTTGACGTGATTATTTGATCTAGGGCATGAGCTCCGTTTGTATAATATATTTTTTCTCCGCCTTTCTTGGAAAAAAAACCATCGAAATTCACACTCAACCGACTAAATTAGTAGATACCTCTAGCTATTGTGTGCATTATTATATCGTTAGAAAGAATATGTACGTCTCGAAATGAGCACACCTTTCATACTATATAATTACCAAGCTTAAGCTATGATCCTAGAGTCCACAAGCTATCTACTGAAAAGAGGTTGGCAAATTTGAATTTTAAGTGGTAGATGTTACGCCAACCCATATTATAACAAGTCGTCATCTCTGAAGGTACGCTAGTCATTAGTAGTTTAAGTTGTCTACATACTTGCTTGAAGAGAAAATTTAATAGATAACTAAGAATTAGAAATTAAGTATTTCTCTACTTCGGACTTTAGTAGCATTGCGATCACCAACATTTGCCCCCCACCTTACCATAATAAATTATACTTTCCATATCCAAGTAGTAATACAATATAGTATCCTTACTATCAAACTGAATATGAAACGTAAAAAACTACGAAATACGCATTTTCATCTAAAACTTGGTTTAGTAATTACCTCAGCCACAATTTGTTTCTGACATTGAAAGTTTTTAAACTCCGCCCAATAGAAAAATAGACGGAGATCAAAAATTGATTGTAGTTAGATAATTTTACTTTGGTTCTTCCAGAACCAGGTGACATCTTAACTTCCCCTCTCAAGACATTCCATGCAGTTCTCATCAAACCTTTTTGAGCCTTTAATTCTTTGCTTTCTCCTCGAATCGGCCCGTCAAAGGCATTTCACGCACGATGACTTCCGGCGACACATTCAACTTCTAACAAGGTACTCTCACGAGAAATAAGAAATAAGGTAATGTATGGAGGTCACAAGGTAGGTTTATGTCTGCTGGACATTGCATCAAGTAGACTGAAATGATATAGTCATGTCACTTGGCGAGATCCGGGAATGTGATGTGTCAATGTGGGCTGGGACTTTGTTACATGTTAACTTAACTACACGTACCTTGATTTTCGCACAATTTACTTCTTCCTTCCTCTCTCCGGAGATATCAATCGTTGAGTAAATTTCTGAAACTGGGTATATACTCTCATGGAAGAGAGATAATCATTGGGGTCATCAGAACAAGTTGATACTGTGGATTTACCCATAAAAATTTGCACAGGCTCTGACAATGATGCGAAAGAACGGACTAGCACACGAGCTTGACGAAGACGGAGGTAAATGAGGCGGAGTGGGCTGATGAACGTGTCGTATAAGCTGTTGTGTGGAATCCTCTAGTAGATCCGGTCAAGGGTGGATCTTTACACAAGCGCAATCCATACACATAATAGGTACTTTCAGATTTACACAGCGTCATTTCGCCCGAGTTCACCAGATTAAGGAAGTCATATATGATCATCGTGACCACGATCACGCCTTGTATATCCGGATTCTAGTCTTGTGCCTGGCGGCTTAGACAGGACTCCCTAGGGATAGGTGGAAGTAAGTGCCAGAGCAATAAGAATGCCCATGTAAAAATAATCCATAAAAACACCGAGATGTCCAGAATCGAAGTAAGATCAAATCGACTTACTATTCCTCTTACCCCCCATATTCACCCACCATCATCTTCCTCCTTACCGAGAACCGAGTTCCTTGATCCATTACACCCCCGAAGCCTACTCTCACTTCTACCCCCCTCAACTCCGAATAGCCGAACCTGGATTTGATCTACTAATAATCTTCTATCGTCCTTTTAAAACGTCCGAGGGAGATCAGCGAATAATAATGAAAACGAAGGAAGGACGAGTTGCCCTACAAATCTCATCTTTTTAATTATCCAGATATCAAAATGAAATCAGGCAGGCGGTCAGTTAGGTTAGAACTATGTCTATTCTTTGCTCTTCGTACGGGTGCTTCCGCTCATCTCAGTACCCGGCGCTAGGCCTGTGAAAAGAGTAACTTTTTGAGAGGGCGAGGAGTTGAGAACCTCTGAGGTATAGACACCTCCGAGGGTTATTGGTCGTCCATCTGTCCGGCGCAACTGTTCGGTATTTTTTATGACTCGCTTGTGTCTTTGTGCGTGTACATGTATGGGATATAGGTAGGAGGGGGGTTACTAGATGCTGTCATTTCGGCAAGGTTACCAAAATGCCAACTCCGTTGACTTTAAGGAGGGTAACAAGAAAGTGCGAGACGACTTCTTTACAGTGATCATCCACCTCATCCTGTGTGACCCAAAAATAACGAGGAGCCACATATACATACATAGCCCCAACTTTTACAGTGCGTACATATCCATAAGCGTAGATACGTCGACGCTTCTTCCCACCTGTATTATTGTCACATACACACGCACGCACATGATTGCATTGTTCTTCTCCTGCCTTCTGTCCCTTCTCTTCTCTCTGGGCATGGAGAGAATACACATACCGAGAGCTAAATTAGCCGTACATCTGACTAAATAAGGATATTTCGGTCAATATTATGTGTGTGGGAGTATCTTCCTGTCCATTGTCTCTTTAGAAGTTTTCCCCCATTTGGGGCGAATGATGAGAAAAAAAAGGGTGAGAGGGAGGGGAGGGGACGGATATGTGTTTGTTGTGTATGTTTATTATTATCTTTACGTGGACGGAGGTTAGGTCAAGGGAAAGAAAGAAAAAGGTTGTTTCCCCGCATAACGACATCATTTACATGTTTGGAATATCACTACTGATATTGATATCGCTGTCACTATCAATATTGTACGAAGGAAACGGGGAATATAAATAATATTATGCAATTATTTTTTGTATTGTACAATTTTTCCGACGACGGCCGACCCTTTTTTTGATTCCGGGTTACTTGTATATGTGTATGTATGGCTATGTGTATTTGTTTTGCCATGCTATAGTATTTACTCGCTATAAGTTTATGTACTGTGATGTATGTATCATTGGACTCAGTACATGTCTGCGGGGAAATCCTGGAGAATGGCGCTTGGAGAAAGAAAGGGGGAGAAGAGGGAGGATTCATAAAGTTCATAGGGTTCATAGAGTTCGAAAGTCCTTAGTCACGATTTCAAGTTTCTGGCACCGAAATGCTATGGTAGAAGGGTCAAAGGTGTACCAATGATATTTCTCATTCTCATATATTAAACATACTAAAGGGGGACAAAGGAGTGCACGTATGTCAAAACTTAAAAATACAAGGTTGCGACGGAGGGAGAAGGCTTAGAGACGGAAGTAATTACTAGTTATGCGACTCGGATGTGATGTTAGTATTGAAGAGATGTTATCATTTACGCATGTACGTTTGGTGTGATAGTCATAATTATCTAAGCTATCATTTCTATCTCTGAGAGGAGGGAAGGGGGAGGGTCATACGGCGCTTACTAGTTACTCGTCTTCTTAGGTTTTTCTTTTACCTTGGTTTTTGTTTAGTCCTCCTTTTAGACGTTGTCTATGCATATGCGTGTTTAGATGTGTAAGTGTATCCTACAAGTACTTTAAAGGCAAATCTACATATTCATTCGACATATCGATCCCTTCCCCGTATTTCCGTCAAATACAAACAAGTTTGTAATCGGTTGTTCACGGCGAGATAAAGCCTTGAGCATGTCCTGTGCTAGTACACCTCCTATAACAGCACAAACAGGAGAAAATTCATGCCCCGCTGTCTCTGTAATAGCACTATATATTACAATTCCACGGCACGAGAAAGCATTGTAGTAGGAGATATGTAAGTCAGCTTACGGTGATTTTTTTTTGTATAAAAAAGCATAGAGACGAGAGAGGAAAAGACCTACTCAAGGAATTCATCTGGTACTTTAGAAATAACTTTCGTTTTTACTTTATTATGCGTAAGAAGACCAGTAACTATAGACGATAATTCAACGGCTTGTCCCTTGTTATAGGGCAACAGACCACCTGCTTGTCTCTGCCACTCCCATATTGCTAAATAAAATCATAATAAGCCAAGCTGCAAAAATCATAAAAATAAATATAATAAAGGTATCTGAAGATTTCAATCCTAAGAAAGGTAACCGTCCACCTTGCCAAACCGAAACTGGCGTGGAGAGAGGGAAGGGAGTAAAAGTTTGTTGAAACCTCTTAATGCCAAGCCACTTACCCAATATAGTAAAAACGACCGCTGGATTCAGTTCCTTGGTTTGCACCCGTGTCAGTTTGTCCCAACTGGACGGTTTTTGAGCGGCTCTCATGGAACAGTAAGACAGCTTAATCATTTCTTGCTTTTTGCCATCTTTGTCCGCCTGACCCGGGGGCATCCTGGTCGTTAGCAACGACGATAACCGACATCAAAAAAAGGGGGAAATAATGTTGGGGAAGAGGACGGAAGGCAGGAAGTTTACCCCAGTAAAGCCGCCATGCAAGAAAAAATACGAAGGTGAAGATTACCGTGGGTGATGGAGGAGCAATGGGTTCCGATACCAAGATCCACAAGAGGTATACAAACAAATAGTAAATATTTAAAATCAGTATGACAATACCAAGAGCGAAAAATCTCGGAAAATAATTACGGGGCAGGATACTCGTAATCGATGAGGTCGCAAAAGATGAAACCGATAAGACCATAAGTATGTCCGGCATAAAATAGCGTGTTCTGAGCCCGACAAGCCTCATTCACACGCATCTAAAGTATAATTAACCAAAAACCAATAGTACGGGATTTTCCTTTCAATGAGAAGTTCATTTTTTGAAGGGTATAAATGAAGATATTTACCATTAGTCTAGTGTCTATATCGGTCATACACATTATGTCAATATCTTTCAGTGTTGCCTCTATATTTTCCGGTTCTATAGGGTCAAGAGAGGATATGGTCTCAATAGTGACCAAGGGATTTAAACTTTCAATCCTAGGTTTGGCCACTTCTACTCTCTGCAAGTATAAAGAAGAGGAGGGAAAAAATAGAAGGGGAGACCCCCGAGTGACCACATTAGCTGAATAAAACCCAATAGATAATTTGGATGCGAAAAAAAATGATAAAAAATGATAAAGAAGTGATTCACTAATTCATCCTTTGAATTTCGACAGGCCCCTCTCCACCCCCTAATACTCCATATGTGTGGCCGCGGTAAAATTCCGCAAGAATTTCAAAGAGCACGAAGATGTTAGAGGATCCACATAAGGGTCAAGAGGAAGGGGGCTGCGGTAGGCGATATAGAAATGTAAATAGAAAAAAAGGGAAAGGGACGTTGATTGGGAGAGAGAAGCGTAGATAAAGTAACCTTAACAAAGGCCCAGGAGCTTGCATACCTTCTTGCCGATGTCCTCATCACGGAAAAAGAAACCGGCACCGAGATCTTCCTCTTTGACCTCTTTATCGTCAACAATGATGAGCTTGCCAATTCCTGAAAGAACAATATTTTTTATGACCTCTGTAGCAGTACCGCGGAGACGAACGATCATTATCGTCGCATTTCGCATCCTATAAGGTATTCAGTTATACATAACGAGTAACCAAAAGAAGTGCATGAAGGATAATTTCAAATAAGTTGAGACTAATCCAATCCACTTCTCGAAACCAAGAATAGAAGAGGATGAAATGTTGAAAGAAACGGATAAAAGCAGAAGAATAAGGGGTAATTCCACTAACTACATTACATAAAAGAGTGATATACAAAAAGATCCTAGATTCAATAGACATACCTTTGTTGAGCGTCCAGCCCCCATAGACGGATCTGTCGGTCGTACATGGCGGCCTCGGCTACACGCGCGAGAAGGCGCGAGAACCATATCGTAACGTTGATTTGCGGGGGAATTATAGTGAGTCGGAATTTAATTATTATTATTGTTTTGCGTGTATGGCATGCCATGCAATAAGCACCGAAAAAAAGTAAAATAGAAAGTTAAATCAAGTTAGTATAATAGGTCCGAGAACGTTGTTCCTTATGTTCCTAACACTGGATATGATTAGGACAGCAGAATAGGGAAAGAAGGGAAGAAGGTGAATAAAAAACATCATTCGGATGATTGGATAGTTGGATTAATAAGGATTAATAGAGGAACATATGACGAAACTTTTCTCAATGAGAATATCAGCCACGTTCTTTATTCTTTCTGACATGTCATAGTGTCATGAGCCCAAACTTATAGTCTTGTAAACCACACATAGGGGTCACTAGACCGCATGAAGTCAACAGATATCAGTCACGCAGACACGGGAGCGGCGTATCTACGGACTCGGGGGCAGAAGTGACTGCAAATCATGAACAGTCAAATCAATTTACGACTGAAAGAAAAAAAAATGCTAAAAGTAAAGAAGAAGGCGTGTGCATTAGAAGAAAGAGTTACTTTCCACCTCGGCTCGGACCACGCTAGAACAGGAGAGAGAGGATAAGATTGGGATTGAGAAGGACGAGGGCAGGACAAAGGATCGGAACAAGAGAGGAGGTAATAATAAATAGTTACGAAAAGATTCTGTGGCGTTTAGCTTTCATATTTGATGAGGCAACAAAAGTCAGGAATGGGTCATTCCTTTATGTATGTGAATAAATGGATATCCCACACAACGTGGTATAGCGTAGCTTGGGACCCTGGGGGATAGCCTCTATTGATGGTTAAAAACAGAATGACAGTTCCTTTCGGCAGTTTCATTGACTCAAAGCATAGTCCCAGCATGCTTAATTCAAATGCCCCGTATCAAAGTACACACTCCCATTAATAAGTAAATAGTGTGACAATCGAATTTGTAAAATCAAAAAGAAGGCGTTTAGTGCAAAAGTTCGCATCGGCGCCAGCAAGTACCCTTTGGGACATGTGACGATATTGACAGTGAACCGAGCCAAGGAGGTATATAACATAATCCAGCCCAGGCTCCAACTTCATCAACCACATGAAGAAGTACGAGCGTAGTAGAAAAATCAACAATTATAAACCGAGGTAATATGTCATACTAGGAAGAGCAATGTAAACAATAAACGGAGGGAAGGAGCACACATACCTTCAGTAATCTCTACCGGAGCGGGTTTCTCCTTTGTCTCATCAATAACCATATTCTCTGCCGCTGTTGCTGTTGTTGTTGCGATATTTAAATTTGTAGTACTGATATCTTCGGGTATAGACATCTTTGACTCTAGTTCTCTATCCTAGAGTCTACTTAAGCCTTAAGTAGTAAATAGCCACAGCTCAATATGCCTTGTCGTTTTATATATCAACAAGCCAGTGTACGAATCCAACCACCACGGCTCCGTGAATTGAAGTTCCTTGTTCTCCCTAGTTTACTTCTTGTTTATTGGAGTATTTTAGTATTTAAGGAGTATTTTGATACGTGTATAGGTGTTATTGATTTTCTTTGATGAGAAATAGCCCAAAGAAGAATGAGACGAGATGTAAGTAATTCTTGGTGAGGTCCGTGAGTGAAGAGTTCTCTTTCTCTCTTTCATATGTGTCACGCGACATTAATGACACGCGTAACAGTGACAAACGCGTCGCGTTGATCACTCCAAAAAGGGATCTTACGTCTCATTCTTAGGTTGGAAGACTCTAAAAACATAGGCATACATAGGTATTAAAGGCTCGGAGGCATCGGGGAATTGGAGAACTACAGAAGGTGCGCCTTACAAAATCTTGTATGGATCAACAAAAATCAAGAGATATTATAATCAAATAAATTATGTGCTCAAACGATTTCCTAGATACAAGAATCTTATTTTGCGAACATAATACATGAAAAAGTACATTTAAGCTTGTGAGACATTGCTCGTGAAAAAAGTTAACAAGCAAGGGTATAGCTACCGAGCAATGGCAAGAGAAAAGCAAAGGAGACAAGCAACTCGCGTGTCTATCGAATACAGTAATTAACTAAGACGTTCCTTGTATGATTAGTTCACTTATACACGGACACAAAGGGGTTGATAGATAAGCTAGAACGATAGGAAATGTGAAGTTCGTGATATTTTTATCTTCAATTTGGTGGATAATGATCAAGACAAGATCAGAGTAAAGTGTGTGCAAGATGAGATAACCAATTCACTTAGACGAGGATTAGAGAGAAACGGGGATAAGAAAAACAAGAAAAGAAATCGTAAACATACAGCCATATAAACATACAGACTTAACCAATGATAGTTGAAAAAAATAAAATGAAAAGTAAGGGTAAGGAAATTATAAATAATAAAATAGACACCGACCGACCCTTCGGATATATATTTAGTAGAGGGCAGCAGTAAGAGAAAAGACAGCCTGAAGAGGAGTGCTTAGACATTTGAGTAGCAAGCAGGTAAAGGAGGATGTGTGAAAAAATAAGATCCGTTATGAATTCCCAAGAAAACAATAGAAAAGGTGGCTCCCCAAATGAACCCAAGATCACAAATGCAAAAGGCTAACAATGTCCTCATAAAACCCTGTAAACCTACAAGTCAACTAAGCATAACAGAGGCTGAGTCCCCACTAGCTCCACCATCTCTATCGTCATCCAGTCTAGGGGAAAAAAGAATTAGCCCATATTTATATCATAATAAATGCCAAGATCTTTAATTACTTACAAATAGTTTCTCTCTATTTCGCTCAAAATACTTAAGAAGTCCCATAAGTATGCATGCGCCCTTGCTGCACTTGCAGGCGCAGTCTCCGCCCTTCTTACCGCATCCAGGAGAGTACTGGCAACAAATCGCACTTTGTGTACTAGTGAAGGCCCGTTCGTTGCAATGCTCTGGATCGGTATTGAATGCAAAACATTGAGTAAATCCGAAGCAACTGCTTCCCGCCCTTCCGCTACCACTTGTTCGTGTTCCTCTAAAGAAAGAGGACCTTCAGGACTGCGAAGCTGGGAGATGAGCTCATCACGATACTGCTCGATTACAAAGCGCACCAGTTGCTAATTTCGGAAGGAAGGTAATAGAAGAGAAGGGAAGAACAGGTTGTCAGTACTGCAATTTCTAGACTCATAGGGAAAAGAACAGGGAATTGTCAGGAGAAATAAGGGGAAAGGGAAAGTTAAGAATTGAGAAAAAAGTTTAGTTATAAAAGCACCTCAGAAACGAAGTGACTCCCTAAGAAGTTGTCGTCCCCCTTTTACCGTAAGGAACCTCAAAGAAAGGGGCGGGAGAGAATAGTGTTTTCAGGATTAGGAAATGGTTTAAGTTAAAAACAGTAGTCCAAAAAGCACCGACACATGCGCCCACTCACGCATATGCCACGACCCCCACACATTGCCCGGAAGAGCGAAGAAAAAAAAAAGGGGGGGGGGGGGATGCATTATGATACTTACTTGCGTGACATACAAGTTTGCTTGCATGACAAGGAACGCATTTGATGCATTCGCACGACTTGTGTTCGGGTTATCAAAAAAGTCTTTTACCTCCGCGAATGTCGCTTGCCTAAACCCTGCACCCCCTAGCTCAGTAGAGGGTAGACAACCTGCGCTCTTCAGTCTTAATGGCGCGGGGTATGCATCAATGCAGTCATGATCCGAGTATGTAATGATTTCACTTCCTCGAGTCGTGCCGTAGCAAAGTGACCTTGAGGTGGAGAACGCTTGTCCACTCGGATACGGACCTGGATCTCCCCTAGCAAAGCAAAGATCCGAGAGATGTAGTTGAGCCCTGAAACGATGGCTGTCTTTCCGTGGGGCTGAGGGAGGATCCCATTTGGTGTGATACTTCAAAAAGGGAAGCAATACAAACACCGATGTAAAAGGAAAAAGGATAGTATTAGCAAACTTTCATCTTCAGAGAGGGGGTGAACTTCGGATAAGGCTCGGGTGGGTGGGAAAGTCCAAGCATGCGGGGGAGGGGAAGAAAGAAGGAGAGAGAACGGAAGAAGAAGGGAGAAAGAGAAAAAAACACATACTATTCGTCATCAACCTCTTTCGGGAAGTGAAGTGTGCAGTCCTCATCCCGAAGACAGATTGGGCGACCAAGCAAGATCGACATCGATTTGTCTGCACCGAATAATAGCCAGAACGTTCGTCGTCTGATCTCACACTCGATAGGATCAAGACCTTCATATGACGTCTCTTCGTGCATATGCAGCGTCACTGCAATGTGTGCAGCTTCTCCAAAGGAGGCGTGAGAGGTAGCATCGTGTCCCTCGCAAAAGTGATATACAGTATCACTAAAGAGGTGTAGATGATTATCGTTGTTCGATAAGAATCAACAATGTGGCAGTATATTGAGTCAGATTGTGCCATCACAGATCAGTTGGTAGAAATCATGTCAGAAGACGAGTGAGAAACAATCAAAGGGCTTAGTTAATGAGAAAAGGGACGAACAAATATCGAATTACGACATGAATAGACTGTGGTGGGTCGTACGATGCAACGGAGATGTGTCTGCTCGATTCGTGGCAGATCTGCGCAAGTTTTCGGACCGTATGGCGTTCCATGGGCAAAAAAGAACGTGGGACCTGGACGAGTGTAGACGCACAGGTGGACATCACAAGAGCAAAAAACAGGGGGTCGCGTTCTTCACGTCGGGCATGCAGGTCAGCCATGAATGATGGTTTGTGCACACATGGAGTAAGAGGATATACGAAGTCAAAAAAGAGGTTGATGATGAGCATAATTGTGTCTCGTGGTGCGACATCTTCGAGTCTGTGTGGTCGATAGTAATACGAGAGGGGGGGAGTGCGCTAGGGGGAGGGACTGGTAAATGAGATTGTTGTTTATATGCGGCAGACCAGTTGTAGAGAGGGTAGGTGTTAAATGGGTCAGCTGAAGCTGGGGAGATAGCAGCTGCAGCACTAGGTGAGCTGCTCGACATCGAGCGAGCGCTACTACCCAGTGGAGAGCTGACCGAAGACTCGGACATACGCCGATTCATGCTTGGGATGGTGTGCATACCAGGATAGTGGGGGTGGAAGGTATCAGCGGCAATCGGATAGCGGGAAGGTGGGATAGAGCCTGTTGCAGGGCCTTGGATGGAGTTAAGAGAGCTCAAGGAAGGTTCGATGAAGGTAGAAGACGGGGACTGGGAAGGGACGATGGTCGGGGGTTGCGTCGGACTCTTTCCATTGCCATTGGGCGAGGCAGCGTCTGTACTGTCAGAGCCATTGCCCGATGCCTGTGCTGCTGCTGCCGCGGCAGCAGCCTCTTGAAGTCGTCTGAGATATCTTCATAAAGCACAAAATCAACGATTGTCGCTGTCGGTATGTGAGGCAAGGTTTACTCACAGGTTTGGAGGACCACGCTTTTTGGGTTGATAGTCATAGGTACACGGAATACCAAGAGTGATACAATGCTTGCAAGCTGTTTGGGGATCGTCCTGATTCTCGCGTGCACAACGCACCTTTCGTGCGCGGCATGCATCACAACCTGTTGAAGAACACGGTGAACGGGGGTGATACGGTGAGCGGTCCGAAGAAGAGAGTAGGGCTTACTTTGAGACTGGCGTCTGTTGTTAGAGTGTGTGTACACCATAGTGAACGACGTCGAGAACGACGACGATGGCGGCGGTAATGGTATTGATGATGGTGATGATGATTCAAGAAAAGGAATTGGGTGAGGGTGGGACGAGGGTGTGTGGGTGAGTGGAGGGACGTGCGGGGAAGACTCGGGACATGGACTCACTTTCTCTTGATTGGTTGTTTATCGTCCTCAATAGATGCAGACTTCTTCTCCTTCTCGTTCTCGGCATCCATTTTTGCTTCCTTCGAACACGAATTAACCCCACTCGTCGGCGAATCCGACGGCGGCGTCGACGACGGTGACAGTGATTCCCGCGTGCGTTCACTCTTCGTGCTACGGCAGGCGGGCATTTCAAAAGTTCAAATGTCGCGTGCGCGGATCGGTTTATCTCCTCCCGCGGTGGCTTCAACCGTCGATAAATATATATAAGCAATCGGTCTTAACTATCGCTACTCGTCGTCGTCCTCGCCTTCAGTCGTCGGAGCAGTATCTGACGCTGTCCTTTTGGAAAATAGTGGGCCGGAGGGGGTGTGCAAAGGCGAATTTGTTGGCGGGGGGGATGGAATATATATGCTAGTGATCCGCTGGCAATAAGATGTATAAAAAAGAAATTGAAAAGTAAATTATAAAAAATGCGAAAGAAGAGGAAGAGGATGGCGATGGCGATGGCAATGATGGGGGCGTATGTTTTTCTCTCTTTTTATTTTTTTTCTTCGTGTATAATCCCTTCTTTTTATTCTTTTTTAATCGACTATTTCATTAGCAGATGATCATCAACCCGTTGTCCCCCCTTCCGAAGAGAATTTCCTGCTCCCCGGGGTCCTACATCGTCATCATCCATCCCATTATCCCCGTCGCAACACCTCGGGTCCGGTTCTCATAACGAGACATTTTCCTTTCATTTTTTAATTTAAATTTCATATCTCGGTTTCCAAATGCCGTAACATCTCCTGTCAATCATCCTTAGTCATAATCGTTGATCAACATTTCTATATGAGGCACATCCACTTTAATCGGCGAATATGACGATAATGGATCTGATTATGTATTCCTTCTATACTCTAAGTTACAATGTTATCAACCAATTCAGTCTATTTTTCTCCCATTGGACCTAAGGACCCGCAACATTGCAGCAGCATCTCCAGTATTAATTTCTCCTCTCTCGTGAGCTTGTCGGACACAACCAACAACAAACCTTCCAGCGGCTAAAAGCGTCTCCTTTTGTTTCTCGTCCTTAGTACAATTCAACCGAGGAAGCATAAGTACCCGCCATATATGGAACATAACAGTAGCATCACGAAAACGACGGGCGGCATTCATTAACCGACTATAAACCCGCGTCGGCTTTGGGAAAGAAGCAAACTTCTCATTTGTTATCAATGCGCAGGCTTGTCTTACGAGGGACTCATGCAAGCGCTTCTTACTCTCGTTTTCCGTTTCCTGCCTTTCACCCTCCATCGTTTCTGACATACCCGAGCCCACCAGGGGGGATACTTCATCGAGGATCGCATTCAGTAGTGCACTACCAGCCCTGGGAGTTAGTTCCTTCATGCCTAACCTCAACGATCGTTCATATACTCGGCTCGCAATGCCCAATTCAGTATTCTCCAACGCACCAGATATGATAGCGGAGAACGAATGCAAGTCAACGTTCATTCTAGCTCTCATCATTTCTACCAGCATTTCTTCCGCTCGTCCCACATCTCGCCGTGCCATCTCTCCCAACATGACATTGAGATCAGCTACATCCGGGATATCCTTCCTCTTCAACAATCTCTGGAAAGCTTTTGTACCTCGTCCCAATAAACCTAATGTATAACAGGCATTTGCTATTGCATTAAGATCATGATGAGACGCTTCGATGAGTGGCTGTTTTGCAGACTCAAATGCTCGATAAACCATCATTGCAAATCGAAAATCTCTTTTACTATCCTCGGCACCCGCATACTCAGCGCCAAGACCAGGATCATTGAGCGTATCATCCATTTCTGAAAGTGCAGTTGCTGCCATCATATCAACTGAGGCTGGCGGCCTCCGTCCGGCAAATAACTTGACAAGGCTGAGCATACATTGAGTATGACCAGTAACCAGTTCCGGTTCCGGGCCAGAAACAAACAGCTCCCAAAGTTGACGGCTTTCCTCCCTATACCCTTTCGAAGCATACAGTAAGACGATCCGCGGTCGGTCATATTGATTTATAAAACCTTTCTGCCCATCCCTGACCCTTCTCAATATTTCTTGCGCCAGCTGTTCCGCCACCGCCCGATTATTACGTCCCTCAATGACATGTTGCAGGAACCACATCAACGTGTTCCTCTCGGGAACGATAGCAGAAAAATAATCGTTAGCTTCCTTGGAGCTTCTTTCATTTCGCGCCGATCCAGATAATTTGAAGAACAGATCTGAGGCGGCGTGCGCACGTTCGGTGGTACAGGCCATCGTACAAAGTGAACGGATCGTCGAAGGGTCAAAGCTGAAACCCGATTCCCAACTTAGGATTCGATCAATAAGTTTGAGACAACTATCCAAGTACTCAGCATGAGGTGCAAAGGTAGCAAGAACGTTATTGAAGTATACTTCATCACCAATATCGCTTAGTTTACCATGACCTCTATTATCGAGTAAATTGTTTACGCATGATAACCACCCAAGGTTCACGCAGGCGCGCACTAGCACAGCTCTGATAAAATCACTTAGTTTGGCCGGATTTGCTGGACATTCTAGAAACGCGCTCGCGTCCACAATCCCTTTCTCATTCAGCATTTGAATAAACGAGAATATTAACTCTCGATATTGCTCGTTGTTACGCTTCCCTCTCTCCTCCGCCAAGGTCCGAATTAAGAGAAAGCAGTTCCAAGTCAAGTTATCACTTGGGATTTTCTTTACACCCAAACCTTTGGGGGAGGTCGGATTAGAAGAGGTAAAATGGCGTGGGTCGGTTCGGTGAAAATGGTCGAGTAACGCTTGTAAAAGATCAGAGTTGGAAGCGAGTGTCTGTGGTCTTTGTTCCATGAATGTCTTTAAAATTTTGACAAAACAATCATTCATAAGCGGTGGGGCTTGGAGTTTAAAGCGAGGCAGTAGGAGAAGTCTAGAGAGGCAAAGGGATAATTCACGAGACGTACTAGCACCTAGGTGACGAGAACTGATGCGAAGAAGATTACAGAGAGATGAATGGAAGTCCGGATACAGATCTTCATTGACGTCCTCGTTTAGCACCATAATATCCTCCATCACATAGTTCACCAATTTGCTCGATTTCTGTGCGTAAGAAGTTTGAAGAAGGACTTCAAAGAGGGTGTAGGGAAGGGAAGTAAACGCTTTTACCCCATGTTTCCGTGTATGTATGTATGCACTGATTACTTGTTGATCTCCTGGGTAACTGGAAGATGACTGGTTTCCGAAACTAGGATTTCCTTTCGCCAAAGCAGACTTCAGAACGGATAGATGATTTTCGAGCGCGTTGTATCCTTCTAAGGACAATGAAGTCCTACCTCCCAGCAATAAAGGAAGTGTAAGAAAGACATCAGTAGTCTGCTGTTTGGGGGTACCACAGTCAATTGGCTGCTTTTGATTAAAATTAAGAGTTCCTTTTGTAGAATATGATTTAAAATTGTTGGAGTTGTTCGCGCTGGGGTCTTCGCAGACGCAGCCATTGTTTTTGTTTTTCTTATCACTTCTTTGGCTTACTTGCGAGTGGAACGCTGTATAAGGGGCTTTATACGACCTTGAAAGTGTTCCCCAAAAGTCACAGTGCACTCGGCGGAATGGGCGGGAGCACAGAAACATGAGTTAGCTGTGACGAAAAAAAATGCTGTTAATCCGAGTTAAGAATGTTATTTGATAGTAGATACATACGACATAGTAGCCCCCTTTTTATTTAAATGGCGACCTCACAAGAAGAAAAATAGGTTTACGACCGCACTACTTGTCGCCGACGTTGAACACAACTTTGAAGTTCTGCCTATTAGCGAGGCACTCGAGTAAAAGACCGTGTCTTTGTCACGCATGCCGAACGCCCCGATTTGGGTGATTTGTGACCGATCATTTATGTTCAATGATACACATTTTAGATGATTGATACTACTTTTTTTTGACTATTTTTTGGTTGGGTATGAGCAAAATGCACTACCATATGACGAATGTTTTCTCCCACTCCAAGCAGCTTGCGCCCTTCTTTGAGCTTCCTGTTGGTACTTGTAATAACATGATGAACTGGCAATTGGGGCTTCTGGGAAAAACTAACATATATTCACTTCTTTACCCCTAATCTTACTACTTCTCTTCTTATTCTCGTCCGATATCAGAAAGTACTCTATACTCACCTAACTCTGTAGAATACATAGAATATGGCTATGTTGCTAAAGAAATATTTTGACAAGAATACCCATAGGACGTGTCTCTAGATCATTAAATTTTTTTTCACAGCTCACATTTGCTCCTTCAAACGATCGTCTCCATTCAGATCACCGGATATTGTTGCTCATAAAAATGTAACCATAACCATGATGTAAAATATACTATCTGTTGTGGTTTTGGGGCCCTTACAGTATTAACAGACATTTCCCTTTCTAGAATAAGACCTTGTTTAAACCTCTCCCACTACTTTTTCATCCACGATAATGATAAAGCTGCCCTCTCGGCATCAATCGAGCTCAAAAACCGAATTTTGATCCATAGGGACCTTTTCTCTGGTTCACGAATCTATCATCATAGCCGTTCAGAGGTCTCGGGGTCTCTCGCTCTTTCTTACCCTCTCCATTTCCTCATTCTCTCCCTTTTCTTCCAGGTGACTTGCTTTAGGTATCATAAAAGGAAAGCCCCGGGTAAATCCAATACCTCATAAAAACTGCCATCGGTCCCTGGAGTTCTTTGCATATATGTCAGAAATCCTAAAATCTTGAAATCGGAACCGTGCGGGGATGTAGGGCACATGTGATACCATTGTAGTCCTCCTCTTCCTTTCCTTTTTGTACGACTGGGGATGCCTTCTACTTCTTCAATGATCGCGGTTATTTGCGCCACGAGCTACGATGAATGTATATCATTATGCTGAACAAAGCCTGTCCTAACAATTTCCCGGCTGATCGTCGGGTGCACCTTGGATTTAAACGGGAGAATCCTTGCAGACGAAGTAGCTTTTTAGGGCTACGATCTGTGTACCCGGGAGGGCAACTTGAAATAATGCTTGTTTGTATTCTTAATGGCGATGAGTTTGGCGGTAAGACTGAATTCTGTCGGTTGGTCGGCGGAAAGCATGCTTGTTCCCGCCTGACTGATTTACTACTTTTTTTTTTTTTTTGCTTCCGACTATTGCCTTTGCCACACTATTTGGGCAAGGCTATGTACCTAATATTTTGCTCTGTGATAAGTATAGGTCCAGTACTAAAATTATTGACACACTGTAAACATCCCTTCTGCTAAAATCTGCAATGCGAGGAGAAATTGATATTTTACTAATAAATTTCGTATAATGAAGTTCTTTTTTCGCCTGCATGGATTGATCTCCCTGACCATCGCGCTCCCGAACTTATCCCACCGTCAGGTGAACTTCGGATGTTTTATAATCTCTGAGTACTAGGACCTTTACATATTGGATTGAACTTCGAGCACATGCAAAAGTCCAGATTCCGAATTCTGAACACATCACACGGTAGGTCTTGTATGTATTGTCATTTATGTCTCTATTATGATTGCCCTTCTCCTTACAACCGGTATCTGTACATTCATCCAAATTATTTGCGATGAATGAGGGAATTTTTAAATTTATTATGATTATTACCGGACTTAAGATGCGCTTTCTTGAAACATTTAGTGCAACGTATTAAATATATGAATATAGCACTGTATTGTATCAAATGAGATTTATTTTGTGTCTTTCGTCTTCTGTTCACTACGGGAAACCATATGTGCACATGGAAATTTGTCGGTCATCAATTGATTAGGAAAGCAGATGCCGATCTTTCACTTGCGACCATCGGGGGTTGGTACTGGGCGAAAGACCTTGAACCTATGTGTGTGAATTCGAAATACGAAGTATAATCCAAAATCTACCCTTCTTTTCCGTCGGAATTTCTCAAACAACAAATCTAGTGTCAAGTTTTTTCGCCAGGGCCATCCTAACGACGAATGGGAAACGGACAATCTGTTCCAGCGGAAGGCAAGGCTCCGACGCGTGGTCTGCATGTTCTGCGGGTCACTCCTCGTTCTCCAGCTTCTCAAACAGACATTGAACCTTTCTTTGATTTCATAATTGGATACGAGGACGTTGCTCGTTCAAGTCAGATAGCTAATATTGAGGCTCATGATTTTGAGAGAGTCGTAGAGGAGCATGAAGGTAGGCGGCTGGATTTGATTGTCTGGAACAGCAAGTCACAGTCCATTAGAAGTAAGTTCTGAGTTTACATCCAGTCATTAAGGAGTAGCTTAGTGATATTGTATACTCGCAACCGTCAGATGTCCCAATAACACCATCACGCGAATGGTCTCAGTCCCAACCGTCACAAGACGAATTGGACGGCAGACAACAGTCCTCACAACCCTCCTTGCTGGGTCTGAGTATGCGAGTCTGTGAACCCGAATTCTCACTGGATAACGTATGGCATGTTCTCGATATCCTTGAGAATAGTCCAGCAGAAAGCGCGGGTCTAGTTCCATATGGTGACTGGATTGTAGGCTGGTCAGGTGGCGTTCTCGCTGGGGAGGGCGATTTCTATGATCTAGTTGAAGCTGTACGTCCCGTTTCTCCCCCTTTGTAAAGCATTGCCTTCACCGGCCCGGTCTGATTTGTTGCTTGCCAGCACGAGGACAAACCACTTCGAGTCTATGTTTATTCTTATGATTTCAAGTACGTCTGCTATATATCATTCATAGTTAGTATGTGTTCATTTCGATTATACAGTACTCTGAGGGAGGTCGTATTGGTTCCGAATCGTCAATGGGGGGAGAAGGACTCTTAGGCTGCGTCTTCGGGTAAGGCTTCAATCCAGCGCTTCTGACTCAAAGAAATCATATTAATCAAAATCTAGATACGGTCTTCTACACAGGATACCTCAGGTACAAGATATTCCCATCCAGCAAAGCAATGATCAGTTCTATGATGAAGCAGAAGTCTTCGTTCCCGCCGATAACGAAGAATATCACATCTATGGTCACAAAACTGGCCAAGATGATCCCCGGATACATACACACCCGGTTGCCCCTGTTCAAAATACTTCATCATCCACCAGTCAGAACAACAGAGCAAACAAATTCTTCAAAGAAGGTTCTGTTTCGGAAGAACAGGGTTCTTCACCTCATTACCTCGATCCTCCATTGTTATCTTCTGTACCATCTGTACCCTGATTCATTTATCACATTAGGTTATCCTCGTTTTCGTTTCGTAATACCCTTTCTATAAATTATATGATCATCCTTCTTTTCAGTAAAATGTTATCAAAAGTCATTGAGCTACTGTGCGAGCTTATGTTATATACTAATTTATGTATGTGATCTAGACCAGCATCTTTTCAAGTCCCTGTTCTCACCGAAATATATCTTCGCATTGAAATTAGTTTGTCCTCCCGTTAGCCTCTCGCTACTAGGCTTCTTGCGTGTTGCTAATTCTTTCAAACTCGCCTTGATTTACCTGTGTTTGAAGCTAATTATCGGTTTACCAACACTATGTTTATTGTATACGAGAAGCACACAGCACACGGACGTCACAATCTCTCCGCCCCATATCGGTGGACAACGTAAGTTTGGCGGTTATATTGACCCTATGTATATACATTATTTCTTCACGAAGATGCTCGCTTCAAACAATTTCATTACTACCTCGATTGACTTTGAAGAAAAGAAGCATTCTCTTAGGATGTGGAAACCTTTTTCTTTTCTTACTATTCTATTATTATTTTTACCCCGTGCACATAATCGTCTATTTACAGGATTACGATATCTTTCAGGATCCGTGTGTCCGCTCGTCCCAAATACAAAAGATCGTCTTTCTTGGATCCTAAAGCACCGCATGCACCGTAGCGTCTGTTCGCCATACGGGTGGGAATTCTGTACATTCTAAGGACTGGATCAAGTCCGTTCTATAGAGTGGTACTGTTGTTACATAGTGGTTTCACAGTATGTTGCTTCAAGAACCTGTAGGTGGCTGCCAGTAAGAGCTCTATCCTGCTTCATAGGGTCCCGCAACAGGGTGTCGTGCGGGGATAATTGGATAAAACCCTTTTTTTAAATATAAATGCAGGCTTCTTACAAGAATACCCAACTCAGCGATTATTTATTCAAGGGAAGTGACCTGGACGGCCCGCCTAGCTTGGCATTTAAGAATCCTTCAAATTAGCAGCATGCTAATTTTGTGTCTAATAACGCTCATTTAATCGGCTGAGATAACTGCAAAAAATCACCAAATACGTATAGATGTCACACACTGAGTGAACTAGAAACTTCTATCATTCAATACTAATATTTTTATAATACTATTGAACTGCAAACTACGATCGCTTGTAAGACATGTTCGTATTATAAATTGTGATAAAAATACACCGGTGAGACAAAGGATGCGTGCCAATGGGGAATACTCTACTAAACCGCTTATCTTGTATTCTATCCTAGGTAGCCTGGGAAGATCACCGAAGAAATTAAGCTAATAGCTATTGACACTCCAGAAGCATGTAACAGGAGATTGCGGACTTAGGATGATATAACAGGAAGTCTCCGAAATTACTGCATTCAGCTCTTCCTTCACTTCCGTTCGCTCGGCCTGAAGTATCGACACCCTCTTTTCATTCGGTGCGCGGACCAGGCCGACTCATACCAATGGCTAATAAAGAGATGCAAAGAAATAGCGACAAATTACAGACAATTATCCGTTAACTATTATTACGACTACATGTGCCCTACCCTCAAGCAAAAATGTTGCTAACTCAAGATTGGTGAACAGAAAATGAAACTCCGAAGAAGAACATTATATTCTCAAACCATCCAAATATGCATTAAACAGACCCTTCTGTCACTGAGCCTTGGGATTTATACTCCAGATTTTTCACTATCAATGACCAGGCTATAATCAAAGTTTAATTAAATTTGAAGTTCAATGTCAATGTCGGGGATGTATGATTACCTTCCTCGAATCCAGGGTGTTTGCCGTCACGTATTTGTTGCCAGACAACTTTCATAGACTCGGATCCTCGTACTTCGTTCCAATGGTCTAAGAAATAACTTATTTCAACCTATGATTGGCGACAATTTTAGATACTAAATTTTTATTATGTGGAGAAATGGCGTTACGCACCTTGCGCACTTCTTCAAATCTGAATGAAAAAGAAATAAACCGTGTGAGAATGAATGGTAGGGAAAATAGCTTACGTTGCCGAAAAGGAGGAGAATATCTCGTATGGAATATTATGTACCGTCAAGGATTTTACGATATGCTATATTGGACTTGAGAAATCAGAGACACTACTGAAATAAGAAAGTCTCGAACCTGGAATGCCCTCTTCCGGAGCTCAATGATACCAAGTTCTATTTAAAGCTCTGGTGAGAAAGACATATCACCATCGATAGACAACAACCTACTATCCGCAACACGATACACGGCTTTCGCTGAGCAAGGTTTTATTTTTCCAGGATTCTGGCGCTCCCAGTCCTCGAGCCAAGCTAATCTAGTCGTAGGTCTACTTCTACCGGTCTCAAATTGCTGGCTAATCCGATTCCCTATCGCTAGGTTCAAGTTTTGACCGTCTCCCTGTCCAGATAGTGCCGTAACCGTGGAGCCTGTGGGAGTCTGAGAGAGAAAACTCGACGAAAGGGGTGCAAAGATGATAGTATTCGTATAAAGCTAAACTCAATTATATTTAAACCTTAGATCAAGAGACCATGTAAAAATGTACTAACATAGTACAAAACAGCACGATATGTAGGATAGGCTACATCCTTGACTGTGATATGGATCCGATTATCAGAGCCACCAGACCTATTATCAATAGCTTCCGACCTCTCTGCATTAAGTGAAGGTGGTCTTCTTACTTCAGACCGAGGACTTGAAGGGTGTTTACTTTTAGATCGAACATTTCGTTCGTTCATTTCATCCGTTGCATCTTGTCTCTCCTCCTCGGGCTGTAAGGGGTCATCATTACAGAAAGGTAAAGAAGGACTCGCAGAAATATGTTCTTCAATTTTTCCTTCACAGATAGTATTCTCGTCTGAAGACACTAATGTTGACTCGGTCTCCTTGTGATTAAAATTCTCGTGTGCATCTTCATTACCATCGACCACTGCTTGGTTGAACTCATCTTCCTCATCAGAGTCTTCAAAATTCTGGGAGTATACATCAGTATCAACGTCTGAAATTAGGTCATCTTCGTCTTGGTTTAAGGGTACTCCCAGCGTTCGTGTATTCGATTCAGCGAAGCCAGAGTTAAACACTGTAATAGATATTTGAAATAGGGCATCAATAGTTAGTTGTAATGTTTAATTATGGTCTATACTTGAGTTGAAGTAGTCAAATCGCTTAAGAATTTCTCGGGCTGCGTATATTTTTCGTACGCTTCGCCTTCTAGATTTGCGTCTTGGCAGGACAAAAACAACATCAGAGTAGGTCGGATTGTCCAGTAGAGATCCAAAAACATTCAGAAGAGGCTCCGGGACTAGACGGTGAGGCACAAGTGGAGCAGTAGTTGGAGACGTCGGAGAGCGTGTAATAGAACACGAGATTCTGAATGCGTCGTTAACCCGAACTGTATTCTGGGTGTAGTAGATAGCCTCCCGACGTGCGAATTGTGCCCTAAGATATGGGACATAGAAATGAATTATTTCATATAACCAGTTGACTAAAGACAATATATTACCATCCCCAGTTGACTGTCTAAATACTTAAGCGTTAGTTCAAAAAACATTACTGCATTAAATAGTAGAGAAAATAAGGCTAACATTCCATGAAAAAGTATGTTCCGACGCTTCCTTACGGTTGAACATATTTGTTTGCTGTAGACTGCGAAAGTGATTATCTAGTAAGCAATAACATGGGCTCTCGGATAGTAACTCACTTCGTAAGTTCGATGGTGAAGTCGAACTTTCCGTCTCGATACCACCTGGCGTACTAGATTTTTAATACAATGACGTAAGATCAAACATGAAGGCTCACTTTCCATCTACGGCATTCTCTTTTTCCTCAGGGGTAGGCTGGATGAGATAAGATGAAATCAGAAGCATCGGAATCAAGATGGCTTGGTAAGAAATAATTTGGTAATTACTTCGCAAGAAAGATATAAGCTGATAAACTGGCCGTTTTCCCCTCCTGCGTTCGGATAGAAAAGGATCTATAGAGGATCTTACATCACAAACGTCTCTGGCTCAGTCCGAAATCGTATACAAACCTGCCACCGTCCACCACCAAATTTGTTAGATTTTACAGGCTTAGACTTTAAATCGCCTCTACTGTATTTGCACCTTTTAATCGATTCTTCTGGATTTTGCGTAGTAAATGAACAAAGACAAACCTTGATTCGAAAAGCTGCCTCAGTCCACGAACGGTCCAGTCGAGTCTCACAGATGTTCTTTCTTGATAGTCTTTAAGATCCATGGGTGTAGCAAGTAAAGGTAAAGGTCAGGAAAAGGTGAGACTTTCATTCAGAAACTACACCCAACTAGTCTGCGGGTTTGTGACATATTAATTTCCAAATTAAGAACAAAGCATAGCCACTCGGAACTAGATTTTCACAATTGCTCTTGTATTTGAAGAAAACGATATTATGTAAAGAAAGAAACTTATAAAGTACATATTACAAGAGAAAAAACAAATAAACGGCAATTTTATCCTAATAGCTTCCTAAAGTCGTCCTGACCTTTGCTCACTTCGGAGATGACAGACGGGCCGCCCGGGCCTTGAGGTTTAATTGGAGACGGTTTCTTTGAGCCCAGTCCTGCTCGTGGACGCGAAGCCGCTGCTCTAGGTACAAACAAAGTTCCTACCGTTCTAGTTGAAGGAGCAATTGACTTGGTGCTGGTGACTTCGGACAGTTCTTCAGATACTTGTAGTATTTTTCCGTTGAATTCAAATGGCTCTTGCCTCAAAAGAAGTTTTCCAACGTCCTTAAAACGATAAACACTAATAAGACCAAACAAAAACCACTAGCATTGAGGGCGAAAGAGTGCACTTACGGAAGCACTTCCAAGTTCGGCAGTAGCCTCTCCAAGGTCTTGGAAAATCTCCAATCTTTTCACGTTTGTTATTTTTTCGAGTGCCTGCTGAAGTAACCCCTCTTGAGTACCCAGAGGAAGACCTTTCAGTCGTACCGAACGATTTTTTATATCATTTTTTCGGCTAAGTCCATTTGAACTCTGTTCATTCCTGTGTTTGGCTCTGACTCGCGAGTCAGATAATGTGACGGCAATGCGACGATTTTTGAGATCGTAGTTATTTGCTTGGAGAGATCTCTGTGCGGAGGCCTAGACGAAAATATTAAAAATTTTGACGCATCGCGACAAGATATTCTCACCTCATCTTCGAATTCGACGAAAGCAATCCCCTTCGAGTGACCGCTTTCATCCTGAATCATTCGAACCTCCTTCACGATGCCGTACTACCGGTAAAAACGGAGCATCAGCAATTTATCTGGTGATAGGGTGTATTAAATAAAACAAACAGTTTTAAACAACTTCTCAAGATCGGCCTTAGTCGTGAATTTGCTCAAACCCGCTACATATATCTCGCGATCATTGGCTCCCGCGTCCGTTCTCTCCTTTTTACGTTCGGGATTCGATACAAATACGTTCAATGCAAAACCAGGTTCGAGTTCTTTACCATGTAATGACAGTGCAGCTTGAGCGACTCCCGGAGATGTATATTGAATATAACAGAATCTCCGAGTTGCCTTGAACTTTTTACTTGGCCACCGCACATCAAAGATAGTTCCGAACTAATAACAAAAAAGATATTGGTCATGTATAAAGTTGTTCGATCCTTAAACTTACTTGACTGAATAGTTGTCGTATAGAAGCATCATCCGTTCCTTCAGGGAAATTTGTAACATATAAGGTGGATTGCCATGCCAAGTGTACAGATACACTTTGCCCACTGACTCTCTTTTTATCCTTTGTCAACCCAGCCGGTACACTTTCCTTTGAGGCCGTGTCACTTCAGGTAAAACAAATACACACTCTAGCTGATGTTCTTACCCTGTCAACAAATTCTACAGTAGCAACGTGAGAATTAGCCATTGCGGTTATTTTAATCTCGCGTATTGGTCCACACTTCGGGAAAGAGTAAATCAGTCAATCACATAAGTTATATTGAGCACGTACGTCTTTAAACAAGTCAACAAGATCTCCTTCGTTTACGGAATCGGGAAGATCGGCAACAAAGACTGTACAATTTTCCCTATCACGCTTCAAGGGGGTCGACAGTTCTTTAAGAGTATTAGAATAATTCTATAGTTAGATTCCCCGCAACAGACCTGTTTTAGTTTTTTTATTTCGATTTGACTTAGTGTCAAAATCTTCTTGCTTCCTTTTTTTCGATCCTTCCACATTGTCTTCATCTACATCCATAGAAATGGCCCCTCCAGGGACGCTAGGAGTAGGCAAAGATGCTTGCATTTGGGCTTCTTGCTGAGCTTCAGTGATCAGTGCCTTTGCATCTTCTGCCAGCTGTGAAGTTTGTGCTGCTTGATAGGCAGCCTTTTCAGCTTCTTTTGCACGTCTAGTATTCACCTGGGATTGTGCATGGTTAACTTTATCAAGACAATCTTGAAGCTCTTCCAATGAGCCGTGAAGGTGCTCAAACAGCACCCAGGACTCGAAAATTGCCTCGGGCCAATCTAAGCGTTTTGAAACAACATCTCTATAGAGTGCCCTAGCTTCATCAATTTTATCGAGCTTGCTACAAAAGCCTACTTAATTCCCGTGAATGCTTTACCGTATATTCAGACTTACATCAGTGTATCTATGTAGTTTGTCCAAGCTAAATAGCTCCCTTTGAATTTGTCCACTGTAGACTGCCATACGGCAATTGCTAGGTCGGGGGATGCAGCAAGATTAATGTACTAACCGCCGTTGTAAGCACATTATAAACAAAAAAAACGAGATTGAACACACAAATTCAGCAAGATATTTTTCAAGACGGTAGCGTGGATCTCCTCCTTGAATCGCTAACATTCAGAAACATTAAAAATTATATTTCCCTAAGAGGGGGAGCAGGCCTACCAGATCCACACATTGTAATACCATCCTCAAGAACTCTAAGAAGTGTCTCGGCTCCCCCCTCGACTGAAAAGACCAGAATTAGCACGCATCAAAAAAACACATGATTACTAACTTTCGTCATCATTAGCTATAATACTACGCCGAAGAAGGCCAGCTCTGGCAAGGACAATTGCGACTATCTCTTCAACATCCGTTTGAATGAGGCCAGAAGACAAAGCTTTCTCATAGATTTCTATTATGTAGTTAGCCTAGTAAACGGTATCGAAATGTACTTGAGAGATCATTCACCTGAGACAGACTGAAGCAGAGTACTGATATCATCTTCATTGGTTTCCTATGTGAAAGGTCAGATCAAAATCTTATGAGTACAAAAATGGCTCACAAAATATCTGATATATGTTGACCAGGCCACTCCAGATCCAGGGACACTCCTTACCGCTCGATGGATTGTTTTTTGGAGTTGTTCATTATCTGAAGTATGTATCCTCTGGAATATGACATAAGTATTATTATGAGAGAGAGAGAGAATAATTACTGGATTTCCGTACTAGTATGTCACAATAACCCGACCAGAAAGCTCTCAGTGCTGCTTCAGCATTGTCAATTCCCTCAAACCTCCTTTTTTCCGTGTCTGAAATCGCGCGTTCATAGAGCGTAGCAAGTAGTTGAATATCAATCTGCTTTGATCGTTTTTCGAATGCTATATAATAGTCATATGCCTCCGGAGAGTGATTTAATTGCGTCTGATAAAATAAAGCCTTAAAAAAATAGATCACATAGAGCACGGAATACCAACAAGATATGACTCGTATGCTTCGCGTCTTTCATATGCCTTTACAGCTGAGGACTTTGATTTTGAAGCGTTAACGAGAAGCCTTTCATAAATGTTTGGCGGTTTGTAGGATGTAGTGAAAGTTGAGTACGATTGAAATGTTTCCTCGTGATCTGGAGAATAGTGAGAACAGGAGAAACATAATATAATGATAGTGTATACTCGAATGAGGTTGTTTGAGGCGTTCTAGGATCATGTCTTCAATCTCAAGTATAAGGCTGGTCCTAATATGAATAATTAATACCCATCTAATGAAGTACAATGAAGACGGGTACAACAGACCGATCCTCTTCCTGGGTCTTCTCGATCTGTTCAAGCTCCCAATTGAAATGAATGTCCCATAAGAGGTGACTCTAGTTTGTAAATTAGAGGAAGACCACTGCTCAGAAGTTTACATTGAAGTGTACCTTTGTGAGATGATAACTACCTTTCCCGACAACGGTGTTCAGCATTGTCCTTGTCCATGAGGTAGTGAAAGCATCGCCGAGTTCCTCAGGGAAGACTTCAAGTGTCTCATAGTATGCGTGTCTGTCAATAAGAAATTCGACATGTTTTTGCAAAATAGGTATAGCTTAATATGAAAACTTAGAATATTGCTCTTGTCAATGCCTCTTCGTCCGGGAGATATACGCACATAGATAATCATCCTCGGCGGTTTGAAATAATGTCAGAGCTTCAAGCACTTTTTCAGGAGTGTCTAGACCTTGTTCTATATGTGCATTAATTATGGGTAACCAAACTTCATCTCCAGTCGGCCAGAACGAGGTGAGCATCTGCCTGGCAGCAACAAGCTGGTCCTCCATGCCGCTGGCTGTTGCCAGTTGTATGTGTTGCGCATGCAGAGACAGATCATATGGATTCTCCGATATTTTTGTTAATAAGTCTGACAGTGCCTCGAGGGACTGCGTTTCGTCCATTTTCTTTCGTCGTCGTTTGTGATTTGGAGTCGGCGCGAGCTTGA
The DNA here is from genome assembly GCA_002287475.2 of Pyrrhoderma noxium. Taxonomy (NCBI): domain Eukaryota; kingdom Fungi; phylum Basidiomycota; class Agaricomycetes; order Hymenochaetales; family Hymenochaetaceae; genus Pyrrhoderma; species Pyrrhoderma noxium. The sequence goes on along the minus strand of CM008257.1, from coordinate 351,147 downwards.
AATCGCGAGACGCGTTGTGAAGCACACGCGCGATCCGTCATTCCGAGTCACTGACCACCATGGTCTTAGTGTCGTTCATGACATCCGAACATTCGCTAAATACTTCTGGACCGCCTGTTTCATTGGTTGCTATTGTCCGATGCTTGGTCGATACCTGATGTGGAAGGCTCAGGGTTCGCAAGCAGCGCATGCCTATCATTTAACACCGCCCCTATTGTGTACCTCCGACCAAGAGGATCTCATTCGGGCTTCTGAAGCTTCTGTTCCACTTCTCAACTACTCTATCTGTGCTACTTTGGCGATATCGTCGCCATGTGGGCTAGAAACGCACTATACTCAAGTCCGACTTACATTTTAAGCGCTTTTGTAAATTCTTATTCTACCAACTCTTTAAAAGGTCAGCTCTTTTGAAGCTGGCTGCCACAATTACTCCGCCCTTAGTCTCATTTTCCATGCCCTCAATCCTTAGACGTAGATCAAGGCGAAGCCTCAGACTTGACCATCATGCCCGACAGATGCTTCTGTCTAAACTAAGCGTAAAAACAAACCCTCAAAGGTTTGATTTTCTATCCGTTTTTAATTGAACTCTGGATTGAAGGAAATTTCTGTAGTGAACCTCTTTCTTCCTTGATATCGTGCTCTACGACCACTCAAAATATGTGCTCCAGCCCCCGCACTAGGAATAACTTAGGTTATAGAAATAGCTCAACGTCTCTTCAACAACAAGACGGTCCACTCCCGGGTGCATTTCTTCCTATCGAGCTTCTCCTTCTCATTTTCCACTTCGGAGCGGATCTATGTGATGAACTCCCTGTTGCCGTTTCCCAAACATGTCGTCTATGGAGATGGATTTCAATCAGAAGTGCGGCCCTATGGTGCCACATTAAACCAGATAGGAGGCGCCTCCTCTGTGTGAGACGAATCCAAAGATCTCGGAATCATCCTTTATATATTGAAATAGCGCCCCCTTCACCACCTGTCAAGTGCTTCTCACTTCTATGTCACGTCTACACACTTATGGCTAGCGTTCTTCCGGTCGCCGAACGATGGCGTTCTTTGTCTATAAGATTCGATGATTATGTCCCCTTCTTATGGAATTCGGCCCTCTCAGGGCTATGCACAAGTTCTGAATGTCACGCTGTGAAAAGTCTTGAATCATTGTCGCTCATCTATCCGATGAATGATGATACGAAGGAGTTTCATCTATTTGCGGATAATGCTCCAAAACTGAAGCGTGTGGTGGTATGGGGCATAAGGCTAAGATGGACCAAGTCCTTATTTTCTAATCTTGAATATCTTGACTATACGCATCACGGATTTAACTCTGGCCATGAGGCGGTACAGGAAATACTTAGAATGCTATCGATTTCGTGCCCTAAACTGAAGAAACTCTCCATAACTTTCTTTCAAAGTACATGCGATAACTATGCTTCTTTTACCGGTTGGCTCCCTCACTTATATAATAAGGTCGTATTATATCAGGTGAAGGAGCTCATTCTTAGAGTGAATGGCCCATCTCCACCGAAGGAGCTCAAGACGTTGATAAGGAAGCTCGGGCTGCCTTCAATAGTTTCCCTCAAACTCTATTCTTCTTGCCATAATAGATTATACAGCCGTAAATCCTTAAGATCCATTATATATCCCTTCCGAGGGCATTGTAGGTTGAAGCAAGTAACTGTCGAGGGTGGATGGGCACGGAAACGGATGGTTCAGAGCATCAAGTCGGGGATAGTTGTAGTAGTAATCTAATTATGTAATATGTAATCAACTAATAGAAATGTAACATCGGAACTGTCCGGGATTGGGCGTGCGAATTGATCGCCCAATGGGACCTGTCTGTTTTCAAAGTCGAAGAACCTCTAAACTCTTATTTCTCTCCTCCTCCTCATCGTCCTTGTCGTCGAGCGGGCTGCTCTCGTCGTCTGTCGCAGCATCAATGCTTGCTTCAAATCTTCGTCGTGCTCTCCGCAGTGCGGCGCGTAGTCCAGTCTGTTTTATCTCGTTTTCTGTCTAAGCTAACTCTCTTCTGACGTGGGTCCTTTTTCTGTTCTCGTAGAGGGCTATACGCTCGTTTGCCACTGCAGTCGATTTACCGGCAACTGAGATCACCACACTTTCGAACGGTCTTACAGTAGCGACAGAGTCGCACCCACATGCCGAAACGGCAACCGTCGGTGTTTGGATTGATGCGGGTTCACGAGCTGAGAACGATGCGAACAACGGTACTGCTCATTTCCTTGAGCACATGGCTTTCAAAGGAACGAATAGACGTAGTCAACATGCCCTTGAACTAGAAGTTGAGAACCTTGGCTCTCACTTGAACGCTTACACATCGCGCGAGCAAACTGTCTACTATGCAAAGAGCTTCCGCAAGGATGTCGGCAATTCGGTAGATATTATCAGTGATATACTTCAGAACTCAAAGCTGGAAAATGCGGCGATTGAGAGGGAACGTGATGTTATCGTACGAGAACAACAAGAAGTTGATAAGCAAACCGAGGAGGTTGTATTCGACCATTTACATTCGGTCGCTTTCCAGGGGCAACCTTTGGGCCGTACCATTCTTGGACCAAAGAAAAACATCCTTTCCATCAAGAGGGATGACTTGGCCTCGTACATCAAGACTAACTACACTGCTGACCGTATGGTACTTGTTGGTGCAGGAGGTGTTGATCATCAAGAGCTCGTGAAACATGCTGAGAAGCACTTCTCTGGTCTTCCTGTCTCCCCCAACCCCATTCCTCTTGGTAAACAAGCTCATGGCAAGAGCTCATTTGTTGGCTCCGAAGTCCGTGTTCGTGATGATACCATGCCTACCGCACACATCGCCATTGCCGTTGAAGGCGTAGGCTGGAGTTCTCCGGACTACTTCCCGATGCTCGTCATGCAATCAATCTTTGGTAACTGGGATCGTGCGCTCGGTTCCTCTCCTATCCTCTCTTCTCGCCTTTCACATATCATCTCATCAAATAATCTTGCAAACAGCTACATGTCGTTCTCGACTTCGTATTCAGACACCGGTCTTTGGGGCATCTACCTTGTAACTGAGAACCTGATGAACGTTGATGACCTCACACATTTCACCTTGAAGGAATGGACCCGTATGTCTATCGGTCCACTTGAAAATGAAGTTGAGAGGGCAAAGAGCCAGCTTAAGGCAAGCTTACTGCTTACTCTCGATGGAACAACCGCTATTGCGGAAGACATTGGCAGACAATTGGTAACTACTGGGCGCAGATTGTCACCCAAGCAGATTGAATTTGCAGTTGATGCTGTAACCCCAGCTGATATCCAGCGTGTGGCCCAAAAGTACCTCTGGGATAAGGACGTAAGTTTACTACAGCTCTTTATCTTCAAAGTTTGTTTAGTGAGCTGATTATTTTCTTTGCTATACCAGATTGCAATTGCAGCTCTTGGAAGGATTGAGGGTCTTTTGGATTACAACCGTATTCGTGCCGATATGTCATCATTAATTTACTAAGTAGATTACTTCTAGTAATGCTTTGTATCCCTTAGACTATGGAGAAGAAGTTGCATAGAAAAAATAAAAACTTGATGTTTTTTAATCCCCATATATTACATAACAGCATGTGTTTTTTCGGCCTGTCGGATTTTGAGAAAAGGACGATCACATGCTTTTCGTCCGGATCGGGTCTTCAAAATGCACGTCGATGACTTCACTCACTCAACCCATCTCTCGGTGAGCTTCCACGAACGGAGATGAGGCCTTCAGCTGTTCGCCTGCTCAACATCCTCGTTCCAGTCAAGAGGTTTGTGCTCTTCCAACTGGAAACTCCAGTTTCCTGCTTTTGAAATCTAGGGATACAAGTGACTGAGACAAGTGCAGATGTATTGACTACACCGTAAAGATTCGTGTCAACCCTCAACAAACAGGAGTCGATACAAATGTCAAACATTCAATGGTCAGCCCATCTCTTACCAAATGTTAATGTGCCGCAAAATATCTCATATAATTGCAGAATCCATTTGACGAAATCGGTATGCTACTGCGTCTTCGTGTTATGGTTTCTTACTGAATCAAATCAGCTGTCGAGGAAGCCGTCGGACTACGAGAGCGGCTAAAGGACAAAGTCAAGTCGATCAAAGTACTGACTATCGGTCCCCCAAAAGCAGTTGACACTCTCCGTACCGCACTCGCCATCGGTGCCGACTCTGCTATTCATATTGAGGTTCCGGAGAACGCACCCTCACCAGAGCCTTTAGGTGTTGCAAAGGCTATTCGTGCGGTCATTGAAAAGCAGAAAGATGCAGGGGGAGTTGACATTGTGATTATGGGAAAGCAAGCTATCGATGATGACGCCGGTCAGACAGGTCAGATTCTTGCAGGATTATTGGATTGGCCACAGGCAACTTTTGCTAGCAAAGTTGTGGTAGATGCGGATAAGAAAGAGGCAAATGTGACGAGGGAAATAGACGGAGGATTACAAGAGCTTAAGTGCCGACTTCCTCTTGTCGTCACAACGGACTTGAGGTGTGTTGGGTCATCATTCTTACATGTAACTTAAGTATTGACACCGTTTCTTGGCAGATTAAACGGTAAGAGATTCGATTTCATGCCATTGAAAAGCCTCATTTGCTTATTCTTTACATAGAGCCTCGCTATGCGTCACTTCCAAATATAATGAAAGCAAAAAAGAAGCCTATTGAAAAGCTCCAGGCTTCCGATCTAGGTATTGATTTAACACCTCGATTAGAAACTATTCGGGTCAGCGAACCCCCTAAGCGTGTTGGGGGAGGAAAGGTAAGAGTCGGATCATTCCTACAATATGAAGTATATTAAATGTATACATCGCGAAATAACAGGTAGCCAACGTCGACGAACTAGTTGCAAAGTTAAAGGAAGCAGGTGTTGCTTCTGCTTGATTTATGATCGTTTTCACTGGAGGATTATCAATTGAACAATTATACACATCGCATCTTTTAGACTACGAAAGGAAACAACCAATTATACGCTGCCACCGAGTTTGTCCGGGTGATATGTAAAAGTAACAAAATTTATTTTAATTCGTTAAGCCCTATATCGTCAACGTCAATTCGAAAAATGACCGAAAAGGGAGTGTCCACTATTTGGCACTTTGGTGGGAAAACGCGTTAAAAATGCATTTTGGAGTCCATTTTGCGTGCCTCGGGCACAAATCAATATAAAACTAAATTCAAAACTTTATATTCTGATACTTCTCGTATACTAGAGTATACACAGAAACAATCAGAAAAAAATATTGAGCGGATGATGAGCTGCAGAAGATTGATGGCGGGTTTCGACCCCCCAACAGATCAAATACATTACATAAGTATTATTAACGAAGTCATTATTACTTCTATTGTATTACATATACAATATAATACAAAACAATACAAAATAATTATTATAAAAAGTGTCTCCGGGTGGGGACACTTACTTTAGAGCTAGATGCTAGCTCTAATTTGTCTAGTGATAATTAGTGATAATATAATAATAATTTAAATAAGTAAAATAATCAAAATAGTCAAAATAATCAAAATAAAAAATAGTAATATTCATATCAACACAATACACTACATAAGAGCCATGTTAGATGCACTACATAATTATTATTTTTATTTTTATTTTTATTTCGGACTCGGAGGGCATGCTAGATGTACTAGAAAATACTTTGACTGGGATATATGCACTATATAAATATGAAACACTATACACTCTTTATTATTATCACGCACTTTTGTAATAGTAATAGACAGGATATATACAATTATTATTTTGAACGGACAGAAGATAGTACATGCACTACATAATTATTATACCGGACATAAAGGTCATGTTATATGTTGTACACATTTATTGTGCACCCATTAGTGTCAGCCCTAATGTGTCAGCCCTAAAGTGTCTGAAAGGAGCCTGCCCTAAACACACGAGGGCGACACGAACCGGCCCTAAGTACGCCCCTGAACCACCCACCGATATGTATACTATATACTATATTACTTATAATAAAGACGGAAAACAACAAAAACAAAAGAAAAACTAGAAAAAAATTCACCTCCCTCCCAACTTCTGACAAGCCTAAATATCCGTCCCCAACCCTCTCGCTCATTATCACTCGCTCTTTAAGGTGGGCACCGCTTCTTGTAAGGGGCACGCAAAATGGA